>JARNME010000404.1:50525527-50576813 GCA_030179655.1 Scaptomyza flava
AAATTCAGTGAGTGTGGAGGAGTTTGATACGTCATCTTCGAATGCTTCGATAAAAACAAAAGTAATAAGAAAAAAGAAAATAAAAATTGAAGTTAATAAAAAAGAGCTGTTAAGAGCGTATGTTGGACTGGTGACGGAAGACAGTATTCCATTCAACATGGTGAACTCTCCAAACATGAGAAAACTCATTGACCCAGTTTGTAAGGGGCTAAAAAAAGGGGCTAAGAGGGGCTGGTGGAAAAATATTAGCTAAATGCATCAAATTGCAAAAAAAAAACTTTGCAAACAGTTGCCAATAACATTAAAGCTGATATGACAATAGCATTAAAAAACAAGTTGTTATCGCTTAAAATAGACAGTGCTTCGCGACTAACCCGGAATATTTTTGGCATAAGTGCTCAATATATTTGTTCGTCTCAAGTTAAATCGGTCATATTGGGAATGACATAATTGAAAGGTGTTGGATCGAGCACATCAAAAAACCTTGCGGCAGAAATCATAAAAGTGCTTAATAAATATAGCATTAATTTATGCCAAATAGTGTCAATAACGTCAGATAACGGTGCAAACATGCTGAAAGCAACTAATATATTGTCATACATATGTTTCCGAGGAACACCTTGACGAAGAGGAAGAATTGTGCACAAACGATGAATATCTGCAAAAAATTGAGCAGATTGAAAAAGTGCCAAACGTACTTGTAGGCAATATACAAGTTTGCCGTTGTGCAGCACATACAATACAACTTATTGCTCTTGATGTTATTAAATCTGCCGACATGCAAAAACCCCTGATGAGTTGCCGAAACATGACAAAGTATATTAGAAAAACATCAAATGGGTATCGCGAAATTTTTGAGCTCAAACAGTTAAAAATGCCACAACTTTATTGCCCAACAAGATGGGGATCTACATACTCTATGCTTGAGGATTTGTTAGTGGCAAAAGATGTGTTGACAAAAATTGAATCTATTAAAAACAAATCCGAAGAAGAAAACTTCGAAGTAGATATGTATGTCTTTTTGGGAGTTGATAGAACATTTTTGCTTCGCATTTAGTCCCTCGCAGAAAACAATAAAAAAGTGCCAAGAAGAGCAACTGCACTACGGCCATTTTTACATAAAATGGCTGAAACTCAAGATTTGCACAGAAAAAATTGTTAACGTTTCAAATCAAGAATTTATAAAAACGATTGCTAGAAAAATTTTGATATCCATGAAAGGCCGATCGAAAGCATTATTAAGCAACAAATTCTTAGTTTCGTGTTTGTTTTTGGATCCACGATTTCAACATACCCTAACAGCAACACAAAGAATTGATGCAATAAATCATTTAAAAACTATTTGGGACAGAATATGTGAAGTTAACCGTAGTGGTTATTTATGCTCAACACCAAGTTCTGGCTCATATGAATCGAACAGCCGCTTTTTTGATGAGGAGGATGCATTGTTAAATGCGTACTTATTGCAAGGAGTTGATATGGATCTTACTTGTACATCCGACGTGTATGCAAAAATCGAAAATTTTCAGCTTCCGTATCAAAGAATTGATGCAGATGTTTTACTGTTCTGTAATGTTTGTTTTGCAGTACCACCAACTCAGGTAACTACGAATGTGTTAAATTTAAGTTGACAGATTTATATTACCTTATTTGAAACAGGTGACAATTGAACGAGCATTCTCGACGCTAAGGCTTGTGTTTACGGACTACAGAAACCGACATAGCCAGGATGTCCTTGAAAATATATTGCTGTCAAGTTAGACTCAAGTTTTCTTGACTCAGCTATTGAAACATGTTCACTTTTTGAAGATGAAGAATCGGAATAAATAAGAAAAAAAATTTTGGTGCATATTAGTTGTTTTTATATTTCTGTGTTTCCAAGCAATAAAATGAAATTATCAAAGCAGAAATTAGACAACAGTTACACACGACTACTTGCTGCTGCTTCGACTTGCGCCGATGACCGAAATCAACAGCAAAGCAAACTGTAAATTTTTCAAACGGCGACAGCAGCCTCTGCTTTGCTTTAAGCGACTTTTCATATTCTGCTGTTGCTTCGGCTGCTGCTTTTGATTTTTTCAGAAACAGCAGCAAAGCAAACTGTAAATTTTTCAAACGGCGACTGCAGCCTCTGCTTTGCTTTAAGCGACTTTTCATTTTCTGCTGTTGCTTCGGCTGCGGCTTTTGATTTTTTCAGAAGCAGCAGCAGAAGCAAAAGCAGATGAAATTAAACTTCTTGCAGTTTTTTAAACACTGCTTTTTGCACAGTTTCATTGTCAATAGGCTTAAAAGTTAGCTTGTTGGTTTGCCCATGGCATTCAGCATTTGCCTTATGTTTTTTGGTAGCTACGTGCGCTTTTAAATCGAACAATTTTGCATTTAATGCCGATTTGTGGGGTCCGTCAAATCCTTTTTGATGCATTGCTTAAAATCGGGATTATCCAACCATGTATCGCGTACTAGAGCTGGGAATAGCATCGATCTAACATCGATACATCGATGCTTCAGTAAAATAAAAAGTATCGATGTTGCTTACTTCGATCTTCGATATATTGCCATCCCTAGACAATTTTTCCCCATCACTTAACAAAAAAAAAAAAAAAACGTGGGATAAGAATAATTTGCAAATTTGGAATATTACAATTAAATAAATTAAATATTAATTTAGAATTTTGGTGTTGGCAGTGCGGAAATGGACAAGTTTCTTCAGGGCAAGGACATAGGACATAGGACATAAAAATTATTTTACATCTTTTTTTTTATTTGAAATATTTATCAAATGTGATTAACACGTTTGCGTGTATAGATGGCAACAATTCGAAGAAAACGAACGAAGAGGATGAAACACCGCGTAAACGCACAATATATGGAATGTCTGCAGTATGGGATTTCTTTAAAAAGTCTGCGGATGGCACATGTGCTGTATGCTTACAATGTGGCAAAACTTACCAAACCAGTGGCAATACCACAAATTTAAGCAAGCATTTGCAGCGAATGCATCCAAATTTAAGCACCACTGGAGTTTTGGAACCGAAGGCGGCCGGATCTATTTTAACGCTTTTAGAAAAAAAGTACGACGCATCATCAGCAAAAAAACCGGTACGAGACCGCGCAGTGACCTATTATATAACAACTGATCTTCGGCCATATTCTGTGGTGGAGAACAAGGGCTTGCGGCATTTGGTAAGCGCTTTAGATCCACGCTACCAGCTGCCATCGCGAAAAACACTGCGCGATGTATGTATTTTTGCCAAATAAATTCGCTGAGATGAAGCAAAAATTACGCGACATCCTGAATCAGATAAATTACGTCGCAATTACAACTGATGGCTGGACTTCAATAGCCAATGAAAGCTATCTGACAATAACTTGTCATTTTATTAGCAATGATTTTGAAATGCGAACAGCAGTTCTGTCGACTGCGAATTTAAACGTTGAAACTAACCATTCCGCAGAAAACATTGCCAGTTCTTTGCGCGGCATATTCGATGAATGGGGACTAATGAACAAAATTACTGCCATCGTTACGGACAACGCTTCAAACATTAAAAGCGCTTGCCAACTTTTATCAAAAAGGAATCTTCCATGCGTTGCGCATACTATAAATTTAGTTGTGCAGGACTGTCTGGCAAATGTCAGTTTAAAAACGTTATTGGGAAAATGTAAAAATATTGCGACTTTTTTCAAGAGCAGTACTATTGCATACGCAAAGTTCAGAGAAGCACAAAATAGAGATAGCCCATTGAGCTCAAAACAGGAATGTCCAACACGATGGAATAGTGCGTTTTACATGGTGCAGCGGATTCTGCAAACCAAATGTGCCATTTGCAAGGTGTTACTGAACACTCCAAAAGGATTGACGCCATTATCTGCGGATGAAATCGCCATCCTTGAGGACTTAGAAAAGGTTCTTTCTCCGTTTGAGCACGCAAGTGCGACGACATCATCGAGCAACTCGGTGACCGTTTCAATGGTCATTCCCATTTGTTGTGGAATCCTTCACAATTTGGAAATTATCAAGGCCAACCTGGCTACAGAGGAGCGTAAGCTTGCGTGTGCAATCCTAATTAATGGAATAAAAGATAGATTATTTAAGTACGAGGAACGTTCTAACACAAGAATCGCCACGCTCCTTGATCCGCGATTTAAAAAGGATGGATTCCTATCGCCCTTTAACGCTACTCAAGCCGAAAAGTTCCTAGAGGACGAACTATCGGCTATCAATGCCATGTCCGGACCACGTGCTTCCTCCAGCCAGCCAGCACCATTACCAACAGCACCCACCAAACAACAGCCACTTTTCAGTTTTCTAGTAGAAAAAAAAATCAATAAAAACACGAAACACTCGAACTGACTCAATTTTAGGATTGAGTCAATATTTTAATATGGAAAATTTAGAGGAAAGCATGTGTCCATTAAATTACTGGAAGGTCAAGCATAAAATACAAGTATAACAACGTTCTCTTACAATATAATTTTTTCACAGATCTCAACTGACAATAATTTCAAGAGTTGTGTTAAAAAATTCATCTGCGTCCCTGCAACGTCCACTGAAAGTGAACGCATGTTCAGCAAAGTTATTCTCAATTATTATTATTCTCAATTAGAGAAGGAGCTGTTTAAAAGCGCAGCAAGTTGATATGCTGCTCTTTATAAATAAAAACGAATGGATCTCAGAACTATAGTCATATTAGTTATGTATAGTAGTTATATATATAGTCATATATGAAAATTATGATTTGATTTAAAAACTGACGTATTTTTTTAGCTATAAGTGTTATATTTGAATATTATTATTTGTTTTAAAAACTGAAGAATTTTTTTTTAGCTCTAAGTGTTATATATGTTAATTATGATTTTTTTGTTTCAAAACTAATTCTTTTAATATATTGTAACCTCAAATATTTAGTTTAAATGTATCGATAATATCGATGTCGGGACATACAAAAGATCGATGCAGGCAAACATCGATCTTTTTCCAGCACTATCGCGTACCTTCTGCTTGTATTCATTATTTGTGCACATTAAAATAGTGACGGCAAGCGCGAAAAATTTTGCAATCGAATTGCAATAAACAGGGTTGCTGGTATTCGCTATCGCTCGATAGTTAAATAAATACATTGAATGTGACCAAATACAAGCATCTTAATTAATTTACAGTATGAATTACGTATTAAATAGTATATTTTTCGAAATAGCTGAAAAAATAGCTAAATAAATTGAAAAATAGCCAGAATCGCAGGCACCTGCAAATTTCAAGAGTCTCCTGCTGACGACGTCTGAAAATAGCCAAATATGGCTAGAAAATAGCTGAATTGGCAACACTGGTGCTATGGCAGTCTTACTCGCACGTGTCGCTACCACAAAATAGCGGACTGTACTATGCGGAATGGACCACCCTATGTTATTCCATCATGAGCTTGCCTTCGTCGCTTGTGGATCGCGACATTTGAGACTGTGGGTCGTGAGGAGTGCTGCCAGAATCTCCGAGGCAAAAATTGCTAGATTTGGGGAAAAAAAAGTTGCTAAAAATGTTGTAAAAATTGCCAAAAAAAATTGCTAAACTATTAAAATGTGAAATTTCAACAAATAACATATGTATTTAATAATTTAGTACTTGCAGCAGCTTTGCAAGCTAAAAACTGTTCCACACACAGCTTTGACAAATGATCGATTGTCGCAATCGCCGTGTGTTTGGCAATGTGTAGGCATAGTGTTCCTCAGTTTTGGTCGACTTTCGAACAAAAGGCAACTTAGTTTTTTGAGTACATGCGCCCATCACAGCCACATGTTTTTTGAGGCAGCGTGGTGGTGGACATCAAAAAGCTTTGCACCTATTGAAGATTTGCAATACGCACAATAAGCTCGCGTTGGATCAGTGCAATCCTTGCGAATCCATTGCTTAAACTCATCCTCTTGCAGCCAGGCATCTTGAAAATTTTGTTTGTAAACTTTAGGCATCTTGCTTCAATCACCGAAGACATTAAAAGAGACATTAAAAAAAAGCGTTGGGCGCTCGATGTACGAGAAATATGGACAAAGCGCCCCACGCTTTTTCACAATAATGCTAGTATTCATCATTTATTATTGTTTTAAACTTATTTGAAAAATTATTTTTAACTTCTTAGTTTGATATGCTCTAAAAGCGTGTTTTTTAGTTTTTTTATATTATATATATTTTTCACTTTTTAGTTCGATGTATTATAAAAGCGTGTTTTTTATTTTTTTTAGACTATATTTATTTTTTAATTTTTATACCCTTAACCCATAAAATGGGTAAATAAGGGTATAATGGTTTTGTGCAAAAGTATGTAATAGGCAGAAGGAAGCATCTCCGACCCTATAAAGTATATATATTCTTGATCAGCATCAACAGCCAAGGCGATATAGCCATGTCCGTCTGTCCGTCTGTATGAACGCGTGGATCTCAAAGACTACAAGAGCTAGAGACTTCTGATTTTGTATTTAATTTCTCCTATACCATGAGCAGAACAAGTTTGCTTCAAATTATCGATAACTATTCTGGTTTCCGATATACACATAATATCGATAACAATAAAATATCGAATTTGGAAAATCTAAAAATGAGGGTTGAAGTAATGGATAATGATTGAACCTTTCAGAAAATTTCGTCCAAATCGGTTGAGAAACACCGGAGATATTGAACTTAATCGATGGAAGCTAAGCCAGTATACCAAAGTCTTACATAAATTAAATATATTTATTGCAACTGGGTTCAGGGTATCTTCTAGTCGGGCTCTCCCGACTAGAGCCTTCTTACTTGTTAGTTCTATTAATTATTAAAAAAAAAAATTTGTAATTTCCAGTGAACATGAACATGGTGCAGATTAAAAAAAAAAAATATAATGTTATTTTTCGGCCGTGGACGGGATTAGAACCCACGATCGGTGAGTCCGGGAGCGAAGACCCGCGCCTTAGACCGCTCGGCCAACGAACGAACTTGAGGTAGTGGGATATACTGACAGTAATAAGCCACTTGCTTTTAGTCCAAAGGAGAGTTACATACATACAAACATACAAATGAAGCTAACATAAGCGTGTTAATAAGCGTGTTAAAAACTAAAAAGAGAGGAAAAAACGATGCTTATGAAAGACACAGCTCTGACTTAAGAAAACAAAAAATTCTTTACGAACATAAATAGTAAGTATATTTTTAATTCTTTTTCCAAGTATATGTATGTATTATTTATTTTAGAGTAGGATAAAGTTTATTTTTGAATAATATATAATAATTTAACATTTTAAATGCATTGTTTATGAATTTCTCTAACTTTTTCATAAATGGTCAAATTATATATGACGGGTCAATAAACTGTATACAATTGCCACACTCACATTGAAGGGTGCTGTATATGCATAGATGTACACAAACAGTCAAATTTCAGTTTAGCAAATGATCGTCATTCATACTATTTCCTGTTTTTAATTCTATGACACTAGACACAAATTATGCCATTGTAATTCATGCAGCGATGCACACAAATTTCGAACGTTTTTTCAGTAATTCACTTGTCGATGTCATTTGCCGACACAGAAAAACCAAAATATGAAAAATAGCAAAATTCTGGACCGCAGGCCCAGCAAAAAGGGAAACACACGAAAGCCTAAAGTCGCTGGCCTGCCGCTTGTCGTACACTTTAGGGGCCGCTGAGAGCAAAGGCAACTGAAACAACAAGTGGAAACGTTGCAGTCGGACGCAACCGACTGCGGCATACTCGATACCAGTATTAAAAATTTTGATCCATCCATGTGGGATGTCAATTGCTATCTTCATACCAAATTTGGTGACTCTAGCTCGAAGTTTGTATAAAGTGGGGAAAGGGGGGCTGGGTGCGGTATGGGTGGAATTGCATCCAAATTTTTGATGCAGATCTTTGTGGAATGTCAATTGCTATCTTCATACCAAATTTGGTGACTCTAGCTCAAAGTTTGTATAAAGTGGGGAAAGGGGGGCTGGGGGCGGTATGGGTGGAATTGCATCCAAATTTTTGATGCAGATCTTTGTGGAATGTCAATTGCTACCTTCATACCAAATTTGGTGACTCTAGCTCAAAGTTTGTATAAAGTGGGGAAATGGGGGCTGGGGGCGGTATGGTTGGGCGTGGCATCCAAATTTTTGGTGCAGATCTATGTGGGATGTCAATTGCTATCTTCCTTCCAAATTTGGTGACTCTAGCTCGAAGTTTGTAAAAAGTGGGGAAAGGGTGGGCTGGGGGCGGTATGGGTGGGCGTGATATCCAAATTTTTGCTGCAGATCTATGTGGAATGTCAATTGCTTCCTTCATACAAAATTTATTGACTCTAGCTCAAAGTTTGTAAAAGGTGGGGAAAGGGGGTGAAAGGGGTGCGCGTGGCTCCAAAACTTTGATGCAGATTGTTGGGGGTCGTTGCCAGCTATCTTCCTACCAAATTTGGTGGCTCTAGCTCCACTACTCTGGAATATACACGCATTCCCGTTTTTGACGAAGCGTTGGGGCAGATGGGGGTGGCTAGGGCGGTATTGGTGGGCGTGGCATCCAAACTTTTGATGCAGTTTTTTGGGGGTCATCATCAGCTAAATTGGCACCAAATTTGGTGGCTCTAGCTCAAAAACTGTGGGAGATATAGGCTTATTTGACTTTAAAATTCGGGGGGTCTGGGGGCGGAATTGGGGGGCGTGGCTCCAAAACTTTGATGCAGTTTTTTGGGGGTCGTTACCAGCTAGCTTCCTACCAAATTTGGAGGCTCTAGCTCTACAACTCTGGAAGATACACGCATTCCCGTTTTTTACGAAGCGTTGAGGCATCTGGGGGCGGCTAGGGCGGTATTAGTGGGCGTGGCATCCAAACTTTTGGTGCAGTTTTTGGGGGGTCATCATCAGCTAAATTGGCACCAAATTTGGTGGCTCTAGCTCAAAAACTGTGGGAGATATAGGCTTATTTGACTTTAAAATTCGGGGGGTCTGGGGGCGGAATGGGGGGGCGTGGCTCCAAAATTTTTGATGCAGTTTTTTGGGCGTTGCTAGTAGCTATCTTCTTACCAAATTTGGTAGTTCTAGCTGTAAGGATGTGCGAAATATGTGGATTTATCGGTTTTGAGTTATCGAATTTATCGATTTGCCAGCCCCCAGTTATCGTAGAACCCCCTTCTTGACACTTTAATTTACTATCCCATAGATAAAGAGAATTGGAAAGTTTCAAGTCTCTAGCTTGAAGGGTGTGGAAAAAACTTGCATACATACGGACGGACAGACGGACAGACACCATGACGGACATTGCACAAAACCAATATACTCTTTACCTTCGGTATCGAGTATAAAAACGCTATCGCGCTCCCTCACACGCATTGCACAGATTATTTCTGAAAGTGGAGACCTGAGACGAAATAAACCCTATTCTTAGCAATTGCAAAATCTTGATATTCCACGGTCTTTAGTTTAATACAAAATCCAAATCCGATATATTTGTGCGCCACAATTAATCGTAATTTTTGCAGTCGATGACAATAAGGTATACAAAATGCATAAGCCCCACTATACAAAGATAACGCATTGCGTTATGCGTGATGTCACAAGTGCCCAGTTTGAATTGAATGAACTAATTGATTGAAAATGAGTTATGCAGTTTTTGGTTCCAACAATAACAATTTTAAGAACAATTTGTGGAGTTATTACCCATTCCCAAAAAATGAACCACAAACATGGATAAATTTTTGTCGGCGACAAGACAATCTGCGCGAATTTGTGGTATGCATTTTAAGGCAGAAGATTTTGAAAATAATATGCAATATGGATTTTGCAAAAAGCGATTATTGAAAAAGGGTGCTGTGCCAAGCATTACGGTTGAAGAAGACAAGACAACCCACTTTGAAGCATCAACACAAATAGTAAACTGTGACGAAAAAAATAAAAATAAACTTTGTTTTCGAACAATGATGTATTTCCGTATAAGAAACGAGTTACATAAAAATAAATTTGAATTATCGCGTAAGCGTAAAATGAATAATATAGTAAAATAAATAAAAAACTGTTTCTCTTATTATACATTTATTTAATTAATAGCCAAAACAATTTTATGAACAATTTGTTATTATTGTTTCATCTTAAAACTGCACAGCGCATTTTCAATCATTTAATTCAGTTTTAACAGTCGTTATTATTCAAATTCACTTCAATGTCTGTAGTGTCTCAGTTTCATCGTTCTTGCATAAACCCTAAACAAAAATCTTAAAATTGGTAGTTATATAATAAAGTTGCTAAAATTGCTAAAAAAAAAAATATTTAGAAATTGTTATATATGTGGTTAACAGCATTTTAAAAAATACATATGCAATTTTTTGAAAAGTTGCCAGATTTAGCAACTAAATTGCTAAGCTGGGAGCACTGGTCGTGAGATTGCGGCTGTTTGGCCCATGATACAATCAACAAGGTAGTGTCATGCGAGGAAGGCAGTACCAGTGTATATGACCGTGTGAGTGCGACTGAGACCGCTATATGAATCTCTGTTATTTTACTTTCTTGCCTCTGTTAGGGAGTTCTTTCTGTAAGTGCGAGTGAGTAAGGTATAAAAACCGTGTTGCTTGTCGACAACAACTAACATCAACAAAGATGATACACAGTACAAAATTCGTCCGCATCAACGTCTTACCCAAACGACAAGCACTGTACGACTGACGATTGGTTCTTAAATATAGAGGGCGCCTCCTCGCATGTATCATGGTTTGGCCCTTCTGCTCTCTTATGCTAGCTTGCCCTTGTTCTCTTATGCTAGCTTACCCTTTCTCTTCCTACTCTTCTTATCGTTGATTATGTTTCATACTAGTGTTATAATTGTAGCTTAAGCTAGGCATATACGGTGAGCAAGTTGGTGTGATTTGTTGGGCAGCGCTTCGCCATACACGGGCCAACATGTTTATAAACTTCATTTTTTGTGTGAGTGTTGAGGAGAAAAGATGAGCGATACAAGCGCAGACGACGCAATTGCTGCGACGAATTGTAATACAATAAGCCCATACACGACGAGCATGTTGACTTGTGTGTTCTACCGGCTTGTCATTAATCTTAATGTTCGGTGTTTGTGTTTGCTAAATCCCTCAACGGAACAAGCTTAATATAAATCTTAAATTTAACATACTACAAAAATCTATAAAAAAAATAAATATATATATATATACATGAAATAAAATTAAAACATACCCATAAGAAAAACATAATTTGATAGTTTCTTAACAAAGTACACCAACTTAAAAAATGTTCATTGGTTTATTAAAAAGTTATACTAATTAGCTCTATAAAAGTAACAGAAGTCAGTGCAACAATCAAAACAGATATATGCAAATAAAGGTTAGAAACGTAGGTAGCGAATAAGTTGGGTGTGCGTTAGAAGGACTGACAATCAATTAACATACCACCTGCATTTCATAGACGCTCGTGTATAGAATCGCATAACGGAGCGTGTTTTAATATAATAATACAAGCAGGATCACTTTCCCCTGTAACACTTTTCCCCACTAACACTTACTCTTAATACCAACTTGAATGTTGTTGTTCTTGTTGTTATTGGTGTTGCTTTTGATCATAACAATGCGGCCTACGAATGTACTGCCCTTTGACTAGCGTACTTCATACACGCACAATCTTAACTCAATCCTTTTATCCTTTGATCACTGGTTTTCACAACCATAAACATTCATTGCTTATGTTTGGTTTGCAGGTGTGGAAGGCAACGCACGTCACACAGGCGCCCTCTCGACTCTCTCTTATCTACTTATTCCCCAGTGGCGCAAATGCCCATTCTTAGATCGATTACGAATCGATCACTTTGTGGGCGGCCCGGAGAAAACATCGATTACGACTTTTTACTTTTACATAGCGATGGCCGCTTTGTGGGCGGTGTGCCCACAACCCACACCATTTGTGGTATAGGTTGTAATCAGCAGCCGAAGGGTTTTCGAATGGCGCTCGGCTGCCAATTACAACTGCATATACTTTTTATGAAATTGTAATGCAGCTTGTGGGCGGTCTGTCCACTCAATGAACGTTGTGGAAGGTTGTAATGCGCGTAATATATGCACGCAGGGCTGAAATTTTTTTGGGTTAAATAATAAATATTGAGTTTCCATTTCAAAAAACAATATATTTAATTTATTTTAACACTTAATACTTTTAAAATTAACAATATTTGATTTTAAATCCATTTTTTAATCATAATCTTAAATCAATAAATCAATTTTTACCTGGTGGTTTCACTTTATTTTCTTTAAATTTTTTACCTTCAAGCGCAGCCAAACGTCGAAGGTTACGCTTGCTAAGCCCTTTTTTAGCGCTCATAATAATTAATATTTGTATATACACAAAATAAGTGTGTCTGTATGTTAGTATTTATATATATACATACATATGGGTATATGTATATTTTTAATACTTATAATATTAATGTTAGTTTTGATTAAAATAGTTTTAAGTAACAATACTTAACATTGTTCGTCCACTCTGTTTGCGAATTTTAAAATTATTGTATTTTGCCGGCGCTGTAAATTTTGAGCATTCAATTCTGAACCGCGACAAGAACACAAGTGTACGCATATGTACATACATACTTATCATCTTCTTCTTAGTTGTTCGACGAAACGCACTAACACATAGACAAGATTATCGAGTTTACTTCACGAACGCACTAACACAAAGACAAGATTTTCGAATTTACTTCACGAACGCTTCGCGTCGTTTCGAAGTCATAGAAAAAAGTAGCGGTAAATAATGCCAGCTTACAACTGTGTACACAAAAGTTGGCAATTGTAATGCATAACTTTTACTGTAGCGGTCATGCATACTGTGGCCAGGCCTCATTCTGATCTGCGCCACTGGGTCGTAGCTAAGAAACCTGCGCACAGTTGTCTCTCTCTCTTATCTACTAGCTTGTAGCTAAGAAACCTTTGCACACTTGAATCTAGCACTTAAAAGTTTCATAGGCAACGTACTTTGCTTACTGATCCTCACGGTCGGTGATACCTATAACACATTAGCCAACTAGTGTACTTGACCTTTGACTAGCACACTTCAAACATGCACTAACTTGTCTCTAAGTCTTCCTCCCTCTAACACTTTCCCTCTCTAAATCTTTGCCCCTCTTACACACAGTCTCTTTCTAACACTTTCCCCCATTAACTCTTTCCTCCTCTAACACCTTCTCCCTCTAACACTTTCCCACTCTATCCTTTCCCACTCTAACACCTTCTACCTATTACACTCCCCCCCTCTTACACCTTCTCACTCTTACTCTTTATAATCTATATGTACAAGTATCATTACTCTTGTTTTAAAACAATGCGTTGATCTTGCTGCTGCTGCTGCTGCGAAAGAAAATTCCCATCCTTGCACACATAACCCCTCACGAAGGTTGTTGTTGTTGCTGTTGACAATAACAATGTACGTGTGCAGAGCAATGCATTTAAAACAGTAGCATACTTGACTCTAACACTAATTGATTAAATAGCTAAAACTGATCCTGTCATTATCACAACCTTAAAGCTCAACGTATTGACCTTGCTGCTGCTGCTGCTGCGTAAGAAAGTTTCCATCCTTTGTTCAAAGAGCCCCACACGAAGGTTGTAGTTGTTATTGCTGTTGACCATAACAATGCAACGTACATCGAACAAGCGCTCGCTTTTCTCTATTTTCTATCCTTATCATAAACAGGTTTACAATGCAACGCACGTCAAAGACGCGCCCTCTCGACTCCAGATCCTTTGATCACTACTACTCATGCCCATAAACAATCATTCAATATTGCTTGCTTTCAGGTTAACAATGCAACGCACGTCAAACAGGCGCCCTCTCGACTCTCTCTTATCTATCCTTTCTTCCTGTGCACACTGCACCTCATGACCATAAACAGGTTTACAACAACAAATCCTATGATCACTGATTCTCACAGATGCTGCTGATAAAGTGGTGGCCTTGGAATGTTAATCCTTTGTTCTCCACCCTAGTCTAATCAAAGGAGTGACACGATCATGGGAAAAAGGGTCATAAATTATCATACTGAAGGGGTCAAAAGAAAAGGGTCGAAAAAAGGGTCATAAAATTAATGGGGTCATAAATTGTCGGCATCCTTTTGAGTTGGAACCACCATTCTCCTACTACTGGCAAAAACCAAAGCATCTGCACATGCTTTCCGCTATCGCACTCGCTCGCACTAATTGAAGAACATTAAAAACAACAATTACATAAAATATGATTTAAGGTAAAGAGTATATTGGGTTTGTGCAATGTCCGTCATGGTGTCTGTCAAGCCGTCCGCCCGTCCGTCCGTCCGTCCGTCCGTATGAACGCAACTTTTTTTTCACACCCTTCAAGCTAGAGACTTGAAGCCTTGCAAAAATCAGTCTTCCTTTTACCGGCTTTAATACAGGTAACGAGTATGTCGCAGTCGGAAAGTTGGAAACACTTTTTGAGCACAAGGATTTTTGTGCAGTGCATTTGAATAGCCCATTAAAAGAAGAAGAGTGGTAGCAAATTGAAGAGTTGGTTTCAGTTTTAGGACCAGTTCAAGAAACCACTCTGAAATTGCAGAAAGAGCAACTTTTATTAGGCGATTTCTTCCGTTCATGGCTAAATTTAAAAATTAAATTGCAGGCCATAGATACTACAATGTCTTTGGACGCACTTGGTTATATTTTGGCAAGGGAGCCCCAAGTAGTCGATACAGACGTAATGAATGCAGCTATTTATCTGGATCCACGGGTGAGGCGTACTCTTAGCACCGTAAAGAAAGAAAGAGCCAAATTTCATTTAAAAAAATTGGTTTCCCAAATGCTGTCTTTAAATCAGGTTGGTTCATAAAACGTCAATTGAATTAAAAAATCTTTAAAAATAAGTACGTATTAATTATGGAAAATTTCGTTTTATAATTACAGAGAAAAGAGTTCAATGTAACTCAACCTACAGAGACGTCACATTTTCAAAATATGGCTGTTGACGAGTCCTCTAATATGAGATGTACTCTTGAGAGCTGAACTAAGAAGTTTAGAGGTTAAGTCATCGTCAGATGAAGAGAATTGTAGATCAGATGAGCTCATAAGAGCCTTTGCCGAAATCGATGGCTATAAAGAAAGCTTTGTTGATATCGAAGCGAACCTAATGAGTTATTGGCAACCAAAAAAATATTCGTTACCATTTTGATATAAATTAGCTAAGATTGTTCATGCAACTCCTGCTACACAAGTAAGTTTCGAGAGAGCGTTCTCCGGGCTCAAGCTTGTTTTAAGTGATCTACGGTGCAACATTTCTGAAGAAACTTTGCAGAATATAATGCTCGTTAAACTTTATAAACTGTAATAATATATAAAAAAAAAAATCGGATACGTACAAGTTTCTATTTATATGCACATTTTTTTTTTATTACATCAACCATCAAAGAAATTTAAAAAAAATTTGTTTAGAATGACCAAGTAAAAAAAAAAAACATATTAATTGGATGACCAAAAAAAAAAAAAAATTTATAAGGGTCTTTAGCTGACCCAAAAAAAAAAAAAAAAATATAGGTCTTTGGTGACCAATATAATTTTCTGGTCAGAATAATGGTTAAATATGACCAATATAATTTTTTGGTCAGCATAATGGTTAAATATGACCAATATAAGTTTTTGGTCAAAATAATGGTTAATTATGACCAAAATATTTCTTCCCGATTATAATGGTTAAATGCAAGATTTTTATATTTTTGGTTAATTTATTGAGACCTTTTTGGTTCAATTTTTAAAAATAATGGTTATTATGAGTCCCTGATAAAATGTTTTGTTTTGATTATGCAGCGACGCTGTTTTTTTGATTCGTACAATGCTTGTGTGCGCTGAGTTTTTGTTTGTAGGACATGAACATATTTTTCATGTTTATATTATTTATTTTATTTAGATACGTAAATATATGAATACAATCAAAACATTTATGGCATACAATGCTTGGGTGCGCTGAGTTTGTAAGGCATCTACATATGTATGTATGTATGATGTTAATGTTATTATTATTATTATTATATTATACAATTAAAGTACATATTATACATATATTAAATACATGAAATTAAAGTTAAATGGAATGACACTAATGTTTTTATTAGAGCTTGTTAGATCTGCGATATTACCATTTCAGTAATTGAAATTGTCAAATATGTAATAATTAGGGTATTCAGTAGCTATGCTATATGCGTAAAGTACTAAAGTGTTATATGAAAGCTTTACAACAAACACACAGAAGCATTTTTAACACAGCAAACATGCCTCTGGGTGTGTTTGCTACTATTGTACTATATGTATAATTGAGTGGTTGTCAGACTATTTATAAAAACAGCTGCTTTCGAGATTATTGAATTAGTGAAATTAGGTCACACTAGGCGACTTTTGGTTGTAAAAGTAAGTAAATTTTATTAATTATTAATTAAAAAGACTAAACTGATGTTTTTAAAAGTGGCAGAAGCGACAAAAGCAAAAAGAGTGCGGGAGAATGAAATAAAACGCTTTATTTTATTTTATTACTTTCAGCTTAACAATTGCTCAATTCAATTTCACTATCGATTGTATTGTCATCGAACTGGCAAACAGCTGACTTAGCACTTACACGACAAAAGAAACGTAAAAAGTGCACTCACTAGCTACACTGTATTATATATAACACTTTACGCACATAGCATAGCTACTGAATACCCTAAATATTTGGACAAGTCAATGAATAAAAAAATACAATTGACACACAAACATTTAAACATGCTTTATATTCAATCATACATACACACATGTAAATGCAGCACACAAAAAGACAAAATGTGTGTATTAAAAATCTCGACACAGCACACAATAGGTAATTTGACCATTTTTGGTGGCATTCATTCATTGTGATGAAATTACGCATAGTGCAGCAGGCCCAGCACGAAATAATAACAAATTTTTACCGATATTGGCTTCTGCTGGCCCGCCGCCTCTCCATTAATACACAGGCCGCTGAACGCAATGCGCAATTGAAACAAAACAACAACGTGCTGGCTTTCCGTAGCTAAGACGCACAAAATGCGCAATGTAAAAATACCCTCTGTCCCAATATTATTTTTTAGTCAAAATTATATCAAATATATAATTCAATATAAATTTAACTTATATTATGTATATAAATACAAAATATGTTTATTCAAGTGTTAGTTTAGTAGTTATTATGAACAGCTTGTTTTTTTATTAGTTGTGAATGCCCTACCTAATTTCCAAAATATAAAAAAAAAACATATAAAATAGAGATTTAGCTAAAGTATCCCACGTTTAGCATCACAATTGCGCAAAGTTCATATTAAGTCTATACTACCCTTCCATGTTGGGCAGCAGCAAGTAGATTCAAGCAAAAGTCTTAAATTGCCTAACTCAAGTTCTTTAGCAAAGTCAAGAGAAACGAAGTACGGCCACATTATACTTTCGGCAATCGCGTCGCACACTTTGCGATCAAAACAAAAGTCTAAACATACTGGCCAACTTCGATTTTTTGTTACTTACTTATGCACCAGCTGATTTTCAAATTGCTGGCAGAATAAGTTGGCAAGGCAGAGAGCCAAATTATTTGTGTACTCAAACGAATATAGGTCTGAACGTTTTCTGTTAAAATAACGGGCTCTGTATTCCTCTCTGTTAGGTATTTACTCGTTGCCCTAGTGTACACTAGTTCACAAGAAAGTGTTCGATAGCTGCCCTTTTTTGCACTAAACTGTACTGCCCTGTGTTTTTTAGTGTGCCCTGACTAATGCTGCATTTACACTAGTTGATGCAGCGTCAATTCTAGCTATATCAACAATTGATATCCAACGTCAACGCATTTGTTGTGTTTACATTAGTTGATTGAGTTGACAAAAGAACCGGGCTGCCAACTAATTTTCGAGTTGAGCAACGCGCCAGATGCCAACGCGTTGATATTGAAGTTGAGAGTAATTTACACCAGTTGATATCCACATTCGTTGACATTCACGTTGCTAAGCATTTTTCGTTGACGTCGATATTGTGAATGTATCGAAACTGATTTTCAATATTGTGTTGTTTTGTTAATTGAGAAAAGTGGTTAGTACTAATGCATATGTAACTTAAAACTAATTGATATACAATTTGTTTACTTTAGAATAAAATCAGAACAATGGCAACAGCGAAGAAGAGCAAAATAGCGGCAGCAGTGGTTTTGGTTCTCGCTCTTGAGTTAATCGATAGCTATCGCCAGCAACTGAAGCAGGTCTACTTTCGATATTAAAATAAGGTTCAATAAATATGCATAAAAATAAATAAAATTGTATTTTAAATAGCTTTTTATTACTAATTTTTGTTTTTATAGACTGCACAGTTGAAAAAGCAGACAACATTAATTAAAACGGATGGCGAAGCGAAGTGCTGCCACCTTTAATATGTTCATAAAGTTTGTCAACACACAGCAAAAGAATGAACATGAGCTCAACTTAATTTTGTGTTGTCAACGCGCCGATTGTGACTTCAACTGTTGACACAAAGTGTTTACACTATGTTTACACTCAGAGCAACAATTGACGATTTTCGCATTGTCAATCTACTGTCAACGCAACAGTTGATCAAGTTGACAGCTGTTCACACTAGGATTGATAAAGTTGATATCAACGTTGACTTGTTTATCAACTAGTGTAAATGCAGCATTACACTTTTCTGCACCACCAAAAATCAAGGGCAGAAAAGTGTAAAACAACAAAACAGCTGTTTTGAGTCAGTTATGGTTTTGAGCCAATTTATCAGTTTAATATTGCAAGTTGTAACAATAATTAAAAATGTCAAATGAGGATGATTATTATATGGAAGAGGAGAATTTGGAGTTTTCAATTGAAGGTTGTAATAACTTTTTATAAAATATGCAAAGCCTGAAGTAAATTCAGAGCAGGAAGCAGCTGCCGCACCCACTGAGAATGAAGAAAAGGCAATTTGGGTGAATTCAAACACAAAGCTACTAATCGAACTTTACAGGAAGTACAAGCCAAAGTAAGGCCACAAGTGGAAACGTTGCAGTCGGACGCAACCGACTGCGGCATACTCGATACCAGTATTAAAACAGGTAAAAAGAGGCCTGATTGCAAAGGGGTACGGATGGGGCAGGAGTGTACGCTGCCTTAAAGATTCTCCGATGCAGATGGGGATGCCACCAACTATCTTCCTTCCAAATTTGGTGACTCTAGCTGAAAGTTAGTAAGAGCTGTTGAAAGGGGGGCTGGGGGCGGTATGGGTGGGTGTGGCATCTAAATTTTTACTGCAGATCTTTGCGAAATGTCAATTGCTATCTTCCTTCCAAATTTGGTGACTCTAGCTCGAAGTTTGTAAAAAGTGGGGAAAGGGTGGGCTGGGGGTGGTATGGGTGGGCGTGATATCCAAATTTTTGCTGCAGATCTATGTGGAATGTCAATTGCTACCTTCATACAAAATTTATTGACTCTAGCTCAAAGTTTGTAAAAGGTGGGGAAAGGGGGTGAAAGGGGTGCGCGTGGCTCCAAAACTTTGATGCAGTTTTTTGGGGGTCGTTGCCTGCTATCTTCCTGCCAAATTTGGTGGCTCTAGCTCCACAACTCTGGAAGATACACGCATTCCCGTTTTTGACGAAGCGTTGAGGTGGATGGGGGCGGCTAGGGTGGTATCAGTAGGCGTGGCATCCTAACTTTTGATGCAGTTTTTGGGGGGTCATCATCACCTATCTTGGCACCAAATTTGGTGGCTCTAGCTCAAAAACTGTGGGAGATATAGGCTTTTCTGATTTTAAAATGCGGGGGGCTGGGGGCGGGATGGGTGGTCGTGACTCCAAAACTTTGATGTTGTTTTTTGGGGTTCGTTACCAGATATCTTCCTACCAAATTTGGTGGCTCTAGCTCCACTACTCTGGATGATACACGCATTCTCGTTTTTGACGAAGCGTTGGGGCAACTGGGGGCGGCTAGGGCGATATTGGTAGGCGAGGCATCCAAACTTTTGATGCAGGGGGGTCATCATCGCCTATCTTGGCACCAAATTTGGTGGCTCTAGCTCAAAAACTGTGGGAGATATAGGCATTTTTGACTTTAAAATGCGAGGGGCTGAGGGCGGAATGGGGGGCGTGGCTCCAAAATTTTTGATGCAGTTTTTTGGGGGTTTCTAGTAGCTATCTTCTTACCAAATTTGGTAGTTCTAGCTGTAAGGGTGTGTGAAATATGTGGATTTATCGATTTTGAGTTATCGAATTTATCGATTTGCCAGCCCCCTAGTTATCGTAGAACCCCAATCTTGACACATTAATTTACTATCCCATAGATAAAGAGTATTGGGAAGTTTCAAGTCTCTAGCTTGAAGGGTGTGGAAAAAAGTTGCGTTCATACAGACGGACAGACAGACAGACACCATGACGGACATTGCACAAACTCAATATGCTCTTTACCTTCGGTATCGAGTATAAAAAAAGAAAATGTGGCTGCAAACTGCCAAGGAGTTCAAGGAGCAAGGGTATAACATTAGCACAAATCAAATCGAAAACAAATGGAAGACGCTCGACCGAACCTTTAAAGCTAATATAAAAAATAACAAGCAAACTGGCCGAGCTAGTGCTTTATTCAAAATAACCCATAAATTGAAGTAAAAAAAAAACTTTTCTATACACTTTTTAGTGAGCTATCACAAATTTGTGTAAACGATGACGCTGTTTTTCCGTCCTTCATTTTAAATGCTCACGGTTCGGGACAAAGTATGCATTCTTGTATGTATTTAAAGCTATTTATTTGCTAGGATCAGTGTGTGCGAAATAGTATTTCTTTTGTACCTGTAGCAACATCCAATTCTTATGTGGAGTCGACGGATGACTCATCGGGACCTGGCACACTTACTGCAGTGCTGTCATCCACCCCATTAATTGCATCGAACCCGAATAAACAAAATAAAAATTCTCTTATGATGGAGCTCCTGCAGAAGCAAGAAGAGCGTCACTTGGAAAGAATGACGCTTAAGGCTGAGGCACTCGAGGCATATAAAAAAAGAACAAATGCCATAGAACGAAAAAACGAACTTCTGGAGCAGCTTCTTTCCAAGAACTATAACTAAAAATCTAAAAAAAAATAAATTAGAAATATTTATAGTGGTTGTTTTTTTTATTGATAAAAAGTGTACGAAAAATTAATTTGCTTTTTATTAAAATAATGCAAAAAAAAAACCTTAATTCCTTATATTCTTAAACATTATATCGTATATTTGATCCCTTCGCTTAGCAGACTTAGCTGATGATATATGCTCTTCCCTGCATGTAGGTGCACTTTCTTCTGCTGAAACACGGCTCTCTTCACTTAAAAATGAATTGTCGTCGCACATGTTGTCTAAAAGGACACAAGCTCGGATGAAATGACAAATTTTCTTATTGCCTCTAAGCTTGCAGTAATATAACTGTCTAAATCTCTGCTTCAATATTCCGAAAGCATGTTCGATAACTACTCTACATGAACTTAACTTGCAGTTGAACTCTTTCTGTTGCCTTGTCAAATGACCATTGTCACGTCCATATGCAGAATCAGCCAAAACGTAATATTAACCATGATACTTTCGAATTTGCGTCGGAGTTTTCGAATACACGATTGTCATGAACCGATCCGGGGTAACCAACAAAGATATCGACGAATCTCATTTTTTCATTGCCAATAGCTTGCATTTGGATTGAAACGTCTCCCTTTCTATTTATATACACATCCTTCTTGCTTCGAGGAGGAGAAATTCGTATGTGCGTTCCATCCATGGCACCTTAGAAAACAATATGTATTTTAGGAATGTAATTTTAAAAAACGATTGTTACCTATAACTCCTTCAGCAAAATCTTTTCCACTGTTCAGTCCAGCAAAATAAGCAGATGTTGCTTGCTTTTCCATGTCATTCGGCCAACGAATCATGTTGTCTTACAAACCACTGACGAAAAAGGTTACTCTCCGAATTAAAAGGCTTGTCTATCGGCTACATCCCGAAATGAGCAAGCTTCATGACCAGAAAACCACAAAAACATCAAAACATGCATATCTGGTGAATACGCTCTAGTTCTGTCAATATTTGCATACTCCGAGGATTTTTCAAACTCCGTCGATAGATACTGGCAAATTCCTCTTGTCACTCAGAAATGCGTTTGAAATTTTTCGTGTAGATTGGAATAGTTCTTGTTAAGTAGTCCGTCACACAATTTCTTTTTCCTATCGGAAAATCCAACAAATGCACCATTAAAAGTTCCTTTTCTTCATCGCCACTTGGATCAGTAGAGCTTGCAATAGTTTCAGCATCACTGTCGGCATCAATTAACTCACTTATAGTGAAATTTTCATTTTTATTAAAACTCATGTTAAGGCCCAACCAAATGACGAATGCTTGCTTTACGGCTCGAAGTTGTCAGTCAGCTGTTGTTTGCTTCAATTGCCCTAACTTACACCTTTTTTGTTTAATAGGGCTGTTTTTTTCGTGTTCTGTTCTGCACTGCACTACCTTACACTTTCTACTATCAAACAGACCTTACTTAACTTAAGAATCTGCAGCTTGCATGTTCAGAATTAAATTAAGTTATGTTAATTTGAGAGTAAACGCTAAAATAGAGAGCCATAAGGTAGATTGAGTCAGCTGACTCTTAAGCTAAGTAAAGTTGAGTCAAGTTGAGAGTAAACAGCCCTTAAAACGTATAAGTGTGTCTTCTATTAGAATCGCTGCGCATACTGTCGGCGAAACCGGGGAATTCCTGCAGGCGCTAATCTGAACAAGAGTCCATGTTTTGGTCATCACATTTAATTTTATGATACCTATATCCTATAAATAAAATGACTTGACTTGATGCACCTGTAGCTAGCCTTTATCGTAAGCCTGCGAAATTCTGAGAGTTTAGGGATTTACGAGCAAAAGCAACAAACATATAATCTAAAGAGGTTGCAATTGAGAGAGCTTTCAAGCGAGCTTTTTCTTCTTAGGCAGTCGCTCACAGATCATTGCTTAAACTTGTTTTGTTTTGATTTTTTTTGCGGTTTTTCCATATGGTATAGAGTATAACATGAACAGTAAGCAATTAGTCTGATCGAGTGTGACAGCGGATAGCACGTGCAGATGGTTTTATTTCAGTTGTCCTTTGCGTTCAGCAGCCAGTCTATTTAAGGGGCCAACGAAAAGCAAGCACGGTAAAAATATGTTAGTACTTGTATGCAGTTGCGTTTGTTTCATTTCTTGCTGGGCCTGCTCGCGAAATTTTTGATATTTGTTCTTGTTTTATGCTCTGCATTCGCATGAGTGCGTTCATGTATGCAAGTTAACATATAACTCACTGTTATAAAAGTCTCCTGGGTCCTCACGGCCGCAACACTGAATACTTTGTATCAGCATTTTTTAGCTGCAACGGTCAGCGGCGGGTATCGGACACCTTTGCTATGTCGCAAGAGTTGTCCGTTATTGCCTTTAATTATGCTGAGTCGGCTTGCCAACCATGACATTGTAACGTGATGGTTTTAGCTTAGAAGTATGGGTTTTTGTCCTCTTTGGTTATGTAAGAAGCACATACTGAGTAAGATGCCCAATGAAGTTGCTCTTCTCCGGCAATACCCGTACAAAAATATAATTGTTTTATTGTCTGAGCCCAAGGCCAGAAAATGTGAAGGCAGTAAACACCGTATACATCAATCATAGAACAAGAAACTAATTACTTCAACCATGAAGAGAGCAACTTGCCACACAATAGGAGGATCAATTTATTACATCAACCAAAAGCCAGGAAATTACCAAGAGATCTGGAGAATTAGTAAATTTGCACACGCAGCATCTTCAATTGTATATGTGGCAATATTTCTGGGATTTATTGACCTGCCTAAACTATTACGATTTTGGCAATTTATAAACAAGTTAGGGATATTCATAATAAATTTATTTAAACTATTATTTTTATGTTTTATTTTTTAACAGACAATTATAATTCACCTCTAAAATAAATAATTTTTGCAAACAAAAAAAAAAACAAGTGGAAACGTTGCAGTCGGACGCAACCGACTGCGGTATACTCGATACCAGTATTAAAAATTTTGATGCCCATCCATGTGGGATGTCAATTGCTATCTTCCTTACAAATTTGGTGACTCTAGCTCGAAGTTTGTATAAAGTGGGGAAAGGGGGGCTGGGGGCGGTATGGGTGGAATTACATCCAAATTTTTGATGCAGATCTGTGTGGAATGTCAATTGCTATCTTCATAACAAATTTGGTGACTCTAGCTCAAAGTTTGTATAAAGTGGGGAAAGGGGGCTGGGGGCGGTATGGGTGGAATTGCATCCAAATTTTTGATGCAGATATTTGTGGAATGTCAATTGCTATCTTCATAACAAATTTGGTGACTCTAGCTCAAAGTTTGTAAAAGTGGGGAAAGGGGGCTGGGGGCGGTATGGTTGGGCGTGGCATTCAAATTTTTGCTGCAGATCCTTGTGGAATGTCAAATGCTACCTTCATATCAAATTTGGTGACTCTAGCTCAAAGTTTGTATAAGGTGGGGAGAGGGGGGCTATGGGGCTGGGGGCGGTATGGTTGGGCGTGGCATCCAAATTTTTGCTGCAGATCCTTGTGGAATGTCAAATGCTACCTTCATACCAAATTTGGTGACTCTAGCTCGAAGCATGTAAAAGGTGGTGAAAGGGGGGCTATGGGGCTTGGGGCGGTATGGGTGGGCGTGGCATTCAAATTTTTGCTGCCGATCCATGTGGGATGTCAATTGCTATCTTCTTACCAAATTTGGTGACTCTAGCTCGAAGTTTGTATAAAGTGGGGAAAGGGGGGCTGGGGGCGGTATGGGTGGGCGTGGCATCCAAATTTTTGATGCAGATCTATGTGGAATGTCAATTGCTATCTTCATACAAAATTTGGTGACTCTAGCTCAAAGTTTGTAAAAGGTGGGGAAGGGGGGGTGGAAGGGGTGCGCGTGGCTCCAAAACTTTGATGCAGTTTTTCGGGGGTCGTTGCAAGCTATCTTCCTGCCAAATTTGGTGGCTCTAGCTCCACAACTCTGGAAGATACACGCATTCCCGTTTTTGACGAAGCGTTGGGGTGGATGGGGGCGGCTAGGGTGGTATTGAAGGGCGTGGCATCCAACTTTGATGCAGTTTTGGGGGGTCATCATCACCTATCTTGGCACAAAATTGGTGGCTCTAGCTCAAAACTGTGGAGATATACGCTTTTTGACTTTAAATTGCGGGGGAGCTGGGGCGGAATGGTGGGCGTGGCTCCAAATTTGATGCAGTTTTTGGGGTTTCTAGTAGCTATCTGCCCACCAAATTTGGTAGTTCTAGCTGTAAGGATGTGCGAAATATGAGGATTTATCGGTTTTGAGTTATCGAATTTATCGAGTTGCCAGCCCCCCAGTTATCGTAGAACCCCCATCTTGACACTTTAATTTACTATCCCATAGATAAAGAGAATTGGAAAGTTTCAAGTCTCTAGCTTAAATGGTGTGGAAAAAAGTTGCGAACATACAGACGGACAGACGGACGGACACCATGACGGACATTGCACAAACCCAATATACTCTTTACCTTCGGTATCGAGTATAAAAACAAGTAAGAAGGCTATAGTCGGGAGAGCCCGACTAGAAGATACTCTGAACCCAGTTGCATTAAATATGTAAATTAAATTTAAAATTGACTCTGGTATACTGACTTAACTTCAATCGATAAAATAAGATATCTCCGGTATTTCTTAACCGATTTGGAATTTTTCAGAAAAGTTCTATCGTTGCCCATTATTTCAACCCTCATTTTTAGATTTTCCAAATTCGATATCTTATTGTTATCGATATTATGTGTATATCGGAAACCAGAATAGTTATCGATAATTTGAAGCAAACTTGTTCTGCTCATGGTATAGGAGAACTTAAATACAAAATCAGAAGTCTCTAGCTCTTGTAGTCTGTGAGATCCACGCGTTCATACAGACGGACAGACGGACAGACAGACGGACAGACGGACATGGCTGTATCGTCTCGGCTGTTGATGCTGATCGAGAATATATATACTTTATAGGGTCGGAGATGCTTCCTTCTGCCTGTTACATACTTTTGCACAAAAACATTTTACCCTTATTTACCCATTTTATGGGTATTGTATACCTGAAACCGAAGGTAAAAATTTGTTGACACCCGTAAAGCTAGAGACTTGAAACTGATAAGTTTGATAACTGAAAAGCCATAAGTCCACATAATACCCGCATATTTAGGTTCTCAAAAAACTGCATTAAAATTTTGAAATGCCACGCCCACCGATACCGCCCTAGCCAGCCCAACACCCCTTTAAATGTGTATGCTGGGTGTATGTTTCACAGTTTATGAGTTAATATCACCAAATTTGGTAGGAAGATAGATGATGACATTGTACTTTACATGTACCTAAAATTTTGATGCCATGCCCCCAAAACACGACCAACGCCCCACCCCCTAGTTAAAAATTGGAATGCAAATATCTTTCTAAGTTTTTGAGCTAGAGTCATCAAATTTGGTACGAAAATAGCTTGTAACGACACCCAAAAATCTGCAACCAAATTTTGGAAGCAATGGCCACCCATACCATCCCACTCTTTAAAAACTTGAACGCTTTTATCTTTTTAAGCTAGCGTCACAAAATTTGGTAGGAAGATAGCTATTGGAATCCCATAAAATTTGAATCAAAAATTTTGATGCCACGTGCCCTGACTATGTTAAAAACGGGAATGCGTGTAATATCACAGTTGTTTAGCTAGAGTCAATATAGCTAGTGGCATCCCTGAAAGATCTGCCTCAGCCAATTTATGAACGTAGCGTACACCCTATCCGTACCCCCTCCCCCCCCCCCCCTCCCTTATTAATTATTTTTAAGCAGGTATCGATTGTATCGCAGTCGGTTGCGTCCGACGTTTTTACTTGATTCAAGTCTGAGTTATTTCTTTCATTCGCACCGTTTTTGCCTGTCTTACGCATTTGTTCTAGCTCCTATTCTTATTCCATGAACCAACACGCATATTTCCACAACATAACCAGCATTAGGTTTTTAAATATCAGCCCCAGCTCCACAACTGTTGTACAAAACAGCTGATTAAGCTCCAGAGCAACAAATGTACTAACTTGTTTTCTATAAAAAATTAATCGATGTTTTTGTCGATCGTATGGATAAAGAAATGAAAGTGATTAACAGCTTAAACTAAACGACACTTTTTCGATACGAGCAACAATGGGGCCTTAATCTAAAAGTTTTAGTATAATTTATTAAAACTAAATTAATAACTAATAATAACAATCGAAGAACATCGATCTTAATCGATTTTAGCATTATTCCTTTAGTTTTAGTTAATTTGGATAGTAAACAGTTTTTCATGTTAAAATATGAAGCATCTAAGATAAATTGTTAGTCAGTTTGTGTTATCTTCTCTCAACTACTCACAGTATCCACCAAAGCTCCGGCTACAGGTGAAGTTGATTTGGTCGTTATTATTGATTTGACGTCAGCAGCGTTGACACTGCTTGTTGAGTTGGAAGGCGAGGGTTTTCTGCGTAGCGGCTTTAACGGTAATCTAGACATGCCCTTATTCTTAATTAATTCGATAGATGGCAACTCTTTCTTTCCGAGGTTATTCTTGATCTCATCTATTTTTTCTGAACTATTTAGTTCGCTTTCGATGTGCACTATCAATGCTGGCGTGCTCGTGGCAACTGAGTGACGCAATACGTATGAGCTTTTTTCTGAGCTTTCTTCCTCATTCACGCCTATTACTCTTCCGAAAGTCACATTCGGTTTATCAATTTTACTCATAGCTGGCCTCTCAAAGGTTTGCTCTGTATTCGTTGCGGGCTGAACTGTAGATGAATTGAATCTTGTGGCTTCTCGAAAGGTTTTAAGTTTAATTGAACGTGCACGCAAGTTTTGCACAGCCGCACCAATGATGCCATCATGCGCCTCTTGCCACCTTATACCGCCGCCAAGAATCTCTTCCTTTGTTTGTTTCAGGGTTTCTGTTGCAGCAAAGGATGTAGCACCCGTTGAGAGCGGTGTTCTGGCGACGTTGCTAGCCTTTGGTTGAATGATAAAATCATAAAATTCTTGATCGATCAATTTATATTTTAAATAAGTGAATAGGGCGGTTGGAAGGTATTCTTTTAATTTTTGTATGCATTTTGTTAACGTACTAAAATAAATACAGTACAAAAATTCGAGATAAAGTTTATTTTTAGTTGCGATAAGTCGATTACAGAATACCTAATATATCTTTTAATTCCGATTACTTTCTTTCATGGTGATACATATTTTCGAAAATGTTAGATAATGGGCAACAACAATTGGATTTGCATGGTAAAGAAAATATTGAATGGTAGTAAAATAAATTAGAAATATTTTTAATCCCTTACATTTGGGCTTAATTATACTCGATACCGAAGGTAAAGAGTATTTTGGGTTTGTGCAATGTCCGTCATGGTGTCCGTCCGTCTGTCCGTCTGTCCGTCTGTATGTGTCCAATTTTTTTCCACACCCTTCAAGCTAGAGACTTGAAACTTTCCAATTCTCTTTAACTATGGAAAGTAAATTAAAGTGTCAAGATGGGGGTTCTACGATAAACCGATAAATCCACATATTTCGCACATCTTTACAGCTAGAACTACCAAATTTATTAAGAAGATAGCTGCTAGCAGCCCCCCTAAAACTGCATCAAAAATTTGGATGCCACGCCCACCCATACCGTCGCAGCCCCCTTTTCACACCTTTAACAAACTTCGAGCTTGAGTCACCACATTTTGTACGAAGATAATAATTGACATGCGACATAGATCTGCATCAAAAATTGGATGCCACGCCCACCCATACCGCCCCCAGTCCCCCTTTCACCACTTTTTACAAACTTCGAGCTAGAGTCACCAAATTTGTAAGGAAGATAGCAACTGACATTTCACAAGGATCTGCATCAAAAATTGGATGCCACGCCCACCCATACCGCCCCCAGCCCTCCCTTTCCCCACCTTTTAAAAACTTTGAGCTAGAGTCACCAAATTTGGAAGGAAGATAGCTGGTGGCATCCTCATCTGCATCGGAGAATCTTTAAGGCAGCGTACACCCCTGCCCAGTCCGTACCCTTTTGCAATCAGGCCTCTTTTTACTGGTTATAATACTGGAATCGAGTATGCCGCAGTCGGTTGCGTCCGACTGCAACGTTTCCACTTGTTTTTATTTTATGGATTAATTTGATTATGTTTTACTTCATTTATTTTTTTTTTTAATTTTTTTTAATTTATAGTCAGCTAAGAAGAGCTGACATTAAAATGAAATCAACCTAGTCTTAAGAACTTGTGGGATAGTTCAGAGGGGGATAAGCTGTGGCCACCAGGCGGGTCGCGGCTTGTGGATAGCGAACGGCCTCTTTGTGAGGTTAACTGCGAATAAGCGAGAATCCTTACAAATAAGCAGTCCCGGACAAACAGCGGGTACGGTACAATTACCCGTACCGACAAGACGCTTGTGTCGCCGTCTTTAAAGCATAGCCTCACACACTCCCAACTCCCTCACACGTACCCATCTTCATACTTTCCCCCATATCTCACTCCAGGCTGGTAAAAGGTGTCATTCGAACCATGCCGAAAGTCAACCTGGCTGGGGGCCCGGATTAAAAACTAGCCCAGTCGCTAACTGTGAGCACAGGCAGATGACGACTGCCTGTTCTAATTAGCCTTACCCGGGTACTGCGGATCTCTGCCCGGGTGAAACTTATTTTCTCCGCAGCTTGTGGGACGAAATGAAAGAGTCCAAATATAATAAAAAGAAGTTAAGAGTACAGCCGGATACCCCTGCTGGCAGTGTCGCGAGACACTTTGAGGACCACCTCCTTGACGGGAAGCGGCCCTTTAATGTGGGACCACCCCCACGGTGCCCTAACCAGGCGCAGCCAACAAGAAGGCCGCAGGCGGCAATAGATACAGCACGCGCACAACCGACGACGAGGGAAGCCCCACGTCACCGTGTCGCCCCAGCTGCAGGAATAGGAAGCAAGGCTGGAACATCCCAGCCGATGCAACCGAGACTTAGCGCAGTTAGGCGACATGGCGTGCAGCACCAGCGTTGTTCCAAATGCTCATCTGGCAGGTGTCTTTTATATATCTGAGGATCTGTCCGAGGATGAGGACCTGGTGGAGATGACGCTCGGTCCAGCAGAGCTGGAAGGGATGGATGATGAGGTGCCAATATCCTCGCAAGAGCTCGCTGAGGAGCTTCAAATGGTAGAAGCTGTTGTCACCATGACGGGCAGCGGTGGTGTGGGTAGCTCCCAACGTGCATCACCAGGAGCTGGAGCGGTGGATGAATGATGGTGACGTCAAACGTCACCGTCACTGGGCTAGCCCAGATAAACCTCCATCGGGCTAAGGCAGCCTTTGCTGTTATATTAATCACCGAACAACTGGGGCTAGCCCTGGTACAGGAGCCATGGGTAAACAATGGCATGGAAATGTATTAATTTTATTCTTTTTTCAGAATTCCTTACTAGGGACTGCGTACCTATTGACGTAAGGGCAATTGCCCTTATTTGCCCCCAACACATCAATTAGTTGGGCAGCAGGCAATAAAAAACAGGCTGAAGTTGCCAATATCGAGTCGATTCAGCAAAAATACAAAAGCTAAACTTCTACAAATGAAAGCACTTTTAAAAATATAACATTAATAAACTCTAAAGTATTTCAACCAGTGCCACAGAAGAAACAATTAAACACTAAACCGGAGAAACAATTTCCAGTGGACTGCCCTGGACCATTAGAGTCACCTCACTGCAGCTATACATACTTCAAGACGACCAGCACCGGCGCCCCAACGGCCTGTGAGACGACCAGCACCGGCGCCCCGAAAGCCTTTGAGAAGACCAGCACCGGCGCCCCAACAGCCTATGCGAGGACCATTGCTGACACCATTAAGCGTTCCAAGCTAAGTCATCTTCAGGGACTGGGCGGCGGTACAGAGAGCGCGCGCGCAACTTAATTTAAACAAGTGGAAACGTTGCAGTCGGACGCAACCGACTACGGTATACTCGATACCAGTATTAAAACCGGTAAAAACAGGCCTGATTGCAAAGGGGTACGGATGGTGCAGGGGTGTACGCTGCCTTAAAGATTTTCTGATGCAGATGGGGATGCAACCAGCTATCTTCATACCAAATTTGGTGACTCTAACTCAAAGTTTGTAAAAGCTGTGTAGAGGGGGGCTTGGGGCAGTATGGGTGGATGTGGCATCAAAATTTGTGATGCAGATCTTTGTGGAATGTCAATTGCTATCTGCATACCAAATTTGGTGACCCTAGCTCGAAGCTTGTAAAAGGTGGGGAAGGAGGGGCTGGGGTCGGTATGGGTGGGCGTGGCATCCAAATTTTTGATCCAAATCTATGTGGAATGTCAATTGCTATCTTCATACCAAATTTAATGACTCTAGCTCGAAGTTTGTAAAAAAGGGGAAAGTGGGGCTGGGGGCGGTATGGGTGGGCGTGGCAGATGCAGATCTATGTGGAACGTCAATTGCTATCTTCATGCCAAATTTGGTGACTCTAGCTCGAAAGTTGTAAAAAGTGGAGAAGGGGGTCTGGGGGCGGAATGGGTGGGCGTGGTATCCAAACTTTTGATGCAGTTTTTGGGGGGTCATCAACACCTATATTGGCTACAAATTTGGTGGATATGGCTCAAAAACTGTGGGAGATATAGGCTTTTTTGACTTTAAAATGAGGGGGGGCTGGGGGCGGAATGGGTGAGCATGGCTCCAAAATTTTTGATGCAGTTTTTTGGGGGCTTCTAGTAGCTATCTTCTTACCAAATTTGGTAGTTCTAGCTGTAAGGATGTGCGAAATATGTGGACTTATCGGTTTTGGGCTATCGAATTTATCGATTTGCCAGCCCCCCAGTTATCGTAGAACCCCCATCTCGACACTTTAATTCACTATCCCATAGATAAAGAGAATTGGAAAGTTTCAAGTTTACCTTCGGTATCGAGTATAAAAAAATATAATATATAAAAGTATAATCTAAAATTTGTTATAATAATTCTAATGTAAACACAAATGAAATGTAAAGAAATGTTTGTAATACTGAGCGATAATTGCGTTGCTCGTAATTGAGTATGGCCTGTGAAGCCATACGAAAAATTAGGCAGGAGATCATTGTAAAGATCGAAGTAGGCATCATTATTTATATATATAAAAATAAGTCGGGTTTTCCTTCCCGACGCTATAACTCCAGAACGCACGAACAGATTTTCACGGTTTGGCACTCGTTGGAAAGGTCTCGGGCTCCTTGAGGTATGCACACAACATATGCATAGGTAGAGCTGCACATTGATGCATCTCATTGTAAGTTGAATTATTTTTAAATCTGGCTGTAGGCAATTCAAAAAATATACTTGTTACGGAAAGTGAAGCTAGAAATTATCAAATTCAGTCTCTAGCCAGTTAAGAGAACAGTCGAAAATAAAAACAAAAAATTTCGAACGCGTACCGAGACAGCTAATTTGATATATAAATATGTGAATATGTTATAAAAGTCAAGAAATTAAAATAATTTATGTTTATATGTGTTGGATATTAGACCCCATTTACACGCTGAAGTTTTTTCACGAAGTTTTTTTTCATTCTGTTTTAAAACTTCTTCGGAATTCAGGTCGCATTTACACGCTGAAGTTTTTCAGTGAAGTTTTTCCTTTGAAAATGCAACTCTGGTTTAAATTTATGGTCGAAAAACATACACAGTTAACACCAGTTCAATTAATTCTTTCTTCCATAACATTTCTATTAATAATTTATAAACCACAACAATATATTTACTATTTGCGCTAATATTTGCTTGTGCGATATTTCGTATCAATAACGTAATTTTTTCACATCAAACACTGTGCAACTCTGTGTTTACATTCTATCGGAATAAGACAAAGCAAAATTAGAAGAAAAATTCACGACTTAACAAGTAGTGAATTTTTGCTTGAAACTTTACACCTCTACTCTCATTGCCTTCAAACAAAAGATTCAGAGAGAAAATTCACGAAAAAACTTCAGCGTGTAAATGGGGTCTTAGTATTTTAGTTTTGGTATTTGGTTTTATTTTAAAATGTAAGAATGGTCACACAGAAAAATCAAGGCAATAATGAGACAAGAGACAATGATGATACCGCGTGCAGATTTATTAATATAGATACACTACAAATTGGCGACGAGCACAAAACGACTGTCTACAATAAATAATTCAACCCATCAATATGGAGCGCAGCTGCAAATGCAGATTGTAAAAGAAAGACAAATATCTTGATGTCACATGTTACTGCAAATTTTGTTTTACCAAAGAGGTTAGAATATACAGTGGATAACATTAATAATCGGTTTTTTTTTTTCAACTTCAAACACGAATAAAATGATTAAAACCAAGAATAATGAAAAATGCAAAAATGGTAAATCAAAGCTTGTTAAATCAGCTTTTCATAGAGCTATATATATCTAGATTTTATTTTGAACTAATAAAGAAAATATGCATAAAACAAAAAAAAGGCCAAAATTTGCGCAACATTAATATTCGGTTTTTTTTTACAAGTAACAAATATCTATTTTAGCTAAGAAAAAAACTTAATCTTATATTTGGTATGATACCCATTATATTGTATGGTATCGCCTAGGCATTTTGGCACAGTTTTTAGAATTTTTGGGGTAAATTCATGCCCAGTATAAGCCTATTCTTCCTGAAGCCGTTCTAATAATACGGATAAGGACGATATTGGCGTTTTGTGCACACGGCGGACCAACTCACTCCACAAATTTTCAACAGGATGTAGATGTGGTGATTGGGGTGCCTTTTCCAAGATTTTTGGGCAGTTATATAACAACCCAGACTCCGTTTTGTAGGCGTTATGCTTTGGGTTGTTGCCCTGATATAACTTGAATGAGTTGCCAATACCCGATATCTCGACCGAATTCTTCAAATTTTGGCTCAAAATTTTCAAATAATAGTCTTAGTTCATTTTGCCTTCAATGAAAATAAGATTCCCCGCTCCTTTTGTGGAAATGGGGCCTAAACCAATACACTACACCCGCCGTGTTTTTCGGTTGGTCTTAAGTGATTCTTCTGCAGCTCAGTATCCGGCTTCCGCAGCACCATGGACTTGCCACCACTGCCTAATAAGTTGAATTTGCTTTCGTCAGCGAAAACACAATCATCAAACCAGGTCATGGTCATGGTCATAAAAACTGTGCCAAAATGCCTAGGCGATACCATACAATATAATGGGTATCATACTAAATATAAGATTAAGTTTTTTTCTTTGCTAAAATAGATATTTGTTACTTGTAAAAAAAAAAACCGAATATTAATGTTGCGCAAATTTTGGCCTTTTTTTGTTTTATGCATATTTTCTTTATTAGTTCAAAATAAAATCTAGATATATATAGCTCTATGAAAAGCTGATTTAACAAGCTTTAATTTACCATTTTTGCATTTTTCATTATTCTTGGTTTTAATCATTTTATTCGTGTTTGAAGTTGAAAAAAAAAGCCGAAAATTAATGTTATCCACTGTATGTAATACATATACACACATCAACATGGCGACACCCGAATCAAAATCACCAAATTTTTATCAAATGTTCAACATAGCAGAGTTTGCACCCAATTGTGAAACATTTTGCATTTGTAAAGAAAAGAAAGATATACACTTTTGTGAAGTTAACATTAAGGAGGAGAGTGCTAAGAAATCCACATTACTACGATCAATTGGAGCAGGTCCGTACAATGTATTACACAGTCTTTGTAGCCCTGACTCTCCAGTATCAAAAACGTATAAGGAACTTTGCGAAATTCTTAAAACGCATGACACCCCACCCACAATTGTATTTCGTGAACGCAAGAAATTTCACACTGCAGCCAAAGCAGATGCTGAAACTGTAGCAGAATGGTATGCACGAGTAAAACAATTGGCATTGAATTGTAAAATTGGCGAGCTTTTGGAAACTTTTGTTTTAAATCAGTTCATCATGAGTCTCCCAACTACGATCTTCGAGGGAATCTGCGAAGAAGATGAAAAGTTATTATTGGCAAATGCATTAAAAAAGGCAATGATAATAAAAACGAAAATGGCAACAAAGAACACAGAAGACAGCATGCATTTCATAAAAGGCACAAGAAACGGCGGGAAGCGAGCAAACGAAAAGAGAAACAACGAGAACAGCAATCGAAGTTTTAAAGGCACTGGAAAGAAATCAGCTGGCAGCGATGACGATAACGATAATGGCAAAGGGAAGAAGCAGCACATATGTAAACATTGCGGTTGGAAAAATCACAGGCCAGATGATTGCAAATATAAAAAGTGCACTTCAAAGAGTAATTGTTTTGATTTTTCTATTTTCAGCGTGACTTCAAAATCTTCTTATAGTGGAGTTTATTTGCTGAATGTTGTAATTGATGGATGTTCGACGAGTATAGCTTGCGATACCGGAGCGCCATGCACATTGGTTTCAACTTCATTTTATGAAAGTTTAACAAACGAACAACCAATTAAAAAATGTCAGTTCCCATATGTAAGTTACAATGAAGATGAAATGATTTAACAATTGAATATCGAGGTGTTACAAAAGAAATAATTGTTGTTGTTGCTAGAACTATAAATCCACCTTTGCTTGGCAGGACGTTTTTAAGAGCATTTAATTATGAGTTAATGCAAGTTAATCATTTAAAAGAGCAGCATTCACTTTTCACTGATCAGATAAAACTACAATTTGCAGAAGTATTTCAACCTATATTAAGATTATATAATATTAGTAAAGTTTTATTATCACTTGAAAATAATTCTGTTCCGATATTTATTAAACCAAAACCTTTACCATTAGCATGGAAAGATAAGGTAAAATAAAAATTACAAAGTCTAGTACGAGAAGGAGTATTAGAACATGTTGATAATTCTGAATGGGGAACGCCTTTCGTCCCGATATTAAAACTAAATGCTGACATTTAGAGTTGTGTCGTTTCGTTCAGAATAAGTTCATATGAACGGGTCATCGAAATGAACGAATGAACTAATTCAGTAATTCGTGAACGATATCGTTCATTTATTTTGGCGGAAATTGGTTACTTTTGATTATTGTTAAATTTTCGCAAAATAAAATGTCTAAGAGGAAACGTAGTGAAGTATGGAACCATTTTATTGGAAGTGAGGGTGGCAAGACTGGCAAATGCATTTATTGCAAATCCGTGCTGAGCATAGCTGGCGGGTCTCAAAGTAATTTGGCGAGACACTTAAAGCTGAAGCATCCAACTGTTACTGTGGGCACCGAACGTCTAGTTACGGAAACCTCTGAAGCTGATCCAGCACCAGCAATTGAGGCTGAGGCAAGACCCTTGATTTCGGTTGCTGGTCAACAAATGATAACAAATTTCATCAGGCGACCACCAACTGGCAGAAAAGTTGACCAAATTGATAGGCAGGTGCTCAAGATGATAGCAAAGGGTAATCACCCTTTCCGAATCGTGGATGAACCCGAATTCCGGAATTAAATTGAAATGACAAGCCAGTGTCCCGGTTACAAACTACCTCAGCGCAAAACAATTTCAAATACGCTTTTGCCCAATATTTATATGGAGGTGAAAGAAAAAGTTCGAGAGAACTTAAGCCGGGCACATGCTAAATGTCTCACAACGGATTGTTGGGCATCTCGATGCAATCAGAGCTATATTGCAGTGACTGCTCACTACATCGAGCCCGAGGACACAATTTTGATGTCATCTTTGCTAGAGTGCGAAGAAATCTCCGAGGCACACACTATTTCAAACTTGTGCAGCTGCTTAAAAAAAATTATGTCGAGTTGGGGGATATCCAACAAAGTGACGGCAATTGTCACAGACAATGCCGCTAATGTGGTGGGTGCTGTCAATGAAGGAAACTGGCGTTCGATAGCTTGCTTTGCACATTCGCTGAATTTAGTTGTGCAATCTTCACTTTCTAACATCAAAGATGTTATTGTGCGAGGCAAGGCAATTGTGGAATACTTTCACCGCAGTGCAACTGGGCTTAAGGCGTTAAAAGATGCCCAAAAACAGTTAAATCTACCACCACTTAAATTAAAAATGGATGTCCAAACACGGTGGAACTCAACATATGACATGTTAAACAGACTTTACCAACTGAAGAATGCATTAGCGATCGTGTTACCGTAACTCCGGCCCGAACTACTAATTATGCTAGAGAAAGAATGGAGTATTGTCGAAGAGCTAATTTCTGTTCTCAAACCATTCTATGAAATAACGCTGGAAATATCCTCAGAAAAAAATATAACTTTATCCAAGGTAAGCACAAAAAATAATATATAATTATAAAGCATTGTGAATTAATTATGAAATTAAAAATTTTTAAGGTTACAATTATTTGCAAAATGTTGGATTCCTACTTTGCAACGGTTAATGTTGTCTCCAAAGAAGTGCAGGAAGTTGTAAATACTTTGCAAAGTAAATTGACTACTCGTCTGGGTGGTATAGAAAAAAATATGCTATACGCCGAAAGCACCATATTGGATCCACGATTCAAGAGCCGAGGCTTTAAAAACGATGCCAATTTTAAGGACGCAGTTGAAAAACTAAGAAGGAAACTGCAGTCAATACCAATTGTGGAGCCGACTGAGTTTGTGACTACCACTCCTAGTGATACAACAGAAAACATACCATCAGACAGTATTTGGGCCAATTACGATGAGGAATTTCGTTCAATCGTTATGTCGACAAATAAAACGGTTGCCTCTGTTCGTGAAATGGACAAGTATCTCTTAGAGGAGTATTTAGGGCGAAAAGAGGATCCTCTCGTCTGGTGGAATCAGCGCAAACTAATATACCCAAAACTTTATAGTTTTGTTTTAAAAAGGCTGTGTATAGTAGCTACTTCAGTGCCATGTGAGCGAACTTTTTCAGTAGCTGGCCAAATAATAACAGATAGGCGGTGTCTTCTATTGCCAGAAAAAGTCGACAAACTTACATTTTTGATCAATAATATGTAATATTATTATTTCTTACTATTTAATGTACTATTAGTTAAAGACATCATTATTATTATTATTTAATATTTAAAAAAGAAGAACATGAAGTTCATTTCTTATTGTTATTTGTTACTGTTGGCTTAAGCTAACATACAGTTCCTGTATTTTTCGTTAATAATTTACTACTTAATTAAGTCGAACATGAAGTTCCTAATATGATTAATTTTTAATATTAAATTATGACGAACATGAAGTTCCTATATCATTATTAAAATATTTAAATTAGTCTTCGTAAAACGAATTTAAGTTGAATAAATTTTTGTTATTATTTTTTAATAAAAAATAAAAAAATTATTAGAAACCAAAAAAAAAAAACAATCAAAATAATAATGAAACTTTGTTATCAATCTAATTAAAGTTTTAACATTTTTTTAATAGGCTCAAAAGTTACAAATGCATTCAAAAATGAAACAATGCTCATTCAAACCAACTGAATAAAATGACCTGTTCATATTCTATCGTTCATCGTTCAGAACAACTGAACAACTGAATAAAATGACCTGTTCATATTCTATCGTTCATCGTTCAGAACAACAACTGATAAAGACCATATCTCGTCAGAACACTGAAAAATACCTGTTCATATTCTATCGTTCATCGTTCAGAACAACTGAATAAAATGACCTGTTCATATTCTATCGTTCATCGTTCAGAACAACTGAACAACTGAATAGAATGACTGACTTAGTTCACAGCTGAAAAATGAACTATTGAACTTATTCAGCAAATTGAACTAAAAATACCAACTCTACTGACATTCGTATTTGCGGAGATTATAAGGTCACCCTAAACAAATCTTTAACAGATGTCAAGTATCCGTTACCCAGGATTGAGACATTTTTGCAGCACTTACAGGAGGAGAGCTATTTACAAAACTTGATTTGACTAATGCATCAAATCAGTTATTTTTAGAAGAGAAATCTCAATTGCTGTGCACATGGAGCACACACATAAGATTATTAAAAGTTAAAAGATTACCTTTTGGAATTAAATCAGCAGCAGCTATTTTTCAGAAAACCATGGAAAGCTTTATTTCAGGGAATTCAGAATGTTGTTGTTTATCAGGATGATGTAAGCATCACAGGAAGAAATCTTCAAGAACACATATGCAATTTAAAAGCAGTATTGAACAAGCTAAAATCAGCTTAATTAAAAGTCAATAAAAGTAAATGCGAATTCTTTAAATCAAAAATTTTTTACTTAGGATACACTATAGATAAACAGGGATTAAGCAAAAATAATGATAGAATATCAAGTATGTTATTAGCACCAAGTCCAAATAATGTTTCAGAATTAAGAGCATTTATATATATGGTAAATTATTATTCCAAGTTCATACAAAGCTTTTCACAAATTATGAATCTGTTATATGAATTTTTACGGAAAGACACAAAAATTTGTTTGGAATTCAGCGTACTAAAAGAGAAATCACATCAGATCAGTTGTTAGTTCATTATAACCCAAAGCTACCAATAGTATTAACAACAGATGCTAGCAGCAGTGCGGTTTCAGGCATATTATCACACAGGATCGACAAAGAACTAAAACCAATAGCGTATTATAATAAGTTAGAGAATGAAGCGTTAGCTATAATATTTTGTGTTACAAAACTAAGACAGTATTTACTGGGGAATAAATTCATTCTACGCACTGATCATAAACCCTTGCTAGGTATATTCGGAATATGCAGTAGAACATGATAAAGGAACATTAAATATTGCTGATGGACTTTCAAGAATGACAAAATGCAATCATTCAAAAGACGTTGAGGAATTCAATTACGTAAATAAAAATTAAATTTGATTGGTTGTCAACTGTCGTCAAGTGCAGACGTGTTTTCTCATCGTGGTCCGGTCAATTAATTACCAAACGCAAAAGTGCAGTGATATAGAAGCTAATAAAATATATATTTTATGCGAAAAGACGCTAAGTGCAATGTATCTGCACAAATTGCTTTTTAAAAATCTGCAATTCAAACAAAACAATTGGCTTTTAACAAACAATAACATATAAAAAAAAAGGCAATAACAAATTAATCACCTCGCTTAAGACAATGAGTCAAAGCGAGAATTGTGGCCAGCGACAACGCGAGCAAGACGAGCGTCGCACAGTGGGGCCTTTGCTCATTTAGCTTATCAAAAATCATATCTTCTAAACTAATGAAGCGATTTCAATAATTAATTAATAAATAGATGACTTTTCAAGCTTTAAAATGAATGTCCGCCAAGAGTGCTAGGTATCCGTGGTGCTTAAATATTCAAGGTCAAAGTCAAGAAATATTTCCAGCACATTTTACCTGTAAAATTCCAATTAAAAACGTTTGTTTTTAATCATAACTGAAAATTTTTTATAACTTCAATGACTATTTCGCATTTTTTGTTGTTTTTATTCGATTTTCTAACTTAAATACATAAAATTTAAATTCTTATTTTTGGGTGATTTTTTTAGGTTAATTTTTAATATTTGCTATCGATGGCTGATTTTCAACCAAATAATCATCAACATTAATGCTAGTAAGGTTAACATCTAATAAACTGAACATTTCGGAACTGTAGTTGCTATCTTCCAAATCCTTTCGTGATCGCACATGTCTTAGCGATGCAAGAAGTGGATCCGATGAGGCTGCCAGCATGTTGAAAAGGTCTCCATTTTGTCGCACCCGAGAAATTTTGCACGTATTAGTGTATCTGAACCTCTTGTAGTCCTTGTTTTTACATTCCTGTGCTTCTTCGGACAGCTCTCCAATAGGTAAGCACTGATATTCTATTAAGTCCTTTCCATGAGCCAAAATCCTATGTACCGTGGGGGCTAGTTTTTTCTGAGGATACAATCCAGTCAAAAGTTGAGCTGTTTTTGATGCGTATTCGCCAAATTTTGCACCATCTATCATTTCTTTGCAGTTTATAACATTTAGGATAACAGCAACCCTTTTAATGATCTCATTATGAACACCTGTTATCAAAGTTGTTATTTGATAATTTTCAAAAAATCTCCTCGAAGCATTTCCATCATTCGTATTCCCGTATCCGTGCTTTGGACAGTCAACTTTTATTCCTAGCTTCCGAGAGAACTCAGCTTGTATAACTTCCTTTCTTCTCTGTATATCCTCACGAGGCGTATTATCCGTTTTTGTTTCTCCTGGCCGAGGAAGTGTGTACGCGAGCTTCAGAATAAATTCCATACACTTTATTCTGCAATGCAACGGAGAAATTCCATATTCGTAGCAGTTCTGCTCACCCGTTGAGTCGTCTAAACTGTGAAAGTCTTTTTGAGTTTTTTTTTACAAATGGGACACCTCAATGTTGAGGAGGTGTTTGTAATTTCATTTAAGACTTTTCCATCAATCATTGTCAGGAAGAACTCAAACTTCACCGTGAATGTTTTTCCACTCTTGGTTTGAAAAACAGTAGGCTTCAGTTGGCTAATTTGATTTTGTATGTCGGTTACAGTTGATTTAATCAATTCAGACGACTCCTTCGCATATTTGAAGAAAATAGGGCGACAATAATGAATCGATGATGGTCGGCGATTTTTCCAATGCTCAGAAGTTTCACTCCTAAGGCGTAAGGGAACTACAGAAGCCATAAACATATTTTCATCAGAAATAGTTTCGTCATCTGTCTGTATAATTTGTTTGTATATGCTTTGTCCAGACGATCCATCACATCCCCACTTATTGAGTAGAGTCAGATTTTCAGGAAGAAGCTCGACCTCTCCATCAGGCAAACTTTCAACTATACGCCTAGCAGTGTGATCCATTAAATCCTGGAGTTTTACTTCTACAGATGTCTCTGTTATTATTGTATTAGGTGGCACTGCTTCCTTTTTGGCAAATACAATTTTTTTATATCCGGGAAGAACTTTGACGTTATGTTTTTTTAAGGAGCTGCGTAAAATATCATATTTCTCCTTAGTCAGTCCCAAGTCCATAAATAGGGAAAACGCTTCTTCGTGAGTGTACTTAATTCCGACTGAGTTTGGAGGCGTGGGAATACTTTCCTTAATCCTATACAGCCGTAAAGGACTGGCGACCTGCACAGCTTTCGTAATTGTCGCTCTTGTCCTCTCTTGTTCCTTCATATACTTGGATGAAAGTGCTTCCGACAGATGTTCAGCTGTTAAGCTATCCGTAGCATCCTCAAGCTTACGTTTCCTTGTAACACATGAACACTCCTCCATACTTTTTTGCGGCCTTCCTCTTCCTCGGCTAGTCGATGGGTAAACTTCTTCCTGTTCTGAATATCCGAATGTTGTACATTCCTCCAACCAATTTTCATGCTTTTTTATGAAAGCCGACATGGTTCTATGGACCAAGATCCATTTTCGCTTCAAGTTAGCGTGAATGAATTTAATTTGTGTCTGAAGCGCACAACTAGCGTTTTCGAGTACGCCAATCTCTTTAAGCAATGCCACTTGAAAATCGTTAATATTTTCAGAAGCACGAAAAAGTTCAAAAATCTTTGAATTTGTTAAATCCATTATTGCGCTTATTTATCAAAATTTCGTGAATTATATTGAAAAATACTATTCAATCTGAAAATTTCTTATTGTTCGCAGCAATAACACAAGTGTTTCCTCTTATGATGTTATGAAATAACTGTAGCCATCAAGTGACATATTTTGCACTTTATACCATATTTTTGAGTTAGCTAGGTAAGCAAGCAAAATTGGTATAACCCTTTTCCAATTAGCTAGGTAAAAAACAATATATACCTAAGGTATTGATTTACATTAAAATAGGTAAACGGGGAAATACAGATATTAAAAAAAAAATAACCTGTAGTACCGCAACTTTCCATCAACTACAATTATATTTACCTGCCTCCTCAGACCTTTTCCATTCAGGTAATTAGAAAGGATAGGAAGGAAAAAAGGATTAGAAGGGATATATATAGACAGGTAGTACTTATAATACAACATTTAGAAATGTTGTCAATAAACAGCACACACGCTACAGCCAAATTTGTATGCGCTCTTCTTCTTCCTTATACCTGCCGCGTGTTTTTAACTCGAGGTATCCCTAGTTTTTTGGCTCGCGTTTCCAAAATGCAGATTTTCGCAGATTGTGACTATATACATATGAAAGGTATATATTATAGCTTTCAAATGCATGTGGTCCCACCGTGACTCTGAGAGATACTTTTTTGTTATAGTCCACGAAAGTTCAAAAAATGCCAAAATTTAGTGTATTTTTTAAACGATTCTAATTTAATAAGTATTTCAGCTATATTTAAACTGTATACAGAAAAACACTGAGATTGAACATACTTTTCAGATAAAGAAAAAAGATCGAAGATCGTACGTCGCCCAATATTCAGTTCGAAAGTGGTAAATTTCTGTAAAAATTGTAATTTTTTCGTACTCACGTAAAATTTCTCAACTTTGAGGAGCACTACCACCCATAATTATTAACCGATTTAAAAAACCTTTTGGATCCATAATCTTTGAAGTATTCTCTATCGATTACACATTTCACTTTTGCCAAACGCGTTCATGAAAAAAATGATTTTTGATAAGCTATCCGAGAAAAGGCTCCACTGTACGTCGTCGGCAGAGCAACACGTACTTCTCCGTAGTTTCAGAGCAGCCCGAGCGGTCAATTACCCCCAACCCGCAAATCGAACTCTCTTACACAGCGCGTGCCAGAGAATGTTCTTGCTCACCGTCTCCGTCCCTGTTATCTATCGAGTCAACGCAATCCGACCGCGCGCGGAGGGCAGCACCCAACCCGACAAATGAAGTATTGCACACAGCACGCGACCGAAAGTTTTCGTGCTCCCCGTCTCTTTTAGCAACGACTGCAAGTGCTGCGCCTTCTCTAGGTACCGCAACAGCGACTTCAACCACAACTGCACCGATACCTACTTCCCGTTCAACAAGCACAACGACTGCTGCGCCGTCAGCAAATCAAACTGCAAACAGCAAAAATGTTAAGCCGGCTACGCAGATGGTATGGATCGCTACATTTATATCAAAAGCAAGCTAAGTCCGCAAAATTCTACGAACAACCCAAAAATGACCCGTAGCAATTTAAATATACCCTCGAATGATTCTACATACAATAGCAATAGATTTCACATCTTGGCAGAAAACACAGATGATCTGCCTTCTGAAGCCGTTGGGGTTGTCACGAAAAAGCCAAAGCCACCCCCAATATATATACGCGAGAAAAGCTCAGTGCTTTTGTTAACAAAGTTATCGAGCTCATAGGCAAAGAAAGTTTCTACATAGTTCCTCTCGTACAGGGTAAAACTCAAGAAATTAAAGTCCAGACAAAGTCGGAAGATAATTACAGAGTTCTCATAAAGTATCTAAACAAAAAAAAATGAATTATTATACGTATCAATTAAAAGGCTGCAAGGGCCTGCAGGTCATAATAAAAGGCATAGAACCTGATGTAACACCAGGAGAAATAAAACAGGCGCTGCAGGAGAAAGGATATCGAGCAAAAACCGTCATAAACATCTTAAACAGGAACAGGATGCCGCAACCACTTTTTAAAATAGAACTTGAACCAGAAACGAAGATGCTTAAAAAAAACGAGGTGCACCCAATATACAAACTTCAGCTTTTACTTCACCTTATAATCAGCGTAGAAGAACCGCACAAACGATACGGTCCGGTACAATATATAAACTGCCAAGAGTACGGCCATTTAAAAGCCTACTGTACGTTGCGCTCGGTATGCGTATACTGTGGGAACTGCATAGCTCCGCAAGTTGCCCAGTAAGCAAAGAAGACTCCAGCAAAAAATGTTGCAACAACTGCGAAGGCAAGCACACAGCCAACTACAGAGGCTGCCAAGTCTACAAGGAACTTAAAAATCGTATCCATCAGCGCGTTACCACTGTACGCTCGCAACACGCACCTACTACCTTCACTTTATCGAAACACAACCACGACGTCTTCTTTTCATCTGCAGCCAGATCCTCACTAGGCCTCGAGCTCTCAACCAATAACGCAACTTATGGAAGCGCCCTAAGATCCGGACTGGCTCTTCCTGCCTCTAAAACACCGTACTTACAACCAAAACAGGTGAGCACAAACGCTGCACAGGAGCAGCAACAAAGCAACCTCGAAGCACTCGTATGTACCCTGCAGCAGAGCATGAACGAGTTTATGTCATTCATGAAAACAACTATGCAGGAACTAATGCGTAATGAAAATCTCTTGATACAAATGCTTGTATCACAACAGTTAAAATAATCATTGGCTGAGATACGTATATCTACGTGGAACGCTAATGGCGTCTCACAGCATAAACTTGAATCAGCTCAATTCCCACTCGATAAGCACATCAACGTAATGCTACTTTCCGAAACACACCTTACAAACAAATATAGCTTTAACATAAGTGGATACTTATTCTATTACAAATCATCCCGATGGTAAAGCACACGGTGGAACTGGTATTTTGATCAGAAGCCGCCTCAAGCACCACTACTATAAAGAGTTTGCTGAAAACTTTCTACAGGCCTCATCTCTAAAAATACATTTGGACAGTGGGAACCAACTTACTCTTGCCCCTGTATACTGCCCTCCGCGTTATACCATATCTGAAGACCAATTTATGGAATTTTTTAACTCACTAGGAGAATGCTTTATAGCAGCAGCAGACTACAATGCCAAGCACACACACTGAAGATCTCGTCTAGTGAATCCAAAAGGAAAGCAGCTCTACAATGCAATTATAAAAGCTAACAACAAGCTCGACCATGTTTCTCCTGGCAGACCAACATACTGGCCGACAGATCCCAAAAAACTACCCGATTTGATTGACTTTGAAGTTACCAAAAACATTTCGCGTAGACTGATAAGTGCAGAGTGCCTTTCGGATCTATCATCCGATCACTCGCCAGTCCTAATAAATCTGCAACGACACCCTGAATTCATAAATCGACCCAGTAAGTTAACTTCACATAAAACTAACTGGCTCAGATACAAAAAATACATAAGCTCACACATTGAGCTTAAGCCACGTCTCATTGATGTAGCTGACATTGATAGTTTTGTTAACACGCTGGAGACGGTCTTCGTCGCCGCAGCTCGCACCGCTACGCCTCAAACACCAAAAACAATACACAACCAAAGGACAACAAATCTACAAATTGAACAGCTCGTTCTTGAAAAGCGGCGCTTACGATGTGACTGGCAATCGAACAGATCGCCATCAGCAAAGCAAAAACTAAAAGACGCCACATGTAAACTCACCAAAGCGTTAAAAATCGAGGACGAGCGCGCTCAACGCCGTTACATCGAGCAATTATCAACCACCAGTACGAAAAACTCATTGTGGACAGCTCACCCAACTCTAAGCTCACTAACAGAAACAGTAATGCCTATAAGAAACTTCGCAGGCGGCTGGGCTCGCAGCGATGAAGAAAGAGCTAACAAATTTGCTACTCATCTCCAAAAAGTGTTCCAACCTAACCCTGCAACAAATTCGTTTGCACTACCGACTGCTTCAAACGGCTCTCAGCTTCAACATGATCCAAGTTTCGCCCGAATGAAATTGTTAGAATCATTAAAGAGCAACTGAACCCAAAAAATCTCCAGGAGGTGACCAAATAACCCCAAAGATGATTATTGAGCTTCCTTACTGTGCGATCTCCATAATTGCCCAGCTCTTCAATAGTATCACCAAACTTGGCCACTATCCAGACAGATGGAAAAAGTCAATCATCATTATGATACCAAAGCCTGGAAAAGATCATACAGTTCCCACGTCTTATAGACCTATAAGCCTATTACCGTGTCTATCAAAACTTTTTTTTAAAAATTTTTGCTGTCCCGGATAAATCCATTCCTGAACAATTGAGCAGGTTAACAGAATAACATCAGAGATACGAAGCGCGTTCGAAAATAGAGAATACTGAACTGCAATATTTCTGGATGTTTCTCAGCCATTCGACAAAGTCTGGTTGGAAGTTCTAATGCATAAGATCAAAACAATGCTCCCAAACAACACACATAAGCTGCTTAAGTCGTACCTATACGACAGGAAGTTCGCAGTAAGATGTAACACAGCAATGTCTGACGAACACAGTATCGAAGCTGGTGTTCCACAGGGCAGCGTACTTGGACCAACACTGTACTTGCTTTTCACAGCAGACATCCCAATCAGCAGCCGATTGACAACATCTGCCTTTGCTGATGATACAGCTATTTTCAGCCGCTCCAGATGCCCAATACAAGCAACAGCGCAACTAGCCCTTCATCTGGTCAACGTGGAAAAATGGTTATCAGATTGGCGAATTAAGGTAAACGAACAAAAATGTAATCTTTTCCAAAAAACCTGACTATTTGTTCGATATCTTAAGTTTTACTACATCGGAAAGAGTAAATAACCTAATTAGTTTTCGTACCAAACTGGCCTGCTCAAGCAGGCAATTTTACGTCTCTGCTGTTCGACTCTGGAACCAATTACCAACAGATTTAAAAAGTACCAAGAGCGCACCTCTGTTTAAAATTAAGTTGAAAGCACACTTAAGCACATAAAACAAACAAAAATTCTATAGTTTTAAGACACAATTAATTGTTTAATAATAAAATAATAATTAAAATTATGTAATACCATAAATATTTAATTGAAAATTGAAAAGAAAATAATCTTTGACATGTTACGTATTGTGAAGAGAAAACTGCTATTGAAGAGTTAAATATAAGATAGGCTATAACATATAATATAAAGTTAAAGTCAAAAATCTTGAAAACCATTACCGTGGCACCGTGGTATGTTCGAAACGAAAACATTCATAAAGACTTAAACATCTTAACAGTCAAGGAGGAAATAGCGGAACAAAAAGTAAAATACCTTAGTAAGCTCTCATCGCACACAAATCATCTCGCGAGAGGTCTCACAAGGCTGCGCAGCCGATCCCGTCTTCGTCGTAACGACTAACCAACCCAGCGATGATTTTTAGGGACGCGCACTCAGAATATAGTAAAAAAAAAATCAAATGAACTGTTAGCTAAGATTTATTAATAAGATTTGTATACTTATTGTTAGTTTTCTAATTCACTAGAAAAGATTCAATAAATAAGACCAGCAATTTAAAAAAAAAAAAAAAAAAAAAAAAAGAGGCAGCTCTTTGACTTTTTGTGGCGCAAGATCGCGCTCTGAGCACTGTGGACCACCTTGCCAATTTATGCTCAGAGGCCTTCAACGTTCGCCAAATTAAGCTGCATAGGAAGAAAAATGTCGTATCGCCTCACTTTCAATAACAATTGAAAGAAGATATAGGGTCCGCAAAATATAGTCTTTTAATAGACGAATCGACGGATATAAGTATTACAAAAACTCTTGGTAAGTAGTTGCTTTATTTATTTATTTTTGAAAGTTAATTAAATGAGCATCGTTTTTCAGGTGTAGCCATAAACTATTTTAGTGCTACCCGTGCAGAAATAGTGTCAACATTTTTGTGCCTTATATCTCTTGAATCGGCGGATGCTTTAACTATTGCAAATGAGCTTCGAAAACGGATCACAGATCTACACCTGGACATAAAAACTTGATTGGCATGGGCACCGATAATGCGAGCGTTATGGTTGGGTCAAATAACAGTGTGTTTACCGAGCTCAAAAAGGATGTTCCTAACCTGGTATTAATCAAGTGTGCGTGCCATTCTATTCAACTAGCAGTTAATAGTGCCTGCAAAGCAATACTACCTGGGGACTTAGAGTTTCTTATATATGAAACATACAATTGGTTTTCGAAAGATCTAAACGTCAAACGGACGGAAAATTTACACCCTTATTAACGATGACAAGGTATACATTTTATAATTTTTATATAACTTTGTTTGTTTTCACATAATCTCTCTAACCCAAGTCTTGTTTTTTTTTTAACATTTTATGTGTGAACTTATGTGCTTCCCGTTGTATTGTTGGTTTGTTTCTCTGTGTTTTTTTTTTTTAATAACTAATCCTTAAAAAAAAAACACAGTCATTTATTTCGATGTTTGTCTTTAAATTAAGGCTCCGCTAAAGATCTCCAGAGTGTGCGATACCCGATGGCTATCGATTGAGGGCGCAATATGCAGAATATTGGAGCAATGGATGGAGCTTAAGCTTAATTTCCAAATTGCAGCCAATTCGGAGAAATGTCACAAGGCCAAAATTTTATATGAGATGCATATCAGCAATATAAATCACTTATATATAGTATTTCTGAAACCCATTTTAGAGAATATGCAAAGGGTTAACAAATGCTTTCAGTGCAATAACACGAATACAAGCAATCTTTTAAAAGAATTGATTTTCTTAATCAATACTCTAAAGTCAAAAGTTATCAGTCCTGATAATGACATTGACATTTTCGAGGTTGATTTCGAAAGTCATGTCAAACATGTTTTGTATTTAAGTTTCGCTTTTGAAAGTAAACTTAAAATAACTAAGGAAAATATAAGTCAATCCGAAGAAGCAGAAAATCGCAAAACCTGCACAAACTTCATTACGGAACTAATAAAACAATTGAAGCGAACGTAAATGGAAAATGGTTACAAAATTATTGTTCAAAATGTTTAACAGCAAAATGTATTATTTTCAGATTGCCAGAAAATGTTGCAGTTCTGAAAAAAGTCGATGTTTTTTCTGTAGAAAATGTGCTACGTCCAGTCAAATCGGATATTGTTGATATATTGAACAATTTCAATTTGTTGGAATCAACAGTTGAAATTATTATCAAGCAATACTATTGTATTCACCTTGTGAATTGGATATATATTGAAAATAATGCAAAATTCTGGTCAGAAGTATTTGCATACAAAGACTCTGGAGGAAACAGCCCCTTTCTGGAACTAGCGAATTTTGCAATAATGCTTTTATCGTTACCATGGTCCAACGCAGAAGTTGAACGCGTTTTCAGTCAAGTCAACGTCGTAAAGACTTAACTGCGGAATAAAATGCAGATTGTAACTCTAAATGCCATTTTGAATATAAGGTATTAGGGTTAAGATATTTTTATAATTTATATATTTAAATAGTCTTCTTCTTACAGATTTGGACCTCGTCGAATTGGGCAGTGCTGCTACAACTAGTCTGTACCAAATAAGTGGCTGAAACTTATTGGAACAAATGAATCATGTGATGAGGATATTAATTTTAATACATTCATAGATGAATAAATGCCTTATTTAAACCAATTTTTTGCTATTTTTTAAGTTAGCTTTTAAATAAATTTAGCTATTCTTAGCTATTTTTAACATTGGCTTCAGCTTCTTTCTTGAAGTGAGAGTTGGCAACACTGCATAGCACAGTTAGTGTAAATGAAACGCGGACAGCGTCTGTTGATTAACCCTAACCAGCCCCTCTTAATCAAACAATTTTGTTAATTTTGAATTTGCAATTAAACGTTGCTTTTGCGCTTGAACAGCTAATTTTGCATCTGATATGTCTGCAGACTTAAAAACTGATCGTTAGGGTTAAAAAATTGAACAGCAAAAATTCGTCCGCACCCAACCTTCTCGTTCAACAAGCAGTAAAGCACTGAAAATACCGGACAAACGAGAGAGCGACTCTGTTATAAATGGACCACCTTATGTTATTCCATCATGGGCAAGCTCAGGCCGAGCACGAGACCGGCGGATCAGTTGCCCAGAAGAGTAGCAAGAGTGCGGACGTGAGATTTTGGAAACGGCTTTAAAGTTAAGATAGTGTACGTAAGGCGAGGAATTAGGTATCGAGACAGAAGCTGCGAAGGAGCGTGCACAAACTACACACAGTAATTGGTAAAGCGTAGAACGTAGATTAAGTAAGTACGAGTGAAGTCAAATAAAAGTGAATTGAAATAACCTAAAACCCCCCTCACGTGTTATACATTGTCGCGCGAGACAAAACGAGAGCCGCTTTGTATATGTATGTATATACATACGCGTAAATATATGTATGTACGCGCGGGGTGTTAGAAACGCTACGATTCGATTTCGCAGAGGTTGAATATTTGAGAAATCGGCGGAGGGCATAAGACGGAGTCTCCTCTTGCTATTCCCCGATTCAATCGGTACAGTATCGCGATAACAGCGGTGTTAGCCCCTTTCTACATTCCTACTTATCGGCGAGCTGATCCCCGATTCGTACGGAGCAACATCAGTGGAGTCAGCGGAAATCGTACGAATGTACATCATCCCTGATATCCAAATATTTTCGGCCGCGAAATTCCGGGCTGTATCGGTAATGGAAACTTGTCTCCATAATAGCTAACGCGTCTCAGCAACAA
>JARNME010000404.1:50576869-50736344 GCA_030179655.1 Scaptomyza flava
TAAAACTACCTTACAATACTTTTTGAATTTGGTTTCATCATTTGTCAGTTCATTCTCTTATTAATGAAGTGTGCTTTCCCAGAAAGCATTTTGAATGACAAACTAGTGTTTTTCCAGTCACCATATGATTGAATGTAAACATTTATGAACTATTTTTTTGATGACAAATCATATTTTTGTGTTATATATTGGTCGGCATTTGTGACTCATTTTGAGAGGTCGTATACTACAGCAGTTTTCACTAAATTTTGAGTCGTTTTTCAAATCAAAAGCGAGTATTTTTCGAGTCGTATTTTTTGAAAGCTGGTCAAAGATATATGTGATTTTTTGATCCTTTATGTATCATAATTGTTTTAATGTTAGTTTTAATGTTAACAATTAATGTTAATGTAAATGCTTATTATAGATTACGCAATTTAAACTTACCTTTTATTTTTACCCAACGAGGGTTTGAACCGGAGACTTACGTTTTTGCGGCGTCTTAGGCAGCTCGACCATCAGGCGTCCTCGATTAGCATAATCTAATTGCCCATAAGTTATATATATCCCATAAAGCATATTTTACTCACCTTCATGCTCAATTTTTGATAGCTTTACATTTGAAGCATTTAATCATATTTTGAGCATGCAAGCAAGTCGCTTTTGAGTCGCCAAGCTGTTCAAAGTAATCGTTTTTACTGACGTCACGACAAAGTAAGCTTATTTTAATAGCTGGCATGCTCAATTTTTCATTGCTTCAAATTTTAGGCGATTCATCATATTTAAAGCATACATGCTAGTGGTTTTCGAGTCGGGCTTTTATCGCATAAGCGATTAATCGTTTTTAAGTCATCAAAATGACTCAAATTGAAGTAGTTATTGGGTTTCTGATCAAAACAATCATCAAATTGCTTGCAGGGGAGGTATGCATATGAGTTAGGGCAGAGAAGTTTTATACTGTGTGAGATCTATAAGACCCCATTTACACGCTGAAGTTTTTTCATGAAGTTTTTTTTTCATTCTGTTTTAAAAATTCTTCGGAATTCAGGTCGCATTTACACGCTGAAGTTTTTCAGTGAAATTTTTCCTTTGAAAATGCAACTCTGGTTTAAATTTATGGTCGATAAACATACACAGCTAACACCAGTTTAATTAATTCTTTCGTCCATAACATTTCTATTAATAATTTATAAACCAAAACAATATATTTACTATTTGCGCTAATATTTGCTTTGCGATATTTCGTATCAATAACTTTATTTTTCACATCAAACACTGTGCAACTCTGTGTTTACATTCTATCGGAATAAGGCAAAGCAAAATTAGAAGAAAAATTCACGACTTAACAAGTAGTGAATTTTTGCTTGAAATTTTACCCTTCTACTCTCCTTGCCAACAAACAAAAGATTCAGAGAGAAAATTCACGAAAAAACTTGACCGTGTAAATGGGCACTAAGTCACGCTACCGCGCGTATAGATGTTAACCAGAGCTCGCAAGAAATGCTCGACACTTTCGGAATGTCCGAAAAAAACCACTCTCATTGGGACATAATGCAAAAAGCGAGCGCAAAAACACAGTCATTTCTGTTCTTGATCAATGAGTGGAATGCTCGAGCAATGACAGTTTTTTTCGTTTTCGTTTTGCTCGTGTCTTCTGAGGAGAGTTTTGGGTGAGCACAAACGCAAAAGTCTCTTTTGCGTATGTATGCGTGTTTTTGTGTGTTTTGCTTGGGTGTGTGCGTCGGTTTACTAGGCTAGTATACAAAATTACACACATACATGCATAAGGAAAAGACACTTTTTGCTTCCACTTTTAACATTTTGCTCATTTGCGGAGGCTCATTTGATGAGCAACGAAAATTTGTCTCTTCTCAAGTTGTTATTGCACAACTGTTTTGTTTGTTTGCTCAATGGAAAACACGAAACAAAGAACACAAGAGAAACGAAAAAAGTGTTTTGCTCAGAGAGAGACGGAGGGCGCGTTATTTTTTCCGTCTTTATGCGGAAAGGAGGGCAACAAAAGAATGTGTTGAGCGTCATTTGCGAGCTCTGATGTTAACACATCAAAAAGTATTAAGGCATTTGTGCAAGAGTAGTTTCTTTTCGACACTCTTAAATACACTTCGTGCTAACTTCGGCCTTTATGTGTGAATTGCCGTTATGTTTGCTCATGTTGTTTGTGATTCGTTTTATAAAGAAAAAGCTTATCTCCAAATTAAATAGTTGGTTGCGAACTAAAGTTGGCACCGCATGAAATAATCTTTGAACAAGTTTCTATAGATAATTTCAAAAATATGGGCAATAATGAATTGAATTTATTAAGAGTAGCGCTACTCAAGCCGGTGACCATTATATCAAAAGATATAGAAAAAGAAGCGATAATGTCTACATTTCCTGATAGTGCCACACAAGGAGGACAAACTGGTATAACAAAAACTTTGGCCAAAGTAAAAAGACGCTACTATTGGAAAAACATGACTCGTCAGATAAAAGAGTACATACGTAGATGTCCCAAATGCCAGATGTCAAAAACATTAGTTCATACTAAAACTCCTTTGGCAGTTCGAAATACACCTCATTTGGGTGCCCGGTCACAAAGGCATCGAGGGCAACTGCAAAGCAGACGAGCTGGCTAGGCATGGCACTACCATGCCTCTCCTCACAGACAAGGAGGGCTGGGGTATTCCCATGGCCAGCTGCAAGCTCAGAGTTCGATCGCACTTCGAACTCGAAGCAAACAAGGGGTGGCAGTGTGCCACCGCCTCAGGTAGGATTGCTAGGCAAACCTGGCCAACGCGCTGCAAAAAGCGCTCCTCAGACCTAATCCACCTTAGCAGATTAGGCTGTGCTGCCGTAATCAGGGCCAAATAAATAAATAAATATCTCGTTCATTACGGACATGGCTACAGAATATAAAATCTCAATTATAAATGCCACATGCAAATATTTAAGGATAGACAACATAACGTCTACAGCACACCACAACCAGACCGTTGGAACAATTGAAAGAAGTCACAGAACTTTTAACGAATAAATACGCTCTTACATCTCAGTCTATAAAACCGATTGGGATGTATGGCTCCAATATTTCGTATACTGTTTCAACACGACCCCTTCTATGGCACATAATTATTGTCCATATGAATTAGTTTTTGGTAAGCAAAGTAATTTGCCCCAACATTTTAATAAACAAGTAAGAAGGCTCTAGTCGGGAGAGCCCGACTAGAAGATACCCTGAATCTAGTTGCCATAAATAAATTAAATTTATGTAAGACTTTGGTATACTGACTTAGCTTCAATCGATAAAACTCGATATCTCCGGTGTTTCTTAACCGATTGGGACGAAATTTCAGAATAGTTCTATTGTTACCCATTACTTCAACCCTCATTTTTAGATTTTCCAAATTCGATATTTTATTGTTATCGATATTATGTGTATATCGGAAACCAGAATAGTTATCGATAATTTGAAGCAAATTTGTTCTGCTCATAGTATAGTAGAACTTATATACAAAATCTGAAGTCTGTAGCTCTTGTAGTCTCTGAGATCCACGCGTTCATACAGACAGACAGACGGACATGGCTATATCGTCTCGGCTGTTGATGCTGATCAAGAATATATATACTTTATGGGGTCAGAGATGCTTCCTTCTGCCTGTTACATACTTTTGCACAAAACCATTATACCCTTTTAACCCATTTTATGGGTGCCAAGATGATAATAGCCAAGGTGATGATGGCCCCCAAAAATTGCATTAAAATTTTGGATGCCACGCCCACCAATACTTGTAACATGTCACGTGTAATGAGCTGGTGTGATTGGTCTCTGAATAGCATTGGTACGCGCTTGCAGCCGGCCGATGCTCGTCGCTGTTGGGAGTGGGTATAGAAAAATACTTTGAGACTTTCTCGGGACAGTAATAAATAATTAAATTTCGCGTACCTAATGAGGAGGGTAAGGATAGGCGCGGGGATGGAGGAAGTTACAAAGGAACAAACAAAATTTTTTTTTCCTATTTTATTTATTTTTTGTTGTGGCTCTCCGAAGCCGCCGCCCACCCTACCATGATCCTTTATAGCCGAATAAAATCAAGGATCCCTAGCCTAAATTCTTGACGACTATGCCGCTGCCCTATAGTGCAGCATGATTTTCCCTGAAAAAAATTATTTAATTCATATTCATAGTGTACAATTTATTAATAATATTCATGACTTGGGATCTTAATTATAGGCATTAGGGCTTCGATATATATTACTTAGAATCTATAGTTATTCTTTCTTTTTATTATTATACTCGATACCGAAGGTAAAGAGTATATTGGGTTTGTGCAATGTCCGTCATGGTGTCCGTCCGTCCGTCCGTCTGTATGTTCGCAACTTTTTTCCACACCCTTCAAGCTAGAGACTTGAAACTTTCCAATTCTCTTTATCTATGGGATAGTAAATTAAAGTGTCAAGATTGGGGTTCTACGATAACTAGGGGGCTGGAAAATCGATAAATTCGATAACTCACCGATACCGATACTGCCCTAGCCGCCCCCATCCACCCCAACGCTTCGTCAAAAACGGGAATGCGTGTATCTTCCAGAGTTGTGGAGCTAGAGCCTCCAAATTTGGAAGGAAGATACCTGGTAACGACCCCCAAAAAACTGCATCAAAGTTTTGGAGCCACGCCCACCCATTCCGCCCCCAGCCCCCCCCGCAGTTTAAAGTAAAAAAAGCCTATAACTCCCACAGTTTTTGAGCTAGAGCCACCAAATTTGGTGCCAAGATAGGTGATGATGACCCCCCAAAAACTGCATCAAAAGTTTGGATGCCACGCCTACCGATACTGCCCTAGCCGCCCCCATCCACCCCAACGCTTCGTCAAAAACGGGAATGCGTGTATCTTCCATAGTTGTGGAGCTAGAGCCTCCAAATTTGGTAGGAAGATACCTGGTAACGACCCACAAAAAACTGCATCAAAGTTTTGGAGCCACGCCCACCCATTCCGCCCCCAGCCCCCCCGCAGTTTAAAGTAAAAAAAACCTATAACTCCCACAGTTTTTGAGCTAGAGCCACCAAATTTGGTGCCAAGATAGGTGATGATGACCCCCCAAAAACTGCATCAAAAGTTTGGATGCCACGCCTACCGATACTGCCCTAGCCGCCCCCATCCACCCCAACGCTTCGTCAAAAACGGGAATGCGTGTATCTTCCATAGTTGTGGAGCTAGAGCCTCCAAATTTGGTAGGAAGATACCTGGTAACGACCCACAAAAAACTGCATCAAAGTTTTGGAGCCACGCCCACCCATTCCGCCCCCAGCCCCCCCGCAGTTTTAAGTAAAAAAAGCCTATAACTCCCACAATTTTTGAGCTAGAGCCACCAAATTTGGTGCCAAGATAGGTGTTGATGACCCCCCAAAAACTGCATCAAAAGTTTGGATGCCACGCCTAAAGATACTGCCTAGCCGCCCCCATCCACCCCAACGCTTCGTCAAAAACGGGAATGCGTGTATCTTCCAGAGTAGTGGAGCTAGAGCCACCAAATTTGGTAGGAAGATAGCTGGCAACCCCCAACAATCTGCATCAAAGTTTTGGAGCCTAGCCCATCCATTCCGCCCCCCTTTCCCCACCTTTTACAAACTTTTAGCTAGAGTCACCAAATTTAGTATGAAGGTAGCAATTGACATTCCACATGGATCTGCAGCAAAAATTTGGATGCCACGCGCAACCCATACCACCCCAAGCCCCCCTTTTCTCACTTTTAACAATTTTCGAGCTAGAGTCACCAAATTTGGTATGAAGATAGCAATTGACATTTCGCAAAGATTTGCAGTACAAATTTAGATGCCACACCCACCCATACCGCCCCCAGGCCCCCTTTCAACAGCTCTTACTAACTTTCAGCTAGAGTCACCAAATTTGGAAGGAAGATAGTTGGTGGCATCCCCATCTGCATCGGAGAATCTTTAAGGCAGCGTACACCCCTACCCCATCCGTACCCCTTTGCAATCAGGCCTCTTTTTACCTGTTTTAATACTGGTATCGAGTATGCCGCAGTCGGTTGCGTCCGACTGCAACGTTTCCACTTAATTTAATTTTTATTTTTTTGTATGTATCAAATCTTTTTCTTTTTTTTTGAGTTCGTTTTAGTTGTTTTATTAGTTCAGCCTAAAGACAGGCAAGGCTTGAAGAGCGTGCACTACTTGTGCTCTATAGCTTGTAGCTTATGCCACTAACAGCCAACCAACAACCGAACTTTTCTTAATCATTCGAATTCAGAAGTCGCGGAAGGCGCTTATACTTTTTCAAACTAAAACATATACTACTTTAGATACTCTTCAACTCACTCAAACTGATCTTTCAAGTGTGATGAGCGGCGGTGGCTGAAACGAGATAAAATTGATCGAAAGGTCGAGGTCTTGTGGTAGGGTTGGTTGTCTTTGCTATAAAGCTTTTATGCAAAAATAACTAAAACGAAAAAAAATTTTCCATTCTAACAAAAAAATTAACTATCTTAAAGGTAGTATTGATATCATTAAGGTTTCAATAAATTCGGAATTGACTGATTTTTGTCTTAACTATTTCACAATTTGGTTTCCTGGGAATATCAGGCTTTATTTGCGCTGTAGGCACTTTATGTGTGAATGTGTGCATGCAAGTGTTCATGCCTTCAAAGGTTTGGGTATTGGACCGCACAATGAGGTTAGGTTTACAAAAACACCATGTGAGCTTGCCAGACGGGCATAAGGCGAGACAAAAAGTAGGGGGTAAATATTAAATAAAATTATTTCTCTGCTCCGCGCTCAAAATCCTCCTGTTAAAATCACGGAACGTTGTTCGGTAACATTTCATATGCGGCTGCCAAAGCTCGTCTTAGTTGGGTCTTCCACCTCTGCAGTGATTGCCACGCCGCAAGCTCCGCTTTCGTTGGTGCTTCGCCGACGAACGAGCGATTAAAGGTATACGACCAAATGTGAACGGCCGCACCTAAAATCGTCCAGTCTCGGTCACGGTTAAATGATCACCCTCTTGTGGCTGCCAATCATCGCCACATCGGGGACTCGAACCCTTATAAGAACGCCACAGCCTCCAACTCCACTTTCAAGTTAGGATCGCCTGCCGCTTCAATTCGCCTTCACCAACTTTGTTGTTGGGGGTCGGGTAAAAATTTTCGCACTCGCGATTTTTTTCTTTTCGTTGTATTTAAGAAAACAAGTTTGAAATAATGACGTTTGAAACAAATAAAATTTTTCTTTCTGGTTATTTCTTTTCACCACTTGGGCTTCTCAATCTGCCGCAATCCAAAAACTTACTACCTCGCTATCTCCCGGAAACAGTCAGGTGACCAGATTTTCGTAGGCTATCCCTTTGCCCTAAATTTAGTATTTTTTTTTTTTTTTTTCTTTTCCCTAAAATTTATCTGGCGATTCCTAACACTTTTATCGTTTATAGATTTGGTCGCCGCTAGATGGCGCTATCGACGGGTCCAATCAAAAAAAAATTTTATTGAATTTTTTCTGATTTATTTACTTATTTTTATTTTTTTATTTATTTATATTTTTATTCAAAGTTTGGTTTAAGTTGGTAGTTATTGTCTTTGCCGATTAAATTAACTTCCTCCTTGCTTGGCCAAGTAGCTGCGGGGTGTATTTCTCAGATGTTGTTTTTGTTGTTTTGTTTTGGGACAAGATTTACCGCAACAACAAAATTGCATACTTTCGGGCGGTCGTATATTATTTTATTTTTATTTTATTTATTATTATTATTTTTTTTTAATCGACAAGTGGCCCATTACACTCTCCCTGGCCAAAATCACACTTTTGGGTTGAATAAACAACAAACACAGGGTGATCACCGCTTGTAGGTGAATTAGTGCTTAAGATCTTTGGCATGGTATTTGCCAATAAACTTGCCCTGTAAATTTTCCACTTCATAGTAACAATTACCAAGTTTACGCCTTATACGAGCTTTTACAAAATTCGGGGCCAATTTAGCATTGTACCCCTGATGCAAAACAGCAGCCATTGCATTTATTAAATCCTGTTGCAGAGAGGCTGCATCTTGTTGCACACTGTGGGTGCCTGAACTGAGTGCTGCTGCACTCGTATGCTGATTGGAACCTGCCGGTTGAGTGGCATCTGCGTACAGTGGTGATTCTTCTAAATTCGTCACCGGACGATTCTGTGCAGAAGCCGACGACTGCGCCACAGTGATTGGCTGTACAGTAGCCGAATTTGATGCACTTTTAGACCTGGTCGTAATACCCGACGTACCGGGTTGAGCTTCTGCCATTTCCTGCGCTAAATTTAATGTTGACTTGCTCAAGGCCGTTCGACAAACTGGACAAATTGTTGTACTTCCCTGATTAAGGCACGCGTGATGAAAGAAATGGTTGCACCTGGTCACTATTAATTGATTAGGATGCTCCACTTCTCTAGTGCATACACAACAAATGGTTTCGGGTTCAATGGGCATTTCGAGTTGAAGGTCTTGATAAGAACAACTATTAGCATTAATATAAAAATGTTAATACTTGATAATTTAAATTTTTATATCGATTGTATATTTTTGTGATGATTTAATTATTTTGATTAATTTACCTATTGAGTAGATTATCGATATATAAATTTTGTTTTCTTATTTTATTTGTTTGTTTTAAGTTTAGCAAATGAGAACATATATATAATCGGGAAAATCATGCTAACACTGCAGGTAACAGACAGTTAAGTCTATTGGTTTGAACTGGTAGAGAAAGGGACGAGACAACAGAAGTTGAATTTATTAAGACACTTACAAAGCGCGGCAAGTTGTAACTATGGCCACAAACTTGTTTCCAGCCACTTTTGAAAAAATCTTCAAAATTATTTTTCATTAAATTTCTGCATCCATTCGTGCTATCGTACAAAATAGCGTTATAAATGAAATGCTAACACTGACTAACTAGCTACTACTAGTCCTCATTCCAGCACAAGTTTGTTTCGTTAACTAACCTCTGTAAGGGAAAGGATTATAATGCATAGCCTGAGCGGATGGTCATAGATCTAGTCCACAGTTAAACCATTTTTCCAGCCTAAGTTTTGCACTTACTAGGTTTCCGCAATAAACACCAATTTTGTAGGCTTGTCACAACTTTTGATATGCGATATGAGTGTTAACATATAAACCACTAAATATTTTGGCATATCTCTACTACAAGACTCGGACAAAGAAAAGAATGACACGAAGGAGGTGAAAGTCTTTGATGTTTCTGACTTTATAAAAATACATATAAATATTTGTTATGAACCAAAAAACGTAGTTTCGACCCTGTGTTTGGGCATCAATTTGTTCAAACTTATTTAAACGCTTTGACCCTGAAGGTGGGCTTCAAATAACTCTTACGCATTGGCCTTAAAGTTGGGCGCCAAATTATTAATACTGTAACATGTCACGTGTAATGAGCTGGTGTGATTGGTCTCTGAATAGCATTGGTACGCGCTTGCAGCCGGCCGATGCTCGTCGCTGTTGGGAGTGGGTATAGAAAAATACTTTGAGACTTCCTCGGGACAGTAATAAATAATTAAATTTCGCGTACCTAATGAGGAGGGTAAGGATAGGCGCGGGGATGGAGGAAGTTACACTATACCGATCAAAGCCAAAAACAAAATTTTTTTTTCCTATATTATTTTATTTTTTTGTTGTAGCTCTCCGAAGCCGTCGCCCACCCTACCATGATCCTTTATGGCCGAATAAAATCAAGGATCCCTAGCCTAAATTCTTGACGACTACACCGGCAAGGCTTGAAGAGCGTGCACTACTTGTGCTCGATAGCTGGTAACTTATGCCACTAACAGCCAACCAACAACCGAACACTTCTTAATCATTCGAATTCATAAGTCGCGGAAGGCGCTTACACTTTTTGTACCCTTAACCCATAAAATGGGTAAATAAGGGTATAATGGTTTTGTGCAAAAGTATGTAACAGGAAGAAGGAAGCATCTCCGACCCCATAAAGTATATATATTCTTGATCAGCATCAACAGCCGAGACGATATAGCCATGTCCGTCTGTCCGTCTGTCCGTCTGTCTGTCTGTATGAACGCGTGGATCTCAGAGACTACAAGAGCTACAGACTTCAGATTTTGTATTTAAGTTCTCCTATACCATAAGCAGAACAAGTTTGCTTCAAATTATCGATAACTATTCTGGTTTCTAATATACACATAATATCGATAACAATAAAATATCGAATTTGGAAAATCGAAAAATGAGGGTTGAAGTAATGGGTAACAATAGAACTTTTCTGAAAATTTCGTCCAAATCGGTTAAGAAACACCGGAGATATCGAGTTTAATCGATTGAAGCTAAGTCTTTAATACATTTAATATATTTATTGCAACTGGGTTCAGGGTATCTTCTAGTCGGGCTCTCCCGACTAGAGCCTTCTTACTTGTTCAAACTAAAACATATACTACTTTAGATACTCTTCAACTCACTCAAACTGTTGTCCTACGCTGAAAGATCTTTCAAGTGTGATGAGCGGCGGTGGCTGAAACGTGATAAAATTGATCGAAAGGTCGAGGTCTTGTGGTAGGGTTGGTTGTCTTTGCTATAAGCTTTTATGCAAAAATAACTAAAACGAAAAAAAATTTTCCATTCTAACAAAAAAATTAACTATCTTAAAGGTAGTATTGATATCATTAAGGTTTCAATAAATTCGGAATTGACTGATTTTTGTCTTAACTATTTCACAATTTGGTTTCCTGGGAATATCAGGCTTTATTTGCGCTGTAGGCACTTTATGTGTGAATGTGTGCATGCAAGTGTTCATGCCTTCAAAGGTTTGGGTATTGGACCGCACAATGAGGTTAGGTTTACAAAAACACCATGTGAGCTTGCCAGACGGGCATAAGGCGAGACAAAAAGTAGGGGGTAAATATTAAATAAAATTATTTCTCTGCTCCGCGCTCAAAATCATCCTGTTAGAATCACAGAACGTTGTTCGGTAACATTGCATATGCGGCTGCCAAAGCTCGTCTTAGTTGGGTCTTCCACCTCTGCAGTGATTGCCACGCCGCAAGCTCCGCTTTCGTTGGTGCTTCGCCGACGAACGAGCGATTAAAGGTATACGACCAAATGTGAACGGCCGCACCCAAAATCGTCCAGTCTCGGTCACGGTTAAATGATCACCCTCTTGTGGCTGCCAATCATCGCCAAATCGGGGACTCGAACCCTTATAAGAACGCCACAGCCTCCAACTCCACTTTCAAGTTAGGATCGCCTGCCGCTTCAATTCGCCTTCACCAACTTTGTTGTTGGGGGTCGGGTAAAAATTTTCGCACACGCGATTTTTTTCTTTTTGTTGTATTTAAGAAAACAAGTTTGAAATAATGACGTTTGAAACAAATAAAATTTTTCTTTCTGGTTTTTTCTTTTTACCACTTGGGCTTCTCAATCTGCCGCAATCCAAAAACTTACTACCTCGCTATCTCCCGGAAACAGTCAGGTGACCAGATTTTCGTAGGCTATCCCTTTGCCCTAAATTTAGTATTTTTATACCCTTCACAGGGTATATTAACTTTGTCATGAATCTGTAACGCCTTAAAGGAATGATGGGAGACCCCATAGACTATATATCAAAATGATCAGGACGAGCTCAGGAATTGATTTCCGTCTGTCCGTCTGTCTGTCTGTTTCAAGACGATTTCCGGCCAAACTGCTGAAGCGATCTTGATGAAACTTTCACAGATTGCTTAGATCATGTCGGGTTTGTTCACTATGAAATTTCATCCCGATCGGAGCATTCTACGATATAGCCACCATATAAATTTACCATATCAACACGATTTCCGGCCAAACTACTGAGCCGATCTTGATGAAACTTTCACAGATTGCTTAGATCATGTCGGGTTTGTTCACTATGAAATTGCATCCCAATCGGATCACTCTACGATATAGGCACCATACAAATTTTCCATATCAACACGATTTCCGGCCAAACTGCTGAACTGATCTTGATGAAACTTTCACAGATTGCTTAGATCATGTCGGGTTTGTTCACTATGAAATTCCATTTCGATCGGAGCATTGTACGACATAGCCACCATACAAATTTACCATATCGTACTATCAATTGTTGTCTCTGTCGTGCACTTTCAAGTACCTACATGTCAATATGTTGTTTTTGTCGAAAACGAACAAGTAAATGAGGCTCAAGAGTAAAAATATAAGCGAAAAATTACCAACAACTGCACAGAAACATAAGAGGGGGAAGTATTGATTTGGCTGTGTGAAGGGTATCATAGTCTTGGCATAGCCAAAATTAACTATGCGCCACTATGTTTTTTTTTTTTTTTTTTGTCCCTATAATTTATCTGACCAGTAATGTACGCAAAGATCTCTAGTACTGATGCGCCACATTAGTTCTCTTAGTTTCTTTTTTTTGTTGTGCCTACGCCCTATATAATTTGATCTGTGCGATCCTTAATAGCACCCGGATAGCTGCTATGTACGTTTGATCATTATTGTTTAATCATCCCTGACATGCGTGATGACAGTCATAATTTATCTTATTTCCTTATACTAGTCGTTTGTTCTACTAGACGAGAGCAGATTTTGCAAGACTATAATGGACCGGCAGACAGAAAAATATCCGCTAATTTGTAAGGTATATGGACCTGTAGGCTGCATTTGTTGTTCGAATCCGAATATTCACTTCCACAAGATACACTTAGGAAAAACAATAATCTCACACACAGAAGGCCTATACGTCACATATGTAAAGCCAGCAATTTGCCTTGGTGCAATCAGCGGATATACAACTAACTGTTACGAAGGCTGATAGCCGTTCCTCTTAGGAATCGCAGCTTGCCAATATGTGCGACACCGTGATATACCGATGAGCTATAGGGGAAAGATATGCAAGAGTTGGATGACAGCTTAGTTTGATCCACTTGTTTAATTCTATGACACTGAACAATAATTTTATCAACGTTACTACGAAGCAGTTTTGCAATGATGAGCAAAAAATTCCGAAAGTGTATTCCGTAGTGCATTTTTCGAAGAAACATAAAAGAAACAAAAACAAAATCTCAACAAGGGCCAAGAAATGAAAGAGAGGCACATGCATACAAATACTTACAAGGTTTTACCGTTCTTAGATACCGCTGCAATATGGCGCATATATATATATATATAAAAAAAAAACTGACATTTATTGATATTGTGCATGTCCTTAAATTTACTAATAGTAAATGCAATCCTCTCGTTAAATTAATATAATTGACCGAAATCGATGGTTTTCTGCAACAATATTAGTATTATACAAACACGCTAAATTGTCAAACTTGGACCTGATATGTTGAAGAACACAAAACATATAACTTATAAAAGGGTCGGTGACACGCCCATACTATAGAAATACATGTCTTCTGGCTCTTAAAAACTTAACGCAAAAAGCATACCAAAATATCATGTGTTCCCGATCTATTAATTAATGCCAGTTTTTTGCAAAATGCCCATAGTGTACTGGCCTTCTGCTTTTCTAACGATAGAAGGGCCAATGAGCGCAAGGAAAACTGAATCAAAACGATATTCACATATGCTATACGCTATCGCGCTCGATCAAACTTACTGCTTACATCACTAATACATATACGCTTAAAACAAGCTTATGAAAATTGATTAGAGCAAATGGTCAAGAAAATTTCGGGCGGAATAAATAAATAATTAAAATTAAATTTAAACTTTTCAACATTAAGTGGGGAATCAATTTTACTTTCAACATATGCTCTAACACCATCCGATGAAGTATCGAATGCTAGCCCAGACACAAATATAAACAACAAGAGGCTTGGGAGCCACGGTTGTACCGCCAATAAAATTACTATTCACACTAGCTGTTGAACCGGAGGGCTCACTTTAAGGATCAGAAATCAAGCTATAAGTGGCATTGTTATTGTTAGAATTTCTTGCTGGGAGTTAATTAAAATTAATGAGCTAGCAATAGTACCCGTTTTGGGATAATTGCTTGGCACCAGAAGGGATTTAGTTGGCAGGACAGGTGGGACAGTAAGCGGATGAGTTATAAGCCTTAATGGCCTTCATGAGTGTGCCTCATGAATTGCAAAGATTCCTTCACTGCCGCTTTGCAGGACCCGCAATTGCATTTAAGGCCTGTGTCTGCAATTAAACAGTCCCTGATTTCGGCTGTAAATCCAATGCATTTAATGTGGATCATTCTGTCACACAATCCACACAAAATTAATTCTTGGTTGGTTGTTCCAACCGTTTTGCAATTGTTACTGCAGCAATGTTTAAGTAAAAACGTATTTTAATTAAAACTACATTAACATTATAATATTATAAAATTAATTATGTACATATACACATATATATATAAATACAAGCATACAGACACACTTATTTTGTGTATATACAATTAAAATAATGTTAGTTTAAGATTATGATGAAAAATTTGATTTAAAATCAAATATTGTTAATTTTAATTAATATTAAGTGTTCAAATGGATTACAAATATTGTTTTTTTTTTTTTTAAATGGAAACTAAATGTTTATTAATGTACCCAATACAATTTCAGCCCCGGGTCATATTACGCTCATTACAACCTTCCACAAAGATTGTATATTGAGTCGTACAACATGTGCATTACAACTCCATATACTTATTTTTTCGAAAAATATTGAGTCGTACAACACGCGCATTACAACTCGATATACTATTCTGAAAATGTATACTGAGTTTGATAACATGTGCATTGCAACCCAATATACGTTTCCGAAATTATAATGCAGCCCACAAGCTGAATTACAATTTCATAAAAAGTATATGCAGTAGTAATCGGCAGCCGAGCGCCATTCGAAAACCCTTCGGCTGCTGAGTACAACCTGTACCACAAGTGGTATAGGTTGTGGGCACACCGCCCAAAAAGTGGCTATCGCTGCATAAAAGTAATGTGTAATTGTAATCGATGTTTTCTCTTATATAAAATTATTCAAAGTCAATTTCAATTTCAACGACGCAACTCCAATAATCTGAAAATTTATAAAAGACGCATATCGGGACGACGCAAATCGAGGCTTTAGTGTGCTTAGTTTTTAATTTAATGCCAAATAAAATAATCAAAATATGTTGAAGGACAAATAATCATATAATTCAAATCTATCATATTTTAATGTGCATCATGTAAGAGCGAAATTTACAAGACATCTGTGATTTTTTGATGTGTTTTGGTTAATCCTTAAAGACCTGGCCTGAGATGTTTACATACATACATATGTTTGTATTGTGAAGTTTGGATTATTTGAATTTTTGTATAAGGAAGGTGTATGATTTGTGGTTGGAAGCTTACCAAAGGACTTGCAAGAATTACTCCAATCCTGCTTAATACTGCTGGAAGACGCTGCAAAAATTTACATAAAATAATGTTGATACTTAAAACACACTTTAAGTTTGATTAGTGCTTTTACTAGTATTAATTTAAGTTATGATGCATCCTGCGTTACATTTGCATTGCTCAGTCGTTAAAATATTAACTTCAATTATTCTTCTTCTTCTTTTGACTCAAGGACATAGAACGGATGTTTGGAATTATATGAGATATTTCTTTGGCTAAATCATTATAAGGCAGAAGTATGCATCGGTAGCAGAGACGTCAATGGAATTTCAAGCCTCTACATTACACACACACATTACACATTACAAACACAAAATTTTTTCTTAAAAATGGTAAAAATGGTACTGTAATAGCCCAATAAGAAATCTAGCCAAAATTAACAATATTATATAAATAACGGTAACAATAACATTAAAACCGAAATTGAAAAGATTTCAATAGTTTCATCAATATCGATGACGCCTTCAAATTTTAACGCTTATCAACATTAAACTCCTGATAATTGCCGCATTATTATAAATAAACTTAGAAATGGTTTACATTCGCGGTTTTACCTACCCAAAACATGGGTAAAAAGGGTATAATGGTTTTGTGCAAAAGTATGTAACAGGCAGAAGAAAGCATCTCCGACCCCATAAAGTATATATATTCTTGACCAGCATCAACAGCCGAGACGATATAGCCATGTCCGTCTGTCCGTCCGTCTGTCCGTCTGTATGATCGCGTGGATCTCAAACACTACAAGAGCTAGAGACTTCAGATTTTAAAAATATGAGTTCTCGAATTTAGAATATGTAAAAATTAGGGTTTAAGTAATGGGTAACGACATTGTGCAGTCCAATACCCAAACCTTTGAAGGCATGAACACTTGCATGCACACATTCACACATAAAGTGCCTACAGCGCAAATAAAGCCTGATATTCCCAGGAAACCAAATTGTGAAATAGTTAAGACAAAAATCAGTCAATTCCGAATTTATTGAAACCTTAATGATATCAATACTACCTTTAAGATAGTTAATTTTTTTGTTAGAATGGAAAATTTTTTTTCGTTTTAGTTATTTTTGCATAAAAGCTTATAGCAAAGACAACCAACCCTACCACAAGACCTCGACCTTTCGATCAATTTTATCTCGTTTCAGCCACCGCCGCTCATCACACTTGAAAGATCTTTCAGCGTAGGACAACAGTTTGAGTGAGTTGAAGAGTATCTAAAGTAGTATATGTTTTAGTTTGAAATAGTATAAGCGCCTTCCGCGACTTATGAATTCGAATGATTAAGAAGTGTTCGGTTGTTGGTTGGCTGTTACTGGCATAAGCTACCAGCTATAGAGCACAGGTAGTGCACGCTCTTCAAGCCTTGCCTGTCTTTAGGCTGAAGTAATAAAACAACTAAAAAGAACTCAAAAAAAGAAGAAAAAGATTTGATTGAACATTGAACATGAATGAAATTGATTAACATACAAAAAAATAAAAATTAAAATAATAAAAAGAAAGAATAACTATAGATTCTAAGTAATATATATCAACGCCCTAATGCCTATAATTAAGATCCCATGTCATGAATATTATTAATAAATTGTACACTATGAATATGAATTAAATAATTTTTTTCAAGGAAAATCATGCTGCACTATTGGGCCATAAAGGATCATGGTAGGGTGGGCGACGGCTTCGGAGAGCCACAAAAAAAAAATAAATAATATAGGAAAAAAAATTTTGTTTTTGGTTTTGATCGGTAGTCGTTATAGTGTAGCGGACCTATCCTTTTTAACTTCCTCCATCCCCGCGCCATCCTTACCTTCCTCATTAGATACGCGAAATTTAATTATTTATTACTGTCCCGAGCAAGTCTCAAAGTATTTTTCTATACCCACTTCCAACAGCGACGAGCATCGGCCGACTGCAAGCGCGTACCAATGCTATTCAGAGACCAATCACACCAGCTCATTACACGTGACATGTTACAAGTATTGGTGGGCGTGGCATCCAAAATTTTAATGCAATTTTTGGGGGCCATCATCACCTTGGCTATTATCATCTTGGCACCAAATTTGGTTGCTATAGCTCAAAACTATGGGAGATATTGGCTTTTTATACCCTTAAACCATAAAATGGGTAAAAAAGGGTATAATGGTTTTGTGCAAAAGTATGTAACAGGCAGAAGGAAGCATCTCTGACCCCATAAAGTATATATATTCTTGATCGGCATCAACAGCCGAGACGATATAGTCCGTCTGTATGAACGCGTGGATCTCAGAGACTACAAGAGCTACAGACTTCAGATTTTGTATATAAGTTCTACTATACTATGAGCAGAACAAATTTGCTTCAAATTATCGATAACTATTCTGGTTTCCGATATACACATGGAATAGATAACAATAAAATATCGAATTTCGAAAATGTAATAATGAAGGTTCGAGTAATGGGCAACAATATAATTTTTCTGAAAAATTCGTCCAAATCGGTTAAGAAACACCGGAGATATCTAATTTAATCGATTGAAGCTAAGTCAGTATACCAAAGTCAATTATAATTTTAATATATATATTGGGTTCAGGGTATGTTCTAGTAGGTCTCTCCCTACTAGAGCCTTCTTACTTGTTCTTTGTACTCTTTATGCAACTTCTCCCTCTGTTGACCCAAATTTCAGCGTCGCGTCAATTCTCCGATGAAACAGAGCCCAGAATGGAAAAAATGATGGAATCGTTCATGGATAAGATACTCGTCCAGATGACACAATTGCTTGCCACGTTAGTCAGCAAACTATGCAAATAAAGCCTGTGCAAAAGCAAGCCAGATATCGTGCACTTCGTTCAGACCAACCAAATCGATATTCTCCTCCTGTCCGAAACACACTTCACCAAAATATCGATTATATGTCTAAATGGATATGATCTAATCTACTTCCATCCCAACCATCCCAACGGAAGGGCTCAAGGCAGTGTCGCATTGACGAGCGGCATCAAGTTTTTTGATAGGCCACAAGGTGACCTCACAGTCGCTGCAGAATATGTTAAACTCAGACACAACGTCTAAAAAGACGAGTTCGGCCAATTCTTGGACGGCCACGGAGCCAGGTTCATCATTGGCGGTAATTTCAACGTCAAGCACTCCTGGTGGGGCTCCAGAGTCACCAGCTCCAAAAGTTGCTAAAGTGCATATGGCGCAAAGGTCTTACTTGTCCATCATCCGGTGAACCGTCATACTGGCCAACTGACCCGCTAAAGAAGCCTGACATTCTGGACATAGCCATATCCAAGGGCATAAGCCCCGGTAAAATTGTCTGCAGTGACAACTTGGACCTCCTCTCGGACCACAGCATTATTTCGTTGCACCTGAACACGCCTGTGTAGAGAAAATCCACCCGCAGAGCACACGCAACTCGGACCCCGCGATGTAAAAATCCTGGCTGCAACACAGAATCAACCCGAATACCGTTTCTTGCGAGGACATTGACAGGACAATTGAGCACCTTTCGCAGGAAAAACACAACGCTCCTGCACTTGCAAAAGCCCGGCGTAGAAGCACACCAAAACCTACACCATCGAGAGGCCTCCACCTCTGGACACCTGAAGTTGCCACACTTGTCACAGAAAAGAGACGTCTCAGGCGTGTATGGTCCTCGTCACGCAAGCCTCATGATAAAATCCGGCAAAAAGAGCAACAAAACAGCTCAAAAAGCTGATACTGAATTTAAGAAGGAGCGCGCTTGACGAGTTCCTGGAGAATGTCATTTGTGTACATTTGTGTACCATCTTAACAACGCCTTCTCGTCCTTTGACAGATGCACTGCTGAATATACCGAGGACATCAGAAGATTCCTAGAATCCCCAAGGCCCTGCTACGTGGCAATTCTTCCAGCGATGGCATTGGACATCGAACAAGACATCGCCTTGCTCAAATGCAGCAAATAACCTGGTTTGGACGGCATCGACGCCATGGTGCTTAAGGTGCTCCCCCCTAGCTGCAGCCAGTTCTTATTTAGAATATTCAAAAGATGCACGCAAATTATGCTCTTCCCAAGGCAGTGAAAATGAGCGAAAAATATAATAATACCCAAGCCAGGCTTGATAGCAATCTGGCTTGCTAACGTCCGATTAGTTTGCTGGCAATACTCTCCAAAATACTCGAACGAGTTTTTCTGCGCAGGTTTTTGCCGGTAGTGATCCCAGACCACCTGTTTTAATCTTATTTTTTAAATTTAAATTTTTTTTTTATGTTTTAATAAGCGTTTTTTTTTATGTGTTAACATCTATACGCGCGGGTAGCGTAAACCACAAAGTCAATTCGCAGCTTTAATTCGCTGCGTTAATTCGCTGCGTTGCCGTAAGTCACTGCCGTGTCTCACACAGATAGGCAGTCCAAAATTTAAATAGTATGTGGTTGTTGTACAACAATTGTCTCTGCTTTTAAACGATAATGATGGTATAGGTTTTACGGCAACGAAAAGTGGTTGCTTTGCATTCACTTTGTTTTGTTTGTACTAAGTTGCAGAAAGCAGCTGAACTGAAACGGTTGAGTCATGCGGTTCTGCTGTTTATGTTATGCCCACAAACAACCACAAAACAAAATACTATTACGTACATGCTTATTTATTTGTAGGAGCAGGGTTTCTGGGTTGGCAATTTTTAATATATTTAGTTATAATAGAGAATAATGGGTTGGCAATAATTAAATTAAGCTACAATAAAAAGTGCGAGCTTGTGGGCATTCACAAAAGACGCAAAACAGATTTGCACTATACGAATGATGAATGGTGGATACCCTAATAATATATATGGCTATTGTGAATATTTAGTTACAGAATATATTTGCAACAATTGCATATTTTTATTAGCATAGGTTGGCGTTAGCTAACAATTGAGAAATAACTAAAAACAGTTTAATAACATATCATCTTCCAACATTATAAGAGTATCCAACATTTATCATCTTTATTATATCTTTATCTCTAGTTCAATCATGTATTGCTTCGTTTGTAAATACACAAACACACACACTTTCAGACTAACATAGCGGACTTATTTGATAAAGGCCTGTATGCATGAGCCCCGTACAGCTTCCGTACCGTATACATGAGTTTTACGGACCTTAACGAGCAGTGTTAAAAAATGCACATATTGTGGATGTAGGCTAATAACTTTCTCTAAATTAATCGGAAATGCAGCTGTGTTTTGTGCACTTGAATTCAATATAATGATTCACTTCCAAAGCGCGCTACTTTTGTGATTGAGTACTAGAGGTCTGCATGGCTGCATTCACAACATACGCCAAGTTGAATGAATTCGAATTGAATTGAGTTGAGTGAGTGCGAAGCACAAAACGAAACGAATGAATATGAACATCGATGCGTGTTGCTGCATTCCATACGGCACTCAGTAAGAATGAATTAGAATAATTAATTCGCTTTGCATCGCAACGGACGTGTTTTTTTTATGCGCTTCGCTTTTTTACTATTGTGCGTTTTATTTCTGCTATTAATTTCGCGTCTTTGTGTAAACTAATAGTTTTGTGACTTTGTGTTTTGCCGGTTTGCCTAAACCCAAAGTGGACAGTAAATTAACAATTTAATTTGCATTTGTTTTAAAGTGATTCCAAACACAACAACAAACTGCAGTCCAGCATACTGAAAAATTTGCTCAACTTGCTGTCGCCTGCTTTTGTTTTGTTCTTGTGTTTTTACGCTCACTCTCTCTCTCTCTCTTTTTTCAAGCGCTTCGCTCCCAGTGCATTAAACCGTTTCTTGATCGTTTACTCTAACGCGCTCTTTTGTGTTGGTGTTGGTCGCGGTCAAACTCTTCTCCGTTGCTTGTTGCTTTCGGTGGTCGCGCTCGCGCCGTTTTTGTTTGTGAAGCTGTGAAGCAAGTTTTGTTTGTAGCTTTACTATTTGCACTTAAGGGTGGACCTGTATTTTAATCATAACAATTTTCTGCAGCGATATTTTTTTATTTTTTTTTATTTGTACTTTTCTTCCCTTTTAATAAATTAAATAAAAATGTCTGTCTGCTGTTATGCGAATTGTCAAGTCCGCGCAAACTCAAAAATGGGTTTTGTCTGCTGCTGGATGTGCACAAATGTTGCTCATGAGCAATGTGCCGGCATTACTGGCCGTGTCTCAGACCTCATGAAGGATACTAATTTAGAGTGGCCGTGTTGGTCATGTTTGGAGAAAAAAAAAGACATTGTAAGCTTTATAAATACTCAACTTGGCTTAGAGGGCATTTTCTGCCAGTTGAATAAACTGTGTGAAAAGTTCTCATCGGTTCAAAGAAACCTTAACGAGAAAAATCTCGTAATGGATTCTCCAAAGCGTAAAAAGGCCAACGTTGGGCAGTTATCGGGCTCTGTGATGTCGGAAAATACTCCAAACGCTCCGATACCGCAGGGTAAAGTAAATAAAGTAAATAAAAATCTTCATGTCCCTCCAACTAAAGTTATCGAGAACTTAGATGATATACCAATAACTCCCATGGATATTGTGTTATCTGATCCCGATCCTTCGGTTTCTTTGGTGGTTAGTAGTGTTGATGTTAATCAACAAAAAAACTCTATCAAACTTAAAGAGCCAAATATTCAGTTATCCGAGACTGAGTCTTCCAAACCAGCCTCAGTGGAGGATATAATTAAAAAATTTGTTGCTGTTCCACCTAAAAAACAAATATTTGTTTCAAGGCTTCCCCCTGATTTAACATCAGATGATGTCAAGGTCTATATCAAGGCCAAATCGAATGCCAATTTCACGGTGGAGAAATTTAAATTTGCTTATGATCGGAACATTTCGTCTTTTAAAATCAGTGTTCCGAATCAAGATTTTTGCACTATATGCTGCAAAGAATTTAGGCCAGAACACATAATTGTGAAAGAATATACTGCAAGGAAAAAAAATCGGCCCCCGATTGTATCTACCCTTCCGGTGGTTGGTTCTAAGGTAACTCTCCCAATAACTGATAGTTCAAAAAACTAACATCCTCCTTCTTACTTGGCTATCAGAATGTAAGAGGTCTTTGTAGTAAACTCACTAGTTTATACCTTAATAGTCTTTCTTTCCCCTTCCATGTCATTGCCTTTACTGAAACGTGGTTAAGGCAAGACATTCTCAATTCCGAAATTCTATGTAGTACATATTCTATTTACAGAAAGGACCGTACTCTTCGGCGTGGTGGTGGAGTGCTTATTGCTGTGAATGTAGACTTTCCTTCTGAAACAGTCGTATTAGATAGTTCTTTTGATATAGAGTTTATTGCTGTAAAGCTAAACATTTGCGGTATTAACATTTTTATCACTTGTTCGTATATACCTCCTTCTTCTGATCTCTCTATCTATGAGACACATCTATCTGCTATTCATTCTGTCTCTGCCTTGCTTTCTGATCGTGATTTTCTTGTAGTTCTTGGTGATTTCAACATTGCTGAAGCTACTTGGATTTCTTGTCCTGACTCTGGTGCCCTGACTCCTACGGCCCCGAATGAATTTTTAATCGACCTACTTGGGATGTCATTGAGTCAAATTAATGCTATCCCAAATTCTCTCAATAAAATGCTTGATCTGATTTTTGTTTTGGATTCATCATCTTCATCCGTTTCCCGTTCCCAGCCTATATCTTATCCCGAAGACTTATACCATCCTACGTTGGAGCTGTTGATTAATTTACCTTCCCGAACGCGTTGCAATTTCAGGATGCCTTTGAGTCGAGTTCGTCATTTTCGGAAAACTGATTTTGAGGGACTCGCTCTGCTTTTATCCCAAACTGACTGGTCTCCCCTCTACGAGTCTGACGACTTGGACGTGGCAATCAGTATTTTTTATAATACCTTATATTCTTTATTTGATTTATGTGTCCCGGTTGGTGAGCTAAACAGGTCTAACAAACCTGTGTGGTTTACCCGAGAGTTGACAATTCTCAAAAATCGAAAATCTAAACTCTACAAGAGATTTAGAAAAAACGGCTCATCGGTGGCCTATTCTGCATACTTGATTGCTCGTGCCAGTTTTGATATCTTAAATAACCTATGTTATAAGAATTACCTGACTCGGTCTAGATTACAGTTTCAGCAGGATCCAAAGCGATTTTTTGATTTTGTTAATGCGAAGCGTAGGTCATCGACACTCCCAACGGAAGTATTCTCTGAGGAAACGAAGGCCAATTCTGATCAGGAGATTGCAAATATATTTGCCCAATTTTTTCAAACGACTTATAGCTCATGTCAATCTCAAGTCGGTTTGCCTTACCCTTATCGGGTTAATGGCTCGAATCGCATCTTTGGACTGAAAATCACTGAAAACTCACTTTTAAATAATCTTCATGTTTTGAAACCTATATTTTCCCCAGGACCTGACGGAGTGCCAAGCTGTGTGCTTAGACACTGCGCTCATGGTCTTTTAAAGCCGTTGCTTAAAGTGTTTAACTTGTCCCTGGAGTTAGGCTCCTTTCCAAAAATTTGGAAAGAGTCATTTATAATTCCTCTCCATAAAAAGGAAACAAATCTAATGTTCAAAATTATAGGGGTATTTCCAAGTTGTCTGCTATTCCTAAGATTTTTGAAAATTAATAACCTCCCATCTTCAACACCTTTGTAAATCTATTATTTCACCGTGCCAGCACGGATTTATGAAACAAAGATCTACTACCACTAACTTGTTAGAATTTACTTCGTTTGTTATCAGGACAAATTGCAGACTGATGTTATTTATACTGATTTTAGTAAGGCTTTCGACTCTGTAGATAATCATCTCCTAATACATAAACTAGAACTCTTGGGCTTTTCAAATATTCTAGTTCTTTGGATTAAAGACTAACTAACTCTTAGAACTCAGAGGGTTTTATTCAAAGGGTCCGTTTCCAAGACGGTTCAGGTCACTTCAGGCGTTCCTCAGGGTAGTCATCTTGGTCCTTTATTATTTATTTTGTTTATAAACGATCTTCCATCGGTTATAAAGTTCTCTCGGGTTTTGATGTACGCTGATGATGTAGAGTTATGCACGTCAGCTGCAACTCCCCTAGCTGCTCAACAGCTTCAAAGAGATTTAGACAACTTTCAAATGTGGTGTAAAGTAAATTTTTTAAATCTTAATTACAGTAAATGTAAAGTAATGTCATTTTTTAGATGTTTGCCCATTTTTAATATTTATTTTCTTGACAACAAACCACTATATAGAATTGAATGGGTTGACGATTTGGGCATCCTTATGGACCCAAAGCTTAAGTTTGACAAGCATATTTCTTCAATTTCCAATCGAGCATCTGGTGTCTTGGGGTTCATTAAGCGCTGGTCGAAGGAGTTTAACGATCCCTACTTAACAAAAACTCTGTATACTTCTCTTGTACGACCGATTCTGGAATATGGATCTTGTATATGGTTTCCGAAATACGAAATTCATCAGAATAAAATAGAATCGGTACAAAAACAATTTCTGCTCTTCGCACTTAGAGGTCTTAACTGGGACACTAACAATAATTTGCCGTCTTATCGTAGTAGACTTTTACTAATAGATCTTCCTTCTCTGAGTGATCGTAGAATAATGTTTTCATTTTCATTTTTTCACAAATTAATTAATGGTGAAATTGATTCTTCTGAATTAATTAACCAAATTAACTTTGCTGTTCCTATTAGAAATACTAGAAATTTTGTACCTATAGCTCTTCAAACTTGTTATTCTAATTATGCTCTTCATAACCCTTTTCGTATTCTGTGTTCTATTTATAACGATCTTTCCCACTTAATACACAGTGCCACTCCTACTTGCTCTTTTAAAAAGTTAGTTTTGTGTCATTTGTCTACATGTTCGCGATCATCGTAACCGCACGATAAGCGGAGCGCCCCTCGGTCGGATGGGCGGGAGGTGGGTCGCTTTGTGCGTGGGTCCGCGCGTTAACAAGCCGGTGCTTGGTATCGTTGGGCCACTTGACTGTACTGTTCGTTAGTACATCTACGTCCAATAAAAAAAAAAAAAAAAAAAAAAAAAAAAAAAATGAAGCGTAAAACGGAATGAACAATTTGGCAAAGCCGAAGACATTCGAGTTACTCGAGTTACTCGAGTTGTAATATTGTGAAGCATGCGGTCATCAAAAATGGACGGGGGTAAAAAAGCGGACGAAATTATATGTTGTTTGTGTTTCGCTGTTGTTTTTATGCATATAATATATGTATTTTGGTTTATATCTCTACATTGACTTTCGTTTTTTCCATTCTTTTATTTTCCTACGCACGAAAACAAAACAACAACAAGCCGGCGCACAGTGGGGCCTTTTCTCGGATAGCTTATCAAAAATCATTTTTTTCATGAACGCGTTTGGCAAAAGTGAAATATGTAATCCATAGAGAATACTTGAAAGATTATGGATCCAAAAGATTTTTTAAATCGGTTAATAATTATGGGTGGTAGAGCTCCTCAAAGTTGAGAAATTTTACGTGAGTACGAAAAAATTACAATTTTTACAGAAATTTACCACTTTCGAACTGAATATTGGGCGACGTACACAACCGATCTTCGATCTTTTCTTTATCTGAAAAGTATGTTCAATCTCAGTGTTTTTCTATATACAGTTTAAATATAGCTGAAATACTTATTAAATTAGAATCGTTTAAAAAATACACTAAATTTTGGCATTTTTTGAACTTTCGTGGACTATAACAAAAAAGTATCTCTCAGAGTCACGGTGGGACTACATGCATTTGAAAGCTATAATATATACCTTTCATATGTATATAGTCACAATCTGCGAAAATCTGCATTTTGGAAACGCGAGCCAAAAAACTAGGGATACCTCGAGTTAAAAACACGCGGCAGGTATAAGGAAGAAGAAGAGCGCATACAAATTTGGCTGTAGCGTGTGTGCTGTTTATTGACAACATTTCTAAATGTTGTATTATAAGTACTGTCTATATATATCCCTTCTAATCCTTTTTTCCTTCCTATCCTCTATAATTACCTGAATGGAAAAGGTCTGAGGAGGCAGGTAAATATAATTGTAGTTGATGGAAAGTTGCGGTACTACAGGTTATTTTGTTTTTAATTTCTGTATTTCCCCGTTTACCTATTTTTAATGTAAATCAATACCTTAGGTATATATTGTTTTGTACCTAGCTAATTGGAAAAGGGTTATACCAATTTTGCTTGCTTACCTAGCTAACTCAAAAATATGGTATAAAGTGCAAAATATGTCACTTGATGGCAACAGTTATTTCATAACTTCATAAGAGGAAACACTTGTTGTTTATTGCTGCGAACAATAAGAAATTTTCAGATTGAATAGTATTTTTCAATATAATTCACGATATTTTGATAAATAAGCGCAATAATGGATTTAACAAACTCAAAGATTTTTGAACTTTTTCGTGCTTCTGAAAATATTAACGATTTTCAAGTGGCATTGCTTAAAGAGATTGGCGTACTCGAAAACGCTAGTTGTGCGCTTCACACAAATTAAATTCATTCACGCTAACTTGAAGCGAAAATGGAACTTGGTCCATAGAACCATGTCGGCTTTCATAAAAAAGCATGAAAATTGGTTGGAGGAATGTACAACATTCGGATATTCAGAACAGGAAGAAGTTTACCCATCGACTAGCCGAGGAAGAGGAAGGCCGCAAAAAAGTATGGAGGAGTGTTCATGTGTTACAAGGAAAAGTAAGCTTGAGGATGCTACGGATAGCTTAACAGCTGAACATCTGTCGGAAGCACTTTCATCCAAGTATATGAAGGAACAAGAGAGGACAAGAGCGACAATTACGAAAGCTGTGCAGGTCGCCAGTCCTTTACGGCTGTATAGGATTAAGGAAAGTATTCCCACGCCTCCAAACTCAGTCGGAATTAAGTACACTCACGAAGAAGCGTTTTCCTTATTTATGGACTTGGGACTGACTAAGGAGAAATATGATATTTTACGCAGCTCCTTAAAAAAACATAACGTCAAAGTTCTTCCCGGATATAAAAAAATTGTATTTGCCAAAAAGGAAGCAGTGCCACCTAATACAATAATAACAGAGACATCTGTAGAAGTAAAACTCCAGGATTTAATGGATCACACTGCTAGGCGTATAGTTGAAAGTTTGCCTGATGGAGAGGTCGAGCTTCTTCCTGAAAATCTGACTCTACTCAATAAGTGGGGATGTGATGGATCGTCTGGACAAAGCATATACAAACAAATTATACAGACAGATGACGAAACTATTTCTGATGAAAATATGTTTATGGCTTCTGTAGTTCCCTTACGCCTTAGGAGTGAAACTTCTGAACATTGGGAAAATCGCTGACCATCATCGATTCATTATTGTCGCCCTATTTTCTTCAAATATGCGAAGGAGTCGTCTGAATTGATTAAATCAACTGTAACCGACATACAAAATCAAATTAGCCAACTGAAGCCTACTGTTTTTCAAACCAAGAGTGGAAAAACATTCACGGTGAAGTTTGATTTCTTCCTGACATTGATTGATGGAAAAGTCTTAAATGAAATTACAAACACCTCCTCAACATTGAGGTGTCCCATTTGTAAAAAAACTCAAAAAGACTTTCACAGTTTAGACGACTCAACGGGTGAGCAGAACTGCTACGAATATGGAATTTCTCCGTTGCATTGCAGAATAAAGTGTATGGAATTTATTCTGAAGCTCGCGTACACACTTCCTCGGCCAGGAGAAACAAAAACGGATAATACGCCTCGTGAGGATATACAGAGAAGAAAGGAAGTTATACAAGCTGAGTTCTCTCGGAAGCTAGGAATAAAAGTTGACTGTCCAAAGCACGGATACGGGAATACGAATGATGGAAATACTTCGAGGAGATTTTTTGAAAATTATCAAATAACAACTTTGATAACAGGTGTTCATAATGAGATCATTAAAAGGTTTGCTGTTATCCTAAATGTTATAAACTGCAAAGAAATGATAGATGGTGCAAAATTTGGCGAATACGCATCAAAAACAGCTCAACTTTTGACTGGATTGTATCCTCAGAAAAAACTAGCCCCCACGGTACATAGGATTTTGGCTCATGGAAAGGACTTAATAGAATATCAGTGCTTACCTATTGGAGAGCTGTCTGAAGAAGCACAGGAATGTAAAAACAAGGACTACAAGAGGTTCAGATACACTAATACGTGCAAAATTTCTCGGGTGCGAGAAAATGGAGACCTTTTCAACATGCTGGCAGCCTCATCGGATCCACTTCTTGCATCGCTAAGACATGTGCGATCACGAAAGGATTTGGAAGATAGCAACTACAGTTCCGAAATGTTGAGTTTATTAGATGTTAACCTTACTAGCATTAATGTTGATGATTATTTGGTTGAAAATCAGCCATCGATAGCAAATATTAAAAATTAACCTAAAAAAATCACCCAAAAATAAGAATTTAAATTTTATGTATTTAAGTTAGAAAATCGAATAAAAACAACAAAAAATGCGAAATAGCCATTGAAGTTATAAAAAATTTTCAGTTATGATAAAAAACAAACGTTTTTAATTGGAATTTTACAGGTAAAATGTGCTCGAAATATTTCTTGACTTTGACCTTGAATATTTAAGCACCACGGATACCTAGCACTCTTGGCGAACATTCATTTTAAAGCTTGAAAAGTCATCTATTGATTGCTGTTTAAATTTTTCATTTCGCTTCAATAGTTTAGAAGATATGATTTTTGATAAGCTAAATGAGCAAAGGCCCCACTGTGCGGCGTGGCATTCGAATGCATTCGAAACGCAAACTCTTGTTCTCACGCATTCCCACTCATTCAATTCGTCTTTTTTTCGTTTGAATGTTGTGCGACCGAGTCTGACGCGAGCACACTCATTCACTCAAATTTGTTCGGTCTTGCATTCAAATTCACTCAACTCATTTTGCGCATTGTTCGTTCGAACATGTTATTTTTGCCATTCATGCAGACCTCTATTGAGTACAACCAATAACTATTTACATATTGGTACAGCTTGCTGCTGGCGGTTGTTATAAAAAAGGCAGGCTGCAAAACCAAAAAATTAATATATTTTTATTCAATACTTCTTGCGCAGCATTGACTGCCAAAACAATAAGCATGGCTCTATTGTAGCCTGAATTAGGCCAACTTTGTTAAAATTTTCCAAAAAATGTATATGCCAGCTCTTGCCCAACAATTTCCAATTTCTCCCACGCGCATTTAACGATTACGTTATTTAAGTGCAACTTGCTCGTAATGCCCCACAGAGAAATTTTCTCCGAATCCCCATTAAAATTTTCGAATCTAATTTTGTTTGCCGACATCTTGTTTCACTTTTTAAGGGCCGTAAAGAATTGCTGAATTGATTCCAACAGTAACAACAGCACAGCTTTTATATAACATTTTCATTGTTCAACACTTAGCTACTGCCAGTGACTAACAGAGCTGCAGGCCAGTGTTTCGTAATACGGTACGGTCGCTGTACGAGACTGTTTTTTTTATATGAAGTTTTTACTGTACGGGCGAAGTACTAGCATCTGCGTAGAGGCCTTAAGAGAATTAGCTGACGAGCCCAAAATCAAAAAGTAAACCCAAATTCAATAAAATATTAATTTTTTTTATTTTCAAGAAAATGTGCTCATAGCTATAATACAGTTATAAACACACCAACAAACAGGTGTTAAAACATCGTCCGTGAGTTCCAGCACTTATTGATTTTTTTTTTAACTATTTTTTTTTAATTTTTAAATCAATGTTTTTAAAAAATACATTTTTTTTAAGTTCTATTCTATGGATTCATTTATTTGAACTTTGATTATTTTTATACTCGATACCGAAGGTAAAGAGTATATTGGTTTTGTGCAATGTCCGTCATGGTGTCTGTCCGTCTGTCCGTCCGTATGTGTGCAAGTTTTTTCCACACCCTTCAAGCTAGGGACTTGAAACTTTCCAATTCTCTTTATCTATGGGATAGTAAATTAAAGTGTCAAGATTGGGGTTCTACGATAACTGGGGGGCTGGCAAATCGATAAATTCGATAACTCAAAAACGATAAATCCGCATATTTCACACACCCTTACAGCTAGAACTATCAAATTTGGTAAGAAGATAGCTACTAGCAACCCCCAAAAAACTGCATCAAAAATTTTGGAGCCACGCCCCCCATTCCGCCCCCAGACCACCCGCATTTTAAAGTCAAAAAAGCCTATATCTCCCACAGTTTTTGAGCTAGAGCCACCAAATTTGGTGCCAATTTAGCTGATGATGACCCCCAAAAAACTGCACCAAAAGTTTGGATGCCACGCCCACCAATACCGCCCTAGCCGCCCCCAGATGCCCCAACGCTTCGTAAAAAAACGGGAATGCGTGTATCTTCCAGAGTAGTGGAGCTAGAGCCACCAAATTTGGTAGGAAGATAGCTGGTAACGACCCCAAAAGAACTGCATCAAAGCTTTGGAGCCACGCCCATTTAGAAAGCAGAAAAGCCTATATCTCCCACAGTTTTTTAGCTAGAGTCATCAAATTTGGTGCCAAGATAGATGATGATGACTCCCCAAAAACTGCATCAAAAGTTTGGATGCCACGCCCACCAATACCGCCCTAGCCACCCCCATCTGCATCAACGCTTCGTCAAAAACGGGAATGCGTGTATCTTCCAGAGTAGTGGAGCTAGAGCCACCAAATTTGGTAGGAAGATAGCTGGCAACCCCCAACAATCTGCATCAAAGTTTTGGAGCCTAGCCCATCCATTCCGCCCCCTCTCCCCACCTTATACAAACTTTTAGCTAGAGTCACCAAATTTGGTATGAAGGTAGCATTTGACATTCCACAAGGATCTGCAGCAAAAATTTGGATGCCACGCCCAACCATACCGCCACCAGCCCCCCTTTCCATACTTTATACAAACTTTGAGCTAGAGTCACCAAATTTGGTATGAAGATAGCAATTGACATCCCACATAGATCTGCACCAAAAATTTGAATGCCACGCCCAACCATACCGCCCCCAGCCCCCCTTTCCCCACTTTTACAAACTTTGAGCTAGAGTCACCAAATTTGTTATGAAGATAGCAATTGACATCCCACATGGATGGATCAAAATTTTGAATACTGGTATCGAGTATGCCGCAGTCGGTTGCGTCCGACTGCAACGTTTCCACTTGTTTATTATTAACTATAAATAAAATATAAAAAAAAATAATGTAAAAAATAACTGAATCTGACGAATGACAAAAATCATCCATATACCCTAACCGGGTAAACAAATTTAATTTGGCTAAAATATTTAAATCAGTAATATGCCCATACAGGGAATCGAACATCCCGGGTAAGAATCGCGTACCCAAAACACCAGACCATATGGAAATGTACCCAGAGTGCCTTTCAAACCTAATTAATAACTTTTCTTAGAGTTAAGGCACTTGTTGTCGTATATTACGGTACGGGGCTTCTGCGTACAGGCACAGAACTTACGACCGTAACGAAAGGTGTTGCAAAATGCACATATTGTGGCAGTAGGCTTAAAACTTTCTCTAAATAAATTTGAAATGCAGCTCTGTTTTGTTTACTTGTTAAGTAAAATATGTGTTAAGCAAACACTTTGCTGCTGGCGGTTATTAAAAAAAATTAAGGCAAAAAATGTAGCAAAATGCAAAAAGCAGTTTTCAAAATCTGGCAATTACCCCTAAGGCAATTTACCCATAAAATGGGTAAAAAGGGTATAATGGTTTTGTGCAAAAGTATGTTACAGGCAGAAGGAAGCATCTCCGACCCCATAAAGTATATATATTCTTGGTCAGCATCAACACCCGAGACGATATAGCCATATCCGTCTGTCCGTCCGTCCGTCTGTCCGTCTGTATGAATGCGTGGATCTCAGAGACTACAAGAGCTAGAGACTTCAGATTTTGTATATAAGTTCTCCTATATCATAAGCAGAAAAAGTTTGCTTCAAATTATCGATATTTATTCTGGTTTCCGATATACACATGCAATCGATAACACAATAATATCGAGTTTGGCAAATTGAAAAATGAGGGTTGAAGTAATGGGTAACGATATAACTTTTCTGAAAATTTCGTCCAAATCAGTTAAGAAACACCGGAGATATCGAATTTAATCGATTGAAGTTAAGTCAGTATACCAAAGTCAATTATAATTTTATTACATTTTTTGCCACTGGGTTCAGGGTATCTTCTAGTAGGGCTCTCCCCACCAGAGCCTTCTTACTTGTTTTAATTTGGGTGAACCCATGTTTGATCGGCAGAGCTGAGTTTACTAAAGATTTTGCTCAGCATAACAGAAACCACTCAAAAGACTCAAGGCAAATTCACCGTAAAGATCTATACCATGGTAGTACGGATCGGCTTGAGTTGAAGAATATAAATACATATGTTTATTAAACTGTATAATTTCTATTAGTATCTTATTGTTTACCATTGACTGGCAAAACAATAAGTATGGCAGCCTGAATTAATTCAATTTTGTCGATATTTTCCGAAAAATGTTCAAACCACCAACTCTTGCCCGACATTTTAACATTTTCATTGTTCGTTAACTAACAGAAATGCAAACAGGCTCATGTTATTACTGCACGAATGATGAATGTTGTATACCCAGTGCAATTCTTTTTCGCTTCTTCAAATACTCAGACACCCACTTACAGACTTATGTACAAAGAGAATGCAAAAACAGCCCAGCAAGCAAATGGATGATTTTTTGTTGATAATCGTCTGATTCGACTCTTTTGCTAGTCGCCAGGAAGATTATTTACTGATTTTCTAAACTCATTTCTTTATTTAATAAAAACCTTCCTATATGACTCGCAGAAGAGTCGCTTTAGACGATTATTTACTGATTTTTTGTACTCATTTTAATACTTATTACCGAATGTAAAAAGTATATTGGCTTTGTGCAATGTTCGTAATGGTGTCTGTTTCCACACCCTTTAAGCGAAGCTAGTGTCACCAAATTTTGAAGGAAGATAGCTGGTGGAATCCCCATCTGCATTTGACATTCTTTGAGACAGCGTAAACCACTCCCGCATCCGTACCCTTTTGCAATCAGGCCTCTTTTTACCGATTTTAAAACTGGTAACGAGTGTACCGCAGTCGGTTGCGTCCGACTGCAACGTTTCCACTTGTTTTGTTTTTACTTTGTTACTTTTAATTTATAATTGTGTTTTAGTGACCTCTGCCTTAAATGTAAGTTTCTTGGAACTTGTTGCACTAGGATGTTAATTAATAAAATAATTAAATATATAAGAATTAGTCATGCGGCGGCTCTAAATATATTGAAAGCGCTTTCAAGGTAGGGTGGGCTTAGAATAGGGTATCGAACAACAACTTTAGTGCCCTAATTCGTGTGGAGTTTTAAGCAATATTTTTGGTATTTTCCCTTCTGTAGCATATCCGCTAGTGCACTTGCACTTTATTTCAGTATTGTACTTATATAAAGAGGCGAGGAAGAATCCACACCCCATCCGGCGAGCTAAGATCAGAGCATAGCTAGTAGTTCACGCCTCCCCAAGTTTCTTTATGCAAAGCAGTGACTTTGGCCAGCTACTATCTGCACACTAAACCCACTCAGTTTGATCGTTCTTTAGATATGATCGCACTGCCGCTAGCAATAATCTATTTACACGTTCAGCCATGTTACTTTGCGGGGAGTATAATGCAGTATATATTTGTTTAATGCCTAACACTGTAAGAAAGGCATTTAACTCATTAACTTTAAATCGTGCACCATTATCATTTACAATCACTTCTGGTACGCCATAACAATGAAAGATATTTCCTAAAAGGGTGCAGCCAATGACATTTTCTTAAATGATCAAGATTTATAAGCAAACCTACATGGCATTTTTACTGCGTGGGTAAGGTTCTTAGAGGTCAATATATAATCGCTGAAATGGATGGCATATGGGACTATGAGCTCCCATTGGCGGACGTAAATTATAATAAGGGGATTCCATCTGCTTACAAATCTCACATTTGGGAACATACTCTTTTACATCCTTGCATCCTGCATGAGAAAAAGTAAGGCTATTGTGTGCCTGCTTAAGGACATCGTTGGGGACCCATAACTTTTACGATAGTATATCCTGTACCGGAGAGCCAATGATGATCTGCACGAATGTATAAGAACTATTTTTCAGCTATCTTTAAATCAGAAAATTTAGCTGGGTTTTGATTGCACCTCTCTTTGAGGGAGGCATACTCTTTGTCACTTAAAGCATCAGATTGATGGTCTATAATGGGGTTCATGCCTAGCTCTAAAGCGTCATTTTCAACTTGCCGAGAAAGTGCTTCGGTGACTACAGGGTCATTACCCATCCGGTGAGAAATTGTTAACTTAAATCGTTGCAAGCGGAACACCCATCGAGCGAGATGAGCGGACACATTTTGCTGGCACATAAGCCACAGTTAACTGGAATGGTCAGTAACAACCTCGAAGTCTTGAAGCACAAAGTAGCATCTAAATTTCTCAATGGCTAGAATTACTGCCAGACAGTTACGTTCCGTAATACTCTAATTACGTTGAGCCCTGCTCAATTTCTTTGACATAAACGCCACGAGTTTTTCTTTATCTTTATCGACAACTGAACAAGAAAAGCACCTACTCCGTAGACGCTTGCATTACAATGAAAGAAAAAATTTTCTTTCGAAACAAAGGATTCGTAAGGATTGGAGCAGACGTTAAATGCGTTTGAGCTCTTCTATAGATTCTTGACATCCGGAGTCAAGAATAACTTTTTCTTTGTTGACAATACTTCTGTTATAGGTAACGTAGGTTCCGCAAAACCTTGGATAAAACGTCTATACCATCCACACACAACTAGGAACCCGCGAACTTGTCTAAGGTTCTTGGGCGGTGGCCATTTTACGATGTAAGACATTTTTGTTGCGTCTGTGCATATACCTTTACTATTGATAACATATCAAAGATAATTGATGCTTGTGACACAGAACTGACTTTTAGCCGGTTTTCAAACCGTTAACAGTTACAATTTTGACATTGGGGCTTAAATGTATTTGGGGCATCACATCCATAACAGAATATGCGCCTTTCCACCAAAAAATTTTCCAATATGAACTCGCTCAGCGCAGTTCAAACACTAAATAGGACTACGAATAGCAGCTACTTCCGTCTTCGGTCAGGGCATAAACTTGTCTTCGAAAAGAAATGGCTTGTGGCTTGGATACTTTCTCAACACAACAGTTTAGTTCGTACGAAAATTTAATTTCAGACGGCGCCAATGACCAACAGAATGCACAGTCTCAGGCAGCTAGTTATTCTTTAATATCTCGATAAGAATATCCACCTCGATCTTCCGGCAGATTTATCCATCAAACCTGCAACAGCATCGTGAAAAGAAGCAAAAGGCTCACCTTGTTGCTGCTTTGTGGCTCTAATAAGTTCTTTGCTCAATAATCAGATCGATAATCTCGGTTTTGCTGTCTAAGAGTATCATACAATTTGGACCAAATAATTCTGTCAACTTGCTTGAGATAGCACTAGTATCAATCGCGAGCTTTTCCTGAGAAAAGTACATAAAGATATTTGCATAAAACTGTGAAGTCATTATCTAGAGTTTCATCTGTGATACACTTTACGCGATACATAGACTTGTAGATTTGCTGCCTACAAGTAGAAGGATTTAAGGCGATATAAACTTTTCAAAGGACGATACAATAGGGTAGTTTAACAAATTGGCAGGAATGACTAGGCAGCATGATCTCAAGATCTCGTTAGGTCACCATACAAATTTTCAAACCGCTTAACTTACTTTCTATCTATTTTATATACACACTTTACACACGGTGCATTTAAATGATTGAAAAGAATAATACATATCACCAAAACAATCAGCACTGGTATACTGACAGAATACGCAATATTCTTTTTCTTTTATTTTATGTTTTGCGCTCCGTTTTACGGCTTTTCTTCGTCCGAGAGCAGCATACTCACGACGGCTTAACTTATCCTATCGCTACAACTAAACATGGTTTAATGTAAAAGAGCAAGATCTATTTATCTATTATATACCAATAAGTCGGGGTTTCCTTCCTGACGCTAAAACTCCAGAACGCACGAACCGATTTCCACGGTTTTGCATTCGTTGGAAAGGTCTCGGGCTCCGTAAAGTTTGTGAGTATCCCCCACGAAAATAAGTAAGATGGCGCCGGTGTTTGAAACATTGTTTGACAGCTACTAATTATACTCTGCTCAGTTAATTTCAAGTGGCATTTAGTTCACTGTTAAATTGTGAAATTGATGTTAAAATTAATCGTTTCCTAATAGTTCAATTGGAAACCATCAAATCAATCACGCGTATTGTGCTAATTTTTATTCAACTTCAACAGCAGGCATTTGTCTAAAGGCCCATTACCAGCAGCTGCGAAACGGAATTTGTATGTGCAACTCTATATACAAACAAGTAAGAAGGCTCTAGTCGGGAGAGCCCGACTAGAAGATACCCTGAACCCAGTTGCAATAAATATGTAAATTAAATTTATAATTGACTTTGGTATGCTGACTTAACTTCAATCGATAAAATTAGATATCCCCGGTGTTTCCTAACCGATTTGGACGAATTTGTCAGAAAAGTTCCATCGTTACCCACTATTTCAACCCTCATTTTTACATTTTCCAAATTCGATATTTTATTGTTATCGATATTATATGTATATCGGAAACCAGAATAGTTATCGATAATTTGAAGCAAATTTGTTCTGTTCATGGTATAGGAGAACTTAAATACAAAATCAGAAGTCTCTAGCTCTTGTAATCTCTGAGATCCACGCGTTCATACAGACAGACAGACGGACATGGCTATATCGTCTCGGCTGTTGATGCTGATCAAGAATATATATACTTTATAGGTTCGGAGATGCTTCCTTCTGCCTGTTACATACTTTTGCACAAAACCATTATTTATTTATTTATTTATTTATTTATTGTCAGCTAAGAGCAGCTGACATTAAAAGAAATCAAAATTAATTTAAATTAAAAAATAGTTAAAATAATTAAATTAAGTAAAATATAGAATAATATATAAATCTGAAAAAATAATTAAAAGTTAACGTTAAAGCTCTGTGAAATTCAATAAAAAATTGAGCAGTCCAACATTTGTTGCGAGGATTGGGAAAAACCCAGAAAACCCTAATCAGACCAGCGTTAGAATAGTAGTTAGTGGTTACGATTAGATAAAGCAAAAAGGATCGATCTTTTTAGTACTGGAGTTTAGGCCGCCAAGGAGACAAGAGAATAAAGTTTGTTATAGTCAGAACATATAACACGAAATGGTTCATGAATTAAATAGTTGCTGAAGCAACGATCAAGGCTAAGAGGTAAAAAGTTACGTGAAGATCTAACCGGGACATTAAATTTAATTCGACTCAAAAGAACTGATGAGTCGATTTCACCATTAAGTAGGTGACTAATAAATAATACTCCATGCATAGTTCTACGGTTTAACAGGGAGGGAAGATTTATCAAAAGGAGTCTACTTGAATACGGGGGTAAGTCAACTCCAGGAACGCAGTTAAAACTTCTAAGGGCAAATAGAAGAAATTTCTTCTGCACAAATTCAATTCTATCCTGGTGAATCGAGTATTGTGGAGACCACACACAAGATCTATACTCCAGAATGGGACGTACTAAGGATGTATAAAGCGTTTTAGTGGTGTAAGGATCATTAAACTCTTTCGACCACCGCTTGATGAAGCCGAGGACAATAATGGCCTTATTGACCATATACGAAATATGAGAGTCAAACTTTAATTTAGGATCAAGAATAATGCCTAAATCTTTAATTTCAAACACGCGGTCAAGTGGTGAAGCATCAAGGAAGTAGTGAGCAGTATCAGGGGTACTTCTACAAAAAGACAAGACTTTACATTTAGAACAATTTAAATTGAGTAAGTTAAAACGACACCAGGCCAACAATGCACCCAAATCCGACTGTAGTAAATTACATAGGGAAGTAGAGGTCGCAAACAATCGATAGTACTATCGGACAATCGAGGGTTTTACACTATCGCTGGCATTATGGAGGGCAGCAGTCACTATCGATTGTTTTCAATAGTTTTTTTTTGCTTACTTTGAGACATGTGCTAACACTTTTAATAAAAAATATTGCCAAAATTTAACAAAAATGGATAAGTTTTTAATTAAAGCTCGTGGAGGTAAGAACAATAAAATATTCATATTATTTCAATCTTGTTTGTTAGAGCTAAAATTGTATGCTATTTTTACAATTTCAAAAGACACTGCAGAAGCAAAAGATGAGGGAAATAGCTGTGTTTGCGTGGATTCAGAAGACGAAATGCATCTGGATAGAGGACAAAAGCGAACAAAAGGATTTTCGAGATTTTGGAACTATTTTACAAAGTCGGCGGATAAAAAACTCGCAAAATGTATGCAGTGCGGAAAGGAATACAAAACCAGCGGCAATACTAGCAACCTGCTGGATCATTTAAAACGGTTTCATCAAAACCTGGAAAAAAATGAACAAAACTGCACTAGTGAAAGCTCTTGTTCTACAAGTAGTAGCCACCAATCTAGCATCAGGTATGTTTAAACATTACAGCATTATAGGCGGTGCTATACAATAACATTAACACAATTATTTACCTGCGAATTACTTTAAAAGATCTGTGGACTCGTATTTTAAACGTGCTATAAAGTATGATAACAACTCTCATCGGAAGAAAGAACTCGACTCAGAATTGGCATTGATGGTGGCGGAAGACTATGAACCCTTTAACGTTATTTATCGTAAAGGTTTCCAAAGATTTGTTCATGCTTTGGACCCTAGGTATGTGCTGCCTAGCGCAAATCATCTGCGGGATGTTTATGTAAAAAATAAGTTTACCGGAACAAAAACAAAACTGCAGAGCATGTTGCTAGACGTTTCTGACGTTGCATTAACCTGCGATGGTTGGACATCCGCTGCAAACGAAGGGTACTTGACCGATACCTGTCACTTCGTGGACAAAAGTTTCACTTTACGCTCGGCAGTCCTATCGACCAATAAATTAGACGTCGCAACAAACCACAAAGCAGACAATATCGCAAATTCGGTGAAAAGCGTTATGTCTGCCTGGGCTATTACCAACAAAGTGGTGTGTATTGTGACCGACAATGCAGCGGTAATGGTCAGTGCTTGTAGACTGTTGCAGATAAACCATTTGCCATGTTTTGCTCACACTCTTAACTTAGTTGTTCAGGATGCTCTAGCGGCAAACGAGGGACTACAACGCATTTTAAAGAAATGCAAAAGTATTGTAACTTTTATGAAAAACAGTACCATAGCGTACGAAAAATTTAAATTGGCACAAGAAACTGTTAAGCCCTATAGCTTGCTGCAAGACACACCAACCCGCTGGAATAGTACATTTTTCATGATCCAACGCATTATCCTCACAAATGAGTTTATATCTCAAGTGCTTTTAGTAACAAAAAAAGCACCTTCGCCGCTAGCTGCTGATGACATTGACGTTTTAAAAGAGGCAGAGCGATTATTAAAAATCTTTCAGGATGCAACAGTACATGTAAGTATACGAATCATCAGACATTTTTTCATGGATAAATTAAAAAGATATATATGTTTGTTTTCAGGTTTCTGGAAGTAACTTTCCAACACTTTTTTTAATAATTCCGCTAAGTTTTGGCTTATCCCACCAACTAACTTGTCTGAAAGCTTCCTTAAAATCTATTGAAGCTAATAGCTTGTGTAATGCCTTAATGGATTCCACAAAAACATGATTAGCCCCGTACGAGCAGCGGACATTGCCACGTACGGCAACAATTCTCGACCCAAGATTTAAAAAAGAAGGTTTTGACTCGCCTTTCAACGCAGATTAAGCTGCAGTTTATTAAGAGCAGGAGGTGGTGCGTAATTGTGCACACGTCAACACTGGTGAAAGAAGTCCAATGTCTGACTCTAGTAGCCCTAGCTCTTCTTCGTTGCTGGACTTTATTGGTAAGCGCATAAGCGGGAAATCAAAAAGTTCTCGTTCAGACGCTATTATTGTTATACGTCAATATTTTGAGCCCGCCAACATTAAAAAAGACGCTGACCCGCTGGTATTTTGGAAGGTACGCTAACGAAAAACTAAATAAAAAATAATTTTAATATGTAATTTGTTATGTTTTATTGATTTACAGATTGCTGGAGATGATATGTCAACAATAAAACAGTGCATTCCAAAGTACTTATGCATCCCTGCAACATCCGTAGAATCGGAACGCATCTTTAGCAAGGCTGGAAGAATGATTACAGAAAGGCGAACAATGCTAAAGCCAAAACATGTAGACATGCTCATATTTTTAAACAAAAACCAGGAGATTTTTCGAGAATGATAATAAGCCCTTAGACATTAATCAACCATTACACTACATCTTAGCATATATTCTAAATAAAGTTAGCCTCGATTACTAACGAAAGGAGTTAAAAATCATTTTATAAAACAAATTAATTGAGTCGAACCCTAAGGTTCGTAATGCATGGCTAAATACAAGGCATACATAATAAGGTAATCCCGCTTTTTTGCTCGCCCTCTTTTTCTGTTGCCTAACGATTCAGTCTCGTTGCGAACTTTGTGAGAGACAACGCGTTAGGCAACGAGAGAGCGAAGTGAGACTATCTTATTAAGTATGCGTTGGCTAAATATGTTTATTTATTAACACTATCGAAAACGATCGATAATTATCGATGGTTTTGAAAAAACAATCGCCCACTATCGATGGCAACGACTATCGATGGTTTGCGACCTCTAGAGGGAAGCGTCATTATATGTGAAACCTAGCTTTACATCATCAGCAAACATATGTATATATATAGGAGTTAGTAATAACAGCTGGAAGGTCGTTAATAAACAGATTAAATAGCAACGGTCCAAGGTGACTACCCTGGGGAACACCAGAGGTAACAAAAATAGGTTTAGATACCGACGATTTAAAAACTACTTTTTGTGTTCGACCACACAAGTACTCCGAAAGCCACAATACGAGTTTTGATGGAAATCCAATAATATTTAATTTTTGAAGCAACAGAGAATGACTAACAGAATCAAATGCCTTACTAAAATCGGTGTAAACAACTTCAGTTTGCATTTTTTCCTGGAACCCTTTGATAACAAGCGAAGTGAATTCAAGAAGGTTAGTGGTAGTAAATCTACGCCTAACGAAACCGTGTTGATAAGGCGATATAATCGAACTACATCCGTGTTGCAGTTGAGAACATATAATTTTTTCAAAGACTTTTGGTATGGCAGACAACTTGGATATGCCCCTATAAATTTTAACGTTTGATTTTGAACAATTTTTATGGAGTGGAATTATAAAGGATTCCTTCCATATATCAGGGAACACGTTTGAATCAACAGACAAGTTAAATAATTTATTTAATGGCGCACAAAGAGAATCCGCGCAGTATCTAAGAATACAACCTGGCACTCCATCAGGACCAGGCAAGTAGCCAGGTTTAATAGAGTTAAATTCACTCACGAGGATAGACTCAGTAACTACTGGGACATATATGCAATTTGACGTTTGAACTTGAAAAGGATAGGAATTACTACTACTATACATATTCGATGAGTATACTGATTGAAAATACTCAGCAAAAAGATCGGCTACTGCCTGATCAGACCTTGCTTTTGTATCATCTAGGTTGTGAAGATGCGAATAAATATTCCTTTGTTTTGTTAATTAAAGTTATTTAAGAGCATGCATTTACACATCGGAGAATGTAAGTGCTTATCATCAATACGTGCATATGTTTGCATGTGTATTGACTCAGCTTTGACTTTAGAGCTTTATCTCTTGCAAGCTGAGCTTGCACGTGCCGTCCAATTGCACTCAAGATGCAGGGAGAGAAAGCTTGCGCTCATTTAGCGTCACGCATGCGTAAGAGCTTTCGCTCAAAAAGCCCTTGAACTTTTAGGTCTGACGGACTTGCGATCTGAGCGCGGAAGAAATTCTTGCTGAAGAGGCGGTCAGAAGCGTGTAAAGTTTTAATTACCGGCTCCACGCAACATGTTATACGCTTGACCTAAAATCTAATCTGAAAACATCCGGAACATCCGGATGTCTTGTTTCGAAATATTATCGCCAACGTGACGAGGAATACCAGATCTTCCCGACGCTGGGTTCATTTTCGGGAATTTTGATGATTTTGCCGTTTTCGACTGTGCGCGTGTGTCAAAGTTAGTGATGTTGTATGAAACGGCTGTGTGTGTGTGTGTGTGCTATGGTGCTTAATTTGAGGTGCAGATTACGTCGCAGGCATCTAAGCCTGGCTGCTCACTTGATGAAGGCTGAAGTTTGATGCCCGAAAAGTAATGAGAGGAATATCCCGACTACCGTATACCCTGCTTTACGCCCGAATTATGCACACCCACCTCAATCACCATGTATAACGCACATCGCTGAACTTCTGACCACGGTAGGCCATCCCGCATTTCGTTTGATGCTATCTTGAAGATCGCCATCGTTTTTATCTTGCTTGCACCGAGTATTGCAAGTGAAAGATAACCACCCTATCGCTTTTGTGTTGCTTGCGCCGAGTAGCGCAATTGCAACCTAACCTTACTTTGGAGAACTATGGACCAGGCAAACCACAACTCTATCGCTTTCATCTAGCTAACATTTTTGAAGACCTCGATGGATTAAAACAGCCAGCGAGCTACATATATCGATCCAGTTTGTTTTAAATTTGAAATTAATTCTTTTTGTTTAGTTTGAAAAGTTACTTATAAATTTGAATTGTATCTTCTAGTTGAGCGCTTGATTTCGAATTGTTGCATCTATACCTTATATTTTAAATATCATCACCTACAGTTCGTCTACGTCAACAGGCCTGCTGACAGCGATGGATTAAATAAAGGAGGTCGTAAGTACGGCATAGCCGAAAATGTACAGGGTGTGCAGCAATAGTAGTGAATAAAGTGCCCAGTCTATCCGAAAAGCTTTTTGTGTCAAAACGGTTAAATTTCAATAAAGTAAAATTAATAAGTAGCGATTAACGTAAATTATATGAATTATTAAAATAATTTGAATCATGAATTATTTAAATTTTGAATTATAAATTGTTGGAAATGGTAAAAATTATGAATTATTTATGTTTTGGATTGTAACTATTTTGAATTAGTATGCATTGCTATACCATATATATTATTTTGATTTAATTATATATTATTAATTATAGAAATGAATTAATTTCTTTCATTTAAAGGCACCTTAGGTTTAGACCACCGCAGGCATAATAAGGGTAGGTTTAACCAATGTTGATTGACTCCTACAGGTTACAGGTTACAGGTGGGTAAAGTTGGAAAACTATAACATCTCAGTTCTCCAAAAATAGATAGGGTATATTACATTTTGATCTGTTTCATTTTATCTGGTTCCCCATTTCTCTGTTGTCGTTTCTGTCTACAATATTATTCTGTAACACCGTTTGTCTAGGCAGCACAAGACCCACGCCCATTTTCCCTGAGCTAGGCCGCCCAAATAGTAGACAGAGTGTGCAAAGCCGAGACGACTTTGTAAGTGTTCGTTACAAGGTATACTGAGGATGGCAAGCAAGAAGTCTTACGTTTAGAATTAACAAATTAATAAAACTGTTTAGGGTCACGTGAAAAGTTTAGTCTACAACGATTAAGATAATTATTACAGCAATATGTGTTAACGGAAATAAAACTAGATTTTGCTTCTAAATAAGAAAATAAATTTAAAGTAGTTTCCGATTTTTAAAATTTTTTATATGATCTTGTCTTTGCGTTTTTCAACTTCGATAGCTCTCTCGTAACCCAAGGTTGTTTATTGTCCCTTGAAGAACAAGTGAGGGGAATACAAATATCCAAAAGCGAATTCAAGGTCCTATAAAATATGGCTATGGCAGTTTCTATATCACTACAAGAATAAAGGCGCGACCAATTAGTATGTTGAAGAAGATAATTTAATTTAGTAAAGTTAGTTTTACGAAAGCAACGGGTTTTTAAAGTATTTTTAGATACTGAAATAGGGTTAAGAATTTCGATGGATAGTTCTAAGGTTGGATGGTAGGTATCTTCCGGAAGCACTAGAGGGGGTATTCTACTAGCATTACTGCAATCGGAGTCCGAAACAAATATTAAGTCCAACATTCTACCACTACAGTTATGCACCCTGTTAACTTGCGATAGGCCTAACTCCAGTAGGCCATCGATAAAATCATCAGAAGTGACTGGTAACACCGCCGAAGATGTGTCATACACAGACCATACAACATGTGGCAGATTAAAATCACCAACCACTATCAGATTATCCATATCTGTCAAAAATGACGAAACAAGTTGCAGGGCACTCAGATGGGATGAGTAAATGTTAATATCAGATTGAGGAGGAATATAAGACCAAGTAACATAAAGTGAACGGCCGTTTAGTAATATTTTAACACATTAAAACTCTATGTCCGGAAGATGCTGAGAAAGAATCTGTTCAGAGGAAATACAGGAGTCAACAGCAATGAGAACACCACCCCCCTTGCGGGAAGTGCGATCGCATCTGTACAAGTTATATTTAGAAGGAAAAATGGAATAATCAGAAATATCAGGTTTTAACCAGGTTTCAGTGAGTGCAACTATTTGAGAATCAAAAGATAAGCTGTTAATATATAATTTAGCCAGTTTAGTGTTAAGGCCTCTAACATTTGATAGGCCAAGCTAAATACTTCTGTTAGTTTTTTGCCGCCGAGGTGGAGGCAACAGGTTGGCTAGCAGGCGGCTTTACCCATTTTATGGGTTCAGGGTATAAAAAACAGTTGTCAGAAATTTTATTGTCTGTGTTCCGTTTTTAAATTCCCAGCAACCATCAGAAGAGTTAATCGATATTTCCGATAGTTGAACAATTATGGATTAAATCAGCTGTTCTTAAAACGGAATAATAGCTGTACCTGTAAAAGGTGTGTATGTATTGTTAGCATCCAGTACAAACTGACTGCTTAATTGTTGTCGCAACTGGCACTTGTAACCAGGTGGACTGCGGAGAATAATGAATGTATCTTTGTAGGTTGTACTGTTGTACGTGCAGTACAGCCAGGTGATAGCGACAGTAGTCCACTGTTTTGTAGTTGGATAGTTGACGGTGTTCCGTTGCAAACTGCTTGAAGTTCCACTTTCGAATGTGTTGCGAAGATCCAGTTGTTCTGCTGTTGGGTTTTTTCCCATACCATTTTGGTTGTTCTGTAAGTTACGTGACACGTCGTTGGTGTCTTGTTGGTAAACAGTTGAAACTCACATCGGTTGTTTACATCAAACACCGCTTGATGATCAAAGCATATGTATTTTTCGATGTGTATTGTACGGCAGCGGTGTAGATCATCTTGTGTAAGTCCCATGAATTGATCTCTGTGGTTGTTGACACCTATAATAGGTGTTTTTAGCTCGAACAATCTCCAACTAGTTGTGTTCCACACTGGAATTGGCACCATATTAAATAGCTCGAGTATCGATGTTGACACTGGGGGTAATATTACTCTGAATATCACATGAGTGTCGGTGGCTGTGCCTTCTGCTCGCATAATCCTGTATAGTTGAATTACATTGGATGATGTCACGGGTACCATTTGATCTGGTGGCAAATGATCCCGTATTTGATCCAACTGATCCCTTAATTGTTTAGGGGAGATCAACATTGGGCTTATTGTATGGTGGTGAACTCCAGTTAGTACGTACACTATTTCGGATTGCATGCGCTGAAGAGATGCTGCTAGCAATGTCAATTGAGTTGTCAATGCCACGTAGTTTTCTGTGAGACGTGCGCCAGTGTACTTTCCTCTGCTTTGGCTAATGGCGGCTACTTGTTGTTCAAGTAGTTTTAGACGTTTGTCCGATGTTGTCCTTGTTTTCTTAACAACGTTAATGGTTGAGTCAAGTACTGAGGTTTGGTTTCTCAGCAGTGTCAGTAGAAATTCCTCGTTCCTTTGCACCTTCTCTATGACCTTAGTCATTTTATTGGCATAGTCTGAGTCTAAGACTCCAAACAGACTGTTCGCAATATTACCCACTGCATCAAATGGGGAGCGGCGTTTCCGAGTATGTTGCATGAGACCGTTTGCCATTTGTAATTCATCATACAAGTGTCGATAGTGCTGTGATATTGCGTCACATGTGTGGTTGTTGTTTAATTCTGGGCATATGTACTGGAACTCCTTGATGCCTGAATTAAACGTGTTCATGTCTCTCCAGTATGGATCCAATTCATAGTAAATAACTATGGTCCAGTCTGATATTGCTCTCATCGTTGTACCAATTTTTTCATAATATACTCCTGGTTTCGTGTCGAACCTTGTCACCGATACTGACTGTGTAAGTACCAGAGGTAGCATTAGAAGCAGAATTAGCAAGGAGGAAGTTATGCTTGGTGACATTAACCGTCTCCGTTGAGCAGCCGGCGTATCCTTTTTATCCGTATCCTCTTCTTCCATAATAGGTCGTTTTTTGGCCGCTTCTTCCGAAAAGATCGGCGCCAGCCTGTTGATGGCGCGCTTGTAAATGCCTGAGGCCGTCTTTACGTCAACCACTCGTACATGGTTATCCATTCCTGGATATGTCTTTCTAATGCGTCCCATAGGCCAGCTCATCACCGGAATGTTGTCTTCCTTGATAAGGACCAGCATGCCTTCCTTGGTATTGGGATTAACGGTTTTCCACTTGTGCCTCGCTTGTAATTCTTGCAAGTATTCCTCTGACCATTGCTTTCAGAATCCTTGCTTAATTCTGGATACTAATTCCCAACGTTTCAGTAGTGATTTCTCTTTGCGATCGGCGTTGACATCGGGTGGAGCCGTTAGTGTTTCACCAATCAGGAAATGCGCTGGGGTGAGAGCTGTGGTGTCCGTAGGATCATTTGACATCGGGTTTATTGGGCGTGAATTCAAGATAGCTTCGATTTCGACGATCACCGTGTTAAGTTCTTCAAATGTAAGGGTCGCCGTGTTGGTTGTCGTTACCAACAGTCGCTTTGCCGACTTGACTGCAGCTTCCCATAGGCCTCCAAAGGATGGCGCTCGTGGCGGGATGAATTTGAAGGCAACTTGTTTCTTGTTGCAGTGATTAATGATCTCCGCTTGTGCCTTCTCCCCAAAAATTGTTGATTTCAGTTCCTTCAGCTGGTTGTTTGCTCCGACGAAGTTGGTTGCATTGTCACAATGAATTGTTTGACATTTGCCACGGCGACTTAAGAAGCGTCGCAACGCTCCCAAAAAGGCGTTTGTGGTCAGATCGCTTACCAGTTCAAGGTGAACCGCCTTTGTAGAGAAACAGCAGAATACGGCTATGTATGCCTTGTCTGGTCTTTTTCCTCGAAGTTTGTGGTGAATCCAGATTGGCCCGCAGTAATCTACGCCTGTTGTAAGAAATGGGCGTGTTGGTGTTACTCGATCGGCTGGCAAATTACCCATAATTTGGTTCATTAACTTGGGCCTTGCCTTGTTGCATGTCACGCAGTTGTGAATAATATTCCTTGACATTGTTTTGTCGTTGAGGATCCAATATTGTTGTCTAGCGGTTGCTCGTAAGGCTTGGGCACCGCAATGCATATTGTCCTCATGGAGATCTTTCAACAGCATTTTTACTATTGGATCATTGTAGGGCAGCAGAATCTGGTGCCTTGCATTGTAAGGGAGTGGGGCTTGATCCAATCTGCCACCAACTCGTATAAGTCCATCGGATCCTTGCAGGGGGGACAGCGATGAAATGGAACTCCTTTTTTCTACCATGTTGTGACGCTGCATCGTTTTTAGTTCAGCAGCAAATTCCACTTGTTGTATTGTCCGCAAAATTACGTTTCGAGCGTGATTCAATTCCTCTACGCTTAGAGTGACAGTTGCTGGTCTGTATTTTTTGTAGCAGAAGCGTAACATGTAAGCCACAATGCGTTGTAACTTGTGAAATGAATGGCTGTGTCTACAAGTGTACAATTCTTCACCTATTGTAGATGGAGATATTGCGAGACTTATATGTATCGTTTTCCTTTCCAGGTTGCTGGGGGTGATACTGGGTAGGGCTGACCATTTGTCTGGAGAGCCATGCAGAAATAGTGGTCCATACAACCATAAGTTGTGCTCATGTAGTTTTCGTGCCGATATTCCTCTTGAGAGTACATCTGCCGCATTGTTGGCCGATGATACATGCCGCCATTGAGTCTGGCTTGTCAAGGCCTGAATTTTCGCTATTCGGTTTGCCACAAATGTATGATATGTGGCGGCAGCTGCGTTGATCCATGAAAGGACAACCGTAGAATCTGACCAAAAGTATCCTGGCACTGTGTTGCTGTCGAGGCTTAGATCGCGTCGAACCCTTTCAGCAAGCTCTGCACCCAATAGTGCAGCACATAGCTCTAGTCGAGGGAGTGACTGTTTTGCAGTTGGAGCCACTCGAGACTTTGAACATAGTAGCCGAACAGATATTTGTTTGTTTCTGTACGTTGCGCGTACGTAAACTGCAGCGCCATATGCACGTTCCGACGCATCAACAAAGACGTGTAATTCTTTCGTTATCGGAGTCTTACCATCATAAACGTGCCTTGGGATTCGCATTGAATTGAGGCTTTGCAACTCGTCTCGATACTCCTTCCAATCATTCTGAAGACTTGTAGGTAACTCGTCGTCCCAATCGAGCTTTAGTTCCCAGAGGCGTTGCATGAAAATTTTTGCCTTTACTACGACTGGAGCGAACAAGCCTAGTGGGTCGAAGATCTGTGCCAGCTCCGAGCAGACTGCACGTTTTGTAATGACTGTTGCTGCACTGCTGTGAGTTCGACCGCCAAGTTGATCCGTTTTGGGCGTCCAAATAAGGCCTAATGTTTTTACACTGTACTGTTCCAGTGTTTCTCCGAGCTGTACGTCGTTAACTGTGTCTTCTTTGGGAATTCCCTCCAATATTTGTTCATTGTTTGAACACCATTTTCGTAGCTTGAATCCCGATGGCTGAAGAATTTTGTTTAGTTCTTGTTGAACTTGTTTCGCTTCTGCGATTGTGTCGGTGCCGGTCAGGCAATCGTCTACATAAAAGTCACGTTGTAGTGCCTTTGCACCCATCTGTAGCCTTTCCATATGCTTATTAGCCAGAGTATCCAAACATTTTATTGCTAAAAATGGTGCGGATTTCGTGCCATATGTGACTGTTTTCAATCGGTAGTATTTAATTTCTTCCGACGAGTTGTTGCGCCATACAATCAGTTGATGAAATTGATTTTCCGGATTGATCCATACCTGACGATACATTTTTTCAATGTCAGCCGTAAACACATATCTATGCGTTCTGAATCGTAGTAGAATAGACATAAGATCGCTTTGAACCGTGGGGCCTGCATGCAGTATGTCATTCAGCGATTTTCCAGTAGATGTTTTGCACGATGCGTCGAAGACAACTCGTAATTTTGTTGTTGTGCTGTCAGGCTTCAACACGCAATGATGCGGAATCACGTAGTGATTTTTAGGAATCTGTTGCGGTGACACTTGTTTCATGTGTCCTAGCTTCTCATACTCTGTCATGAACGCTGCGTACTGCTTCCACGTGTCAGCGGAGGTTCTGCGCTCTAACGATAGAAACCGTTTGGTCGCAATCACCATGGACTCTCCCAGGGCTGAATAGTGTTCAGAAAATGGAAGTTGAACGATGAATCTGCCGTCCACCGCCACTTGTAAATGTTCTAAGAAGTGCCTTTCACAATGCGCTTCAATTGGTGTTCGGTGTTTTTCTGTTGTATCCAAGCTATCTAATGTCCAGAATCGTTCCATTAATGCATTTGTTTCCTCACTTGTTGCAACTGCGCAGATGGCTGACGACTTACTTGCAGCATTTACTTTTCCAGCAATGATCCACCCGAACTCGGTTTTTTGCATCATTGGACCAGACTGGAACATTTTGTGTTGTTGTGGGAGCAATATTGAAAAACAGTGCTCTGCTCCAATCAACATGTCGATTTTGCCTGGTCTGTTGAAGTTTGGATCCGCCAGTGGTAACTTGCTCGGCATGCCCCAATCGGCCGTGTTGATCGACTGGGCAGGTTGATCCGAAATTATATGCGGTAATACGAATGCTTCCAATCGCATCGTAAAATTGCTGTGAAGTGATTTAACTAGGACATTCACTCGAGCCTTGCTGACTCTTGGCTGTCCTCCGATGCCCTCAATCCGGAGTGTTGTGTCATGACGCTTAAGTCCCAACATTGTCACAAGTCTTTCGGAAACAACGTTGATTTGTGATCCAGAGTCCAGTAGTGCCTTGAATGATGCTTGTTGTCCGTTAGTTGCTTGAACAGCTACCTTTGCTGTTGCAAGTAAGTTATAGTTGTGGTTGTTTGCGGATGCCACAACTTGTGATAATGGCTCTGCTGCTGCTGATGTGACAACATTTTCCAAATGCACTAGAGTGTGGTGCTTTTTGTTGCACTTAAAACAGCTGAAGTTGCTTGTGCATGCCTTTGTTTTATGGTCATTTTTAAAGCAGTTGACGCATAACCTTTGTCTTTGCACCCAATTTAAGCGCTCGCTGACAGATTTTGCGCGAAATTCGTCACATTTAGATAAATAATGACTTGTCTTTTTACAGAAAAGACATCCCTTTTGTGCACCTGAAGATGTTGCACATGTCGCGTTCTTTGACTCCTTTTTAAAGATTCCAGGTGCCTTTTTTCCAGTAGCCATGACCCGAACTCGCTGTTCGAGGAACTGGAGCATGGTGTCCAGTGGCTGGATTTCCTTTGTACCACCCAATGATTGTTCATAGAGTGTTTTGTTTGTGCCATCCAACTTGTTTCTGAGGATGGCAATGATGATTGGATCCCAAGTTGAGATGTCAATCCCGAGTCCCTTCAGTGAGGCTAATGACTCTATGGTGGTGATGTGGAGCTCCTTTAAGGACTTCACATCGTCGCTGCAGGTTTGTTGCAGTAAGAGGCGATTTAAAACCCTAGATGCGATGTCTCTAGGATTGTTGTAGGCATCTACCAAGATTTCCCATGCGTAGAGAAAGTTCTCTTCCCTTAGATCGATGTGACGGATTAATCTTTCCGCTTCTCCGACTACGCTGGTTTTTAAATACCACATCTTGCGTATGGTTGGCATCTTTGTTTCGTGTATCATACACGAAAACATATCGAAGAATTGCGTCCATTTAAGCGTATCACCATCAAATTTTGGAATGGAAATACGTGGTAAGTTGATGTTATCAGTGCACTCACTGCTTGAATTGCTGGTAAGCGCATTCCGAACATCCGCCTCTGCCTTTAAATACTCGGTGGCATTGTAGCCACTCTCTTCTGGGTCCTCAAATTCCTCGTATATTTGGAAATAGACCTCTTGAGTTTTTGCCCATAATGAGTTAACAATGTCCGCATTGACAGGCTTGTGTTGCAGGGCGCGATTGATTGACGCAATCATCACCTTTTGCCGACGGCACAATGCAACTAGCTTGGCATATGTGTTTTCTTTGGCATCGACAATTCCTGCAGCAATGGCGGGTTTTGGTTCCGTCCTATTGCTGGTAGACTGATCTGCAATATCAGCTTGTTCTTTGAAGTAAGTTCTGGTTTTTTGAACCAAATCGTGAACCTCTTCGGAGAACTTGTGGTATGCGTGAGACTCCTCTAACTTAGAGTTTTTGATCAAGACATTGTTGTTCTTGAAAATAGTCCACTTTTCCTCAAGGATTTTGGCCTTGGCTTGGTAGTAGCCAGGTTTTGCTTTCCGCTCTGCTGGGTCCTTTTTTGTGTTCTTTATAAGCCTTGATACCTCCTGGCTTATTTCTTCCTGCGCATCTAGGACATCTTCCAATACGAGTGATTTCTCTGTGCTCATTTTGTCGCCTTGTTGACAATGACTAAGCTACCAGAATCACGTTTGTTATGTTGTTGTATATAGCTCTTTGATTACTCCCGACCCGGTGGAAGTGTTTTATTCGCTCGGCCTGAGCTGGATACTCTTCTATTCGCAACCGTGTGGTGTGGTCGAAGGAGTAGCGAGCTATATGTTGTAGAGAGGATCCTTCCTAGGAGTCCTTTGTCGGGGTCACCAAAATGTACCTGTAAAAGGTGTGTATGTATTGTTAGCATCCAGTACAAACTGACTGCTTAATTGTTGTCGCAACTGGCACTTGTAACCAGGTGGACTGCGGAGAATAATGAATGTATCTTTGTAGGTTGTACTAAGAACACTGATTTTATTAACGAAAAGTAACAATATTTATAGGAGATAATAGCTTAGTTTTACAGTTTTGTGGTGTCAATTAAAATTAGGTTATTGTGTACTCAGCAGTTGCTTGCAATGCAGAATAGCATATTTAGCGACTACCGGGTTGGCTGACCGCTACTGTTGCGACATATTGCATGCATTGTGCAGTCAGCGATATTCTGTGTGTTCAGCATAATTTGGTGTTGCTTAAAGTTTTATTGGGTTAATAAATGTAGCGTATTGTGTATGGTCTTGACCTAGTTTTACATGTGTTAATAATTTGTGTGTCATTCTTATATAGCTATGTGCAGTTATTTGATATCTTACAATATAAATGTGTGCTGACTTGTTTATGACTTAACAATAGCTTTACAATTATTACGGGCAGCATATGAAATAAACGCACAAAAAAAGCGGTTTGAAAGCCTTTTTTACGAAGATAAAATCGCATTAATCAATGAGCACGGAAAAGAACAACAATTGAATTTAATTCTAAATGAATTCAATGTTTTGTTTAATTTATTTCAAAATGTCAAAATGTCAAATGCATTTTCAATGCAGCGGCGGCCTCGACTGAGCCTTTAATTAAAAACACGTTCGGGTACGCTAAGTGAGCGCGTACGGCTTCATAATCCTCTTGTGTAGAGGAAACGCATCGTCTGTCACAATAATAAATGGTGTTTCAACTCCATTGAGAACGTTGTCTGGCGGAATATTTAGACTATTTGCCAAAATTGCTTTCCCAAGCGAGCAATGCGAGAAGGTGCTCAATTTGAACAATTGAATCAAATAATAAAGATAAGAAAAACAAATATTTACATTTTGCCATACAAATATTTGGCACAGCTGGTCACTCTTACTTTATGTGGAACCTAACGTAAAAATGTATACTTTCCATAAACGAAATTTTTTTCCAGGGAATGGGCCTTAAGGTGGAAAGTTTAACTGTGTTAATTATGTGGATCGTGTTACATTCCCCATTGTTTTCATCGTCCAAAATGTCGAGAGTACGACGTGCGAACATCGGCCGCCGCACAAGATATGCAAGCCAGCAACAAGTGTATTCACAGAACTTAAGAGAAGAAGAACAACAAAATATACTAAAACCCCATTTACACGCTAAAGTTTATTCATGAAGTTTTTTTTTCATTCTGTTTTAAAACTTCTTCGGAATTCTGGTCGCATTTACACGCTGAAGTTTTAGTGAATTATTGCTTGAAATTTTACCCCTCTAGTCCCCTTGCCAACAAACAAAAGATTCAGAGAGAAAATTCACGAAAAAACTTCAGCGTGTAAATGGGCACTAAGAGAAAATGCTTGATTGAGACAACGCTTGAGCACACGAAGATCATTGGCATCATACAATCGCTTGGCATTCCAATATTATCCCACTGCGAACAACAGTGATAATGACAATATATATATTGGACCAATAGACCAATCACTCACACCAATCAATCACACCAACACAATCAAGAGCTAATATCATTCGAGAACGCGGCTTCATCTTAATTGATTGCCATCACAGATACGAGGACAAACATATATCATTTTCATAGTTCAATGGTGCCAAAACTAGATGAACCGCACAAATTTCTGCTAATAAATTTAATTTCGTCGATGGTGGATCAGCTGAATGTGCGGTACAACATACAGGGAACACAACAGTTAAAGAGACGAATTATTGAACAGTTGCAAGCATTTTTTCACGCTAATAACACTGTGTTTAATATGTTCAAAACAGCATTGGAACGAATGCCATCGTATACGCACAAATTTGTCATAAGAGCTGATCGTACCCCAACAGGTGAACATGTGCGAAGATTCATTGCACCCATCGTTGATGATGTTGCTGCAATTATTATTGGCGATCTAACTACATCACGAGATATTTTCGTTCAGCAAAGAAGCAATATTGCGTTCGCAATGACAATTAACAAGTCGCAAGGCCAATCGCCAAGTGTTTGCGGGATAAATTTTGAAAATCATTGTTTTACATATGGGCAGATATACGTTGCGTGTTCACGAGTTGGAAAACAATCCACTTTTTTTGAGTTAACGTCAGACCAAAAAACAAAAAATGTGTATTACCAAAGAGCACTTCAATGAAACTGATAATTTGCGGACACGTATAACGCTTCTATTCAGTATTTACTTTGGATTCACCATAATTTTTTAATTAGAGAAGTTCAAGTAAACTACACTTCATTTTTGTAATCGAAATAAATTCATTACTGTTGTAAAAAGAAATAAAATTTTTTTTTTAAACGAAGCCATCTGGTGGTGAAACGGTGTTCGCCGGGTTTGCTAGTTTTATTTATATAAGTGTATTGTAAATGGAGCAACAAAATAAAAATCAGGTGTAAGAATCTTTAATACTCGCTAAAAAAGGTTTGATGGCTTTATTTTTAAAGATTCTTTTCGGGTCTTATACTCCGATTCCACTAGAGCAAGATGCAAGTATGCAATTGGTATTCGAAGATGCCGCATCTTTTTGTATTAGAATCCCATTTGTGGAATGGGAATCTTATTCAAATTTTCCCCGTTGGTCGGCTGCATTCCCAGTTGGTTCGAAACCGACCAACTGGGAATGTTAGAAGTTAACATAACAGAGCACTGAACAGAGCTTTAACATAGTCGATAGTATGAAATTTGTAATCGATACTTGGTTTAAACAGTGCCGATTTGAGTAAAACAGCTTGTCATCAAGTGCATGTCCAAGCAAACTGGGATATTCGCTAAACCACGTTTGCATTTTGCGCACAAATTAAAGCAATAATTTTTGCTTTTTTGGCTTCACTAATTTTATTTGTGTTCGAGCTTATATTTGCTTCCAATTAAATACATACAAATAATACACAAACAGCTGTCTGCTGTATTTTAACAGACCCTGTTAAATCAAGATGCAACTATGCAATTGGATTTATAGTGGAATCACCTACATCTTCCACTCGCTGTTAATGAAAGATGCAGCCTAATGGAATCGGGGTATTAAAAGTTGCTCGCGCTTGGCATAAGGTTCACCGGAAAAAGAGACAGAGCCAAGATCAGTGTGGCCGAATATCGAATCGATACCTTTAATACTAGCTTTCGGTATATCGGTATATATTAATATAACATAGACAATCGATAGGCCGTCCTGACAGGGAATCGACCTCGATTCCACTTACTCTAAATTATAGAAGGCTCGGGGCCATACCAGACGGTGGGGTATTGATGGCGGTCAGACATCAAAAGCAAAATTTTAATCAGGAGTGAGCCCGGATGACGTACCGATCATTCGGAAGTTTCTTATAAATGACAATCAGACCACGGTATCGCTTAAAGAGTTTTTTGTTTACGTCAGCCGTCGCACAGTGGGGCCATTTGAGTTTTTTCATATCAAAAATCATAACTTTTGAACCAAATGAGATAATCGAACAATTTAAAAAGCATATGATAGATAATTAATCAACCTATAAAATGGGCGTTTGAAATGAATTCTACGATTTTTCTGTGCCTATTTATGGGTATGCAAAGTTGAAATTTGTGGAAAAATCAACTTTACGGGAAGGAAAAAAAATATTTTTTAAATTTTTTTGGTTTTTATTGTTTCGTTTTAATGGTTTTTATAATCTAAAATTAATATTAAAATAATTCAATATAATTTTTTTTTTTTTTTTTTTTTTTTTAATTTTTGTAAAATATTCATCACAATCCGTAAAAGATGAAGAGGTCCTCATTTTGTCTCACCCTTGAAGCTTTGAAAGTGTTTAGCAATCTGTATTTTTTATAAAACTTATTAAGGGACTCTTCTGCTTCTTCAGAGAGCTCTCCAATTGGCTGATACTGATACTCAATTATATCCTTGCCATGCGCCAATATTTTATGGACTGTCGGGGTCAACTTTTTCTGCGGATATAATTCTGCTAAAAGTGATGCTGTTTTTGAAGCATATTCTCCATATTTGGCAGAATCAAATTTTTCCTTGCAGTTCAAAACATTTAAGATCGTTCCCAATCTCTTAACGATTTGGTTGTTTATCCCTGTGATTTGAGTTACAGCTTCATCATTCTCAAAAAATCTCCTTGAAGTGCTTCCATCGTTTGAGTTTCCGTATCCGTACTTGGGGCAATCTACTTTAAGTCCAACTTGTTTGAAAAACGCATCCTGTATTCGCTTCTTTCTGATATTTTCCTTATCTTTTTTTGATGTGTTTTCGTCAAAGTTTTCATCCTCTTGTGGAAGCGTATACGCTAATTTCAGCAAGAACTCCATACACCTTATTCTTGCATGCAAGGGTGAGATCCCAAACTCATAACTTTCTTCATTTGCAGAATCACTTAAATTGTCGAAGTTTTTTTTTGCGTCTTTTTGCAAATTGGGCATGACAAAGTTGACCTTCTGTTTGTCAGTTCGTTGACCACTTTTCCGTCAACCATGGTTAGGTGGAACTCGTAATTACATTCAATGTATTTTCTGTATTTGGTGCGTACCTGGTAATTTATTTGTATATCCTGTAACTGCACCTGAATTTAGGGACCAGGATTTGTCAAATGATCTCAGGTAAGTATTACAGAATGAAAAACAAAAATCAAGTATCGTAACAATAACGAACGAAACAACAACAATAAAAATGGGTTTTCACGGTTATATGTCATAAATTGCTCAAAAATGCATGCAACACATTTTTGGAACTATGTCTTTTTTCACTATTTTATATCTAAAAAAAAGGGGCAAAAACGGCCAGCTGAAACTTTTTGCATTAGATAAAGGAATAATCAAAGAAATAATTTTGAAAATATGGCAGATGTAAAATGTGATAATTTTTTTTTATTTTCCATCAAAGTTGAGAAATAGTGAAAGAGTGGATAGTTGGTAAATATTGATTTGCCTGGCCAAACGCAAAACAAACAGTAAAAAATTTTTGTTTGATTCTTTTCTTAATAAATAGATCTATCAATAGAACCAAAAATAATGACGATCCGTACCTTAGTTTTTGAGATATTGTATCTCAAAGCCGACCAATTTACCTTAAAATTGTGATTTTTATGTAACACAAAAAATCAGACAACTTTGAAAAGCTATATCTTCTAAACAAAAAATCCGGTTACATTATGGATTGCAGATTTGAAATCGCTGGAAAATTTCCTATAAAGTAGGTTCATTCAATATTTTTTAGAGGCACATGCAATTTTTGATTTTTGACACTTGACTTGTTCTACGGGCGCCACTATGCGTCGTATCAATATTTTTCATGACGATAAAATCACCTTCTTCAAAATTAACAGCAGGGCGATGATATTTACCAAACATGGGTCATAAGATACGGTTGACACGTTCCACTTTACCATCAGCCCGAGGGGAGTGGCAGTGGCATTTTGGACATGGACTATAGGATGGGACTGCACGAAATCAGCAAACTCAGCAGAGGTGAAGCACGCACCTCGATCACTAACAATTCGCCGGGGTCGACTATAATTACGATGACAATCCGTCCTATTTTGTACGGGACAGTACTCTTTCTTCGTCACTTGTCCTGTATTTATTTATTTTTAATAATTGACGCAAAAAGTCCTCTATTATCAATGTTGTCCGGTATTTGTCCCGTATATTATTGTATTTTACTTAAAATTTTTTTAGTGAAATTAAAGTAGACTAGATACTTATTGCATAAATTTTACATCACTGCATCAACAGCTGATTGTTATAAGAAAGTTGAAACTATCGAGAGCACTATTGATAGTTTGCCAACCCTAGTTCAAACAACGTGATATTTTCATGCTGCTTGGTGTTCTGTAAATATAAATATTAGTACTAATTGAAAGGAATTCAGTTAAAGCCCAATATTTTAGTTCTTAAAATTATGCCACCAAGACGAAAGTGCACATTTAATGAGGAATTGCAGAAGCAATTCAAGTGCACGAAATGAAGTCCGGTGCGAGAAGTGCAAATCAGTGATTTCCATCGCTAATGGAGGCAAATCCGACATTACGCAACATTTAAAGACACAGAAGCATACGAGTGCAGATATTGCAGCCGCTTCAAGTAATAATATCAACAACTTTTTTTGCTCCAAGAATTTTGATGATTCAAAAAAAAACGAAAGTCTGTTCATGAAGCAACTTGGGCATATCACACCGTTCAGCACAATTTTTCATTTCGATCTAACGATTGCACAACAAAATTAATAAACACTAATTTGACCCCAAGTATTCGTGCGCTCGTACAAAATGCGAAGCAATAATATGCAACGTGCTATCACCAAATTCAATTACGGAAATAAAAATAGATTTGGGAAGCGTTAATTTTGTGACTATTTATACACTGAGAAAAAAAGAACAAATGTTCTTAATTTTTCAGACGTTTCCTTCATAATTGTTTGGGTAATAAAATACGAACGGCGTTCTTAAAACATGGTCTTAATTTTAATTTTGTTATTAAATTATGAACAGACGTTTTTGATTTAAGAACCGTGTGTTGACATTGGTCCATTGAAAGAACATTGGCTCTTAATTTGGTACAAATGGAACCAATTTTGTTCTATTTGTACCAAATTAAGAACACTGTTCATAAAATATGAACGCATTTACCTCACAAAGCTCAGCCGAAGTTTGATTAGTTAATAATCAACTTAACTGCTAGAAAATAAGTTCAGCAACAGCACAATAGCTAAGGCTTCCGCGTGGTGATAGTGAGGTCTCAGGTTCGAATCTCGGCAAAGTCATTGAAGTTTCATTATTGGTAAGAATCAACAAATGAGTTTAATCAACAAGAATTCACTAAATAGAGCTGCCAAACAGCAAAATTCCATTATTCAATTTGAAGTCGTAACGTAACTAACCGTAGCTACCACTCGCTCTGAGAGCGCACTTCGGGCTTCTCTCGTGCTTCGTGTGTCATTCGCCAGTCATTTCGCTCCCTAACTTTGCTACAACATTTTTGTTGAGAGCACAAGCAGCCAGCCATACTGTGTGTATGCGCCGCTAGCCTGCGATTTTCTAGCGCGCAGTGGCTTCTTCAATTGCTGTACCCCCATTTTTATACTCGATACCGAAGGTAAAGAGTATATTGGGTTTGTGCAATGTCCGTCATGGTGTCTGTCCGTCTGTATGAACGCAACTTTTTTCCACAAACTTCAAGCTAGAGACTTGAAACCTTCCAATTCTCTTTATCTATGGGATAGTAAATTAAAGTGTCAAGATTGGGGTTCTACGATAACTAGGGGGCTGGCAAATCGATAAATTCGATAACTCAAAAACGATAAATCCGCATATTGCACACACCCTTACAGCTAGAACTACCAAATTTGGTAAGAATATAGCTACTAGCAACCCCCAAAAAACTGCATCAAAAATTTTGGAGCCACGCCCTCCATTCCGCCCCCAGCCCCCCCGCATTTTAAAGTCAAAAAAGCCTATATCTCCCACAGTTTTTGAGCTAGAGCCACCGAATTTGGTGCCAAGATAGGCGATGATGACCCCCTAAAACTGCATCAATGTTGGATGCCACGCCCCCATACCACCCTATCCGCCCCCAGCTGCCCCACGCTTCGTCAAAACGAGAATGCGCGTATCTTCCAGATTGTGGAGCTAGAGCCACCAATTGGTAGAAGATAGCTGTAACGAACCCAAAAACTGCATCAAGTTTGGAGTCCGCCCACCCATTCGCCCCAGCCCCCCCCCCCGCATTTAAATCAGAAAGCTTATATCCCCAGTTTTTGAGCTAGAGCCACCGATTTGGTGCCAGATAGGTGATGACCTCCCAAAACTGCATCAAAGTTTGGATGCACGCCACCATACCACCCTAGCCGCCCCAGATGCCCCACGCTTCGTCAAAACGGGAATGCGTGTATCTTCCAGAGTTGTGGAGCTAGAGCCACCAAATTTGGCAGGAAGATAACTTGCAACGACCCCCAAAAAACTGCATCAAAGTTTTGGAGCCACGCGCACCCCTTCCACACCTTTTACAATCTTTGAGGTAGAGTCACCAAATTTTGTATGAAGGTAGCAATTGACATTCCACAAAGATCTGCATCGAAAATTTGGATGCCACGCCCAGCCATACTGCCCCCAGCCCCCCTTTCCCCACTCTTTAAAAACTTCGAGGTGGAGTCACCAAATTGTGTATGAAGGTAGCAATTGACATTCCACAAAGATCTGCATCAAAAATTTGGATGCCACGCCCACCCATACCGCCCCCAGCCCCCCTTTCCCCACATTTAACAAACTTCGAGCTAGAGTCACCAAATTTGGAAGGAAGGTAGCAATTGAAATTCCACATAGATCTGCAGCAAAACTTTGGATGCCACGCCCACCCATACTGCCCCCAGCCCCCCTTTTCCCACTCTTTACAAACTTCGAGCTAGAGTCACCAAATTCGGTATGAAGATAGCAATTGACATTCCACACAGATCTGCATCAAAAATTTGGATGCCACGCCCACCCATACCGCCCCAGCCCCCCTTTCCCCACATTTAACAATTTTCGAGCTAGAGTCACCAAATTTGGTATGAAGATAGCAATATACATTCCACAAAGATCTGCATCAAAAATTTGGATGCCAGGCCTAGCCATACTGCCCGCAGCCCCCCTTTCCCCACTCTTTACAAAATTCGAGCTGGAGTTATCAAATTTGGTATGAAGATAGCAATTGACATTTCACAAAGATCTGCATAAAAACTTTGGATGCCACACCCACCCATACCGCCCCTAGCCCCCCTTTCCCCACATATAACAATTTTCGAGCTAGAGTCACCAAATCTGGTATGAAGATAGCAATTGACATTTCGCAAAGATCTGCAGTAAAAATTTGGATGCCACACCCAATCATACCGCCCCCAGCCCCCCTTTTAACAGCTCTTACAAACTTTCAGCTAGAGTCACCAAATTTGGAAGAAAGATAGTTGGTGGCATCCCTATCTGCATTGGAGAATCTTTAAGGCAGCGTACACCCTTGTCCCATCCGTACCCCTTTGCAATCAGGCCTCTTTTTACCTGTTTTAATACTGGTATCGAGTATGCCGCAGTCGGTTGCGTCAGACTGCATTGTTTCCACTTGTTTTCCTTGTATTCCTTATGTGCGCTTATTTTATTGCTTATCTTAGTGCGTCGACCTAGCACCAGCAAAGCAAATGAGCGAATTAATAAAAACATACATATATAATATATATGTATGCAGTTTTGGTGGTAGCCAGGCATTGATTTTTGATTTTTGCTAGCCGAAAGGCTAGCTACTATAAGCATGTGTGTGTCCCTGTCTCTATGCATGTCCATATTTTAATGTATGCGTACCATTTGCCAGGCAATTCACTGACCTTTCTCAACTAATATAAATTTCGGCAAACGCTAAACAGCCAAATTTTATATTAAATTAACAACCAGAAGAACAATACTTCCAAGGCAGTTTTGGTGCTCATCGAACATTTGCTGATCAGGCGAACAGCAAAATTAACAAGTGTCTAGTAAAATAAGCAGGCAATTATCAGTTTTGCATTGCTGGTCATACATACTCTTTCGTGTTTTCATCTATACTCTTTCCCAATAATTTTGTCATCGCAACCACCATACAGCTATGCTGCGATGCATACAAATTGCGAAAGTGTATTCCACACGTCCATTTGCCCAAGTCATTTGACTAAATTCTAAAGCAGAAGCAACGCAAGAAAACGCTCGGCATAGCCAAATTTAACAAGTGCAAAAGAGAAATAAGACAACGGCCACGCTCTGTGTGTGCCCAAGGCTATGCGGAAGCAGAAGCAACACGCAAAAAACGAACGAACAGAAGCGACATAGGAAAATGACTTAGACACTAAGTCTAGATTTTTGCTTCGCCCAGCGGTGTTACACACACATTGAAATATTTACATGAATGAATGTATGATAAACAGTGCAGTGCGTGGCCGTTGTCTTATTTCTCTTAAGCGCACATAAGGAATACAAGGAAAAAAATGGGGGTACAGCAATTGAAGAAGCCACTGCGCGCTAGAAAATCGCATGCCAGCGGCGCATACACACAGTATGGCTGGCTGGTTTTGCTATCAACAAAAATGTTGTAGCAAAGTTAGGAAGCGAAATGGCTGGCGAATGACACACGAAGCACGATAGAAGCCCGAAGTGCGCTCTCAGAGCGAGTGGTAGCTACGCTTAGTTACGTTACGACTTCCAATTGAATGTTGGAATTTTGCTGTTTGGCAGCTCTATTTAGTGAATTCTTGTTGCTTATACTGACTTAAATTACCCACAAATAAGTGTCAAATAGTGTTATGATACCGATTTTAAAGTGTTAAAAAATTTATTTATTTTTTTTTTAAACAACAACTAAAGCTAGTCCAAATTCAAGCACAAATTATTTTTAAATTAAGAACCAATGTTATCATTTTAAGAACGGTGTCAAGAACATGTCGTTCTTTTCGGTCATAAATTTTCCGTTCTTAATTTAAGGAAACCATTCTCATATCAAGAAAATCCGTGCTTAGGCAGTTATTGTCAACGGATGTTCTTGATTTTGTACTAGCGAGAATTTATTTTTTTTCTCTGTGTTCAGACTGTTCCAATCATGGAAGTGTAAAGGTATGCCCAATCCTAATAAGATATTTCCATCATCAAATTGGAATTTCAATAAAAAACACTTTGGAGAAATTAGAAATAAGTGAAAAATTACTTGCTGTTTGTGCTGACAATACTAATTGTAATTTCGATGGTTCAAAAAAGCAAGGAAAAAACAGTGTTTTTGCAAAATTGCATTTGTTTTGATGGGGTGGCGCTTCAGATCACTAGTCCTGGGGTATATTCCTTGTGGGGAAGTATGGCACAATGTACGCTTGTAAAGTTGCGTTATGAAAAAAAAACATGTCTGGTGCTTTCAAGAATATATTTTCGAATAATAAACATGTTGCTAAAAATAGCTTAGGCTAGCTTACATGTAACAAGTTTCTAATGTGTGGTGGATTAATGATGTCTGCAGAGAGAGGATGATGAAACGGCAACTCCTGGTTCACTGCCTGCTTTAAAGCATGAACAGCAATCGTCTACAGGAAGGAACTTAATCGGTGTGAATTGTGCAGCTCACGTGGTAAATAATTGTATTCAAACAGCTATGGAATGCCTACCGGTAGATGTAGAAGTTCCTGTTGTAAAAATTTATTCTTTCTTTTATATTTACACGATTCGAACCAAAAAGCTCGAAGAAATTTGTGCAAATTCAGAAACAGAAAACCGTAAGCTTATTGGGCTTAGCAAAACTCGATGGCTTACTCTTAAGCCGGCTATCGACAGAATTATTAAGTTATACACACCATTAAAAGAATATTTTTTTACAGAAAAAAAAGTGCCAACGATTTTATATGAATTTTTAAAAATCCAAATTCAGAATTATGGCTGTTATTTATCAATAGCCAAGCTGCATTATTTCATTCCCTAATTTCTATAATCGAATCGCAAAACATAAGCATGGCTGAAGTGGCATTGTTTTGTAAAAATCTTAATCTAAAATTGATACAACGAGCTAGATAAAAAAAATCTCATTGATTTAAACAAATGTAAAAATGTGACTGCATTTTATGACACTTGCCATGAATACATAAGTCAGTGGGACTCTTCTTTTCGAAAAATTTAATGTTTTCATTGGGCTATTCTGAACGACGCACAGTGGCGCCATTTGATTTTTTTCGTTGCAAAAATCATAACTTTTGAACCAAATGAGATAATCGATCAACTTAAAAAGCATATGATAGATAATTAATAAATGAGCATTTGAAATGAATTCTACGATTTTTGAGTGCCTATTTATGGGTATGCAAAGTTGAAACTTGTGAAAAAACCAATTTTACGGGAAGAAAAAAAAATATTATTTAAATTTTTTGATTTTTATTGTTTCATTTTAATGGTTTTTATAATTTAAAATTAATATTATAATAATTAAAAATAATTTGTTTTAAAATTTTTTTTTTTAGTTTTTTGTAAAATATTCATCACAATCCGTAGAAGATGGTATATCTAAAAGACTAATCATATCTGAACTATAAGTATTTTCTAATTCTTTTCGTGACTTAACATGCCTCAGTGATGAAATAAGTGGATCTGAAGATGCTGCTAGCATGTTGAAGAGGTCCTCATTTTGTCTCACCCTTGCTGCTTTGAAAGTGTTTAGCAATCTGTATTTTTTATAAAATTTATTTAATGATTCCTGTGCTTCTTCAGAAAGCTCTCCAATTGGCAAAGACTGATACTCAATTATATATTTGCCATGCGCCAATATTTTATGGACTGTCGGGGTCAACTTTTTCTGCGGATATAATTCTGCTAAAAGTGATGCTGTTTTTGAAGCATATTCTCCATACTTGGCAGAATCACCATTTTCCTTGCAGTTCAAAATATTTAAGATCGTTCCCAATCTCTTAACGATTTGGTTGTTTATCCCTGAGATTTGAGTTACAGCTTCATCATTCTCAAAAAATCTCCTTGAAGTTTTCCATCGTTGAGTTTCCGTATCCGTACTTGGGACAGTCTACTTTAAGTCCAACTTGTTTGAAAAACACATATATAGTCTAATCTACTACCTGATAGATACCTTTGGATTAAGGGTTCAAGAAAAGAGTTAGCTTTCATGCCTAACAAATTTACCTATTGTTTGTATAAGTCCAGGTCAATAAGGTCAATTTATGCAATTTGGGTACTTGGCACGTGTCCGAATAAGATTTGTGCCTACCTGAATGGGATGTGTGACTAGTTGTACGCTAACGCAATTTCTGTATTCGGTGCGTACCTGGTAATTTATTTGTATATCCTGTAACTGCACCTGAATTTAGGGACCAGGATTTGTCAAATGATCTCAGGTAAGTATTACAGAATGAAAAACAAAAATCAAGTATCGTAACAATAACGAACGAAACAACAACAATAAAAATGGGTTTTCACGGTTATATGTCATAAATTGCTCAAAAATGCATGCAACACATTTTTGGAACTATGTCTTTTTTCACTATTTTATATCTAAAAAAAAGGGGCAAAAACGGCCAGCTGAAACTTTTTGCATTAGATAAAGGAATAATCAAAGAAATAATTTTGAAAATATGGCAGATGTAAAATGTGATAATTTTTTTTTATTTTCCATCAAAGTTGAGAAATAGTGAAAGAGTGGATAGTTGGTAAATATTGATTTGCCTGGCCAAACGCAAAACAAACAGTAAAAAATTTTTGTTTGATTCTTTTCTTAATAAATAGATCTATCAATAGAACCAAAAATAATGACGATCCGTACCTTAGTTTTTGAGATATTGTATCTCAAAGCCGACCAATTTACCTTAAAATTGTGATTTTTATGTAACACAAAAAATCAGACAACTTTGAAAAGCTATATCTTCTAAACAAAAAATCCGGTTACATTAAGGATTGCAGATTTGAAATCGTTGGAAAATTTCCTATAAAGTGGGTTCATTCGATATTTTTTAGAGGCACATGCAATTTTTGATTTTTGACACCTGACTTGTTCTACGGGTGCCACTGTGCGACGTACCGTCCTGGGACGGTACCTGGGACGATGTGGAAAAAAGCTTAGATTTTGTCCTGGCAAAGCAATCTAATGTATCTTTTGATGATTCCGAGCTATTTGATGAGTTAGTTTGCGTCAAACAGTTTTTAAATGAAAACAAAATGAGGGAGTGGAATCTCAACGGATCCACTGTTAGCAACAAATGTACAGAAATATTCGCATATTTTAGTAAAAATAATATCCCGTTTAAAAATATTTTATATAGTAGTGGAATTTAGTTTGTGTTTGCCAGGTTCAATCCAATCAAATCCAAATTGAAAATTGATACGCTTAAAGCACTTTTGATCACGAAATGTGATTACAAAAGGAATTGCCAACAATTTAAATTGTATATCGCTGAGAGGAATGATATTTAAAAAAAAATTTTAATACAACGAAATATACCAATGATGGCTATGTAATTGAATGACTTTAATTTTTTTCACACTTTTAAGAATGAAATATTATTTTTTGTATATATATGAAATGTATCTGTGAATTATTAAGAATGAAATGCTATTATTTTTATATATTTGAAATGAATATGTGAATTATTAAGAATGAAATGTTATTATTTTTATATATGAAATGTAATGTAAATTTATAAGTACAATAAATAATTTTCTGTTCAACATAAAACATATACCAAGTTATTCCCTTTTGTTGAATTTTTGTTTTCTAATTTTATTTTTCAGTCCCGTATTGGGCTGCCGTAAATATAGTCACCGTAACAATAATTGGAAAAATACTGCGTCTCTAAGGTGTGACATGCTTCCCGGGAACTAGCAGTAGGCAGGGTGCAATTTGACAAATTTTGTAAAGGCATAAATAACGACCAACAGATACTTTTCCCTGGACTTAATGGACGGGAGGGTTCCTAAGTAGTCAACATGAAGAGTATCAAACGGCAGAAGGGTTTTCGGAATGCTATGCAGGGTAGCATTATTACTATGAGCGGAAGGGGAATAGAAAATGCATTTGAGGCAATTCTTAATAAAATTATTAACGTAAGATTTCATATACGGAAACCAATAATGTTTTTTAATCTGTGTACAACACTTCTTGTGTACAGTTCGTATGACACTTTTAATCATTTCGGCAGGGACATAAATCTGAAGCACGTCGACTGGTGTTCGGCAATACACGACGCCATCTTGCAATTCAAAGCCGGCAATCTCTTGGTTCTCCAAGACACTCCGAAGTTTGACAACTTCTGGATCACGGTTTTGCGTCAGTTGTAGTTGGAAATATAGGTTCAAATAATTCACATGTGCAGAAGTGTCTAGTCTACTAAGTGCGTCAACATGGGGCATACACATGCCGGACCGATGTACATGGTATAGTTATAACTTTCCAATAGTAATGCCCAGCGTGCAATTTTCGTGGAAGATTTACCAATCTTAAGAGTTAACGCTAATGAATTACAATCTGTAATTATCTTAAACGGAAGGGACTTCAAGTATATCTCATCTCTTCGAAAAGAAGCACACTGGATGAAACTTATCATCAGTTTGTTTCTGCAGGAGCAACGCTCCAAAACCGGCTGAACTAGCATCACAATGTAATTCGGTTTCTAAATTCGGGTTGTAGATAGACCGCACTGGTGACTCAATCAGTTTAGACTGCAGTGTTCGGAAGGACTTAAGAGACTCATCAGAGAAAACGTAAGGGGCATCTTTTCTTCGAACGGGCACTATATCGTAAGTCTAAAGGGAGCTACTATGACGGATAATGCCGGCACTTAGCAAGTCATCACAAACCTGGAGCACTTTGTTGCGCTCGTGATGGGATAATCGGCGAGGACGGCAGAAAATGGGGTCTGACTTGTCAATTCGATTATCATTTCTTAACTGATTTAATCAGTTCGGAACTGACATCAACATAAGAGGCGGAAATAACAGACTGCAACTTTACAGATTTTTCTGGTGGCAGAGTATACTCGATATTGAACTCATCTTCAGTAACAGCAGGTAAATTCATTGCATTAACAGCTGCCAGGGCATCACCCAGCGAATGGTCAAACATGACGGGACACTCTCGCTCACTGTGATTCAGCAGGCGTAAACTCATTTTCATTTAACGACCGGGCTAACACTTTTTTGGTTATTGTTTGTTTGACATCTGTTATAAGCAAATCAAGTGAATTAAGGACAGCAGTGAGATTAACATTACAATCTATTTGAGATTTACTTAAGGCCAACTATTGACTTTTGGTATATTTGATTTTAAATTTACATAATTTGATATTTGTTTTACAAAACCAATCTCTGCCAAAAATCATTGGCAAATTTGTGGCACTGTTCAGCAGTACATGAAATGTGTGTAATACTGTTTGACTAAAGATACAGATGGCACACTGGACTTTTCCTAATGACATAAGTTGATAGTTTCCCAGACCACGGCAGTTTAACGGGGTTGACTTCAGGCTACAGGTAAAAGGCACGTCAGTTTGCCGAATAAAATTTCTAGGACTACCCGAATCAAGATGTAGATGTTCAACTTTATCTGCTGAGGTGTCTCCGCAACAGGAGGGACGGCATTCGTGGACGGAAGGGAAACACTTTTAACAGCAGCCAATTATTTGCTCGCATTGGATTGAACTCGTCGTCTCTCATATCTCTCCAGAAGCGTCTTAAGATCGTAGATGGTTCGGTCTGCATATAGCATGCCCACTGCTGGCGAGCTGTCTCGGAGTCCATCAATGATGAGATCCACCAACTCAGCCTCTCAATAGCGTACCGCAGGTACCCCTCCCCTGGCTTAAGACGTCGGCTCAGCAGGGCTGTGTACACTTCTTCAGTGCTCCTGGATCGTCCAAACTCATGGATCAGTAGCTCCTTAAGTTGCTCATGACTCCACACAGTATGTGTGCGCATGACGATTGCTGCCATGCCCTCCAACAACCGACGACATGCGACGAAACGCAGTTGGAGTATTTCACAGGTGTCCATAAGCGTTGTCTGCCGAAAACCGAGGGACCATGGACTTGACCACACTTATATCTGTTACCCGCTGATTGGGTACGCCAGCAGAGACACCAAGCTGCTGCTGCAAACTCGTACTTTGCTGTTGTAATTCCAGTACTTCCTTCTGTAGATGCAGATTAGCCAATTGTTCGTCTAAATTCAAGGACACTGGCAGCCTTGCCGTATGCTGCACAAGCAGTTGACGGCAGGGCTACTGTTGGAACATAAGACAGCGGGGCATCAGCAGAAGCAGTTGACGGCAGAGTCAGCGCTGGGACAGTAGGCAGCCAGTCAGCAACAGGCACAGTGGGCAGCGGGGTTATCGCTGGGACCGCAGATGGCGAGGGTACAGCAGATTTAGACAATATTGATTCCAGTTGGCGTATTTGCTGCATTGTCACTAGCGGCGGCACTTCCAACTTATGTGCCTTCAGCAGGTGAATTATTTCCTCCTTGTTAAGGCCCATGTTGGATTGGGCACCGAAATTATTATTGGGCGTTGAGAGTATTCCACTTCTGAGCTGTAAAACTCATATTTATTCGTTATAATATGTTGGATGGCTTTAATTTCGGAAGATTATTTTTTGGATACTTGCACGCGCTTGGCATAAGGTTTACCGGAAAAAAAGACAGAGGCACGATCAGTGGGGCTAACATCGATACCTTAAATCCTAGCATACAATATACCGGTAAATATTAATATAACATAGACAATCGATAGAATAAATATAAATTCTTTACACAAGTTAATAAAATGTGCGTTATTTTCATTAAGATATGTTTTGTTTTTTATACTCGATACCGAAGGTAAAGAGTATATTGGTTTTGTGCAATGTCCGTCATTGTGTCTGTCCGTCCGTATGGTTGCAAGTTTTTTTCACACCCTTCAAGCTTAGGACTTGAAACTTTCCAGTTCTCTTTATCTATGGGATAGTAAATTAAAGAGTCAAGATGGGGGTTCTACGATAACTGGGGGGCTGGAAAATCGATAAGTTCGATAACTCAAAACCGATAAGTCCACATATTTCGCACATCCTTACAGCTAGAACTACCAAATTTGGTGATAAGATAGCTACAAGCAACCCTAAAAAAACTGTATCAAAAATTTTGCAGCCACGCCCACCAATTCCGCCCCGAGCCCCCCCGCATGTTGAAACCAGAAAAGCCTATATCTCACACAGTTTTTGAGCTAGAGTCACCAAACTTGGTGCCAATATAGGTGTCTATGACCCTCCAAAAACTGCATCAAAAGTTTGGATGCCACGCCCACCAATGCTTCCCTAGCCGCCCCCATCCTCTCCAACGCTTCGTCAAAAACGGGAATGCGTGTATCTTCCAGAGTTGCGAGGCTAGAGCCACCAAATTTGGTAGGAAGATAGCTGGTAACGACCCCCAAAAATTTTCTTCATAGTTTTGGAGCCACACCCACCCATTTTGCCCCCCTTTCCCCACCTTTTACAAACATTTAGCTAGAGTCACCAAATTTGGTGCCAATATAGGTGTTGATGACGTCCCAAAAACTGCATCAAAAGTTTGGATGCCACGCCCACCAATACTGCCCTAGCCGCCCCCATCCACCCCAACGCTTCGTCAAAAACGGGAATGCGTGTATCTTCCAGAGTAGTTGAGCTAGAGCAACCAAGTTTGGTAGGAAGATAGCTGGCAACGACCGCAAAAAATCTACACCACAGTTTTGGAGCCACGCCCACCCTTTCCTCCTCCCTCTCCACACTTTTTACAAACTTTTAGCTAGAGTCACCAAATTTGGTATGAAGATAGCAATTGACATCCCACATGATCTGCAGCAAAATTTGGATGCCCGCTCTTCCATACCGCCCCAAGCCCCCCTTTCCCCACTTTCTTACAATTTTCGAGCTAGAGTCACCACATTTGGCATGAAGATAGCATTTGACATTCCACATAGACCTGCATCAAAAATTTAAATGCCACGCCCACCCATACAGCCCCCAGCCCCCCTTTCCGCACCTTTTCAAACTTCGAGCTAGAGTCACCAAATTTGGTATGAAGATAGCAATTGACATTCCACATAGATCTGCATCTTAAATTTGGATGCCACACCCACCCAATCCGCCCCCAGCTCCCCTCTCCACAGCTTTTACAAACTTTGAGCTAGAGTCACCAAATTTGGTATGAAGATAGCAATTGACATTCCACAAAGATCTGCATCTTAAATTTGGATGCCACACCCACCCAATCCGCCCCCAGCTCCCCTCTCCACAGCTTTTACAAACTTTGAGCTGGAGTCACCAAATTTGGTATGAAGATAGCTGGTTGCATCCCCATCTGCATCAGAAAACCTTTAAGTTCGACTGCCGACTGCAACGTTTCCACTTGTTTTGTTGTTTTTTTTGGTTTAGCTTTATTAATTTATTTGCCGTTAATCAAATTTCTCATCATTGATAGTTAGTGCGTGGGGAAAATAACTAAAACATTTACAAAATTTGATAAGCAAAACAACAACCACATACGCGTTTCGCCTGTGCGGCATCACAAATAGAGAGAGAGAGAGGCTCAAAAACCAATGCACAGGTTCATTGGCAATTTTTACAACAGCTGATTTCGCTGATGTTGATGTTCATACATTGTGTTTTATAAAGCACACACAATTCTTTTCCTTTTATTAATTTTCTTTAAGAGAACACTTACATGTACAGCCTCGCCTTTTGGCGGGCTGTAGGTAGTATCTGCTGAATGTTGGTGTACTTTATGTGAATTATTGTCTTTTTCTGTCCACACATTATTTTTATAATGAATTTTTTTCGGTGGTTTCTTAGGCACGCGTATTTAGATCGCCTTGCACTTAAGCATTTTATAATTTACCACATTAAGTTATTGGGTTACACTACTTTCCATGTATAACTTTTTCTCATCTAGTCTTTTTCATTCGTCTAGTGCAATTCTGTACTGCATCTTCTGTGAATACATCGCTAAAATCAGACACTGAGGGACAATAAACAACCCACCTCCCCCCCCCCCCCCCCAGCAAATGTAAATAAAAAGTTTTAAAACCGGTAAAAAGAGGCCTGATTGCAAAGGGGTACGGATGCGGCAGGGGTGTACGCTGCCTTAAAGATTCTCCGATGCTGATAGGGATGCCACCAGCTGTCTTCCTTCCAAATTTTGTGATTCTAGTTCAAAGTTTGTAAAATGTAGTGAAAAAGGAGCTGGGGGCGGTATGGGTTGGCGTGGCATCCAAATTTTTCTGCAGATCTTTGTGGGATGTCAATTGCTACTTTTATACCAAATTTGGTGACACTAGTTCAAAGTTTGTAAAAGGAGGGGAAGTGGGGGGTGGAATGGGTGGGCGTGGCTCCAAAATTTGATTGCTGGGTGTCGTTGCCAGCTATCTTCATACCAAATTTGGTGGCTCTAGCTCTACAACGCTGGAAGATACACGCATTGCCGTTTTTGACGAAGCAATGGGGCGGATGGGGTTGGCTAGGGCAGTTTTCGTGGGCGTGGCATCAAAACTTTTAATGCAGTTTTTGGGGAGCCGTCATCACCTATATTGGCTCCAAATTTGGTGGCTCAAAAGCTGTGGGAGATATAGGCTTTTTTGATTTCAAAATGCGGGGGAAGCTGGGGTGGAATGGGTGGGCATGGCTCCATCATTTTTGATGCAGTTTTTTGGGGAATGCTAGTAGCTAGTAAGGATGTGCGAAATAGGTTGATTTATCGATTTTGAGCTATCGCATTTATCGGTTTGCCAGCCACGCAGTTATCGTAGAGCCCCAATCTTGACACTTTAATTTACTACCCCATAGATAAAGACAATTGGAAAGTGTCAAGTCTTTAGCTTGAAAGGTGTGAAAAATAGTTGCGTTCTTTACCTTCGGTATGGAGTATAAAGATTAATAAACGGAGCAGCGCAATGACCGTCTTTATGTCATGGCGGCGTTAACATTTATTTGTGTTGAGTGTTACTGGACTATGTTAATCGATTTATTAAACGTTGTCACGATAAACACTCAATTTTATTACTGCTAAAACATGTGTTATAAAAATTGTATCAACCGGAATTGGTCCAGATAAGACCAGCAGTTTTAAAGGGCAGGCACTCTAATAGCGTTTTCGATTGTAAAAAATAATGCAACCCGATAATAATGTTACACTTAAAAATGCTGCCCAAAACATTTTTTTCAGTGCGGCCCTGTTTTTTGCATTTTTAATGGGCACAATCGAAGCAAAAAAAGTGCAGTATGAAACAAATGCAGCACTCTCTATTTTTGACAGTGCTGCCCTGGTTTTGCATTTTTAATGGGCACAATCGAACAAAAAAAGTGCAGTATGAAACAAATGCAGCACTCTCTATTTTGACAGTGTTGAAAATGTTGCCTTCTGCACTGTCAAAAGGCAACACTGAATATAATCGAAAACGATAACACTTCAGAAGGGCTGCCTGATATTACAATCGAAAATGAAAAAAGTGCAACCCGGAATGAATGTATCAAAAATGCTACATTTTTTGGTACAATCGAAAACGCTATAAGTGTTTTATTGATGATGACTATGAAAATTTTAAGAAAAAATGAGTAAGTTCACCTGTACTCTGCTCAAGAGCTTAGTGTGTATTAGTAATATAGAAAATCTTATATTATCAATTTTCAAAGTGGTTATCCCATATCACCCTTACCCCTTAATTGAATTAATTTTGACTTTAATTTTGGTTTTGTTATTTAATTTACCTGTGTTACGGGATTTTCGCCAGGGCGGTACACGACATTGTGAAGAGGACGCTTGCGGCCCACATAATTTACACATACGAACTCAAGTAAGGAGGCGTAAATAAAGCACATGCATACGCCGTCCCATACATTCATTGCCGTTAGATTGGAGACAACAGGTAGGGTGCTGCGAAAACCGTTTGAGGTAGTGAAGAAATTCAACATTGTTGTCACGCCTTATTATTGTGGTTTGTTGTTGCGAGCAGTTGAACACATTATGATATAAATTGAGAAAAACAAATGCATTTGAATTAGTAATGTGACACTTAAATACAATTGCGTTTCATACATAAATGCGAGACGGGAACGTATCTTTTGGTGCAGTTTAAGGAATGTTAATTTTCTTACAACTCCTGCTTATGTTATAATCAGGTTGCTTGCAGAGATATATTTACATAAGTGCGTGATTCAAGTTAAATAGTCAATATACATACATATGTGTTACCAGGCAGGAAACTCGCGTAGGCGAGGAAACTTTGTAGTTTAAAATGTGTGCTCAACTAAAAAGCTAACTACAAGAGCGGTGGGGAAACAAAATTTGGTTCTTTTTAACTATTTTTTATTTAACATGTATTTTAACACGCTTTTACTTCACTTGCCTTGTCTGTCTGTTTGTTTGTTTGTACTGGATTCTTGTAATCAAATTTTCACCAAGTTCCCGACTAGCTAGAGCTCTGAAATTTTCACCAAAGATGTGTTTCAGATGAAAATACATAAAGTTTTTGGCACTATACAATTTTTAATACCATGCAAAAACCACGAAAACCTGTTTTGCCCTTTTGATTAACTTACTAATTTGACTAGTAAAATTGAAGAGCTCCGGTGGCATAGGGAGAAGACTGCCGCTTCACAGGTCAAAGATCGTAGGTTCGATCTCTGACCGAGTTATTTATCTTTTTTATTTTTATAACATAAACTTTTTTAAACTATCAATTACATATGTATGCAAGAAAGTGTTTAACAGCATGTCTTCAAAATTTTTTTTTTTTTTTTGATTTACTTGTTTATTCTTTTATTGCAAATTTAGGAAAAAAGCATTTTTGATACGGGCCCGCACTTGAATTTGCTTTTGGGTTGTTGTACAATTTTTCCTTGAAAAATGCTTCTCAGGTTATCAAACAATTAATTCCAGCGGACTGTAAGCCTGTAGCCTCAATGCTCTATGGGCTTTTTGGAAACTTTTTGTTATTTTATTTTTCAGTTTTTAAACTTTTAATTTCGTAACGTAGAAATGATCTAACTATAAGGAGCTGTTAAAAGAGCTGAATTTTACGCAAGCAATCGATTTGAACACCCTGGTGCCGTTTTTTTTTTTTTTTTTTTTTTGATTTTATGTTAATTCCTTATTGTTTATAAAATTAAAATGCTTTATTCAAGAAATGGTGATGGAAATCAATCAGTTTGGTATCTGTATTGTGTTTTGTGCATATGCGTTATTGGATATTGTTGTGATCCCGTTTCTGAATACTTACATGTGCTTTTACGAAAACTATGGGTATAGTTTACCCTCTTGTTGAACTTTGTCTCACAAGTGCTTATATGCGAAATTTAAAATAACACTGCGAATCTACATTTTCTTACAGACCAATAGAAAGACATATTGTAAATAATTTTCAAACGTCTATTTTTTATTTTTGGGTTTTGAGAAAAATGGGAACGCATTCTTTGAAATAACCTTATGTTTATCAAATCTACTGGTGGAGTAGATTATTAAGTTAGCATTGGCTGCGTTCACCAGGAAAATTTTATTCAGAATCATGTATCTGCCGCCGATTATTTTCCTGGTGAATGCGACCGCTGCTAAATCATGATTCAAAACTTTTTAGCCTAAATGAAGCACATGAAGCGAAAAAATGAACGCCTCATTCGTAACATTTACGCTTTATTTATCGAATATCGATAAGAATAGCAGACTGTTGCGTGGTATTTGTAACAAACACAGAATAAATCTTATAAAAATATGTTAAATAACTAATTTCATTACTGCAGGACACAGCGGAAATGTTTTGTTTTTTTTAATAAAAACAGATAAAACACGTGGAAACGTTGCAGTCGGACGCAACCGACTGCGGTATACTCGAAACCAGTATTAAAACCAGTAAAAAGAAGCCTTATTGCAAAGGGGTGCGGATGCGGCAGGGGTGTACGCTGCCTTAAAGATTCTCCGATAGAGATAGGGATGCCACCAGCTGTCTTCCTTCCAAATTTGGTAATTCTAGCTGAAAGTTTGTATAAGGTAGTGAAAATTGAGCTGGGGCGGTATGGGTGGGCGTGGCATCCAAATTTTTCTGCAGATCTTTGTGAAATGTCAATTGCTATCTGCATACCAAGTTTGGTAACTTTAGCTCGAAGTTTGTTAGAAGTGGTGAAAGAGTGGCTGGGGGCGGTATGGGTGGGCGTGGCATCCAAATTTGTGATGCAGATCTTTGTGGAATGTCAATTGTTATCTTCATACCAAATTTAGTGACTCTAGCTCAAAGTTTGTAAAAGGGGGGCGAAATGGGTGGGCGTGGCTCCAAAACTTTGATGGTTTTTGGGGGTCGTTGCCAGCTATCTTCCTACCAAATTTGGAGGCTCTAGCTCCACAACTCTGTTAGATACACGCATTCCCGATTTTGACAAAGCGTTGGGGTGGATGGGGGCGGCTTGGGCAATATTGGTGGGCGTGGCATCCAAACTTTTGATATAGTTTTTGGGGGAACATCATCGCCTATCTTGGCACCAAACTTGGTGGCTATAGCTCAAAAACTGTGGGAGATATAGGCTATTTTACTTAAAAATGTGTGGTGAGGGCTGGGGGCGGAATGGATGGATGGAAAATTTTTGATGTGGTTTTTTGTGGGTTGCTAGGTTGCTGTAAGGATGTGCGAAACATGTGGCCTTATTGGTTTTTAGTTATCGAATTTATCGATTTGCCAAATTTTTTGATACAAAATCGTCGCAGCACGAATTGTTGTTTTTTGGCTAGGTTTGTTCTACGTATCCAGCAACGTAGCAAAAAATACTAAGCTGCTTATCGATAGTATCGATTTATACAATATGTACACACTGGCGCTGGCCGCAGGAAATACCAAATCATATAACTTTTTGTGCCCAGGCCAGCAACCACATTTTATAAAACGCTTATAAAAACTTATAAATAATAATGGAAAGGAAAACCAAATAACGGGTGGACAATTTTAGTCACGAGGGGAAGATTTTGCTTATTAAATCTGTCGAGTCGCGACCATGCATTTGGAGGTTGACAGAAAAAAAAAATAAACATTTTGACTTTATTTCGGTGAGACAGACATGGGAAAGTATTGACACTGCAACAAAATATGCTACCAACAACGGAATAAGCATATTCGAACTTTTTATCTTTTATTTTGTATTTTGTGTTTGTGGGTTTGTTTACTTTTTAAATTTGATGCCTTAGTGTGACCATGTATCTCTTAAGCTTTATAAGGCAAAATGCCATATTTTTACCACAAATTAGTGGACTATGGTCACACTATAAAATCTTGTGCCCACGCTTCCAAAATATATCACAAATTCCTGCCAGGAATTTTTTATTGTACTGGAACCGGACCTTAGAGTGGAATAAGTTGGGAATGCTTCAAACTGACACTAAATGCCAAAAAATTAAGCATAGCGTTGACCAGCACACATAATTTTTCTGATTTTGTATCGTAAAGCAAAACTTCCTGGTAAACATAGCGTAAGTTATTTTACGAGAACAAATTGAAAATAATCTCATCCTATGTTAGCTTATAAGCCGATCGGCAATCTGTCGAGGGCGAATTGGTGTTGTGTGCGGCTTACACCATTTGTATTACGCTAAGGCTGATGTCGGAGTGCGCGAGTTATTATCCAACAGATCGAGGATTTGCGAGGAGTGAAAGGAGGAGGCAGGTTAGTGGAGGTAGCTCGCGCGAGGTGCGAAGCGCAGCGAGAAGATGTCAGAGTGAGCGCTTTGCGGGAAGCGAGCTGCTTTGCTCTCTTTTAGTTATTATTGTGAACGTGATGGATCCGGACAAGGATTCTTTTGCTTGTTTCAAACTTTTTTCCACCAAAATTCTATTGTGATAGTTTTTGCTCTTTTGGTCCCACAGCGCTGGGCGTAAAAAGACTTCATTAATTAAATTTTATACTTTTATCTCCATTTCGTTCTGGTGTTCTCTCACAAATGACACACAAATGACAACAAAATTGCCGTATGAGCTTACAAAAACGCGTGATTTGAAAATAAACGGTAAATTAAGAACAGAATGCAACAAAAAAACTCAAGTTCTGAGCGAGTTCAAGCGATAAAAAAGGTTGCAATCTGCTTTCTCGCTTTATCGCCTGAGCTCGCAACCCGCTTCGTTCTCACTCTGACAGGTTTCACGCGATTGCCTGTAAAACAGCTTGCAGAGCTTTATCGCGCGTTGTCGCCCAATGTTATCGCATCGCTTCTCGCGCGCACTCTGACATCTGCCTAAGCTACAATCAATCGTCGTTAAATACTTGAGGCCACCACCACCACCACATTCAATTCGCTACTTATTTGAAAAAACCGTGTATCAAAATTTGTGATACACGTACATACATACGTTCATACACGCATAAATCAGCTCAATTTCTGTCACCTTGTAAATCAAATTATCAGTCCAATTGCCAGTAAAAAAGAAAATTATATTAAGCAACAGTTCTCAACTAGCAGCCGAACCGATCGGTCGTGTCAAGCAAGCGCGGAACACCAACCCAACTCAACGTTAAGAACCATTACTATGCTTACCATCAGCTACTCTTTACCCTGCCTTCGTTTTTTTTTTTTTTTCATCGCGTAAGGCAAAACAAATTGCACAAAACACACCAGCATAAGCAATTAAGACAGCGCGCTTAGCGCCAAAAATGTACCCTACAATGGATCAACCGCCAGATCCACCTGACCGCCCAAAGCCAAACGAACAAACTAATTCGACGATGGAACTCACCATTTGACCTAAATACCTAATAATGGAAAGAACAAACACCAATGAAAATAAAACTGAATCGCTGGAAAAAGTCTCCCCGTTCTTAAAAAAAAAAGGATCGACTATACCTGCAACGGCGAAGTTGAACTTTGCAAAAAAACAAGTACCGGTGCCATACTAATTAAAAAAAAAAGCCACAAGCAAGCCACAAAACTACTCAAACTCACAACATTATCTCCGCAAATAACAGTAAAAGTAACGGAACACAAAACATGGAATGGGTGGGCGTGGCATCCAAAGTTTTGATGCAGATCTGTGTGGAATGTCAATTGCTATCTTCATACCAAATTTGGTGACTCTAGCTCGAAAATTGTAAAAGGTGTGGAAAGAGGGGCTGGGGGCGGTATGGGTGGGCGTGGCATCCAAAGTTTTGATGCAGATCTGTGTGAAATGTCAATTGATATCTTCATACCAAATTTGGTGACTCTAGCTCGAAAATTGTTAAAAGTGGGGAAAGGGGGGCTGAGGGCGGTATGGGTGGGCATGGCATCCAAAGTTTTGATGCAGATCTGTGTGGGATGTCAATTGTTATCTTCATACTAAATTTGGTGACTCTAGCTAAATGTTTGTAAAAGGTGGGAAAGGGGGGCAAAATGGGTGGGTGTGGCTCCAAAACTTTGATGAAGATTTTTTGGGGTCGTTGCCAGCTATCTTCCTACCAAATTTGGTGGCTCTAGCCTCACAACTCTGGAAGATACACGCATTCCCGTTTTTGACGAAGCGTTGGAGATGATGGGGGCGGCTAGGGCAGTATTGGTGGGCGTGGCATCCAAACTTTTGATGCAGTTTTTGGAGGGTCATCAACACTTATATTGGCACCAAATTTGGTGACTGTAGCTCAAAAACTGTGTGACATATAGGCTTTTCTGGGCCCTGCTTCCGTCAGTTCAACCGAGATCGTTTCAATACACACTTAACATAGCTCACCAAAAATCAGCACCCAAAAATGTATAATTCCTACACTATACCTTTAAATCTATTATTGCAACATGTCTTTAAAAATCCTGCAATTGAATATTAAAGGATATGTCAACAACTATAGCGAGTTACTTATTTTAATCAAAGAACACAAACCTCAAATAATTTCGTTACAAGAAGCTCACTTATTTGATAAAAACAGCTTCGCCATCCCTGTTAATGACAATAAAGTAACATGCCTTGCCTCCAACCGATTTGGTGGACTTGGAATCCTAGTACACAATTCTATTCCATATTCTAAATTAGGTTCGACCAATGACTTTGAAAACGTCGCTATAGAAATTAACTCAAACCAAAAACTCTCAATATATTCTGTTTACATTCCTACAAGCAAACCATTTTCCCATCAAAATCTAGAAAATGCCTTTAGCAACCAAACTAACGTCTAATAACGGGAGACTCTAACAGTTGGCACACCAATTGGGGGTCCCTCCGCAATAACCGATGGGGAAATATTTTGGCAAAATTTGTCGACCAATCTAATTACCGTATTCTTAACGACAACTCACCCACGCACTACACAACTCACAATACATTTACTCACATAGACTTGTCATTATGCTCCCCACAAATTGCACCCTACACAAATTGGAAAATTGTCAATGAACTTTGTGGAAGTGACCACTTTCCAATCCTTATATCCCCACTACAGAAAACATGTATTCCAATCTTTAAAACCAAAGAAGCAAACTGGGAATCTTTTGCTACATGACCAACAAAATAAATGAAGAATTTCCAACAACATCAACAAAGAAGCCGCTTCTATAAACAAAATCATTTTAGTAAGTGCTCACAACACTATCCCGAAGTCTTTTCCTAAAAAATCAATTCGTAACGTTCCCTGGTGGAATAAAACTTTAAGCGAGCTACGATCAACAAAAAAAAAAGCATGGAGAATTTTAAAACACCAAATAAATAACGAAAATATAATAAAATACAAACGCGGAAATGCGACCCTCAGAAGAGAATTGAAGTTAAGCAAAAGGGAATATTCCCTTGAATTTACTTCGACAATGGACCCTCCTACACCAACTGACAAAATATGGTCAAACATAAGACTATTCTGCGGATTAAATCATAGCAAAAATATCCACTGCCTACACAACCCATTTAATAACCAAATTGAAACATCCAGAAGAACAATAGCCCATGTTTTCGCTAAGCACTGGTCAGATCTCTCAGACGACAACAAATTTAACAACAATTTTTTGGCTCACAAATATAATACTTTCAACACAAACTATCCGCTCCAACGTCCAGCACAACTTATAGAAAAAATATCACACTTATTGAACTCCAAGCTAGCTTACAGTCGCTAAAAGGGTCAACGCCACGGCTTAATAGAATATCATACGATATGATTAAAAATGTTTCGAGCGCACTTAAAGAAAGAATAGTTAACCACTTTAATAATATATTCAACAACTTTATTCCCCAGAACTATAAATCCAGCTGTATCATACCCATATTTAAGCCCAGCCTTAATAAAACAGAAATATCTTCATACAGACCAATCTCACTTAACTACTGCTTAGCCAAGACACTAGACAAAATAATAGCCAAAAGAATTTGGTGGTTCACAGCCATCTCTTTGCTGATTTTCTTATTACTAAATCTTTAGGGGCCAAAGCACTCCTCAATCATCACTCTTGATTTTTCAAAGGCTTTCGACCGCATCGGAGTCCACACAATAATCGATCAATTAATAGAATGGAAAATAGGACCTAAAATAATACAGTATGTTAGAAATTTTATGTCAAATTGAAAACTTGTCGTTAGAATAGCTTCAAAAATCTCCAACAGTTTTCCATTAAAGAACGGAATACCACAAGGCGCACCCCTATCAGTGATACTTTTTCTCATAGCATACAATAAACTCGCTACCCTAATATCAATTCAAAAAGATATCAAATTCAGTGCATATGCAGATGATTTCTTCCTTTTAACAAAAACAAAAATCTATGCTACAGCTTATACGACTTGTTTCAAAACATAGAAAATTGGCGCACATACTCTGAAGCCATACTATCTCCAAACAAGTGTCAACACACATATGCACATATGCAGGAAAAATAATTGTTTTTGCAACATTTCCTTTAACAACACGCCAGTCGCTTCAGTTGAATCTGTGAAAATCCTGGGACTTACAAAAAACAGAAGATATACATGGCATACCCACGTGAATAGGCTTTGAGTACATTTGTCTAGAAGTTTAAATATTGTAAAATGTATTTCTAGCGCCAGATTTAAATGCAATACTCATATCCTCATCTCAGTTACAAAAGCAACAATAGTATCCAAAATAGATTATGCACTGTTCATTTATGGCTTTTCACCCAAATCGATTCTTATCAAAATAAAACACCGTTAAACGCTGCCATTCGAATGTCACTTGGTGCATTCCGCTCAACACCCATAAATAACATGCTCTTTGAAGCAAACATTGCTCCAATAGAACTCAAACGAGACCTCCTATCAGCAAAACTATCTAAGAACTTATTAACCTCCGCAGACACTCCCATCGCGAGATTTATTAGACAACGCAAAATATATTCCAACTAAAAACTTATTGCATCAATAGAACGAACTATTCTTATATCACAATTCAACGGTCTTCCTCACCTACCACACAAAATTCCATTCCCTCAACCACCCTGGCTACTACCTAAAAAAATAATAGACACCTCTCTCCGCATACATTGCAAAAAAAGTACCCCTACCCACATATAAAGACTCCAGAATTAAAAACGAATATAAAAAACACACTTATCTACACTGAAGGATCACAACAAAACAATACTACCGGCTACGCTATAACTACTGAAACACACACACTCTAATACGGCAATCTTCCACATTACTCTTCTGTTTTTTCCTCAGAATTAATTGCAATCCTAGAAGCCAGTAGTAGGAGAATGGCGGTTCTAACTCAAAAGGATGCCGACAATTTATGACTCCATTAATTTTATGACCCTTTTATCGCCCCCTTGATCTTTGACCCTTTTTTTTAACACTTTTATTACCCCCTTCCATATCATAATTTATGACCCTTTTTTTCCCACGATCGTATCCCTCCTTTGATTAGCCTAATGTGGAGAACAAAGGATTAACATTCCTAGGCCACCACTTTACCAGCAGCATCTGTGAGAATTAGTGATCAAAGGATTTGGAGTCAAATGCGCGCCTGTTAAACCTGCGTTGCATTATACACCTGCAAGCAGGTGATCAGAGGAACAGATTTGGCTGTTTACCTAACTAGTGTTAGAGTCAATTGTGCGCCTCTTTGACGTGCGTGGCATTGTAAACCTGTTTATGGTCATGAGGTGCAGTGTGCACAGGAAGAAAGGATAGATAAGAGAGAGTCAAGTGCGCGCCTGTTTGACGTGCGCTGCATTGTTAACCTGAAAGCAAGCAATAAAGAATGAATGTTTATGGTCATGAGTAGCAGTGTGCAAAGGAAGGAAGGATAGAAAATAGAGAAAAGCGAACGCTTGTTCGATGTACGTTGCATTATTATGGTCAACAGCAACAACAACAACCACAAGAACATACAGATTCGTGGAGTTCTGTGAACAAGGGATGCAAATTTTCCTACGCAGCAGCAACAGCAGCGGCAGGATCAATACGTTGATCTTTATGACTGTGTGAATGAAAGGATCAGTTTTAACTATTTAACCAATTAGTGTTAGAGTCAAGTGTGCTCCTGTTTTAAGTACTTTGCGCTGCACACGTACATTGATATTGTCAACAGCAACAACAACTACAACCTTCGTGGGGGCGTTATGTGTGCAAGGGTGGGAATTTTCATTAGCAGCGGCAGCAGCAGCAAGATCAACACATTGTTTTTAAACAAGAGTATTGATACTTGTACATTTAGATTATAAAGAGTTAGAGGGAAAAGGTGTAAGAGGAGGAGTGTTAGAGGGAGAAGGTGTAAGACAGGGAAAGGATAGAGGGGGAAAGTGTTAGAGGGAGAAGGTGTTAGAGGAGGAAAGAGTTAGAGGGGGATAGTGTTAGAAGGATACTGTGTGCAAGAAAGTGTTAGAGGGAGGAAGACTTAGAGACAAGTTTGTGCATGCTTGATTGTGCTTGTTTGAAGTACGCTGGTCAAAGGGCAGTACATTCGTAGGCCGCATTGTTATGATCAAAAGAAACACTACCAGCAACAACAACTACATCCTTCGTGGGGCTCATTGAACAAGGGATGGAACTTTTCTTACGCAGCAGCAGCAGCAGCAATGTCGATACGTTGAGCCTTATGGTTGTGATAATGACAGGATCAGTTTTTGCTATTCAACCAATTAGTGTTAGAGTCAAGTATGCTACTGTTTTAAATACATTGCTCTGCACACGTGAATTGTTATTGTCAACAGCAACAACAACATCCTTCGTGGGGGGTTATGTGTGCAAGGATGGGAATTGTCTTTCGCAGCAGCAGCAGCAGCAAGATCAACACATTGTTTTTAAACAAGAGTATTGATACTTGTACATATAGATTATAAAGAGTTAGAGGGAGAAGGTGTGAGAGGGGGAGTGTTAGAGGGAGAAGGTGTAAGAGGTGGAAAGGATAGAGTGAGAAAGTGTTAGAGGGAGAAGGTGTTAGATACGAATAAGTAGATAAGAGAGAGTCGAGAGGGCGGCTGTTTGACGTGCGTTGCCTTGCACACCTGCAGGCAAAACATAAACAATGAATGTTTGTGAAAGCCTGTGATCAAAGAATAAAAGGATTGAGACAAGATTGTGCTTGTTTGAAGTACGCTAGTCAAAGGGCAGTACATTCGTAGGCCGCATTGTTATGATCAAAAGCAAAACCAACAACAACAAGAACAACAACATTCGTCAGTGTTATGTAAGCAAGGGATGGGAATTTTTTCGCAGCAGCAGCAACAAGATCAACACAAGAATATTGAGACTTTCAGATTTAGTTTGAAATATTATAGGGGGAAGTTGTAAGAAGAGGAAAGTGTTAGAGGGAGAAAGAGAGAGTTAGTATTAGAGAGAGTAGGTGTTAGAGGGGGAAAGTGTTATAGGGGAAAGTGATCCTGCTTGTATTATTATATTAAAACACGCTCCGTTATGCGATTCTATACACGAGCGTCTATGAAATGCAGGTGGTATGTTTATTGATTGTCCCTCCTTCTAACGCACACCCAACTTATTCGCTACTTACGTTTCTAACCTTTATTTGCATATATCTGTTTTGATTATTGCACTGACTTCTGTTACTTTTATAGAGCTAATTAGTATAACTTTTTAATAAACCAATGAACATTTTTTAAGTTGGTGTACTTCGTTAAGAAACTATCAAATTATGTTTTTCTTATGGGTATGTTTTAATTTTATTTCATGTATATATATATTTTATTTTTTTTTTTAATAGATTTTTGTAGTATGTTAAATTTAAGATTTATATTAAGCTTGTTCCGTTGAGGGATTTAGCAAACACAAACACCGAACATTAAGATTAATGACAAGCCGGTAGAGCACACAAGTCATACTCCATGATTTTGTTTCGGCTTTATAAAAAGCTTTTTTAAGTCAATATTATAAGCCTTAGTTCTAGTACTCACTTGAAAGCTTAACGAAGTTCGTGTAGCTGGTATAATAAATCATGTTTTAACAAACTAATTTTGATCTTAATATTTGTACTTAATCGTTTATTGAGATTATTGTTATTATTATTTTTTTAATCCCCATATATTGGATTTCGTTCTATCTCAGTAATAATTTATTTTGCTTATACACTCTTTAAATTCCTTAAGGTAATCTTTTAGGCTTATCAAATAATCATTTCCTTAACTTTCCCTCTGCTCGCTCCGTCAAACTATTTCTTATACTCAACTAAAATTATTTCATCAAACTCACATATCAAATCAATTTCTAAAATAAAGAAAATGAAAACAGTAAGATGTTCTTAGCAGCTTGATTTTTTTTTTTATAAACGGGTTTTACCAACTCTTTCTCAGTATGCTACCTACGATAAAAATGTATAAAGAATGTGTTTTGTACTCATTTACTGACTTCATAAATTCTTCTATTGACGTTGTATGATACCCTATCTTAATTTGTGTTATATTTAATCGTTTTCTTCAACTTAGTATTCTACAGATTTTTAAACATTTTATGTTATGTAGTTAGCTATTTTGACTAGGCTTTACGCTTAAAACGAGATAGATTGTATTATTGTCCTTAACAAGTTAACTTAATTTTAACAGGGAAATCGATCGGACATTGATTTTTCACTTTATAATTGATTGCTTTAATATATTTCAACTGTCAACCTATGTACATTTCTACTCTTTTAGTGATTATGTTAGATTTTTATATTTCCAAACTCATTGCTTGAACTTACAAAATTTCGTTACTAATTTCTTATAATTGATGGATGGTAATATTTTATTTCATTATTCTCCCCATTTTTCTTGCATTTAATAAGGAAGTGCATTGAACTAGCTTGTCAGTTCGAGATATGAGCCTTACACTGTTTCGAAAAGTATGAATACGTTAAATGTTTTAATTTAAGGGTTAAGTATCTATTAGATGCCATGTTATTAGGGCGTATTTATTCATATAATTATTATAATTATTTCTTAAGGAGACTTATTTTCTTTAGTGCTCAAAACTTATTGTCGCTAAAGGATTTATTTTTTCATGATCTGAGTTATTTATTTAATTCGTGAAACCATTGTATTGTGATTTATTATTCTTGAACCTTTGCATTAATATTGAATTTGGATGGCAAAATACGGTTGTGATGTACTAAAGCTCGAGATGACTTGAGAGTCGGTATTTTGCAAAACGGGCGGTAGAGTACTTAAAATTTTTAATTTAAGTGTGTTTTTAAAATAATGTACTTTAACTATCACCGGAATGGTTTATACCCACTAAATATTGATATTTTCGGTTTTTCTTCCTTTGTATTAGTCGTTTTATACACCCTAGCTCTTGATCCTGTTTTTTGATTTTAGTAGAGTGTTTGAATTTATTGCATACTGTTTGTGGAGTAGGCTACAAATAAAAAGATTTGGTTTAATAATTGTATAGTAAGATTTATTTTTCTTTTTTATGTTGGTGAAGCAATAGTTGTATGTTTAACTAATAAGAAGAGCGCAAGCAAGTCATTTACAATAATTTTCACTAACTTAGGATTCTTGGTATTAAGACCGTTTAGACTTCAAGTAGTAGGTAGTAAGCAGTTTTGCTAGACTATATTCTATTATGATTCTTGTGGGTTATAATTCGTACATTGAAAGAGCGAGATAAAGCTGTTCTTGTTTAGGTCCACAAAATATTTTCTTGGTCCATTTTCCTTTACATATAATACGGCAGGGAGTAAGATTTAAAAGTAGTATGTCATTCCATTGCTATTTAATTTTTATTTTATTCTTTTATGTTATTTGACTTTATATATTGCCTTTAAATTTAAGGGTTTTGCCTCTCAATTTTTGAACCGAGTCATAGTATTTTTTTTTTCTGTGCTGCATAAACGAAAGCATGCTTGATCCCAGATATGTTTATTCTTAATCAATATGTAGATCAACACCGTAGGCTTTCAAGTACTATATGTCTGTCTCTATGTTTTTATCAGCTTTTAGGTATTGAGATTAAATTTTGCTCAGAATCTAATCGCTGACTTAAACACATGAGTGTTACAACTTTCACACTTAAGGAGCATCAGATCTTTTCGTTTCAAAGTGTTTACTATTTGACGCTTTTAAGAACAATTTGCTTGCCTGAGCTAGGTAGGTTATACAGTTAAAACAATTAGTGGAAAGACGGAACTGTCTTATAGAATTTCTTCAACATTATTAGTTGGTTCTTTCCGTTTCGCATTTTATCACGCACTTTGAGATTATTATATTACTTAATGGAATGTGCTCTATGTTCCTGATTGTTTGCTGATTATTGTTGTTAATTATTATTTTGTTTATTTATTTCTGTTGCATCTCATATAGTATTTTTCCCTTATGTTTCTTTTTATTGTGCTCCACTTCTAAACTTACTTTAATAATTTTCGATGTTTCCTACAATTTATATTCAATCGTCCTTTATTTGACAAAAACTGGGCTGTTAAAAACGGAAGCCAATTAATGTATCAAACTGATGGAAGGGAATAGTTGTGTTTATTTTTCATTTAAAAATAAAAATAGGCTGTTATACGGGTACACAAAATATTTACTTATATTAAATTAAAAGTACTATCACTGTTTACGATAGCCTGGCATCCTAAAGAGACTCAATCGCTCACCATCATCACTTGACACCCCACCCTACCATACGACGAAGCGATCCTCACCTGGACCATCAATCGTACACACATAATTAACTTTTACCTATATAATGTACGGTTTGCATGTAGGCGCCTTATTTGGATAGTATTTCATTGTTCTACTCTATACCGATTTTGGATCCCCTGATTTATATTATTTCCAGCTACTTTCCAAGGCTCACACCTTTAACTTTTAACACACCAGCCCACAAAACATATAATTTGGATAAAAAAAACATTAGACAACGACATCAAGCACCAAGAGCTATTAAAAAAATTTATAAAGTATTCGGAGGAAATTTGATCGAACAATGTAACACCCAAAATATTTATTATGGTTTACATTAAATCGTGAAGTCATAATCGAGTCTACTACGTACTTCACATTTTTCCATGAGTTGTTCCCATCTAAAACCCCTATCAATTTATCCGTTTTTTCTTATTATTATTTTTTCAACCAAGTAAGTGCGTACCTGTTTTTTCAATTTTATCTCTCTAGAAAATGTCTGTAAGTTCGGTAGCCTCACAGTCATTCAATATGTTTGTTATAGGGATTTTGTATTGTATTTCTATTATTGTACATTTTAAGTTTTCCGGTTTGGTGAGTAGCTCTTCTCAATTAAGTATTATGTTTGCTTATACACACATAATCATTTATTTAGATTTTTGTCTGACTAGTAAAAATGTCTTCAAATCTTTTAAAAATTTAAGGATTTACTTTTATGTATGGAATTTTAGCTGTCCTATTATATCGCTGATTGTTCTTACTAAACAAATGATTGAACACTACCTCCATAATGTCTTTTAAACGTATCTTTGATTGAGTTTTCGATAATAACTTCTTATTAATTTTTTTAGATCGTACCCGAGTCACGTTAATATTGCAGGGTACGTAAAAATTAGCACACAAACAAGATTGAGGGCAGAGACACTCCTAAAAGGCTTTGAGCCGAAGTGTGACGAGTACAAGAGACAAGACAGCAATGTTTATCGGGAGAAAGAATCCTCCTTTCACATTATAGCAGTATGCGTAGCCTTAGCAAGGAACAAATTTTATTGTCTTAGAACAACATATCAACCGTATTAAAGGCTAAGAAACCCTCAACTCATCATAAATACTTGATCTCGTACAGTTTCCATGTCCGGTGGAAGAGTCATAGAACTAGAAGGGGGCACAACAGACCTCTCAGTTACCAAATCATTCATCGACGATTAAGGTTTATACAGGCAGGAGACATATTATTCTATTATTGATTCCCCTTTATGTTTAATTTTTTTTTATTAAAAAGTTGTTACTATTCTACTGACTTTTATTGATTTTTTATTAATTTTGTATTATCTTGTCGGAAGGTTAATTTCTGTTTGTTTTTCACAAGTAGTTACATCTGTCAGCAAGTCAATCGTGATTTTTCTAAAAATTTTTTTTTTCCGTCTTAAACCTCTGGCACGATTCGCAGTACTTAACGTACTTCGCTGCGTCTCGGAACATTCCAGGCCAGTAGTAGTGTTGTGCCAGACGCATTATCGTCTTCCGTACTCCTTGGTGCCCGGCCGTCGGTGCGTCGTGGCACTCCAACAACACTCGTTTCCTCTGATCCTCGTCGATGCACAGCTTCCAGGGGATGTAGTCGTCGTCATCCGCACGGTGTCCGAGGTGTCTATAGAGTTGACCGTTCTCTTCCATGTAATCGGCGTATTTCACTGGGTCTTTAGCAATCTTTTCTTTCATCCTCTCGATCCACTTGCCGGACGATTTTTCCTGTACCGCTTGTTGAAAGTTGTCCACGGGTTGCCGGGATAAGGCGTCCGCTACTACGTTGAGCTTCCCTCGTCTGTACCGTACGTCAAATTGGTACTGCTGCAGCTCCAGTGCCCAGCGCGCTATCCTCCCCGACGGGCTCTCGATCGAATTCAACCATTTGAAAGCCATATGGTCGGTTACTACCTCGAACCGATATCCTTCCAGGTAGCATCTCATCTTCCGGATTGACCATACTATAGCCCGACACTCCTTTTCGGTCGCTGAATAATTTTCTTCAGCCTTATTCAGTTTCCGACTCGTGTAAGCTATCACGCGTTCCTATTGATCGATCGTCTGTGTGAGCACCGCTCCGAGACCAAAATCGCTGGCGTCCGTCTGCAGGACAAACTTTTCTGCAAAATCCGGACAGGCCAGGACCGGTGCGGTCGTCAAACTATGTTTGAGGGTCTCTAGCGCTGCCTGTTGTTCCTCTCCCCATGACCATTTCCTAGATTTTTTTAATAAAGCTGTGATCGGTTGCACCACTGTAGCGAAATTCGGCACGAAGCGTCGATACCAGGAGGCCATGCCCAGGCAACGTCGCAGCTCCTTACAATTGGTTGGGGCTTTCAAGTTCTGGATCGCTTCTACTTTTGCGGGGTCGGTTTTGATACCGTCGCCGCTCACTAGGTGTCCCAGGTATATCAGCTCCTTCTGGAAAAACAAACACTTCTTACGATTCAGCTTCAAGTTGGCCGCTCTCAAACGCCTGAAGACTTCCTTCAAATTTGTCACGTGCTGCTCCTTTGTCGCTCCGATTACTATTATGTTGTCCAGATAGGCAAATGCATGTGGCTCCATATCTGGTCCGATAACCGTATCCAAAGCTCGTTGGAATGTTGCACACGCCGAGTGCAAACCGAAAGGCATTACGCGCCACTGGAATAAGCCTCTACCGGGTACCGTAAATGCTGTACACTCCCGACTATCCGCAGCCATGGGAATTTGCCAGTAACCGTGCTTGAGGTCGAGCGTGGAGATGTATCGCGCGTGTCTCAATCGCTCCAAAATGTGATTAATCCTGGGTACGGGATATGCATCTGGCAAGGAATGTGCATTGAGTTGCCTATAGTCGATGCACATCCCCCACTCGCCTGTTTTCTTTTTAACTAGTACAATCGGGGCAATGTGCGGGCTGCGGGAGGGCTCTATCGCGTCGGCTCGCAGCAGTTCGTCTACCTGTTCGTTGATCACCTGTTGCATCGCAGGGTTTTTGGGGTAGTACCTCTGCTAAATGGGCTTGTCGTCCCTCATGATGATCCGGTGCTCAGCTACATGTGACACCCCTTGCAGCTCGTCAAAGAGGGTCAATTCCGCTTTCAATGTTTCCTTTATCTCTGGTTCCAAGTCCTCTGGCCACTCGTTTTCCCTGGTTTCGACGCTTTCCACCGGTGTTATTGCGGGGCCGGGTGTGACGCACCCTCCTACCTCGCCGAACCGTTGTACTCCTGCCGTTGTCGCGTCCACGCTGTCTCCTAGAACCGTTCCCACGGCGATGCTGGGCTGAGGTGCCCCATGGGCATCCTTCTCCTGCCTTGATCCGCCGTCCTCCTCCGGTTTGCTCACAACTGGCTCACGTTCCATTAGGACCTGCTCCTCCTCTATATCTGGTACTTCCACAGCTTCCAAAATTAACCTAGCCTTGCCACATTCGATGGTCGTCCCCACCCGGCACAAAAAATCTATCCCTAGTATAATGTTGTCTAGCATCGAGGGCATCACGAGCATACTCACCGTGACCTCTGTCCCCACTAGACCAACTTTTACCCTCAATAGCTTTTTTACCTCTAAGGTGGACCCATCGGCTAGGCGAATTTTCGCCCAGGCGTCCAGCATCTCGCCCCCGCTGGTCACCTTGCGGGAAAACTCCTCACTAATAAAACTCCTAGTCGCCCCTGTATCTACTGTCGCAGTCGCTACTTAGTCCCCGACTCTTACAGTAGCGAATATCCGCCCGTCTTCCACTCTTAAAGGGTATTCTAGGTTCGGGACTGGTTCACGTCGGCCCCCATCACGTCCCGTCCCGGATGGTGCCGCATATCGTTTCCCGCCCTTGACTGCTGACAACAGTGGCTGGTATTGACCCCCTTGGCCCCACACTGCCGACAAAACTGTACCCGTGGATTGGGGCACTCCTTGGCAAAATGACCCTCTTGCGAACAGTTATAGCATAGCCTCTTCCCGCCTAAAGCCCTCGACTGCTCTTGGCTGATCATCCCGTTTGAAATTACTCCCGTATGCCCGAGCGGTGGCGTATTCCCCACGTTACCGCTTGACCCTGGCTGTGGTTGCGTGCGGAAAGGATTGAAATGTTTGGCGGGGGCTACCTCACCGGCTAATCCGTCCGAATACCTACTACCCCCGGTCCTACTCCGAGCTGCGCGCTCGCGACTTTGTTGAATCACGTTCTCGTACTCGGCTGCCATCTGAGTTAGCTGCGCCAGAGAGGAGAAGTCCCCTCTACGAATGTACAAACGGTACTCGGGTGCTAAATTCTCGTATACCCTATGCAATTCTTGTTCTGCCCTGTACCCCGCGTGGTACATCATATCCCGCAGCTCGAGCAAGTAGTCCTTGAATGGCTCATTATCATGTTGCCGTCGTGCCCGGATACTGTCTTCTAACCTGTCGAAATACTGGGGCGGTAGAAAAAACTCCAAGAACTCGGCTTTAAATGTCGCCCAAGTCGCGTCCCTTAGCCTACTTATTGATAGCCACCGCGCGGCCTTACCCGTTAGAGCCTCGCTCATTGCCCTCGGCAACCGGTCTAAGCCTATGTCGTATGACAACGCCCAGTCCTCAATTGCCTCCAGGAAAACTAATGGGTCGGTGCACCCATTGAACAGGATACCCCACTTCCGGACTAGTTCGGGGACGACCATCCCGTTCCTAGGGGTACTGTAGCTATCACTAGAATTAAGATGTGGGTTCGCCTGTCTCACCGGGGTATCTTCCCCGGATGCCAGAGGTGACCCTACTCGTATATCGGGGATACATGCTGTATTCTGTGGGGAAAATTCATTATAAATCGTGCTGTTGGAGGGCGGACGCAAATGTTCCGTGCCACCGGTCTGTATTGATGGGATTTCCGCATCTGATTCAGATTTCTGCCTGGGTCGTATTCCTCCAACAGAAGTGGCAGTCCGGTAGGCGACACTGGATCTTGCGAACCGCAATCCCATTCTGCTAACCGGGCCCATGTATCGGTGGTATGACCACCTTGCCTTATGAATGTACATACCAGCTTCCGGTAGTCAGTTACCGTGGCACACTTTTCCAATCCGAGCTCCCGGACGATATCCTCTAGATCCTCCTTATGGCAGTGGTAGACCCATTGCACACCCACACCGGGGTTGCTGCTTTCTACGACCTCCACTCGGGCGGGCTCGAAAGTCTTGGGTTTTTCCCATTTAACCGAAAAAAACGAACGCAAAAAAAAATTCCGTCTCGAGCCGTATATGTCCCGCTTCGCAAAAATTTGCACTCTTAATCTGGCACTGTTTATCGCGGTAACCGTTTTGTTACAAAATTAAAAAAAAAATTTTTTTTTTCTTTTAACTTATCACTGTCTGTCGCGGTTATTCCTTTTATTACGAAATTAAAAAAAAAATTTTGTCCACGGTATAACGAATTTTATATATATTTTTTTTTCAATGTAAAAAAAATCTCCCTGTTAACTGGTTACTGTTTATTGCGGTTATTTTATTTTATTGCGCAATTATTTTTTTTTTTTTTTTTTGAAGTGTAATAAAAATGTTCCTGTTAATTGGTCACTGTTTATTTTATTTTATTTATTTTATTCGTATTTTTATTTTATTTTTATTTTTTATTTAAATTCCTTTAATTTTTTTTTTTCCCACTGTACGTTTACACGGTCGAGGCCCACTGTACGGCGACTTCACGTAAGTCCGATACTCGACCCGAACCGATGGGGCAACTCCGCCCTCGAAATAATAGTCAATTTTTATTTCGCGGTCGAAGCCCACTGTGCGAAAACACCGCGACCTTTGCAGCTGCCTGTACCAGCTACTGTCACGCCGTTCGTTGACCGCTCACACACTTTGCCGACACTTTCGTTGCGCCGCAGGTGTTCACTTATGCACAGCCTCGAACGCGAATCGCTAGATTGATCGGTGTGTCTTCTTCCACCGTCAACTTCGTTGCGCCGAAAACGTTTCTAAGGCAATGCTTCTCGAACGCGAACAGTTATTCTTATCTGCACTTGCCTTACGCTCTCACTTTCGTTGTGCCGCGACGATTGCACAAAACCACGCTCGAAAACCGTTCTCGTTGGCCACTTATAAAGCAGGGTATCGTCGGGTGTACCCGCACTTCACCTTACGCACTTTTCCTTCCACACTTGTTGGTGATATTTCTGGGGGCTTTAGTTCCAGATTATACCACACCTTTGCACTTTAGAGTCCCTGCTCGGGCGCCATTTGTGAAGGGGCCGACGCGGCCTACTTCACAGGAAACAGAATTTTTAGGACACATAGTGACAACAGAAGGATTAAAACCTAATCCAAATAAAATTAAAGCAGTAATGAAATATCCTATTCCAAAGACTCCAAAAGAGATAAAGAAATTTTTAGGTTTGTGTGGATTTTATAGAAAATTCATTCCAAATTTCGCAAACATCGTCAAACCCATGACACTTAAGTTAAAGAAAGGAGCAAAAGTAGACATAAAGGATACATCATATATCTCAGCATTCGAGAAATTAAAATTACTGATAACTTCTGATCCAATTCTTACTTATACAGATTATGACAAACCATTTTGTCTCACAACAGATGCAAGTAATGTAGCTCTAGGAGCAGTATTGACACAAAATCACAAGCCTATTTGTTTTGCTAGCAGAACTCTAAACAAACATGAAATAAATTATTCAGCTATAGAGAAAGAACTATTAGCAGTAGTTTGGGCAACAAAAACTTATAGAAGCTATCTATATGGTAGAAAATTCGAAATACTAAGCGATCACAAACCATTAGTATGGTTAAATAATATAAAAGAACCGAATATGAAACTCCAACGATGGAAGATAAAGTTAAATGAATTTGATTATACAATCAAATACTTACCGGGTAAAGAAAACCATGTTGCAGACGCACTATCACGTGTGCAAATACATGAAAATCTATTGGGAGAAGAACTGAGTCTAGCAACATGTGCTACCATTCATAGTGCCCAAGAAGATAACCAAAGTTACACTCAAATAACTGAAAGACCATTAAACTATTACAACAGACAAATCGAACTCATCAAAGGAAACGACAACAAGACACAACTTACTAACTATTTTCATAAGAAAAACATAAAGATAACTTATACCGAAATGAATAATAATAAAGCTAAAGAAATAATAAAAGAATATTTATGTTCAAAAAATAGTGTTATATATTTCCACAACGACTCCGATTTTCCGATATTCCAAAACGCATTTGTAGAAATAATAAACCCAGAAAGTAAAATAAAAGTAATGAAAAGCTCATGAAAATTAACAGACTTACAAACGTACGCAGAATTCAAAGAACAAATACTAAGAAGACATAACGAACTATTACACCCAGGGATAGAAAAGACAATACAGTGGTTCAAAGAAACAGACTACCAGAATCTTATATAAAATATAATAAATGAATGTCACATTTGCAACATTTCAAAAACAGAGCACAGAAGCACCAAATTAGTATATGAAGTAACCCCAGAAACAAACTACATTAGGGACAAATATGTAATGGATTTTTATTTAGTTGACAATAAACAATTTCTATCATGTATAGACGTTTATTCAAAATTTGCAACTTTAATTGAAGCTAACAGCCGAGACTGGTTAGAAACAAAAAGAGCCATATTAAAAGTTTTTGATTTAATGGGAAAACCAGCAGTAATCAAAGCAGATAAAGATTAAGCATTCATATGTGCTGCATTACAACAATGGTTAAAACTGAAAACGTAAAAATCAATATAACAACAAGTAAAAATGGTATAGCAGATATAGAGAGATTTCATAAAACAATCAACGAAAAATTAAGACTTATAAGCAGTGACTCTAACATAGAAAACAAACAAACCAGTTTTGAAATAATATTAAACACTTATAATCACAAAACTAAACACAATACAACAAACAGAACACCCGCAGATATATTTATGTACGCAGGGACACCAAAATATGACACACAAGAGAAGAAAAAGAAACAAATTGAAAAACTAAATGAATCAAAAGAAGAATTTGAAATAGATATAAAGTATAGATTTCACCACTAGTTAAATCGAAAATAACCAATCCATTCAAAAAGACAGGTCAGGTAAGACAACTAGACGGTAAACACTTTGAAGAAACCAATAGAGGTAGAAAAGTCAACCATTACAAATCAAAGTTCAAGAAGAAAAAGAAAACTTATATGAGTAAATACATTAATTACAGAGAACCAACTAATGAAGGGAATGCTAATAATAATAGAACTGCTACCGGTGACAATTAACGGACAAAGTATCGAAATAAACCCCATAAAAGCAAACAACGGCTTCCTAATATTTAAAACAGGAACACTGGACATACCAACAAATTTTCAATACCATTATCTAACTGTAAATTTAACAAAAATAGAAAAGGTCTACAATAACCTATTAATACAAGCAAAGGATTACGAAATTTCAACTAAAATAAATTACCTTATTGAAAAACTAAACAGGGAAATGAACGGAATAACAATCATTAAAAGACAAAAGAGAGGACTAATAAATTTAGTAGGAAAAAATATAAATACTTATTCGGAACATTAGATACAGATGACAGAGACGAACTAGAACAGAAGATAAGTAACTTAGCCGAGAACAGCGTTCAAGTTAGTGAACTAAACCAAATAATCGAAACAATTAACAAAGAAATTGAGACCATGAACACATTTAAAACAAGAGAAGAACAAGTAAGAAGGCTCTAGTCGGGAGAGCCCGACTAGAAGATACCCTGAACCCAGTTGCAATAAATATATTAAATTTATATAAGTCTTTGGTATACTGACTTAACTTCAATCGATAAAATAGATATCTCCGGTGTTTCTTAACCGATTTGGACGAAATTTTCAGAAAAGCTCTATCGTTACCCATTCTTTCAACCCTCATTTTAACATTTTCCAAATGCGATATTTTTTTGTTATCGATATTATGTGCATATCGGAAACCAGAATAGTTATCGATAATTTGAAGCAAACTTGTTCTGCTCATGGTATAGGAGAACTTATATACAAAGTCTGAAGTCTCTAGCTTTTGTAGTCTCTGAGATCCACGCGTTCATACAGACGGACAGACGGACAGACGGACATGGCTAAATCGACTCGGCTATTGATGCTGATCAAGAATATATATACTTTATAGGGTCGGAGATGCTTCCTTCTGCCTGTTACATACTTTTGCACAAAACCATTATACCCTTATTTACCCATTTTATGGGTTAAGGGTATAAAAACACAAGAAACTTGATTGATTAATTTTCAATTTAGAACATTTCACCGAATACATAGAAGACATAGAGATGGGAATGCAACTAACTAGAGTAGGCATATTCAACCCTAAATTACTAAAGCACGATTACTTATTGCATGTCACAAGAGAAAATTCTTAATATTAAAACATCAACTTGGTTAAAAACTGATACAAAAGAAATTTATATAATATCACATATTCCACAAGAAATTAGCAAAACACCTATTTTCGAAATAATACCCTACCCAGATGAGAACGATAATATTGTAACAGAAAATATTCAAGAAAAATATTTTATAATAATAATAAAAAGTATATGGCACAATTACTAAGAAACAAATAATGAATAATTGCATAGTAGGTATTGTAAAACAAATCAAAACCGAATGTAAATACACCAAAACAATTAAAAACTTTCAAACAAATTATATAGAACCAAACATAATCTTAACATGGAATTTGCCAGAAACCATTGTAAATCAAAATTGTATGAACAATGAAATTAAAATAAAAGGAATCAATATTATAAATATGTATAATTGTGAATTACAATCAACGAAATATCAATATCAAATTCAAGACTGGATTTTACACAAAACATTTCGTCTAGCAAAAATCAAAAATCAATGCCTGGCTACCATTGAAGCTGCATACATATATATTATATATGTATGTTGTTATTAATTCGCTCATTTGCTTTGCTGGTGCTAGGTCGACAGATAAGATAAGCAATAAAATAAGCGCACATAAGGAATACAAGGAAAACAATGGGGGCACAGCAATCGAAGAAGCCACTGCGCGCTTGATAATCGCTGGCTAGCGGCGCATACACACAGTATGGCTGGCTGCTTGTGCTATCAACAAAAATGTTGTAGCAAAGTTAGGAGTCGAAATGGCTGGCGAATGACACACAAAGCACGAGAAAAGCCCTAAGTGCGCTCTCAGAGCGAGTGGTAGCTACGGTTAGTTACGTTACGAGTTCCAATTGAATAATGGAATTTTGCTGTTTGGCAGCTCTTTTTAGTGAATTCTTGTTGTTTTGACATAAACCAGTGAGAGTGAACTAAAAACCGGAAGTTACGTGAACTGCCTCTCTCTCAATTGCGTTGCTATAAAAAAATCCGATTTTCGTTTTGTATCGTTGCCATTTGCAGCAACATTTGATAAATTTAGTTAATTATCAATTATTTTGAAATTATATTTTAGTTTTAAGCTTAAAAATGAAATCTTGCTAATCGAATCTTAATTAACAGGGACCCGTTGAGTTGGTAGACCAAACGATACATATATATATATATATATATATTGAAATTAATTCTTAAATAAAACCATGTATCGTCATAAGTACGTCATAATGAAATTATATCGAGTGTAATCAAATAAGGGGCAATTTTTATTTGTTTTAGCTCACAAATTGCCAAGGCAGGGAGGGTATAGAGAGCATATGAGCCCCAACGTCAGGTTCATATAAATACGACAGCTTTTCTGCATAAGTAATCCGCATACCAAACACTACTTTATTTGACAAAGCTTATTCCTTGCTTTTTCTTTGTTTTGATTTGAAGACTTTTAGAGTAGTATCTGTTACCGTGCACTTAAACTTTATTTTTGTGTCGTAAGTGTTTCATAGGAATATAAGGGATAGGAAAACCCCGACCTTATCCGGCGAGCAATCCACAGAGCGTAGCATAGTGCACAAACCCGATTCCCTTTCCCAGGCGAGGCTGTATTAAGAAGACCGGCAGCTCAGTTCCACTGCTTACTGAACATCGTTACACTTCCTAGGTAGAGTAGTGGTTTTTTACAAGTAGTTTTTTAAAAGCGCAACACCATTTTACATGTTGTTTATTCTTCAATGAGATTTAAGCAAGTAACGATCTACTCAAAAGAATTACATTAATATGCGTTTAATCAAACAAAACAAGTGGAAACGTTGCAGTCGGACGCAACCGACTGCGGCATACTCGATACCTGTATTAAAACCGGTAAAAAGAGGCCTGATTGCAAAGAGATACGGATGCGGCAGGGGTGTACGCTGCCTTGAAGATTCTCCGATACAGATGGGGATGCCACCAGCTGTCTTCCTTACAAATTTGGTGACTCTAGCTTAGGGCTGCCATAAATCTACAGAACTTGACCGGGACAACTTTGCAAATTTATTTATTTTTTTTTTGATTTTTCAACTAAAACAAGTGGAAACGTTGCAGTCGGACGTAACCGACTGCGTCATACTCGATACCAGTATTAAAACCGGTAAAAGAGGCCTGATTGCAAAGGGGTACCGATGCGGCAGGAGTGTACGCTGCCATTTGCCAGCCCCCCAGTTATCGTAGAACCCCAATCTTGACACTTTAATTTACTATGCCATAGATAAAGAGAATTGGAAAGTTTGAAGTCCTAGCTTGAAGGGTGTGGAAAAAAGTTGCGTTCATACAGATGGACAGACACCATGACGGACATTGCACAAAGCCAATATACTCTTTACCTTCGGTATCGAGTATAAAAAGTACACAAATTCAACATCATTTTTAGTTGCCGTTTTTAATGTATTCAAGAAAAAAAAATTTAAAATAAAAATCATCGTATGAGCAAGCGGACGTGCTGACACAGCGGTCTTGAAAATAATTTAATTAACAACAGAAAAATACACCAAAACAATCAGTAAATCGCTAAATCGCGCGCAATTTGTAAAAATTATTAATAAACGCGCCAACTTTTTACCAATCTTCCCAAAATAAACAAGTTAAACGAACAAAATCAAATTTTATAAGTTACGAGTGGGAAGCAGCAAATCAAGCAAACATCCAACAAAAGAAAAGAGAGAGAGAGCACACACAACAAAATATTCACTCAAACTCAAACAAAAAACACTCAAATGGCATCGATCGCAAAGCGACAACGTGAAAACTCAGCGGCAGAGCTGAAGACCAGCAAGCTTAAGGATTCGGCAGCAATCATCCAGCTCATAAATGAGCGCTTTCAGGAGCAGGCTAACATGATCACAGCCAAGATGTGTGAGACCGAGGAACGCATCTTACATGTGCTCCACGAGAGGCTGGATAGCATGAACGCGGATCTGAAGGGATTGCTGCAGCGGGTAGAGAAGCTTGAACTGGAGTCTGTAGATGTTCAGGCTTTAAAGGCTCAAGTTTCGGAACTAGAGGCAAAGCTGACTGTGCAGGCGAGTGCAAATGTGTCCAAAGACTTGAGACTGCATGGAGTCCCGTATGCAGATGGTGAGCAGCTCAAATCAATTTTTAACACGCTATGTTTCTCGCTCGGAGTCGCGCCCGCACCGAAACTGAGTGAGGTTAAACGATTACGGCAGTCCAGGTCACATAATTCAGTTGCTGACCTCATAATTTTAATAAGTTTTGAAAACTATAATGATAAGGTCAGCATACTGCGCGCTGCTGCAAACTACCGGCGAACCACAAAAACGCAACTAAACCTTCAATTGCTAGGTTTCGACACGTGCTCAGCAGTGCCAATTTATCTTAATGAACAGCTGTCGAGAGAGAATTATGAGGTGTTCAAAGCAGCAATGAAGCTAAAAAAAAAAAAACCAAGTTGCTGCTGTTTTCTGTCGGCGCGCGCTCGTTTACATTAAGACGATTGAAAGCGGCAAAGTTATCTGCATGACGAGCTCTCTCAGATAAGCGTGCAAAGAGAAGTTAATGAGTGCGAACACGACCGAGCCCCAGATAATCTCTTTCGGTCTTAATTCTTATCTAACTACTGCAACCTTGTTAAATGCTGTTTATTATCTAATTCTCTTAAATGTAATCCTTAGTATTTGTGTGTGCTCTTTAATTTTAAGTTCTAATATAATAGATGCGTTTCTTTTGAGGTAATTTTTGTGTAAACAAACTGCCACTCCATATTAACAACTCTAAGGTGAACAGCCAAACAATGGTTCGGATCTTAAGCAAACAAAAGAATGGTCTAAAGATTTGTCATTTAAATGCCCAAAGCTTGGCTAATAAGATAGAAGAGTTTCAATATACGTTCGTAGATTCTAAGGTTGATGTTGTATGCGTGACTGAAACATGGTTTGTCCCCGAATTTAGTGATCTGTCTATTATATGTGAAGGCTTTAATGTGTTTCGCTCAGATCGATTAGGTCATGCTGGCGGAGTTGCCATTTTTGTCTCAAAGAGATTGACTTGTAAAGTTATTTCTAAGCAACCCAGTGACAGTCCAATTGAATTTATTTTTATTGAAATGATTAATTTAAATGCTGACAGCAGACTGCTAATTGGCTGTATATACAGACCACACAAGAATATAGAATACTCAAATCTCTTAGAATTAATATCTAATTGAACTTTACGGTATACTGATGTAATCCTGACTGGTGATCTTAACAGTAACATGTTAACAGAACATCACTTAACGGACGAAATGGAATCAATAGGTTTAAAACTAGTCAATTCAAGAACACCAACCCACTTTACTCGAACTGCTGCTACTCTACTGGACGTGTTTTTTGTGCAAAACCTAGAGAACATACTCCTATATGACCAGATCTCTGCACCAGCTTTTTCAAAGCATGACTTAATTTTTCTAATATATGATCTTAAACTTAACTATAACAATCAGAGTATAAAATTTAGAGATTTTAAAAATATTGATTTACTTCGGCTATATGAGGAATGCAGTAACCTCAACTGGGATATTATTTACTCAACACCCAACGTTGATATTCAATTAGGTAAATTGCAAAGCAATATTCGAGTTTTATACGACAAGTTTATACCAGTGCGGACCCATACTACCAACTCGTCAAAAAAATCTTGGTTTAACTGTGATATTAAGCGAGCAATAGGAATTAGAAATAAGGATTATGACAAGTGGAAACTATATAAAACTGACAATCTATATAATATTTTCAGAAGTAGTAAAAGTAGAGTAAGTAAAATGATTTATAATGCTAAGCGAGCATATTTTAGTAGTGGGTTTGGAAGTGCAATACCAAATGTACTGAAATGGAAAAATATAAAAAAATTAGGGATAGGAAGAGCGAAAGTAGAGATGTGTAGTGAGGTGGATGTAAATGAGTTAAATAACAAATTTGTCGATTTAAATGTACCAGTGACTAACTGTAATACATATCTAAGTTCTGTGTCGTTCAATAATTGCAGTAACGTTTTTGATTTTATATGTGTCAGTCCATGTGAGGTGTTGTCAGCTATGTCATTCCCCAGCAAACACTGCATCAAGCGTTTGATATTTTTAAAAAAGCAAGCTTGATATCAAAGCTTGCCGTCAAGTTGATATCAAGCAAATGTCTGAAATAATAGCAAGGCTTGTCTTTTACCTTGCAAAAAGTGAAATATCAATAGTTTTGCGAGCGTAACAACGCATTTACTCAGTCAACGTCGTCGTCTGGTAAATTTACAGTTATTCTGCCGCTCTCTTTTGTATCGCGAGCATAAGAGCATGCATGGTCTTACTCAAAAAACGAAAAGGCTTGTCTTTTACCTCGCAAAAAGTGAAATATCAATAGTTTTGCGAGCGTAACAACGCATTTACTCAGTCAACGTCGTCGTCTGGTAAATTTACAGTTATTTTGCCGCTCTCTTTTGTGTTGTAGAAAAATTAAAACTTGCTTCACTTGTGATTTAAGAACGAAGCGACAAACTGGCGGTCAGACCTCTTTGCTTAACAACAGCAATAAAACGTATGATTATTTTATATAAATAAAATTTAATATCCTTATAATGTTTTACAACTTTTACAGACGCAGCTAACGATAAATTTCCCAACCAGACGGCAGGGTTTGAAAAAAACTGCATCAACTTTTTCCAGCATGCCAAAACGCGCACATTAAGAAAAGCGTTGCGGCAAAAAAGCCAAAATGAATAATTGCATTTATTATATTAATAAATATAGCCGAAGGCCTCAAATATTCCATTATTAAATAAATATTAATAAATAATAAATAACATGGCAGCCTTTATTGAATATCAAACCAATATCAAGCCTTGATGTTGAATTGTTTTAAACAGTTGATATTGACATAAATTCAAGCCAATATCAAGCCTTGATGTTGAATTGTTTTAAACAGTTGATATTGACATAAATTCAAGCCAATATCAAGCCTTGATATTGAATGGTTTTAAACAGTTGATATTGGCTTGATATTCAGGACATATCAATACTTGATAGCAATGACCAATTTGAATTGATTTCGCTATCATTATCAAGTTGACGTCAAGGCTATATCAAGCATCACAGCAATAGCAAGCGCTTGACATAACCCTTGATGGCAACTTGATATCAACTTTACGTCAAGGGTAAATGTTTGCTGGGTCATTAAATCTAGTGCAGTGGTGGGCAGACGTCGACGTCGAAAATATTTCTAACTCACACGAGGCAGCGCGCTGGCAGCGCGCAGCCAGCGCGCTGCCTCGTGTGAGTTAGGTTTTTCGCTGCCGACTGCACGAAATCACACGTACGCTATAAGCATTGAAATCTATTTTTAGAACACGATTGTTCGTTCGTCGTCGGTTGTCGTGCCGAAGCATGCATTAGGCTTTACATTGTACTTTTAGTTGAAGGCAAACTATTGACAGGCAGGCACCACGCAGCGCATTAGCAAGAAAACTAATTTTTACAGTGCGCTCCAAAATGTTTATGCCCGAATGGGAGAATGAATTTTTTTTCATAGAAAATAAAGATTGCAGAGCAAAATGCTTGATTTGCAATAAAATTGTTTTTCGAAATGTTTAATATTTTTAAAGATGGCATACTTTATTAATAAATAATAAGCACAATGAGTAACCGTTAACTTGCAGCGTGCACTGTACTGATCACATATCGTTTTTTTCGCTGCAGCGCACGCAAATTGTGCTTGTATGCGTGTGAAAACTGTGACAATATCTAGTGCAATAGGCTTGGATGACGTCAACCCAAAATTCCTTAAAATAATATTACCGCATATAACTAGTCATATTACACACATAATTAATACGGCAATTACAACCAGTTCTTTTCCCGACCAGTGGAAAGCAGCTAAAGTTATCCCAATCCCTAAGGGAGGTCATGAATACAGACCAATCTCAATACTGCCATTCTTGTCAAAAGTTTTTGAGCAGCTAATTGCACAACAAATTAAAAAGTTCCTTGAGCTAAATTTACTTTTAAGCCAAAAACAATCGGGGTTCAGATCAAACAGAAGCTGTACTACAGCACTTATAAAAATAATTGAAGATATAAGAAAACACTTGGATAATAGTGAATTAACGTTTTTGACACTTCTTGATTTTAGTAAAGCTTTTGACAAGGTCAACCACGAGATACTATTGACAAAGTTGCACAAGATGTAAAATTTTTCCTCGACAGCAACAAAACTATTACGTTCATACCTCACTAACAGAAGGCAAGCCGTTGTTGTAGCTGAAAATAAATCGGACCATAGATTTGTTGCTCGGGGTGTTCCGCAGGGATCGGTTCTGGGGCCACTACTTTTTACAATATATGTTAATGATTTGCCTGATGTCCTGACTAGATGTGAAGTCCATATGTATGCTGATGATGTTCAAATGTATGTGAGTCGTCCATTATGTCAACTTAATGAATGTATAAATATGTTTAATAATAACAGTCGAGAAGTGACCTCCGAGGCGTCAACGAAGCAGCAAGAGGAAGACCCGAGCACTGATGAGACACCCAAAGTCTACAGTCGCGAAATGACCTCTGAGGTGTCGACGAAGCAGCGAGGGGAGATCTGGAGCTGGGAGCTACAGCGGATAAAAGCAACGACAGCAACGGTCAGTTTCTGCAACGGCAAGGAGGAAGGAAAATTGACACAGCTTAGGAAAGTCGTCGGGGAAAGGTCACCGTCCGTCAGCGCCCTCCGAAGTGAGAAGAGGGTATGAAGTAGTGAAAACTATCGCACATTTATGTTTTGTTCGTGGCGTTATTGTTTGTACGACCGAGATACCTCGTAGCTGCATATACCATGCATGAGCGCAACGCAGAGCGGAGCAAAGTTATCTCGGAACCAGTTCGCATTTTGCATGACGCTCAGCCGAAAACGTGCAGAGACCCAGAATTCGGAAGAAGAAGACTGAAGAGGCAATTTGGCAAATTTGCATAATTAGTCTTGCAAGTGTGCAAATTGAGGGCAGTTCGCGAGTTTTTCGAGCGAGCTGGAGAAAATCGGTCCGCGCAAGAGCAACCACAGCGACCGCCGCGAACGGCAACGACAACAACCACTGCAGCGACACAACGCGCAACTGCATCGGCGCTTAAAGTGCAACGCGCAACAACAGCGGCGTCATACCAAATTTGGTGACTCTAGCTTGAAAATTGTAAAAAGTGGGGAAAGGGGGGCTGGGGGTGGTATGGGTGGTTGTGGCATCTAAAGTTTTGATGCAGATCTGTGTGGAATGTCAATTGCTATCTTCATACCAAATTTGGTGACTCTAGCTCGAAAATTGTAAAAAGTGGGGAAAGGGGGGCTGGGGGTGGTTTGGGTGATTGTGGCATCCAAAGTTTTGATGCAGATCTGTGTGGAATGTCAATTGCTATCTTCATACCAAATTTGGTGACTCTAGCTCGAAAATTGTATCAGAGGGGAAAGGGGGCTTGGTTCGGTATGGGTGGTTGTGGCACCCAAGTTTTGATGCAGATCTGTGTGGAATGTCAATTGCTATCTTCATACCAAATTTGGTGACTCTAGCTCGAAAATTGTAAAAGTGGGGAACGGGGGGCTGGGGGTGGTATGGGTGGCTGTGGCATCCAATGTTTTGATGCAAATCTGTGTGGAATGTCAATTGCTATATTCAAACCAAATTTGGTGACTCTAGCTCGAAAATTGTAAAAAGTGGTGCAAGGGGGGCTGGGGGCGGTATAGGTGGCTGTGGCATCCAAAGTTTTGAAGCAGATCTGTGTAGAATGTCAATTGCTATCTTCCTTCCAAATTTGGTGACTCTATCTCGAAGTTTGTAAAAATTTGGGAAAGGGGGGCTGGGGGCGGTATGGGTGAGCATGGCATCCAAAGTTTTGATGCAGATCTGTGTTGAATGTCAATTGCTATCTCCATAGCAAATTTGGTGGCTCTAGCTCGAAAATTGTAAAAAGTGGGGAAAGGGGGGCTGGGTGTGGTATGGGTGGTTGTGGCATTCAAATTTTTGATGCTGATCTGTGTAGAATGTCAATTGCTATCTTCATACCAAATTTAGTGACTCTAGCTCGAAAATTGTGAAAAGTGGGGAACGGGGGCTGGGGGTGGTATGGGTGGTTGTGGCATCCAATGTTTTGTTGCAGATCTGTGTGGAATGTCAATTGCTTTATTCAAACCAAATTTGGTGACTCTAGCTCGAAAATTGTAAAAAGTGGGGAAAGGGGGGCTGGGGGCGGTATGGGTGGCTGTGGCATCCAATGTTTTGATGAAGATCTGTGTGGAATGTCAATTGCTATCTTCATACCAAATTTGGTGACTCTAGCTCGAAAATTGTAAAAAGTGTTGAAAGGGGGGCTGGGGGCGGTATGGGTGGCTGTGGTATCCAAATTTTTGATGCAGATCTGTGTGGAATGTCAATTGCTATCTTCAAAAAAAATTTGGTGACTCTAGCTCGAAAATTGTAAAAATTGGGGAAAGGGGGGCTGGGGGTGGTATTGGTGGTTCTGGCATCCAAAGTTTTGATGCAGATCTGTGTTGAATGTCAATTGCTATCTTCATACCAAATTTGGTGACTCTAGCTAGAAAATTGTAAAAAGTGTGGAAAGGGGGGCTGGGGGCGGTATGGGTGGTTGTGGCATCCAAAGTTTTGATGCAGATCTGTGTGGAATGTCAATTGCTATCTTCATACCAAATTTGGTGACTCTAGCTCGAAAATTGTAAAAAGTGGCGAAAGGGGGGCTGGGGGTGGTATGGGTGGTTGTGGCATTCAAAGTTTTGATGCAGATCTGTGTGGAATGTCAATTGCTATCTTCATACCAAATTTAGTGACTCTAGCTCGAAAATTGTGAAAAGTGGGGAACGGGGGCTGGGGGTGGTATGGGTGGTTGTGGCATCCAAAGTTTTGATGCAGATCTGTGTGGAATGTCAATTGCTATCTTCATACCCAATTTGGTGACTCTAGCTCGAAAATTGTATAAGAGGGGAAAGGGGGCTTGGGGCGGTATGGGTGGTTGTGGCACCCAAAGTTTTGATGCAGATCTGTGTCGAATGTCAATTGCTATCTTCATACCAAATTTGGTGACTCTAGCTCGAAAATTGTAAAAAGTGGGGAACGGGGGGCTGGGGGTGGTATGGGTGGCTGTGGCATCCAATGTTTTGATGCAAATCTGTGTGGAATGTCAATTGCTTTATTCAAACCAAATTTGGTGACTCTAGCTCGAAAATTGTAAAAAGTGGTGCAAGGGGGGCTGGGGGCGGTATGGGTGGCTGTGGCATCCAAAGTTTTGATGCAGATCTGTGTCGAATGTCAATTGCTATCTTCATACCCAATTTGGTGACTCTAGCTCGAAAATTGTATAAGAGGGGAAAGGGGGCTTGGGGCGGTATGGGTGGTTGTGGCACCCAAAGTTTTGATGCAGATCTGTGTCGAATGTCAATTGCTATCTTCATACCAAATTTGGTGACTCTAGCTCGAAAATTGTAAAAAGTGGGGAACGGGGGGCTGGGGGTGGTATGGGTGGCTGTGGCATCCAATGTTTTGATGCAAATCTGTGTGGAATGTCAATTGCTTTATTCAAACCAAATTTGGTGACTCTAGCTCGAAAATTGTAAAAAGTGGTGCAAGGGGGGCTGGGGGCGGTATGGGTGGCTGTGGCATCCAAAGTTTTGAAGCAGATCTGTGTAGAATGTCAATTGCTATCTTCCTTCCAAATTTGGTGGCTCTAGCTCGAAAATTGTAAAAAGTGGGGTAAGGGGGGCTGGGGGTGGTATGGGTGGTTGTGGCATTCAAAGTTTTGATGCAGATCTGTGTAGAATCTCAATTGCTATCTTCATACCAAATTTAGTGACTCTAGCTCGAAAATTGTAAAAAGTGGGGAAAGGGGGGCTGGGGGCGGTATGGGTGGTTGTGGCATCCAAAGTTTTGATGCAGATCTGTGTGGAATGTCAATTGCTATCTTCATACTCAATTTGGTGACTCTAGCTCGAAGTTTGTAAAAAGTGGTGAAAGGGGGGCTGGGGGTGGTATGGGTGATTGTGGTATTCAAAGTTTTGATTCAGATCTGTGTGGAATGTCAATTGCTATCTTCCTACCAAATTTGGTGACTGTAGCTCGAAAATTGTGAAAATTGGGGAACGGGGGCTGGGGGTGGTATGGGTGGTTGTGGCATCCAAAGTTTTGATGCAGATCTGTGTGGAATGTCAATTGCTATCTTCTTACCAAATTTGGTGACTCTAGCTCGAATATTTTAAAAGAGGGGAAAGGGGGGCTTGGGGCGGTATGGGTGGTTGTGGCATCCAAAGTTTTGATGCAGATCTGTGTGGAATGTCAATTGCTATCTTCATACCAAATTTGGTGACTCTAGCTCGAAAATTGTAAAAAGTGTTGAAAGGGGGGCTGGGGGCGGTATGGGTGGCTGTGGTATCCAAATTTTTGATGCAGATCTGTGTGGAATGTCAATTGCTATCTTCAAAAAAAATTTGGTGACTCTAGCTCGAAAATTGTAAAAAGTGTGGAAAGGGTGGCTGGGGGTGGTATGGGTGGTTGTGGCAAGTTGTAGGGAACTGGGGGTTCTGAAACAGGAAGTAGCTGTCACTTTCATTGCCCCCAATCTTAATTTATGACCCCATTAAATAATATGATCCCTTTTTTACATTTTTATTTCCCCCAATACTTAAACTTATGACCCTTTTTTTTGACACTTTTATTACCCCCCAATACTATAATTTATGCCCTATTTTGATCGTGCTCGCTTAATTAGACTAGGTATTAAGGACAAAGGCATGACATTCCTAGGCCGCATTGTTATGGTTGCGAGAATCAGTGATCATAGAATCTGGTGTCAAGTGTACATCTGTTTGCACGTGCGTTGTCTTTTACCCCCTGCAAGCAAGCCACGACATGCATTGTTATTGTCAAAAGCAACATCAACAACAGCATCCTTGAGAATCAGTGATCATAGGATCTGGTGTCAAGTGTGCTCCTGTTTTAAGTGCGTTGCCTTGAACACGTGCAAGCAAGCCACAGCATACATTGTTTTTGCCAACAACAACAACATTCATGTGGGTTTGTGAGCAAGGGATCGGGTGTCAAGTTGTGAAAATCAGTGTTCACACTATCAATTTTGGCTATGTAACCAATATGTATTAGAGTCAAGTGTGCTCCTGTTTGACAAGCAGGCCATAAACATTGATTTATGGTTGTAATAATGACAGGATCAGTTTTAACTATTTAACCAATTAGTGTTAGAGTCAAGTGTGCTCCTGTTTTAAGTACGTTGCGCTGCACACGTACATTGATATTGTCAACAGCAACAACAACTACAACCTTCGTGGGGGCGTTATGTGTGCAAGGGTGGGATTTTTCTTTCGCAGCGGCAGCAGCAGCAGATCAACACATTGTTTTTAAACAAGAGTATTGATACTTATACATTAGATTATAAAGAGTTAGAGGGAGAAGGTTTAAGAGGGGGAGTGTTAGAGGGAGAAGGTGTAAGAGGGGGAAAACGTTAAAAGGGAGAAGGTGTTATAGGTATCACCGTCCGTGAGGTTCAGTGAGCAAAGTACATTGCCTATGAAACTATTAGATGCTAGAGTCAAGTGTGCACAGGTTACTTAGCTACAAGTTAGTAGATAAGAGAGAGAGAGAGAGTCAACTGTGAGCAGGTTTCTTAGCTACGAATAAGTAGATAAGAGAGAGTCGAGAGGGCACCTGTTTGACGTGCATTGTCTTCCACACCTGCAGGCAAAACATTAACAATGAATGTTTATGATTGTGAAAACCAGTGATCAAGAATAAAAGGATTGTGCTTTTTTGAAGTACGCTAGTCAAAGGCAGTACATTCGTAGGCCGCATTGTTATGATCAAAAGCAACACCATCAGCAACAACAACTACAACCTTCGTGGGGGCGTTATGTGTGCAATGATGGGAATTTCTTTCGCAGCGGCAGCAGCAGCAAGATCAACACACTGTTTTTAAACAAGAGTATTGATACTTGTACATTTAGATTATAAAGAGTTAGAGGGAAAAGGTGTAAGAGGAGGAGTGTTAAAGGTAGAAGGTGTAAGAGGGGGAAAGGATAGAGGGGGAAAGTGTTAGAGGGAGAAGGTGCTAGAGGAGGAAAGAGTTAGAGGGGGATAGTGCTAGAAGGATACTGTGTGCAAGAAAGTGTTAGAGGGAGGAGGACTTAGAGACAAGTTTGTGCATGCTTGATTGTGCTTTTTTGAAGTACGCTGGTCAAAGGGCAGTACATTCGTAGGCCGCATTGTTATGATCAAAAGCAACACCAACAGCAACAACAACTACAACCTTCGTGGGGCTCTTTGAACAAGGGATAGAACTTTTCTTACGCAGCAGCAGCAGCAGCAATGTCAATACGTTGAGCCTTATGGTTGTGTTAATGACAGGATCAGTTTTTGCTATTCAACCAATTAGTGTTAGAGTCAAGTACGCTACTGTTTTAAATACATTGCTCTGCACACGTAAATTGTTATTGTCAACAGCAACAACAACATCCTTCGTGGGGGGTTATGTGTGCAAGGATGGGAATTGTCTTTCGCAGCAGCAGCAGCAGCAAGATCAACACATTGTTTTTAAACAAGAGTATTGATACTTGTACATATAAATTATAAAGAGTTAGAGGGAGAAGGTGTGAGAGGGGGAGTGTTAGAGGGAGAAGGTGTAAGAGGTGGAAGGGATAGAGTGGGAAAGTGTTAGAGGAGAAGGTGTTAGATACGAATAAGTAGATAAGAGAGAGTCGAGAGGGCGGCTGTTTGACGTGCGTTGCCTTGCACACCTGCAGGCAAAACATAAACAATGAATGTTTGTGAAAACCTGTGATCAAAGAATAAAAGGATTGAGACAAGATTGTGCTTGTTTGAAGTACGCTAGTCAAAGGGCAGTACATTCGTAGGCCGCATTGTTATGATCAAAAGCAAACCAACAACAACAAGAACAACAACATTCGTGAGTGTTATGTAAGCAAGGGATGGGAATTTTTTCGCAGCAGCAGCAACAAGATCAACACAAGAGTATTGAGACTTGCAGATTTAGTTTGAAATATTATAGGGGGAAGTTGTAAGAGGAAGAAAGTGTTAGAGGGAGAAGAGAGAGTTAGTATTAGAGAGAGTAGGTGTTAGAGGGGGAAAGTGTTACAGGGAAAGTGATCCTGCTTGTATTATTATATTAAAACACGCTCCGTTATGCGATTCTATACACGAACGTCTGTGAAATGCAGGTGGTATGTTAATTGATTGTCACTCCTTCTAACGCACACCCAAATTATTCGCTACCTACGTTTCTAACCTTTATTTGCATATATCTGTTTTGATTGTTGCACTGACTTCTGTTACTTTTATAGAGATAATTAGTATAACTTTTAATAAACCAATGAACATTTTTTAAGTTGGTGTACTTTGTTAAGAAACTATCAAATTATGTTTTTCTTATGGGTATGTTTTAATTTTATTTCATGTATATATATATATTTATTTTTTTTATAGATTTTTGTAGTATGTTAAATTTAAGATTTATATTAAGCTTGTTCCGTTGAGGGATTTAGCAAACACAAACACCGAACATTAAGATTAATGACAAGCCGGTAGAACACACAAGTCATACTCCATTATTTTGTTTCGGCTTATAAAAAGCTTTTTAAGTTAATATTATTAGCCTTAGTTCTAGTACTCACTTGAAAGCTTAACGAAGTTCGTGTAGCTGGTATAATAAATCATGTTTTAACAAACTAATTTTGATCTTAATATTTATACTTCATCGTTTATTGAGATTATTGTTATTATTATTTTTTTAATCCCCATATATTGGATTCCGTTCTATCTCACTAATAATTATTTTGCTTATACATTCTTTAAATTCCTTAAGGTAATCTTTTAGGCTTATCAAATAATCATTTCCTTAACTTTCCCTCTGCTCGCTTTAAGATTTTCATCAAATGACACTTTTCATATTTAAGATATCCGTCAAACTATTTCTTATACTCAACTAAAATTATTTCATCAAACTCACATATCAAATCAATTTCTAAAATAAAGAAAATGAAAACAGTAAGATGTTCTTAGCAGCTGGATTTTTTTTTTTTATAAACGGGTTTTACCAACTCTTTCTCAGTATGCTACCTACGATAAAAATGTATAAAGAATGTGTTTTGTACTCATTTACTGACTTCAAAAATTCTTCTATTGACGTTGTATGATACCCTATCTTAATTTGTGTTATATTTAATCGTTTTCTTCAACTTAGTATTCTACAGATTTTTAAACATTTTATGTTATGTAGTTAGCTATTTTGACTAGGCTTTACGCTTAAAACGAGATAGATTGTATTATTGTCCTTAACAAGTTAACTTAACTTTAACAGGGAAATCGATCGGACATTGATTTTAACTTTATAATTGATTGCTTTAATATATTTCAACTGTCAACCTATGTACATTTCTACTTTTTTAGTGATTATGTTAGATTTTTATATTTTCAAACTCATTGCTTGAACTTACAAAATTTCGTTACTAATTTCTTATAATTGATGGATGGTAATATTTTATTTCATTATTCTCCCCATTTTTCTTGCATTTAATAAGAAGTGCATTGAACTAGCTTATCAGTTCGAGACATGAGTCTTACACTGTTTCGAAAAGTATGAATACGTTAAAAGTTTTAATTTAAGGGTTAAGTATCTACATATTAGATGCCATGTTATTAGGGCGTATTTATTCATATAATTATTATAATTATTTCTTAAGGAGACTTATTTTCTTTAGTGCTCAAAACTTATTGTCGCTAAAGGATTATTTTTTCATGATCTGAGTTATTTATTTAATTCGTGAAACCATTGTATTGTGATTTATTATTCTTGAACCTTTGCATTAATCTTGAATTTGGATGGCAAAATACGGTTGTGATGTACTAAAGCTCGAGATGACTTGAGAGTCGGTATTTTGCAAAACGGGCGGTAGAGTACTTAAAATTTTTAATTTAAGTATGTTTTTAAAATAATGTACTTTAACTATCACCGGAATGGTTTATACCCACTAATATTGATATTTTCGGTTTTTTCTTCCTTTGTATTAGTCGTTTTATACACCCTAGCTCTTGATCCTGTTTTTTGATTTTAGTAGAGTGTTTGATTTTATTGCATATGTTTGTGGAGGATTCTCCAAATAATAAGATTTGGTTTAATAATTGTATAGCAAGATTTATTTTTCTTTTTATGTTGGTAAAGCAATAGTTGTATATTAAACTAATAAAAAGAGCGCAAGCAAGTCATTTACAATAATTTTCACTAACTTAGGATTCTTGGTATTAAGACCGTTTAGACTTCAAGTAGTAAGTAGTAAGCAGTTTTGCTAGACTATATTCTATTATGATTCTTGTGGGTTATAATTCGTACATTGAAAGAGCGAGATAAAGCTGTTCTTGTTTAGGTCCACAATCTATTTTCTTGGTCCATTTCCTTTACATATAATACGGCAGGGAGTAAGATTTAAAAGTAGTATGTCATTCCATTCTAATAATATTTGTATATTGTTTTTATTATTTTGCTATTTAATTTTTATTTTATTCTTTTATGTTATTTGTCTTTATATATTGCCTTTAAATTTAAGGGTTTTGCCTCTCAATTCTTGAACCGAGTCATAGTATTTTTTTTTTTTTCTGTGCTGCATAAACGAAAGCATGCTTGATCCCAGATATGTTTATTCTTAATCAATATGTAGATCAACACCGTAGCCTTTCAAGTACTATATGTCTGTATCTTTATTTTATCAGCTTTTAGGTATTGAGATTAAATTTTGCTCAGAATCTAATCGCTGACTTAAACACATGAGTGTTACAACTTTCACACTTAAGGAGCATCAGGTCTTTTCGTTTCAAAGTGTTTACTATTTGACGCTTTTAAGAACAATTTGCTTGCCTGAGCTAGGTAGGTTATACAGTTAAAACAATTAGTGGAAAGACGGAACTGTCTTATAGAATTTCTTCAACATTATTAGTTGGTTCTTTCCGTTTCGCATTTTATCACGCACTTTGAGATTATTATGTTTCTTAATGGAATGTGCTCTATGTTCCTGATTGATTGCTGATTATTGTTGTTAATTATTATTTTGTTTATTTATTTCTTTTGCATCTCATATAGTATTTTTCCCTTATGTTTCTTTTTTATTGCGCTCCACTTCTATACTTACTTTAATAATTTTCGATGTTTCCTAAAATTTATATTCAATCGTCCTTTATTTGACAAAAACTGGGCTGTTAAAAACGGAAGCCAATTAATGTATCAAACTGATGGAAGGGAATAGTTGTGTTTATTTTCATTTAAAAATAAAAATAGGCTGTTATACGGGTACACAAAATATTTACTTATATTAAATTAAAAGTACTATCACTGTTTACGATAGCCTGGCATCCTAAAGAGACTCAATCGCTCACCATCATCACTTGACACCCCACCCTCCCATACGACGAAGCGATCCTCACCTGGACCATCAATCGTACACACATAATTAACTTTTACCTATATAATGTACGGTTTGAATGTAGGCGCCTTATTTGAATAGTATTTCATTGTTCTACTCTGTACCGATTTTGGATCCCTGATTTATATTATTTCCAGCTACTTTCCAAGGCTCACACCTTTAACTTTTAACACACCAGCCCACAAAACATATAATTTGGATATAAAAACATTAGACAACGACATCAAGCACCAAGAGCTATTAAAAAAATGTATTAAGTATTCGGAGGAAATTTGATCGAACAATGTAACACCCAAAATATTTATTATGGCTTACATTAAATCGTGAAGTCATAATCGAGTCTACTACGTACTTCACATTTTTGCATGAGTTGTTCCCATCTGAAACCCCTATCAATTTATCCGTTTTTTCTTATTATTATTTTTTCAACCAAGTAAATGCGTACCTGTTTTTTCAATTTTATCTCTCTAGAAAATGTCTGTAAGTTCGGTAGCTTCACAGTCATTCAATATGTTTGTTATAGGGATTTTGTATTGTATTTCTATAATTGTACATTTTAAGTTTTCCGGTTTGGTGAGTAGCTCTTCTCAATTAAGTATTATATTTGCTTATACATACATAATCATTTACTTAGATTTTTGTCTGACTAAAAAAATGTCTTCAAATCTTTTAAAAATTTAAGGATTTTCTTTTATGTATGGAATTTAGCTGTCCTATTATATCGCTGATTGTTCTAACTAAACAATTGATTGAACACTACCTCCATAATGTCTCTTAAACGTATCTTTGATTGAGTTTTCAATAATAACCTCTTATTAATTTTTTAGATCGTACCCGAGTCACGTTAATATTGCAGGGTACGTAAAAATTAGCACGCAAACAAGATTGAGGGCAGAGACACTCCTAAAAGGCTTTGAGCAAAGGGTGAAGTGGAAAAGGTACAATAAGGTAGGAGCTAACGAATAGCGAGAGTCTTTAGATGGAAGACAAGACAAATGTTTATCGGGAGAAAGAATCCTCCTTTCACATTATAGCAGTATGCGTTGCCTTAGCAAGGAACAAATTTATTGTCTTAGAACAACATATCAACCGTATTAAAGGCTAAGAAACCCTCAACTCATCATAAATACTTGATCTCGTACAGTTTCCATATCCGGTGGAAGAGTCATAGAACTAGAAAGGGGGGCACAACAGACCTCTCAGTTACCAAATCATTCATCGACGATTAAGGTTTATACAGGCAGGAGACATATTATTCTATTATTGATTCCCCTTTATGTTTATTTTTTTTTTATTAAAAAGTTGTTACTATTCTACTGACTTTTATTGATTTTTTATTATTTTGTATTATCTTGTCGGAAGGTTAATTTCTGTTTGTTTTTCTTCACAAAGTAGTTTACATCTGTCAGCAATGTCAATTCGTGATTTTTTTCTAAAAAATTTTTGAGATTCGAATCTATTTTTTAAAGCCAACAAAAGTACTGACGCAATACTGCTGCGTTTTGTACTATAACTTGAATTTAACATTTAAATGAAAGAACAAGTCCACAATCGTGGCGATTAAAAACCGGAACTTAAAAGTACGCTGTTGAACAGAGTAAAGTACTCCTTGCAAGGTGAGGCAGCGGTGGCCATCTGACGTTTCCAGGCAAATATTTTCTCTTTCAACTCCAATTCTAGAACTCATAAATACAAATTTTGCTCCTAAAAGCACGGATTTTTCAGGTTTAAAAATAGGTTGATGTTTGACTGTAATATAAAAATAACAGCTAACAGCAAGCTGTTTTTAAAACAGGTTGTTGATAGATGTTAAACTGGTGGACTGTTATATCTGCATATTGCACATATAACAGCCCTCCGTTTAAACATATATCAACAACCTGTTTTTGAACCTGAAAAATCCCTGTTTTTAGCAGCAAATGTACACCCCCCCCCCTCCCCTCAACTGTTTTCAAACCGGAAAAATTGCAGTCAAACAACAACCTGATTCTTGAAAACCACAAAAATAACAGTTTAACAGCCCCAGTATTTAAAACCAGAAAAAATAACAGCTCTCTTTTTAAAACTGTTAAACAACAACCGGTTTCTTAAACCGAAATAAACCTGTTTTTACCAGCTAAACTGCAGCCGGTTTTTTTCTTAGCGGTAAAATAACCGCTCTCTGTTTTAAACAGCTATATAACAACCTGTTTCTTAAAAACATCAAAATTAACAGCAAAACAAGAAGCTGTTTCTGAAAAACATGAAAAATAACAGCAAAACAAGAAGCTGTTTCTGAAAAACATGAAAAATAACAGCAAAACAGCATCCGGTTTTTCAAACCGTAAAAAATAGCAGCTCCCTCCCTGTTTTAAACAGTTAAACAACAACCGGTTTCTAAAACCGAAAAAAAAAAGTGTTTTTAACAGCAAAACTCCCACCAGTTCCATGTATTTTGGGCTTATCTCTTTTCAAGATTATTGTATGAGTTCTAGAATTGGAGTTGAAAGAGAAAATATTGCCTGGAAACGTCAGATGGCCACCGCTGCCTCACTTTGCAAGGAGTACTTTACTCTGTTCAACAGCGTACTTTTAAGTCCCGGTTTTTAATCGCCACGATTGTGGACTTGTTCTTTCATTTAAATGTTAATTAAAGTTATAGTACAAAACGCAGTAGTATTGCGTCAGTACTTTTGTTGGCTTTAAAAAATAGATTCGAATCTCAAAAATTTTTTAGAATAAAAATCACGAATTGACATTGCTGACAGATGTAAACTACTTTGTGAAGAAAACAAACAGAAATTAACCTTCCGAATAAAAAATCAATAAAAGTCAGTAGAATAGTAACAACTTTTTAATAAAAAAAAAAATTAAACATAAAGGGGAATCAATAATAGAATAATTTGTCTCCTGCCTGTATAAACCTTAATCGTCGATGAATGATTTGGTAACTGAGAGGTCTGTTGTGCCCCCCCTTCTAGTTCTATGACTCTTCCACCAGATATGGAAACTGTACGAGATCAAGTATTTATGATGAGTTGAGGGTTTCTTAGCCTTTAATACGGTTGATAATTTGTTCTAAGACAATAAAATGTGTTCCTTGCTAAGGCAACGCATACTGCTATAATGTGAAAGGAGGATTCTTCTCCCGATAAACATTTGTCTTATCTTCCATCTAAAGACTCTCGCTGTTCGTTAGCTCCTACCTTATTGTACCTTTTTCTACTTCACCCTTTGCTCAAAGCCTTTTAGGAGTGTCTCTGCCCTCAATCTTGTTTGCGTGCTAATTTTACGTACCCTGCAATATTAACGTGACTCGGGTACGATCTAAAAAAATTAATAAGAATTTATTATCGAAAACAAAAGAGACATATGCAGGTAGTGTTCGATCAATTGTTTATTTAGAACAATCAGCGATATAATAGGACAGCTAAAATTCCATACATAAAAGTAAATCCTTAAATTTTAAAAGATTTGAAGACATTTTTATTAGTCAGACAAAAATCTAAATAAATGATTATGTGTGTATAAACAAACATAATACTTAATTGAGAAGAGCCACTCACCAGACCGGAAAACTTAAAATGTACAATAGTAGTAGGGAACTGCCGGTTCTGGAACAGGATGTAGCTGTCACTTTTATTACCCCCAATCATAATTTATTACCCCACTTGAGAATCATCGATCCCTTTTTTACACTTTTATTACCCACTTGAGAATCAGTGATCATAGAATCTAGTCTCAAGTGTATTCCTGTTTTAAGTAAATTGCCTTGTACACTTACAAGCAGGCAACAGTATGCATTGTTTTTGTCAAAAGCAGCAACATAACAACATTCAAGTGGGTTATTTGATCATACAATCTGGTGTCAAGGATGCGCCTGTTTAACGAGCAAGCCATAAACATTGAGCATAGTTATTGGGAAAATCAGTTTTGGCTATTTAACCATTTATTATTAGAGTCAAATACAGGCTAAGCCACAGCATGCATTGTTTTTGTAAAGAGCAGTAACAGTAAAAACATTCAAGTGGGTTATTTGATCATACGATCTGGTGTCAAGGATGCGCCTGTTTAACGAGCAAGCCATAAACATTGAGCATAGTTATTGGGAAAATCAGTTTTGGCTATGTAACCAATTTGGCCATAAACATTGATCTTTATGGTTTTGATAATGACAGGATCAGTTTTAGCTATTTAACCATTTAGTGCTAGAGTCAAGTGTGCTTCAGTTTAAATACGTTGCTCTGCACACGTGCATTGTAATATTAACAACATCAACTACAACCTTCGTGGGGGCCTTATGTGTGCAAGGATGGGAATTTTCTTTTGCAGCGGCAGCAGCAGCAAGATCAACACGTTGTTTTTAAACAAGAGTATTGATACTTGTACATATAGATTATAAAGAGTTAGAGGGAGAAGGTGTAAGAGGGGGAGTGTTAGAGGGAGAAGGTGTCAGAGGGGGAAAGGATAGATGGGGAAGTGTTAGAGGGAGAAGGTGTTAGAGGAGGAAAGAGTTAGAGGGGGATAGTGTTAGAAGGGTACTGTGTGCAAGAAAGTGTTAGAGGGAGGAAGACTTAGAGACAAGTTTGTGCATGCTTGATTGTGCTTTTTTGAAGTACGCTGGTCAAAGGGCAGTACATTCGTAGGCCGCATTGTTATGATCAAAAGCAACACCAACAGCAACAACAACTACAACCTTCGTGGGGCTCTTGAACAAGGGATGGAACTTTTCTTACGCAGCAGCAGCAGCAGCAATGTCAATACGTTGAGCCTTATGGTTGTGCTAATGACAGGATCAGTTTTTGCTATTCAACCAATTAGTGTTAGAGTCCAGTATGCTACTGTTTTAAATACATTGCTCTGCACACGTAAATTGTTATTGTCAACAGCAACAACAACATCCTTCGTGGGGGGTTATGTGTGCAAGGATGGGAATTGTCTTTCGCAGCAGCAGCAGCAGCAAGATCAACACATTGTTTTTAAACAAGAGTATTGATACTTGTACATATAGATTATAAAGAGTTAGAGGGAGAAGGTGTAAGAGGGGGAGTGTTAGAGGGAGAAGGTGTAAGAGGGGGAAGGATAGAGTGGGAAAGTGCTAGAGGGAGAAGGTGCTAGATACGAATAAGTAGATAAGAGAGAGTCGAGAGGGCGGCTGTTTGACGTGCAGGCAAAACATAAACAATGAATGTTTGTGAAAACCTGTGATCAAAGAATAAAAGGATTGAGACAAGATTGTGCTTGTTTGAAGTACGCTAGTCAAAGGGCAGTACATTCGTAGGCCGCATTGTTATGATCAAAAGCAACACCAACAACAACAAGAACAACAACATTCGTGAGTGTTATGTAAGCAAGGGATGGGAATTTTTCCGCAGCAGCACCAGAAAGATCAACACAAGAGTATTGAGACTTGCAGATTTAGTTTGAAATATTATAGGGGGAAGTTGTAAGAGGAGGAAAGTGTTAGAGGGAGAAAGAGAGAGTTAGTATTAGAGAGAGTAGGTGTTAGAGGGGGAAAGTGTTACAGGGGAAAGTGATCCTGCTTGTATTATTATATTAAAACACGCTCCGTTATGCGATTCTATACACGAGCGTCTGTGAAATGCAGGTGGTATGTTTATTGATTGTCCCTCCTTCTAACGCACACCCAACTTATTCGCTACTTACGTTTCTAACCTTAATTTGCATATATCTGTTTTGATTATTGCACTGACTTCTGTTACTTTTATAGAGATAATTAGTATAACTTTTTAATAAACCAATGAACATTTTTTAAGTTGGTGTACTTTGTTAAGAAACTATCAAATTATGTTTTTCTTATGGGTATGTTTTAATTTTATTTCATGTATATATATATATATTTATTTTTTTTATAGATTTTTGTAGTATGTTAAATTTAAGATTTATATTAAGCTTGTTCCGTTGAGGGATTTAGCAAACACAAACACCGAACATTAAGGTTAATGACAAGCCGGTAGAACACACAAGTCATACTCCATGATTTTGTTTCGGCTTTTTTAAGTCAATATTATAAGCCTTAGTTCTAGTACTCACTTGAAAGCTTAACGAAGTTCGTGTAGCTGGTATAATAAATCATGTTTTAACAAACTAATTTTGATCTTAATATTTATACTTCATCGTTTATTGAGATTATTGTTATTATTATTTTTTTAATCCCCATATATTGGATTTCGTTCTATCTCAGTAATAATTTATTTTGCTTATACATTCTTTAAATTCCTTAAGGTAATCTTTTAGGCTTATCAAATAATCATTTCCTTAACTTTCCCTCTGCTCGCTTTAAGATTTTCATCAAATGACACTTTTCATATTTAAGATATCCGTCAAACTATTTCTTATACTCAACTAAAATTATTTCATCAAACTCACATATCAAATCAATTTCTAAAATAAAGAAAATGAAAACAGTAAGATGTTCTTAGCAGCTTGATTTTTTATAAACGTGTTTTACCAACTCTTTCTCAGTATGCTACCTACGATAAAAATGTATAAAGAATGTGTTTTGTACTCATTTACTGACTTCAAAAATTCTTCTATTGACGTTGTATGATACCCTATCTTAATTTGTGTTATATTTAATCATTTTCTTCAACTTAGTATTCTACAGATTTTTAAACATTTTATGTTATGTAGTTAGCTATTTTGACTAGGCTTTACGCTTAAAACGAGATAGATTGTATTATTGTCCTTAACAAGTTAACTTAACTTTAACAGGGAAATCGATCGGACATTGATTTTTAACTTTATAATTGATTGCTTTAATATATTTCAACTGTCAACCTATGTACATTTCTACTTTTTTAGTGATTATGTTAGATTTTTATATTTCCAAACTCATTGCTTGAACTTACAAAATTTCGTTACTAATTTCTTATAATTGATGGATGGTAATATTTTATTTCATTATTCTCCCCATTTTTCTTGCATTTAATAAGGAAGTGCATTGAACTAGCTTATCAGTTCGAGATATGAGTCTTACACTGTTTCGAAAAGTATGAATACGTTAAGTGTTTTAATTTAAGGGTTAAGTATCTATTAGATGCCATGTTATTAGGGCGTATTTATTCATGTAATTATTATAATTATTTCTTAAGGAGACTTATTTTCTTTAGTGCTCAAAACTTATTGTCGCTAAAGGATTTATTTTTTCATGATCTGAGTTATTTATTTAATTCGTGAAACCATTGTATTGTGTTTTATTATTCTTGAACCTTTGCATTAATCTTGAATTTGGATGGCAAAATACGGTTGTGATGTACTAAAGCTCGAGATGACTTGAGAGTCGGTATTTTGCAAAACGGGCGGTAGAGTACTTAAAATTTTTAATTGTAGTGTGTTTTTAAAATAATAACCTTTAACTATCACCGGATTGGTTTTTCTTCCTTTGTATTAGTCGTTTTATACACCCTAGCTCTGGATCCTGTTTTTTGATTTTAGATAAGGGTTTGATTTTATTGTATACTATTTGTGGAGGAGGCTCCAAATAATAAGATTTGGTTTAATAATTGTATGGTAAGATTTATTTTTCTTTTTTATGTTGGTAAAGCACTAGTTGTGTGTATGTTAAACTAATAAAAAGAGCGCAAACAAGTCATTTACAATAATTTTCACTAACTTAGGATTCATGGTCTTAAGACCGTTTAGACTTCATCGTAAGTAGTTTTGCTAGACTATATTCTATTATGATTCTTGTGGGTTTTAATTCGTACATTGAAAGAGCGAGATAAAGCTGTTCTTGCTTAGGTCCACAATCTATTTTCTTAGTCCATTTTCCTTTACATATAATACCTCAGGGAGTAAGATTTAAAAGTAGTATGTCATTCTATTCTAGTTATATTTGTATATTGTTTTTATTATTTTGCTATTTAATTTTTATTTTATTCTTTTATGTTATTTGTCTTTATATATTGCCTTTAAATTTAAGGGTTTTGCCTCTCAATTTTTGAACCGAGACATAGTATTTTTATACCCTTAACCCATAAAATGGGTAAATAAGGGTATAATGGTTTTGTGCAAAAGTATGTAACAGGCAGAAGGAAGCATCTCCGACCCTATAAAGTATATATATTCTTGATCAGCATCAACAGCCGAGACGATATAGCCATGTCCGTCTGTCCGTCTGTCTGTCCGTCTGTCCGTCTGACCGTCTGTCCGTCTGTATGAACGCGTGGATCTCAGAGACTACAAGAGCTAGAGACTTCTGATTTTGTACTTAAGTTCTCCTATACCATGAGCAGAACAAGTTTGCTTCAAATTATCGATAACTATTCTGGTTTCCGATACACAAATAATATCGATAACAATAGAATATCGATTTTGGAAAATCTAAAAATGAGGGTTGAAGTAATGGATAATGATAGAACTTTTCTGAAAATTTCGTCCAAATCGGTTGAGAAACACCGGAGATATTAAACTTAATCGATGGAAGCTAAGCCAGTATACCAAAGTCTTATATAAATTAAATATATTTATTGCAACTGGGTTCAGGGTATCTTCTAGTCGGGCTCTCCCGACTAGAGCCTTCTAACTTGTTTCCCAGATGTGTTTATTCTTAATCAATATTTAGATCAACACCGTTGGCTTTCAAGTACTATATGTCTGTCTCAATATTTTATCAGCTTTTAGGTATTGAGATTAAATTTTGCTCAGAATCTATTCGCTAACTTAAACACATGAGTGTTACAACTTTCACACTTAAGGAGCATCAGGTCTTTTCGTTTCAAAGTGTTTACTATTTGACGCTTTTAATAACAATTTGCTTGCCTGAGCTAGGTAGGTTATACAGTTAAAAAAATTAGTGGAAAGACGGAACTGTCTTATAGAATTTCTTCAACATTATTAGTTGGTTCTTTCCGTTTCGCATTTTATCACGCACTTTGAGATTATTATATAACTTAATGGAATGTACACATACAAGCAGGCAACAGTATGCATTGTTTTTTGTCAAAAACAGCAACATAACAACATTCAAGTCGGTTATTTGATCATACAATCTGGTGTCAAGGATGCGCCTGTTTAACGAGCAAGCCATAAACATTGAGCATAGTTATTGGGAAAATCAGTTTTGGCTATTAAACCATTTATTATTAGAGTCAAATACAGGCTAAGCCACAGCATGCATTGTTTTTTGTAAAGAGCAGTAACGGTAAAAACATTCAAGTGGGTTATTTGATCATACGATCTGGTGTCAAGGATGCGCCTGTTTAACGAGCAAGCCATAAACATTGAGCATAGTTATTGGGAAAATCAGTTTTGGCTATGTAACCAATTTGGCCATAAACATTGATCTTTATGGTTTTGATAATGACAGGATCAGTTTTAGCTATTTAACCATTTAGTGCTAGAGTCAAGTGTGCTTCAGTTTTAAATACGTTGCTCTGCACACGTGCATTGTAATTGTTAACAACATCAACTACAACCTTTGTGGGGGCCTTATGTGTGCAAGGATGGGAATTTTCTTTTGCAGCGGCAGCAGCAGCAAGATCAACACATTGTTTTTAAACAAGAGTATTGATACTTGTACATATAGATTATAAAGAGTTAGAGGGAGAAGGTGTAAGAGGGGGAGTGTTAGAGGGAGAAGGTGTAAGAGGGGGAAAGGATAGATGGGGAAAGTGTTAGAGGGAGAAGGTGTTAGAGGAGGAAAGAGTTAGAGGGGGATAGTGTTAGAAGGGTACTGTGTGCAAGAAAGTGTTAGAGGGAGGAAGACTTAGAGACAAGTTTGTGCATGCTTGATTGTGCTTTTTTGAAGTACGCTGGTCAAAGGGCAGTACATTCGTAGGCCGCATTGTTATGATCAAAAGCAACACCAACAGCAACAACAACTACAACCTTCGTGGGGCTCTTTGAACAAGGGATGGAACTTTTCTTACGCAGCAGCAGCAGCAGCAATGTCAATACGTTGAGCCTTATGGTTGTGCTAATGACAGGATCAGTTTTTGCTATTCAACCAATTAGTGTTAGAGTCCAGTATGCTACTGTTTTAAATACATTGCTCTGCACACGTAAATTGTTATTGTCAACAGCAACAACAACATCCTTCGTGGGGGGTTATGTGTGCAAGGATGGGAATTGTCTTTCGCAGCAGCAGCAGCAGCAAGATCAACACATTGTTTTTAAACAAGAGTATTGATACTTGTACATATAGATTATAAAGAGTTAGAGGGAGAAGGTGTAAGAGGGGGAGTGTTAGAGGGAGAAGGTGTAAGAGGGGGAAAGGATAGAGTGGGAAAGTGCTAGAGGGAGAAGGTGCTAGATACGAATAAGTAGATAAGAGAGAGTCGAGAGGGCGGCTGTTTGACGTGCAGGCAAAACATAAACAATGAATGTTTGTGAAAACCTGTGATCAAAGAATAAAAGGATTGAGACAAGATTGTGCTTGTTTGAAGTACGCTAGTCAAAGGGCAGTACATTCGTAGGCCGCATTGTTATGATCAAAAGCAACACCAACAACAACAAGAACAACAACATTCGTGAGTGTTATGTAAGCAAGGGATGGGAATTTTTTCGCAGCAGCACCAGAAAGATCAACACAAGATTATTGAGACTTGCAGATTTAGTTTGAAATATTATAGGGGGAAGTTGTAAGAGGAGGAAAGTGTTAGAGGGAGAAAGAGAGAGTTAGTATTAGAGAGAGTAGGTGTTAGAGGGGGAAAGTGTTACAGGGGAAAGTGATCCTGCTTGTATTATTATATTAAAACACGCTCCGTTATGCGATTCTATACACGAGCGTCTGTGAAATGCAGGTGGTATGTTTATTGATTGTCCCTCCTTCTAACGCACACCCAACTTATTCGCTACTTACGTTTCTAACATTAATTTGCATATATCTGTTTTGATTATTGCACTGACTTCTGTTACTTTTATAGAGATAATTAGTATAACTTTTTAATAAACCAATGAACATTTTTTAAGTTGGTGTACTTTGTTAAGAAACTATCAAATTATGTTTTTCTTATGGGTATGTTTTAATTTTATTTCATGTATATATATATATATTTATTTTTTTTTATAGATTTTTGTAGTATGTTAAATTTAAGATTTATATTAAGCTTGTTCCGTTGAGGGATTTAGCAAACACAAACACCGAACATTAAGGTTAATGACAAGCCGGTAGAACACACAAGTCATACTCCATGATTTTGTTTCGGCTTTATAAAAAGCTTTTTTAAGTCAATATTATAAGCCTTAGTTCTAGTACTCACTTGAAAGCTTAACGAAGTTCGTGTAGCTGGTATAATAAATCATGTTTTAACAAACTAATTTTGATCTTAATATTTATACTTCATCGTTTATTGAGATTATTGTTATTATTATTTTTTAATCCCCATATATTGGATTTCGTTCTATCTCAGTAATAATTTATTTTGCTTATACATTCTTTAAATTCCTTAAGGTAATCTTTTAGGCTTATCAAATAATCATTTCCTTAACTTTCCCTCTGCTCGCTTTAAGATTTTCATCAAATGACACTTTTCATATTTAAGATATCCGTCAAACTATTTCTTATACTCAACTAAAATTATTTCATCAAACTCACATATCAAATCAATTTCTAAAATAAAGAAAATTAAAACAGTAAGATGTTCTTAGCAGCTGGATTTTTTTTTTTATAAACGGGTTTTACCAACTCTTTCTCAGTATGCTACCTACGATAAAAATGTATAAAGAATGTGTTTTGTACTCATTTACTGACTTCAAAAATTCTTCTATTGACGTTGTATGATACCCTATCTTAATTTGTGTTATATTTCATCATTTTCTTCAACTTAGTATTCTACAGATTTTTAAACATTTTATGTTATGTAGTTAGCTATTTTGACTAGGCTTTACGCTTAAAACGAGATAGATTGTATTATTGTCCTTAACAAGTTAACTTAACTTTAACAGGGAAATCGATCGGACATTGATTTTTAACTTTATAATTGATTGCTTTAATATATTTCAACTGTCAACCTATGTACATTTCTACTTTTTTAGTGATTATGTTAGATTTTTATATTTCCAAACTCATTGCTTGAACTTACAAAATTTCGTTACTAATTTCTTATAATTGATGGATGGTAATATTTTATTTCATTATTCTCCCCATTTTTCTTGCATTTAATAAGGAAGTGCATTGAACTAGCTTATCAGTTCGAGATATGAGTCTTACACTGTTTCGAAAAGTATGAATACGTTAAGTGTTTTAATTTAAGGGTTAAGTATCTATTAGATGCCATGTTATTAGGGCGTATTTATTCATATAATTATTATAATTATTTCTTAAGGAGACTTATTTTCTTTAGTGCTCAAAACTTATTGTCGCTAAAGGATTTATTTTTTCATGATCTGAGTTATTTATTTAATTCGTGAAACCATTGTATTGTGTTTTATTATTCTTGAACCTTTGCATTAATCTTGAATTTGGATGGCAAAATACGGTTGTGATGTACTAAAGCTCGAGATGACTTGAGAGTCGGTATTTTGCGAAACGGGCGGTAGAGTACTTAAAATTTTTAATTGTAGTGTGTTTTTAAAATAATAACCTTTAACTATCACCGGATTGGTTTTTCTTCCTTTGTATTAGTCGTTTTATACACCCTAGCTCTGGATCCTGTTTTTTGATTTTAGATAAGGGTTTGATTTTATTGTATACTATTTGTGGAGGAGGCTCCAAATAATAAGATTTGGTTTAATAATTGTATGGTAAGATTTATTTTTCTTTTTATGTTGGTAAAGCACTAGTTGTGTGTATGTTAAACTAATAAAAAGAGCGCAAACAAGTCATTTAAAATAATTTTCACTAACTTAGGATTCATGGTCTTAAGACCGTTTAGACTTCATCGTAAGTAGTTTTGCTAGACTATATTCTATTATGATTCTTGTGGGTTTTAATTCGTACATTGAAAGAGCGAGATAAAGCTGTTCTTGCTTAGGTCCACAATCTATTTTCTTAGTCCATTTTCCTTTACATATAATACCTCAGGGAGTAAGATTTAAAAGTAGTATGTCATTCTATTCTAGTTATATTTGTATATTGCTTTTATTATTTTGCTATTTAATTTTTATTTTATTCTTTTATGTTATTTGTCTTTATATATTGCCTTTAAATTTAAGGGTTTTGCCTCTCAATTTTTGAACCGAGACATAGTATTTTTATACCCTTAACCCATAAAATGGGTAAATAAGGGTATAATGGTTTTGTGCAAAAGTATGTAACAGGCAGAAGGAAGCATCTCCGACCCTATAAAGTATATATATTCTTGATCAGCATCAACAGCCGAGACGATATAGCCATGTCCGTCTGTCCGTCTGTCTGTCCGTCTGTCCGTCTGACCGTCTGTCCGTCTGTCCGTCTGTATGAACGCGTGGATCTCAGAGACTACAAGAGCTAGAGACTTCTGATTTTGTACTTAAGTTCTCCTATACCATGAGCAGAACAAGTTTGCTTCAAATTATCGATAACTATTCTGGTTTCCGATACACAAATAATATCGATAACAATAGAATATCGATTTTGGAAAATCTAAAAATGAGGGTTGAAGTAATGGATAATGATAGAACTTTTCTGAAAATTTCGTCCAAATCGGTTGAGAAACACCGGAGATATTAAACTTAATCGATGGAAGCTAAGCCAGTATACCAAAGTCTTATATAAATTAAATATATTATTGCAACTGGGTTCAGGGTATCTTCTAGTCGGGCTCTCCCGACTAGAGCCTTCTTACTTGTTTTTTTCTGTGCTGCATAAACGAAAGCATGCTTGATCCCAGTTGTGTTTATTCTTAATCAATATTTAGATCAACACCGTTGGCTTTCAAGTACTATATGTCTGTCTCAATATTTTATCAGCTTTTAGGTATTGAGATTAAATTTTGCTCAGAATCTATTCGCTAACTTAAACACATGAGTGTTACAACTTTCACACTTAAGGAGCATCAGGTCTTTTCGTTTCAAAGTGTTTACTATTTGACGCTTTTAAGAACAATTTGCTTGCCTGAGCTAGGTAGGTTATACAGTTAAAAAATTAGTGGAAAGACGGAACTGTCTTATAGAATTTCTTCAACATTATTAGTTGGTTCTTTCCGTTTCGCATTTTATCACGCACTTTGAGATTATTATATAACTTAATGGAATGTTCTCTATGTTCCTGATTGATTGCTGATTATTGTTGTTAATTATTATTTTGTTTATTTATTTCTTTTGCATCTCATATAGTATTTTTCCCTTATGTTTCTTTTTTATTGCGCTCCACTTCTATACTTACTTTAATAATTTTCGATGTTTCCTAAAATTTATATTCAATCGCCCTTTATTTGACAAAAACTGGGCTGTTAAAAACGGAAGCCAATTAGTCTATCAAACTGATGGAAGGGAATAGTTGTGATTATTTTTCATTTAAAAATAAAAATAGGCTGTTATACGGGTACACAAAATATTTACTTATATAAAATTAAAAGTACTGTTACTATTTACGGCAGCCTGGCATCCTAAAGAGACTCAATCGCTCACCATCATCACTTGACACCCCACCCACCCATACGACGAAGCGATCCTCACCTGGACCATCAATCGTACACACATAATTAACTTTTACCTAGATAATGTACGGTTTGCATGTAGGCGCCTTATTTGAATAGTATTTCATTGTTCTACTCTGTACCGATTTTGGATCCCCTGATTTATATTATTTCCAGCTACTTTCCAAGGCTCACACCTTTAAGTTTTAACACACCAGCCCACAAAACATATAATTTGGATAAAAAAAACATTAGACAACGACTATCAAGCACCAAGAGCTATTAAACAAACTTATAAAGTATTCGGCGGAAATTTGATCGAACAATGTAACACCCAAAATATTTATTATGGTTTACATTAAATCGTGAAGTCATAGTCGAGTCTACTACGTACTTCACATTTTTCCATGAGTTGTTCCCATCTAAAACCCCTATCAATTTATCAGTTTTTTCTTATTATTATTTTTTCAAACAAGTAAGTGCGTACCTGTTTTTTCAATTTTATCTCTCTAGAAAATGTCTGTAAGTTCGGTAGCCTCACAGTCATTCAATATGTTTGTTATAGGGATTTTGTATTGTATTTCTATTATTGTACATTTTAAGTTTTCCGGTTTGGTGAGTAGCTCTTCTCATTTAAGTATTATGTTTGCTTATACACATAATCACACATAATCATTTACTTAGATTTTTATCTGACTAATAAAAATGTCTTAAAATCTTTTAAAAATTTAAGGATTTAGTTTTATGTATGGAATTTTAGCTGTCCTTTTATATCGCTGATTGTTCTAACTAAACAATTGATTGAACACTACCTCCATAAACGTATCTTTGATTGAGTTTTCGATAATAACTTCTTATTAATTTTTTTAGATCGTACCCGAGTCACGTAAATATTGCAGGGTACGTAAAAATTAGCACGCAAACAAGATTGAGGGCAGAGACACTCCTAGAAGGCTTTGAGCCGAAGTGTGACGTAGAAAAAGGTACAATAAGGTAGGAGCTAACGAACAGCGAGAGTCTTTAGATGGAAGCGAACTGAACGAAGACATCTGATCTCAGACAAGACAAATGTTTATCGGGAGAAAGAATCCTCCTTTCATATTATAGCAGTATGCGTAGCCTTAGCAAGGAACAAATTTTATTGTCTTAGAACAACATATCAACCGTATTAAAGGCTAAGAAACCCTCAACTCATCATAAATACTTGATCTCGTACAGTTCCCATGTCCGGTGGAAGAGTCATAGAACTAGAAGGGGGGGCACAACAGACCTCTCAGTTACCAAATCATTCATCGACGATTAAGGTTTATACAGGCAGGAGACATATTATTCTATTATTGATTCCCCTTTATGTTTAATTTTTTTTTTATTAGAAAGTTGTAACTATTCTACTGACTTTTATTGATTTTTTATTAATTTTTTATTATCTTGTCGGAAATTTAATTTCCGTTTGTTTTTCTTCACAAAGTAGTTTACATCTGTCAGCAATGTCAATTCGTGATTTTTATTCTAAAAATTTTTTGAGATTCGAATCTATTTTTTTAAGAGTGCTTTCAATTTTGTTCACCTAAAGCCAACAAAAGTACTGACGCAATACTACTGCGTTTTGTACTATAACTTTAATTTAACATTTAAATGAAAGAACAAGTCCACAATCGTGGCGATTAAAAACCGGGACGTAAAAGTACGCTGTTGAACAGAGTAAAGTACTCCTTGCAAAGTGAGGCAGCGGTGGCCATCTGACGTTTCCAGGCAAATATTTTCTCTTTCAACTCCAATTCTAGAACTCATACAATAAACTTGAAAAGAGGTAAGCCCAAGATACATTAAAACTGGTGGCAGTTTTGCTGTTAACAACACGTTTTTTTTTTCGGTTTTAGAAACCGGTTGTTGTTTAACTGTTTAAAACAGGGAGGGAGCTGCTATTTTTTACGGTTTGAAAAACCGGGTGCTGTTTTGTTGTTATTTTTCATGTTTTTCAGAAACAGCTTCTTGTTTTGCTGTTATTTTTGATGTTTTTAACAGATTGTTATTTAGCTGTTTAAAACAGAGAGCGGTTATTTTAAGGGTAAATTTTGCTGCTTTTCAGGTTTAAAAACAGGTTGTTGATATATGTTTAAACGGAGGGCTGTTATATGTGCAATATGCAGATATAACAGTCCACCAGTTTAACATCTATCAACAACCTGTTTTAAAAACAGCTTGCTGTTAGCTGTTATTTTTATATAACAGTCAAATATCAACCTGTTTTTAAACCTGAAAAATCCCTGTTTTTAGCAGCAAAATTTACACCCCCCTCCCCTAAACTTTTTTCAAACCGGAAAAATTGCAGTCAAACAACAACCTGATTCTTGAAAACGACAAAAATAACAGTTTAACAGCCCCAGTATTTAAAACCAGAAAAAATAACAGCTCTCTATTTTAAACAGTTAAACAACAACCGGTTTCTTAAACCGAAATAAACCTGTTTTTACCAGCTAAACTGCAGCCGGTTTTCTTTTTACCGGTAAAATAACCGCTCTCTGTTTTAAACAGCTAAATAACAACCTGTTAAAAACATCAAAAATAACAGCAAAACAAGAAGCTGTTTCTGAAAAACATGAAAAATAACAACAAAACAGCACCCGGTTTTTCAAACCGTAAAAAATAGCAGCTCCCTCCCTGTTTTAAACAGTTAAACAACAACCGGTTTCTAAAACCGAAAAAAAAAACGTGTTGTTAACAGCAAAACTGCCACCAGTTCCATGTATTTTGGGCTTACCTCTTTTCAAGGTTATTGTATGAGTTCTAGAATTGGAGTTGAAAGAGAAAATATTTGCCTGGAAACGTCAGATGGCCACCGCTGCCTCACTTTGCAAGGAGTACTTTACTCTGTTCAACAGCGTACTTTTACGTCCCGGTTTTTAATCGCCACGATTGTGGACTTGTTCTTTCATTTAAATGTTAAATTAAAGTTATAGTACAAAACGCAGTAGTATTGCGTCAGTACTTTTGTTGGCTTTAGGTGAACAAAATTGAAAGTACTCTTAAAAAAATAGATTCGAATCTCAAAAAATTTTTAGAATAAAAATCACGAATTGACATTGCTGACAGATGTAAACTACTTTGTGAAGAAAAACAAACGGAAATTAAATTTCCGACAAGATAATAAAAAATTAATAAAAAAATCAATAAAAGTCAGTAGAATAGTTACAACTTTTTAATAAAAAAAAAATTAAACATAAAGGGGAATCAATAATAGAATAATATGTCTCCTGCCTGAATAAAACTTAATCGTCGATGAATGATTTGGTAACTGAGAGGTCTGTTGTGCCCCCCCCTTCTAGTTCTATGACTCTTCCACCGGACATGGGAACTGTACGAGATCAAGTATTTATGATGAGTTGAGGGTATCTTAGCCTTTAATACGGTTGATATGTTGTTCTAAGACAATAAAATTTGTTCCTTGCTAAGGCTACGCATACTGCTATAATATGAAAGGAGGATTCTTTCTCCCGATAAACATTTGTCTTGTCTGAGATCAGAAGTCTTCGTTCAGTTCGCTTCCATCTAAAGACTCTCGCTGTTCGTTAGCTCCTACCTTATTGTACCTTTTTCTACGTCACACTTCGGCTCAAAGCCTTTTAGGAGTGTCTCTGCCCTCAATCTTGTTTGCGTGCTAATTTTTACGTACCCTGCAATATTTACGTGACTCGGGTACGATCTAAAAAAATTAATAAGAAGTTATTATCGAAAACTCAATCAAAGATACGTATATGGAGGTAGTGTTCAATCAATTGTTTAGTTAGAACAATCAGCGATATAATAGGACAGCTAAAATTCCATACATAAAAGAAAATCCTTAAATTTTTAAAAGATTTTAAGACATTTTTATTAGTCAGATAAAAATCTAAGTAAATGATTATGTGTGATTATGTGTATAAGCAAACATAATACTTAAATGAGAAGAGCTACTCACCAAACCGGAAAACTTAAATGTACAATAATAGAAATACAATACAAAATCCCTATAACAAACATATTGAATGACTGTGAAGCTACCGAACTTACAGACATTTTCTAGAGAGATAAAATTGAAAAAACAGGTACGCACTTACTTGTTTGGAAAAATAATAATAAGAAAAAACTGATAAATTGATAGGGGCTTTAGATGGGAACAACTCATGCAAAAATGTGAAGTACGTAGTAGACTCGACTATGACTTCACGATTTAATGTAAACCATAATAAATATTTTGGGTGTTACATTGTTCGATCAAATTACCTCCGAATACTTTATACATTTTTTTAATAGCTCTTGGTGCTTGATGTCGTTGTCTAATGTTTTTATATCCAAATTATATGTTTTGTGGGCTGGTGTGTTAAAAGTTAAAGGTGTGAGCCTTGGAAAGTAGCTGGAAATAATATAAATCAGGGGATCCAAAATCGGTACAGAGTAGAACAATGAAATACTATTCAAATAAGGCGCCTACATGCAAACCGTACATTATCTAGGTAAAAGTTAATTATGTGTGTACGAGTGATGGTCCAGGTGAGGATCGCTTCGTCGTATGGGTGGGTGGGGTGTCAAGTGATGATGGTGAGCGATTGAGTCTCTTTAGGATGCCAGGCTGCCGTAAATAGTAACAGTACTTTTAATTTTATATAAGTAAATATTTTGTGTACCCGTATAACAGCCTATTTTATTTTTAAATGAAAAATAAACACAACTATTCCCTTCCATCAGTTTGATAGACTAATTGGCTTCCGTTTTTAACAGCCCAGTTTTTGTCAAATAAAGGGCGATTGAATATAAATTTTAGGAAACATCGAAAATTATTAAAGTAAGTATAGAAGTGGAGCGCAATAAAAAAGAAACATAAGGGAAAAATACTATATGAGATGCAAAAGAAATAAATAAACAAATAATAATTAACAACAATAATCAGCAATCAATCAGGAACATAGAGCACATTCCATTAAGTTATATAATAATCTCAAAGTGCGTGATAAAATGCGAAACGGAAAGAACCAACTAATAATGTTGAAGAAATTCTATAAGACAGTTCCGTCTTTCCACTAATTTTTTTAACTGTATAACCTACCTAGCTCAGGCAAGCAAATTGTTCTTAAAAGCGTCAAATAGTAAACACTTTGAAACGAAAAGACCTGATGCTCCTTAAGTGTGAAAGTTGTAACACTCATGTGTTTAAGTTAGCGAATAGATTCTGAGCAAAATTAAATCTCAATACCTAAAAGCTGATAAAATATTGAGACAGACATATAGTACTTGAAAGCCAACGGTGTTGATCTAAATATTGATTAAGAATAAACACATCTGGGATCAAGCATGCTTTCGTTTATGCAGCACAGAAAAAAAAATACTATGTCTCGGTTCAAAAATTGAGAGGCAAAACCCTTAAATTTAAAGGCAATATATAAAGACAAATAACATAAAAGAATAAAATAAAAATTAAATAGCAAAATAATAAAAACAATATACAAATATAACTATAATGGAATGACATACTACTTTTAAATCTTACTCCCTGAGGTATTATATGTAAAGGAAAATGGACCAAGAAAATAGATTGTGGACCTAAGCAAGAACAGCTTTATCTCGCTCTTTCAATGTACGAATTAAAACCCACAAGAATCATAATAGAATATAGTCTAGCAAAACTACTTACGATGAAGTCTAAACGGTCTTAAGACCATGAATCCTAAGTTAGTGAAAATTATTGTAAATGACTTGTTTGCGCTCTTTTTATTAGTTTAACATACACACAACTAGTGCTTTACCAACATAAAAAAGAAAAATAAATCTTACCATACAATTATTAAACCAAATCTTATTATTTGGAGCCTCCTCCACAAATAGTATACAATAAAATCAAACCCTTATCTAAAATCAAAAAACAGGATCCAGAGCTAGGGTGTATAAAACGACTAATACAAAGGAAGAAAAACCAATCCGGTGATAGTTAAAGGTTATTATTTTAAAAACACACTACAATTAAAAATTTTAAGTACTCTACCGCCCGTTTTGCAAAATACCGACTCTCAAGTCATCTCGAGCTTTAGTACATCACAACCGTATTTTGCCATCCAAATTCAAGATTAATGCAAAGGTTCAAGAATAATAAAACACAATACAATGGTTTCACGAATTAAATAAATAACTCAGATCATGAAAAAATAAATCCTTTAGCGACAATCTGTTTTGAGCACTAAAGAAAATAAGTCTCCTTAAGAAATAATTATAATAATTATATGAATAAATACGCCCTAATAACATGGCATCTAATAGATACTTAACCCTTAAATTAAAACACTCATAAGACTCATATCTAGAACTGATAAGCTAGTTCAATGCACTTCCTTATTAAATGCAAGAAAAATGGGGAGAATAATGAAATAAAATATTACCATCCATCAATTATAAGAAATTAGTAACGAAATTTTGTAAGTTCAAGCAATGAGTTTGGAAATATAAAAATCTAACACAATCACTAAAAACGTATAAATGTACATAGGTTGACAGTTAATATATATTAAAGCAATAAATTATTATTTGAAAAATCAATGTCCGATCGATTTCCCTGTTAAAATTAAGTTAACTTGTTAAGGACAATAATACAATCTATCTCGTTTTAAGCGTAAAGCCTAGTCAAAATAGCTAACTACATAACATAAAATGTTTAAAAATCTGTAGAATACTAAGTTGAAGAAAACGATTAAATATAACACAAATTAAGATAGGGTATCATACAACGTCAATAGAAGAATTTTTGAAGTCAGTAAATGAGTACAAAACACATTCTTTATACATTTTTATCGTAGGTAGCATACTGAGAAAGAGTTGGTAAACCCCGTTTATAAAAAAAAAATCAAGCTGCTAAGAAAATCTTACTGTTTTCATTTTCTTTATTTTAGAAATTGATTTGATATGTGAGTTTGATGAAATAATTTTAGTTGAGTATAAGAAATAGTTTGACGGATATCTTAAATATGAAAAGTGTCATTTGATGAAAATCTTAAAGCGAGCAGAGGGAAAGTTAAGGAAATGATTATTTGATAAGCCTAAAAGATTACCTTAAGGAATTTAAAGAATGTATGAGCAAAATAAATTATTAGTGAGATAGAACGGAATCCAATGTATGGGGATTAAAAAAATAACAATTACAATAATCTCAATAAACGATGAAGTATAAATATTAAGATCAAAATTAATTTGCTTAAACATGATTTATTATACCAGCTACAAGAACTTCGTTAAGCTTTCAAGTGAGTACTAGAACTAAGGCTTATAATATTGACTTAAAAAAGCTTTTTATAAAGCCGAAACAAAATCATGGAGTATGACTTGTGTGTTCTACCGGCTTGTCATTAATCTTAATGTTCGGTGTTTGTGTTTGGTAAATCCCTCAACGGAACAAGCTTAATATAAATCTTACACTTAACATACTACAAAAATCTGTAAAAAAAATAAATAAAAATATATATATATGAAATAAAATTAAAACATACCTATAAGAAAAACATAATTTGATAGTTTCTTTACAAAGTACACCAATTTAAAAAATGTTCATTGGTTTATTAAAAAGTTATACTAATTAGCTCTATAAAAGTAACAGAAGTCAGTGCAATAATCAAAACAGATATATGCAAATAAAGGTTAGAAACGTAAGTAGCGAATAAGTTGGGTGTGCGTTAGAAGGAGGGACAATCAATTAACATACCACCTGCATTTCATAGACGCTCGTGTATAGAATCGCATAAGGGAGCGTGTTTTAATATAATAATACAAGCAGGATCACTTTCCCCTATAACACTTTCCCCCTCTAACACCTACTCTCTCTAATTCTCTCTAATACTAACTCTCTCTTTCTCCCTCTAACACTTTCCGCCTCTTACAACTTCCCCCTATAATATTTCAAACTAAATCTGCAAGTCTCAATACTCTTGTGTTGATCTTTCTGCTGCTGCTGCGAAAAAATTCCCATCCCTTGCTTACATAACACTCACGAATGTTGTTGTTCTTGTTGTTGTTGGTGTTGCTTTTGATCATAACAATGCGGCCTACGAATGTACTGCCCTTTGACTAGCGTACTTCAAACAAGCACAATCTTGTCTCAATCCTTTTATTCTTTGATCACAGGTTTTCACAAACATTCATTGTTTATGTTTTGCCTGCAGGTATGCAAGGCAACGCACGTCAAACAGCCGCCCTCTCGACTCTCTCTTATCTACTTATTCGTATCTAGCACCTTCTCCCTCTAACACTATCCCACTCTATCCTTTCCCCCTCTTACACCTTCTCCCTCTAACACTCCCCCTCTTACACCTTCTCCCTCTAACACTCCCCCTCTTACACCTTCTCCCTCTAACTCTTTATAATCTATATGTACAAGTATCAATACTCTTGTTTAAAAACAATGTGTTGATCTTGCTGCTGCTGCTGCTGCGAAAGAAAATTCCCATCCTTGTACACATAACCCCCCACGAAGGATGTTGTTGTTGCTGTTGACAATAATAATGTACGTGTGCAGAGCAATGAATTTAAAACAGTAGCATACTTGACTCTAACACTAATTGGTTAAATAGCAAAAACTGATCCTGTCATTATCACAATCATAAAGCTCAACGTATTGACATTGCTGCTGCTGCTGCTGCGTAAGAAAAGTTCCATCCCTTGTTCAAAGAGCCCCACGAAGGTTGTAGTTGTTGTTGCTGTTGGTGTTGCTTTTGATCATAACAATGCGGCCTACGAATGTACTGCCCTTTGACCAGCGTACTTCAAAAAAGCACAATCAAGCATGCACAAACTTGTCTCTAAGTCTTCCTCCCTCTAACACTTTCTTGCACACAGTACCCTTCTAACACTATCCCCCTCTAACTCTTTCCTCCTCTAACACCTTCTCCCTCTAACACTTTCCCCATCTATCCTTTCCCCCTCTTACACCTTCTCCCTCTAACACTCCCCCTCTTACACCTTCTCCCTCTAACTCTTTATAATCTATATGTACAAGTATCAATACTCTTGTTTAAAAACAATGTGTTGATCTTGCTGCTGCTGCTGCTGCGAAAGAAAATTCCCATCCTTGCACACATAACCCCCCACGAAGGATGTTGTTGTTGCTGTTGACAATAATAATGTACGTGTGCAGAGCAACGTATTTAAAACTGAAGCACACTTGACTCTAGCACTAAATGGTTAAATAGCTAAAACTGATCCTGTCATTATCAAAACCATAAAGATCAATGTTTATGGCCAAATTGGTTACATAGCCAAAACTGATTTTCCCAATAACTATGCTCAATGTTTATGGCTTGCTCGTTAAACAGGCGCATCCTTGACACCAGATCGTATGATCAAATAACCCACTTGAATGTTTTAAATGTTACTTCTCTTTACAAAAAACAATGCATGCTGTGGCTTAGCCTGTATTTGACTCTAATAATAAATGGTTAAATAGCCAAAACTGATTTTCCCAATAACTATGCTCAATGTTTATGGCTTGCTCGTTAAACAGGCGCATCCTTGACACTAGATTGTATGATCAAATAACCCACTTGATAGTTGTTATGTTGCTGCTTTTGACAAAAAACAATGCATGCTGTGGCTTAGCCTGTATTTGACTCTAATAATAAATGGTTAAATAGCCAAAACTGATTTTCCCAATAACTATGCTCAATGTTTATGGCTTGCTCGTTAAACAGGCGCATCCTTGACACCAGATTGTATGATCAAATAACCCACTTGAATGTTGTTATGTTGCTGCTTTTGACAAAAAACAATGCATACTGTTGCCTGCTTGTATGTGTACAAGGCAATGCACTTAAAACAGGAATACACTTGAGACTAGATTCTATGATCACTGATTCTCAAGTGGGTAATAAAAGTGTAAAAAAGGGATCGATGATTCTCAAGTGGGGTAATAAATTATGATAAGGGGTAATAAAAGTGACAGCTACATCCTGTTCCAGAACCGGCAGTTCCCTACTACTTACAATAATAGAAATACAATACAAAATCCCTATAACAAACATATTGAATGACTGTGAAGCTACCGAACTTACAGACATTTTCTAGAGAGATAAAATTGAAAAAACAGGTACGCACTTACTTGTTTGAAAAAATAATAATAAGAAAAAACGGATAAATTTATAGGGGTTTTAGATGGGAACAACTCATGGAAAAATGTGAAGTACGTAGTAGACTTGATTTTGACTTCACGATTTAATGTAAACCATAATAAATATTTTGGGTGTTACATTGTTCGATCAAATTTCCTCCGAATACTTTATAAATCTTTTTAATAGCTCCTGGTGCTTGATGTCGTTGTCTAATTTTTTTATATCCAAATTATATGTTTTGTTGGCTGGTGTGTTAAAAGTTAAAGGTGTGAGCCTTGGAAAGTAGCTGAAAATAATATAAATCAGGGGATCCAAAATCGGTACAGAGTAGAACAATGAAATACTATTCAAATAAGGCGCCTACATGCAAACCGTACATTATATAGGTAAAAGTTAATTATGTGTGTACGATTGATGGTCCAGGTGAGGATCGCTTCGTCGTATGGGAGGGTGGGGTGTCAAGTGATGATGGTGAGCGATTGAGTCTCTTTAGGATGCCAGGCTGTCGTAAACAGTGACAGTACTTTTAATTTAATATAAGTAAATATTTTGTGTACCCGTATAACAGCCTGTTTTTATTTTTAAATAAAATATTAACAACAATTATTCCCTTCCATCAGTTTGATAGATTAATTGGCTTCCGTTTTTAACAGCCCAGTTTTTGTCAAATAAAGGGCGATTGAATATAAATTGTAGGAAACATCGAAAATTATTAAAGTAAGTTTAGAAGTGGAGCGCAATAAAAAAGTAACATAAGGGAAAAATACTATATGAGATGCAAAAGAAATAAATAAACAAAATAATAATTAACAACAATAATCAGCAATCAATCAGGAACATAGAGCACATTCCATTAAGAAACATAATAATCTCAAAGTGCGTGATAAAATGCGAAACGGAAAGAACCAACTAATAATGTTGAAGAAATATTATAAGACAGTTCCGTCTTTCCACTAATTGTTTTAACTGTATAACCTACCTAGCTCAGGCAAGCAAATTGTTCTTAAAAGCGTCAAATAGTAAACACTTTGAAACGAAAAGATCTGATGCTCCTTAAGTGTGAAAGTTGTAACAATCATGTGTTTAAGTCAGCGATTAGATTCTGAGCAAAATTTAATCTCAATACCTAAAAGCTGATAAAATAAAGATACAGACATATAGTACTTGAAAGGCTACGGTGTTGATCTACATATTGATTAAGAATAAACACATCTGGGATCAAGCATGCTTTCGTTTATGCAGCACAGAAAAAAAAATACTATGACTCGGTTCAAGAATTGAGAGGCAAAACCCTTAAATTTAAAGGCAATATATAAAGTCAAACAACATAAAAGAATAAAATAAAAATTAAATAGCAAAATAATAAAAACAATATACAAATATATTAGAATGGAATGACATACTACTTTTAAATCTTACTCCCTGCCGTATTATATGTAAAGGAAAATGGACCAAGAAAATAGTTTGTGGACCTAAACAAGAACAGCTTTATCTCGCTCTTTCAATGTACGAATTATAACCCACAAGAATCATAATAGAATATAGTCTAGCAAAACTGCTACTACTTACTACTGAAGTCTAAACGGTCTTAATACCAAGAATCCTAAGTTAGTGAAAATTATTGTAAATGACTTGCTTGCGCTCTTTTTATTAGTTTAATATACAACTATTGCTTTACCAACATAAAAAAGAAAAATAAATCTTACTATACAATTATTAAACCAAATCTTATTATTTGGAGCCTCCTCCACAAACAGTATGCAATAAAATCAAACACTCTACTAAAATCAAAAAACAGGATCAAGAGCTAGGGTGTATAAAACGACTAATACAAAGGAAGAAAAACCGAAAATATCATATTAGTGGGTATAAACCATTCCGGTGATAGTTAAAGTACATTATTTTAAAAACATACTTAAATTAAAAATTTTAAGTACTCTACCGCCCGTTTTGCAAAATACCGACTCTCAAGTCATCTCGAGCTTTAGTACATCACAACCGTATTTTGCCATCCAAATTCAATATTAATGCAAAGGTTCAAGAATAATAAATCACAATACATGGGTTTCACGAATTAAATAAATAACTCAGATCATGAAAAAATAAATCCTTTAGCGACAATAAGTTTTGAGCACTAAAGAAAATAAGTCTCCTTAAGAAATAATTATAATAATTATATGAATAAATACGCCCTAATAACATGGAATCTAATAGATACTTAACCCTTAAATTAAAACATTTAACGTAGTCATACTTTTCGAAACAGTGTAAGACTCATATCTCGAAGTGATAAGCTAGTTCAATGCATTTTCTTATTAAATGCAAGAAAAATGGGGAGAATAATGAAATAAAATATTACCATCCATCAATTATAAGAAATTAGTAACGAAATTTTGTAAGTTCAAGCAATGAGTTTGGAAGTATAAAAATCTAACATAATCACTAAAAAAGTAGAAATGTACATAGGTTGACAGTTGAAATATATTAAAGCAATCAATTATTATTTGAAAAATCAATGTCCGATCGATTTCCCTGTTAAAATTAAGTTAACTTGTTAAGGACAATAATACAATCTATCTCGTTTTAAGCGTAAAGCCTAGTCAAAATAGCTAACTACATAACATAAAATGTTTAAAAATCTGTAGAATACTAAGTTGAAGAAAACGATTAAATATAACACAAATTAAGATAGGGTATCATACAACGTCAATAGAAGAATTTTTGAAGTCAGTAAATGAGTACAAAACACATTCTTTATACATTTTTATCGTAGGTAGCATACTGAGAAAGAGTTGGTAAAACCCGTTTATAAAAAAATCAAGCTGCTAAGAACATCTTACTGTTTTCATTTTCTTTATTTAGAAATTGATTTGATATGTGAGTTTGATGAAATAATTTTAGTTGAGTATAAGAAATAGTTTGACGGATATCTTAAATATGAAAAGTGTCATTTGATGAAAATCTTAAAGCGAGCAGAGGGAAAGTTAAGGAAATGATTATTTGATAAGCCTAAAAGATTACCTTAAGGAATTTAAAGAATGTATAAGCAAAATAAATTATTACTGAGATAGAACGAAATCCAATATATGGGGATTAAAAAAATAATAATAACAATAATCTCAATAAACGATGAAGTATAAATATTAAGATCAAAATTAGTTTGTTAAAACATGATTTATTATACCAGCTACACGAACTTCGTTAAGCTTTCAAGTGAGTACTAGAACTAAGGCTTATAATATTGACTTAAAAAAGCTTTTTATAAAGCCGAAACAAAATCATGGAGTATGACTTGTGTGTTCTACCGGCTTGTCATTAACCTTAATGTTCGGTGTTTGTGTTTGCTAAATCCCTCAACGGAACAAGCTTAATATAAATCTTAAATTTAACATACTACAAAAATCTATAAAAAAAAAATAAATATATATATATATATACATGAAATAAAATTAAAACATACCCATAAGAAAAACATAATTTGATAGTTTCTTAACAAAGTACACCAACTTAAAAAATGTTCATTGGTTTATTAAAAAGTTATACTATTTAGCTCTATAAAAGTAACAGAAGTCAGTGCAATAATCAAAACAGATATATGCAAATTAAGGTTAGAAACGTAAGTAGCGATTAAGTTGGGTGTGCTAGAGTCACCAAATTTGGTATGAAGATAGCAATTGACATTCAACACAGATCTGCATCAAAACTTTGGATGCCACAACCACCCATACCACCCCCAGCCCCCGTTCTCCACTTTTACAATTTTCGAGCTAGAGTCACCAAATTTGGTATGAAGATAGCAATTGACATTCCACACAGATCTGCATCAAAACTTTGGATGCCACAACCACCCATACCGCTCCAAGCCCCCCTTTCCCCTCATTTAAAATTTTCGAGCTAGAGTCACCAAATTTGGTATGAAGATAGCAATTGACATTCTACACAGATCTGCATCAAAACATTGGATGCCACAGCCACCCATACCGCCCCCAGCCCCCCTTTCCCACTTTTTACAATATTTGAGCTAGAGTCACCAAATTTGGTATGAAGATAGCAATCGACATTCCACACAGATCTGCATCAAAACATTGGATGCCACAACCACCCATACCGCCCCAAGCCCCCCTTTCCCCACTTTTTACAAATTTTCGAGCTACAGTCACCAAATTTGGTATGAAGATAGCAATTGACATTCCACACAGATCTGCATCAAAACTTTGGATGCCACGACCACCCATACCGCCCCCAGCCCCCCTTTCCCCACTTTTTACAATATTTGAGCTAGAGTCACCAAATTTGGTATGAAGATAGCAATTGACATTCTACACAGATCTGCATCAAAACTTTGGATGCCAGAACCACCCATACCGCCCCAAGCCCCCCTTTCCCCTCTTATACAATATTCGAGCTAGAGTCACCAAATTTGGTATGAAGATAGCAATTGAACTTTGGATGCCACAACGACCCATACCACCCCCAGCCCCCCGTTCCCCACTTTTTACAATTTTCGAGCTAGAGTCACCAAATTTGGTATGAAGATGGCAATTGACATTCCACACAGATCTGCATCAAAACTTTGGATGCCACAACCATCCATACCACCCCCAGCCCCCGTTCCCCACTTTTCACAATTTTTGAGCTAGAGTCACCAAATTTGGTATGAAGATAGCAATTGACATTCCACACAGATCTGCATCAAAACTTTAGATGCCACAACCACCATTACCACCCCCAGCCCCCCTTACCACACTTTTTACAAATTTTCGAGCTACAACCACCAAATTTGGTATGAAGATAGCAATTGACATTCCACAAAGATCTGCATCAAAACTTTGGATGCCACAACCACCCATACCGCCCCCAGCACCCCTTTCCCCACTTTTTACAATATTCGAGCTAGAGTCACCAAATTTGGTATGAAGATAGCAATTGACATTCTACACAGATCTGCATCAAAACTTTGGATGCCACAGCCACCCATACCACCCCCAGCCCCCCTTTCCCCACTTTTTAAAATTTTCGAACCAAATTTGGTATGAAGATAGCAATTGACATTCCACACAGATCTGCATCAAAACTTTGGATGCCACAACCACCCATACCACCCCCAGCCCCCATTTCCCCTTTTTTACAATTTTCAAGCTAGGGCCACCAAATTTGGTATGAAGATAGCCATTGACATTCAACACAGATCTGCATCAAAACTTTGGATGCCACAACCACCCATACCACCCCCAGCCACCCTTTCCCCACTTTTTACAATTTTCTAGCCAGAGTGACCAAATTTGGTTTGAAGATAGCAATTGACATTCCACACAGATCTGCATCAAAACATTGGATGCCACAGCCACCCATACGGCCCCCAGCCCCCCTTTCCAAACTTTTTAAAATTTTCGAGCTGGAGTCACTTAATTTGGTATGAAGATAGCAATTGACATTCCACACAGATCTGCATCAAAACTTTGGATGACACGCCCACCCATTCCGCCCCAAGCCCCCCTTTCCCCTCTTTTACAATTTTCGCGCTAGAGTCACCAAATTTGGTATGAAGATAGCAATTGACATTCCACACAGATCTGCATCAAAACTTTGGATGCAACAACCACCCATACCACCCCCAGCCCCAATTTCCCCTTTTTTACAATTTTCAAGCTAGGGCCACCAAATTTGGTATGAAGATAGCCATTGACATTCAACACAGATCTGCATCAAAACTTTAGATGCCACAACCACCCATACCACCCCCAGCCCCCCTTTCCCCACTTTCCCACTTTTTACAATTTTCGAGCCAGAGTCACCAAATTTGGTATGAAGATAGCAATTGACATTCCACACAGATCTGCATCAAAACTTTGGATGCCACAACCACCCATACCACCCCCAGCCCCCCTTTCCCCACTTTTTACAATATTCGACCTAGAGTCACCAAATTTGGTTTGAAGATAGCAATTGACATTCCACACAGATCTGCATCAAAACATTGGATGCCACAGCCACCCATACCGCCCCCAGCCCCCCTTTCACCACTTTTTACAATTTTCGAGCTAGAGTCACCGAATTTGGTATGATGATAGCAATTGACATTCCACACAGATCTGCATCAAAACTTTGGATGCCACAACCACCCATACCACCCCCAGCCCCCGTTCCCCACTTTTCACAATTTTTGAGCTAGAGTCACCAAATTTGGTATGAAGATAGCAATTGACATTCCACACAGATCTGCATCAAAACTTTGGATGCCACAACCACCCATACCACCCCCAGCCCCCCTTACCCAACTTTTTACAAATTTTCGAGCTACAGTCACCAAATTTGGTATGAAGATAGCAATTGACATTCCACACAGATCTGCATCAAAACTTTGGATGCCACAACCACCCATACCACCCCCAGCCCCCCTTTCCCCACATTTTACAATATTCGAGCTAGAGTCACCAAATTTGGTATGAAGATAGCAATTGACATTCTACACAGATCTGCATCAAAACTTTGGATGCCAGAACCACCCATACCGCCCCAAGCCCCCCTTTCCCCTCTTATACAATATTCGAGCTAGAGTCACCAAATTTGGTATGAAGATAGCAATTGACATTCAACACAGATCTGCATCAAAACTTTGGATGCCCCAACCACCCATACCACCCCCAGCCTTCCGTTTCCCACTTTTTACAAACTTCGAGCTAGAGTCACCAAATTTTGTTTGAAGAAAGCAATTGACATTCCACACAGATCTGCATCAAAGCATTGGATGCCACAGCCACCCATACCGCCCCCAGCCCCCCTTTCCCCACTTTTTACAATTTTCGAGCTAGAGTCACCAAATTTGGTATGAAGATAGCAATTGACATTCCACACAGATCTGCATCAAAACTTTGGATGCCACAACCACCCATACCACCCCCAGCCCCCCTTTCCCCACTTTTTACAATATTCGAGCTAGAGTCACCAAATTTGGTATGAAGATAGCAATTGACATTCTACACAGATCTGCATCAAAACTTTGGATGCCAGAACCACCCATACCGCCCCAAGCCCCCCTTTCCCCTCTTATACAATATTCGAGCTAGAGTCACCAAATTTGGTATGAAGATAGCAATTGACATTCAACACAGATCTGCATCAAAACTTTGGAAGCCCCAACCACCCATACCACCCCCAGCCTTCCGTTTCCCACTTTTTACAAACTTCGAGCTAGAGTCACCAAATTTGGTTTGAAGAAAGCAATTGACATTCCACACAGATCTGCATCAAAACATTGGATGCAACAGCCACCCATACCACCCAAAGCCCCCCGTTCCCCACTTTTTACAATATTCGAGCTAGAGTCACCAAATTTGGTATGAAGATAGCAATTGACATTCCACACAGATCTGCATCAAAACTTAGGATGCCACAACCCCCCATACCGCCCCAGCCCCCCTTTTCCCACGTTTTACAATTTTCGAGCTAGAGTCACCAAATTTGGTATGGAGATAGCAATTGACATTCCACACAGATCTGCATCAAAGCTTTGGATGCCACAACCACCCATACCACCCCCAGCCCCCCTTTCCCTCTTATACAATATTCGAGCTAGAGTCACCAAATTTGGTATGAAGATAGCAATTGACATTCCACACAGATCTGCATCAAAACTTAGGATGCCACAACCCCCCATACCGCCCCAGCCCCCCTTTTCCCACTTTTTACAATTTTCGAGCTAGAGCCACCAAATTTGGTATGGAGATAGCAATTGACATACAACACAGATCTGCATCAAAACTTTGGATGCCACAACCACCCATACCGCCCCAAGCCCCCCTTTCCCCTCTTCTACAATATTCGAGCTAGAGTCACCAAATTTGGTATGAAGATAGCAATTGACATTCCACACAGATCTGCATCAAAACTTTGGATGCCACAACCACCCATACCGCCCCAAGCCCCCCTTTCCCCTCTTTTACAATATTCGAGCTAGAGTCACCAAATTTGGTATGCATCAAAACTTTGGATGCCACAACCACCCATACCACCCCCATCCCCCTTTCCCCACTTTTTACAATTTTCGAGCTATAGTCACCAAATTTGGTTGGAAGATAGCAATTGACATTCCACACAGATCTGCATCAAAACATTGGATGCCACAGCCATCCATACCGCCCCCAGCACCCCTTTCCCCACTTTTTACAATTTTCGAGATAGAGTCACAAAATTTGGTATGAAGATAGCAATTGACATTCCACACAGATCTGCATCAATACTTTGGATGCCACAACCACCCATACCGCCCCAAGCCCCCCTTTCCCCTCTTTTACAATTTTCGAGCTAGAGTCACCAAATTTGGTATGCATCAAAACTTTGGATGCCACAACCACCCATACCACCCCCATCCCCCTTTCCCCACTTTTTACAATTTTCGAGCTATAGTCACCAAATTTGGTTGGAAGATAGCAATTGACATTCCACACAGATCTGCATCAAAACATTGGATGCCACAGCCATCCATACCGCCCCCAGCACCCCTTTCCCCACTTTTTACAATTTTCGAGCTAGAGTCACCAAATTTGGTAAGAAGATAGCAATTTACATTCCACACAGATCTGCATCAAAACTTTGGATGCCACAGTAGTAGGGAACTGGGGGTTCTGGAACAGGAAGTAGCTGTCACTTTAAATACCCCCCAATCATAATTTATGACCCCATTTAATAATATGATCACTTTTTTTACACTTTTATTACCCCCCAATACTATAATTTATGACCCTATTTTTCCCATGATCGTGCCCGCTTTAATTAGACTAGGTATTAAGGACAAAGGCATGACATTCCTAGGCCGCATTGTTATGGTTGCGAGAATCAGTGATCATAGAATCTGGTGTCAAGTGTACATCTGTTTGCACGTGCGTTGTCTTTTACCCCCTGCAAGCAAGCCACGACATGCATTGTTATTGTCAAGAGCAACATCAACAACAGCATCCTTGAGAATCAGTGATCATAGGATCTGGTGTCAAGTGTGCTCCTGTTTTAAGTGCGTTGCCTTGAACACGTGCAAGCAAGCCACAGCATACATTGTTTTTGCCAACAACAACAACATTCATGTGGGTTTGTGAGCAAGGGATCGGGTGTCAAGTTGTGAAAATCAGTGTTCACACTATCAATTTTGGCTATGTAACCAATATGTATTAGAGTCAAGTGTGCTCCTTTTTGACAAGCAGGCCATAAACATTGATTTTATGGTTGTAATAATGACAGGATCAGTTTTAACTATTTAACCAATTAGTGTTAGAGTCAAGTGTGCTCCTGTTTTAAGTACGTTGCGCTGCACACGTACATTGATATTGTCAACAGCAACAACAACTACAACCTTCGTGGGGGCGTTATGTGTGCAAGGGTGGGATTTTTCTTTCGCAGCGGCAGCAGCAGCAAGATCAACACATTGTTTTTAAACAAGAGTATTGATACTTATACATTTAGATTATAAAGAGTTAGAGGGAGAAGGTTTAAGAGGGGGAGTGTTAGAGGGAGAAGGTGTAAGAGGGGGAAAGTGTTAAAGGGAGAAGGTGTTATAGGTATCACCGAAGTACGAAGTACGCTAGTCAAAGGGCAGTACATTCGTAGGCCGCATTGTTATGATCAAAAGCAACACCATCAGCAACAACAACTACAACCTTCGTGGGGGCGTTATGTGTGCAATGATGGGAATTTTCTTTCGCAGCGGCAGCAGCAGCAAGATCAACACATTGTTTTTAAACAAGAGTATTGATACTTGTAAGGGAGAAGCCCTAATAGTGAACACCCCTAAGGTTTTTGGGATATTAAATTGTCAGAAATCAACGTAAAGCTTAGCTGTTGGTATCGTAGGAAAGCTAGTTCAATTGCCCATCGATCAGTGTAAGGCATTATACACATTTCATTCGTTTTTTGAAAGATATATAGGATTTAATGAAAATAGTCAAAATCACGATTTTCGATAAAGTGCCCCTGTAGTAGTCACTCGCCTTAATCTTGTCAAAATAGAGCCAATAAAATGAAATAAAATGCCAAATCATTGTTTTTATATATGCTTTTTTATTTTATGCAATTAAACACTCAAAAACAACCGAATTTAATAATTTATTAAAATTTATTACTCGTAAAAAACAGTATCGCCAGCGATGCAGCGATGTATCGATTAAAGTATCGATTTATGCATCGCACGCTCAACATCGCACACACAAGAACAATAAATTTTTAGATTGCCCAGAAACTTGTTTATGTTGTGCGCAGATGACGTCACAATGCATGTGTTAAATATTTGCCTTGGTAATATGCATCATATGTGACGTCATCTGCGCAATGCGTTATCTGTCTTAATTGTGTCATATTGCTATTAAAAAGGGCGCAAACTTTTACGCAAATCTACAAAAAATTAAGTCAAGTTTTATGCCAACTCATAATAAATTCATTTTATTAATTTTTCTTCATTTTTCTTAATAAAACTTTTTCTTGCTCTTCTTGCAAATCATAACAAATTCATTTAACATTGTTTTAACTAAATAATAATAAAATTTTTCTATTCTTCTTAAGTCAACACGCATCTGTTCCTTGTGTGAATTTGACACAATTTTGAAATTCGGCTTTCCCTCAAATGTGAATTTTGGTTCACTGAACAAATTTTGAGGAATTTTCAGATATTTTGAAATTATGATTAACAGCACCGAGTAATTTTCGTGGCGAAATCATTTTGGCGCCCACACGCAATTAAGAGCAACGCGAGAGACGCAAAGTGATACGATAGTCGATACAAATATCGATAAGTGTTAAAGTGTATCACATCGTATGTGACCAGAACACGCAGAAACATAATTTTACATTTATTAATGTTAAACCCAAAATATTGAACAGAAAAAATTTGGATTACAGATTATGAAAGGGCAAGAAAAAACGATTAAGAAAATTATTTATTTCCCTTTGCTGAAACTTAAAATAATACAATTCCAACGCGTTGAAAAGTTACAAAGCTTACGTCGAAATATCGGTATTTTAATTTTAGTCTCTGGTGCATCCAAAACTTAGTATAAACACCAGTAGACTACATAAAAAGCAAGCCGGCACTAAGAGCTATCAATCACAGTGATTAGACCCCGCTAGCATCAAAACTCGCCAAAATATTCCGGTTGACCTATTTAGGGGCTATGACCGTCACTAGGGCTTCTCCCTTACATATAGATTATAAAGAGTTAGAGGGAGAAGGTGTAAGAGGGGGAGTGTTAGAGGGAGAAGGTGTCAGAGGGGGAAAGGATAGAGGGGGAAAGTGTTAGAGGGAGAAGGTGCTAGAGGAGGAAAGAGTTAGAGGGGGATAGTGTTAGAAGGATACTGTGTGCAAGAAAGTGTTAAAGGGAGGAAGACTTAGAGACAAGTTTGTGCATGCTTGAGTGTGCTTTTTTGAAGTACACTGGTCAAAGGGCAGTACATTCGTAGGCCGCATTGTTATGATCAAAAGCAACACCAACAGCAACAACAACTACAACCTTCGTGGGGCTCTTTGAACAAGGGATGGAACTTTTCTTACGCAGCAGCAGCAATGTCAATACGTTGAGCCTTATGGTTGTGTTCATGACAGGATCAGTTTTTGCTATTCAACCAATTAGTGTTAGAGTCAAGTATGCTACTGTTTTAAATTCATTGCTCTGCACAAGTAAATTGTTATTGTCAACAGCAACAACAACATCCTTCGTGGGGGGTTATGTGTGCAAGGATGGGAATTGTCTTTCGCAGCAGCAGCAGCAGCAAGATCAACACATTGTTTTTAAACAAGAGTATTGATACTTGTACATATAGATTATAAAGAGTTAGAGGGAGAAGGTGTGAGAGGGGGAGTGTTAGAGGGAGAAGGTGTAAGAGGTGGAAAGGATAGAGTGGGAAAGTGTTAGAGGGAGAAGGTGTTAGATACGAATAAGTAGATAAGAGAGAGTCGAGAGGGCGGCTGTTTGACGTGCGTTGCCTTGCACACCTGCAGGCAAAACATAAACAATGAATGTTTGTGAAAACCTGTGATCAAATAATAAAAGGATTGAGACAAGATTGTGCTTGTTTGAAGTACGCTAGTCAAAGGGCAGTACATTCGTAGGCCGCATTGTTATGATCAAAAGCAAAACCAAAAACAACAAGAACAACAACATTCGTGAGTGTTATGTAAGCAAGGGATGGGCATTTTTTCGCAGCAGCAGCAACAAGATCAACACAAGAGTATTGAAACTTGCAGATTTAGTTTAAAATATTATAGGGGGAAGTTGTAAGAGGAGGAAAGTGTTAGAGGGAGAAAGAGAGAATTAGTACTAGAGAGAGTAGGTGTTAGAGGGGGAAAGTGTTACAGGGGAAAGTGATCCTGCTTGTATTATTATATTAAAACTTTGGATGCCACAACCACCCATACCACCCCCAGCCCCCCTTTCACCACTTTTTAAAATTTTCGAGCTAGAGCCACCAAATTTGGTATGAAGATAGCAATTGACATTCAACACAGATCTGCATCAAAACTTTGGATGCCACAACGACCCATACCACCCCCAGCCCCCCTTTCCCCACTTTTTACAATTTTCGAGCTAGAGTCACCAAATTTGGTATGAAGATAGCAATTGACATTCCACACAGATCTGCATCAAAACTTTGGATGCCACAACCACCCATACCACCCCCAGCCCCCGTTCCCCATTTTTCACAATTTTTGAGCTGGAGTCACCAAATTTGGTATGAAGATAGCAATTGACATTCCACACAGATCTGCATCAAAACTTTGGATGCCACAACCACCCATACCACCCCCAGCCCCCCTTTCCCCACATTTTACAATATTCGAGCTAGAGTCACCAAATTTGGTATGAAGATAGCAATTGACATTCCACACAGATCTGCATCAAAACTTTGGATGCCACAACCACACATACCACCCCCAGCCCCCCTTACCCAACTTTTTACAAATTTTCGAGCTACAGTCACCAAATTTGGTATGAAGATAGCAATTGACATTCCACACAGATCTGCATCAAAACTTTGGATGCCACAACCACCCATACCACCCCCAGCCCCCCTTTCCCCACTTTTTACAAAATTCGAGCTAGAGTCACCAAATTTGGTATGAAGATAGCAATTGACATTCTACACAGATCTGCATCAAAACTTTGGATGCCAGAACCACCCATACCGCCCCAAGCCCCCCTTTCCCCTCTTATACAATATTCGAGCTAGAGTCACCAAATTTGGTATGAAGATAGCAATTGACATTCAACACAGATCTGCATCAAAACTTTGGATGCCCCAACCACCCATACCATCCCCAGCCTTCCGTTCCCCACTTTTTACAAACTTCGAGCTAGAGTCACCAAATTTGGTTTGAAGATAGCAATTGACATTCCACACAGATCTGCATCAAAACATTGGATGCCACAGCCACCCATACCGCCCCCAGCCCCCCTTTCCCCACTTTTTACAATTTTCGAGCTAGAGTCACCAAATTTGGTTAGAATATAGCGATTGACATTTCACACAGATCTGCATCAAAACATTGGATGCAACAGCCACCCATACCACCCCAAGCCCCCCGTTCCCCACTTTTTACAATTTTCGAGCTAGAGTCACCAAATTTGGTATGAAGATAGCAATTGACATTCCACACAGATCTGCATCAAAACTTAGGATGCCACAACCCCCCATACCGCCCCAGCCCCCCTTTTCCCACGTTTTACAATTTTCGAGCTAGAGTCACCAAATTTGGTATGGAGATAGCAATTGACATTCAACACAGATCTGCATCAAAACTTTGGATGCCACAACCACCCATACCGCCCCAAGCCCCCCTTTCCCCTCTTCTACAATATTCGAGCTAGAGTCACCAAATTTGGTATGAAGATATTAATTGACATTCCACACAGATCTGCATCAAAACTTTGGATGCCACAACCACCCATACCGCCCCAAGCCCCCCTTTCCCCTCTTTTACAATATTCGAGCTAGAGTCACCAAATTTGGTATGAAGATAGCAATTGACATTCCACACAGATCTGCATCAAAACTTTGGATGCCACAACCACCCATACCACCCCCAGCCCCCCTTTCCCCACTTTTTAAAATTTTCGAGCTAGAGCCACCAAATTTGGTATGAAGATAGCAATTGACATTCAACACAGATCTGCATCAAAACTTTGGATGCCACAACGACCCATACCACCCCCAGCCCCCCTTTCCATACTTTTTACAATTTTCGAGCTAGAGTAACCAAATTTGGTATGAAGATAGCAATTGACATTCCACACAGAACTGCATCAAAACTTTGGATGCCACAACCACCCATACCACCCCCATCCCCCTTTCCCCACTTTTTACAATTTTCGAGCTATAGTCACCAAATTTGGTTGGAAGATAGCAATTGACATTCCACACAGATCTGCATCAAAACATTGGATGCCACAGCCATCCATACCGCCCCCAGCACCCCTTTCCCCACTTTTTACAATTTTCGAGATAGAGTCACAAAATTTGGTATGAAGATAGCAATTGACATTCCACACAGATCTGCATCAATACTTTGGATGCCACAACCACCCATACCGCCCCAAGCCCCCCTTTCCCCTCTTTTACAATTTTCGAGCTAGAGTCACCAAATTTGGTAAGAAGATAGCAATTTACATTCCACACAGATCTGCATCAAAACTTTGGATGCCACAGTAGTAGGGAACTGGGGGTTCTGGAACAGGAAGTAGCTGTCACTTTAAATACCCCCCAATCATAATTTATGACCCCATATAATAATATGATCACTTCTTTTACACTTTTATTACCCCCCAATACTATAATTTATGACCCTATTTTTTCCATGATCGTGCCCGCTTTAATTAGACTAGGTATTAAGGACAAAGGCATGACATTCCTAGGCCTTATTGTTATGGTTGCGAGAATCAGTGATCATATAATCTGGTGTCAAGTGTACATCTGTTTGCACGTGCGTTGTCTTTTACCCCCTGCAAGCAAGCCACGACATGCATTGTTATTGTCAAGAGCAACATCAACAACAGCATCCTTGAGAATCAGTGATCATAGGATCTGGTGTCAAGTGTGCTCCTGTTTTAAGTGCGTTGCCTTGAACACGTGCAAGCAAGCCACAGCATACATTGTTTTTGCCAACAACAACAACATTCATGTGGGTTTGTGAGCAAGGGATCGGGTGTCAAGTTGTGAAAATCAGTGTTCACACTATCAATTTTGGCTATGTAACCAATATGTATTAGAGTCAAGTGTGCTCCTGTTTGACAAGCAGGCCATAAACATTGATTTTATGGTTGTAATAATGACAGGATCAGTTTTAACTATTTAACCAATTAGTGTTAGAGTCAAGTGTGCTCCTGTTTTAAGTACGTTGCGCTGCACACGTACATTGATATTGTCAACAGCAACAACAACTACAACCTTCGTGGGGGCGTTATGTGTGCAAGGGTGGGATTTTTCTTTCGCAGCGGCAGCAGCAGCAAGATCAACACATTGTTTTTAAACAAGAGTATTGATACTTATACATTTAGATTATAAAGAGTTAGAGGGAGAAGGTTTAAGAGGGGGAGTGTTAGAGGGAGAAGGTGTAAGAGGGGGAAAGTGTTAAAAGGGAGAAGGTGTTATAGGTATCACCGAAGTACGAAGTACGCTAGTCAAAGGGCAGTACATTCGTAGGCCGCATTGTTATGATCAAAAGCAACACCATCAGCAACAACAACTACAACCTTCGTGGGGGCGTTATGTGTGCAATGATGGGAATTTTCTTTCGCAGCGGCAGCAGCAGCAAGATCAACACATTGTTTTTAAACAAGAGTATTGATACTTGTAAGGGAGAAGCCCTAATAGTGAACACCCCTAAGGTTTTGGGATATTAAATTGTCAGAAATCAACGTAAAGCTTAGCTGTTGGTATCGTAGGAAAGCTAGTTCAATTGCCCATCGATCAGTGTAAGGCATTATACACATTTCATTCGTTTTTTGAAAGATATATAGGATTTAATGAAAAAAGTCAAAATCACGATTTTCGATAAAGTGCCCCTGTAGTAGTCACTCGCCTTAATCTTGTCAAAATAGAGCCAATAAAATGAAATAAAATGCCAAATCATTGTTTTTATATATGCTTTTTATTTTATGCAATTAAACACTCAAAAACAACCGAATTTAATAATTTATTAAAATTTATTACTCGTAAAAAACAGTATCGCCAGCGATGCAGCGATGTATCGATTAAAGTATCGATTTATGCATCGCACGCTCAACATCGCACACACAAGAACAATAAATTTTTAGATTGCCCAGAAACTTGTTTATGTTGTGCGCAGATGACGTCACAATGCATGTGTTAAATATTTGCCTTGGTAATATGCATCATATGTGACGTCATCTGCGCAATGCGTTATCTGTCTTAATTGTGTCATATTGCTATTAAAAAGGGCGCAAACTTTTACGCAAATCTACAAAAAATTAAGTCAAGTTTTATGCCAACTCATAATAGATTCATATTATTAATTTTTCTTCATTTTTCTTAATAAAACTTTTTCTTGCTCTTCTTGCAAATCATAACAAATTCATTTAACATTGTTTTAACTAAATAATAATAAAATTTTTCTATTCTTCTTAAGTCAACACGCATCTGTTCCTTGTGTGAATTTGACACAATTTTGAAATTCGGCTTTTCCGGCTTTTCTACTTATCAAATGTGAATTTTGGTTCACTGAACAAATTTTGAAGAATTTTCAGATATTTTGAAATTATGATTAACAGCACCGAGTAATTTTCGTGGCGAAATCATTTTGGCGCCCACACGCAATTAAGAGCAACGCGAGAGACGCAAAGTGATACGATAGTCGATACAAATATCGATAAGTGTTAAAGTGTATCACATCGTATGTGACCAGAACACGCAGAAACATAATTTTACATTTATTAATGTTAAACCCAAAATATTGAACAGAAAATTTGGATTACAGATTATGAAAGGGCAAGAAAAAACGATTAAGAAAATTATTTATTTCCCTTTGCTGAAACTTAAAATAATACAATTCCAACGCGTTGAAAAGTTACAAAGCTTACGTCGAAATATCGGTATTTTAATTTTAGTCTCTGGTGCATCCAAAACTTAGTATAAACACCAGTAGACTACATAAAAAGCAAGCCGGCACTAAGAGCTATCAATCACAGTGATTAGACCCCGCTAGCATCAAAACTCGCCAAAATATTCCGGTTGACCTATTTAGGGGCTATGACCGTCACTAGGGCTTCTCCCTTACATATAGATTATAAAGAGTTAGAGGGAGAAGGTGTAAGAGGGGGAGTGTTAGAGGGGGAGTGTTAGAGGGAGAAGGTGTCAGAGGGGGAAAGGATAGAGGGGGAAAGTGTTAGAGGGAGAAGGTGCTAGAGGAGGAAAGAGTTAGAGGGGGATAGTGTTAGAAGGATACTGTGTGCAAGAAAGTGTTAGAGGGAGGAAGACTTAGAGACAAGTTTGTGCATGCTTGATTGTGCTTTTTTGAAGTACACTGGTCAAAGGGCAGTACATTCGTAGGCCGCATTGTTATGATCAAAAGCAACACCAACAGCAACAACAACTACAACCTTCGTGGGGCTCTTTGAACAAGGGATGGAACTTTTCTTACGCAGCAGCAGCAATGTCAATACGTTGAGCCTTATGGTTGTGTTAATGACAGGATCAGTTTTTGCTATTCAACCAATTAGTGTTAGAGTCAAGTATGCTACTGTTTTAAATTCATTGCTCTGCACAAGTAAATTGTTATTGTCAACAGCAACAACAACATCATTCGTGGGGGGTTATGTGTGCAAGGATGGGAATTGTCTTTCGCAGCAGCAGCAGCAGCAAGATCAACACATTGTTTTTAAACAAGAGTATTGATACTTCTACATATAGATTATAAAAGTTAGAGGGAGAAGGTGTGAGAGGGGGAGTGTTAGAGGGAGAAGGTGTAAGAGGTGGAAAGGATAGAGTGGGAAAGTGTTAGAGGGAGAAGGTGTTAGATACGAATAAGTAGATAAGAGAGAGTCGAGAGGGCGGCTGTTTGACGTGCGTTGCCTTGCACACCTGCAGGCAAAACATAAACAATGAATGTTTGTGAAAACCTGTGATCAAATAATAAAAGGATTGAGACAAGATTGTGCTTGTTTGAAGTACGCTAGTCAAAGGGCAGTACATTCGTAGGCCGCATTGTTATGATCAAAAGCAAAACCAACAACAACAAGAACAACAACATTCGTGAGTGTTATGTAAGCAAGGGATGGGCATTTTTTCGCAGCAGCAGCAACAAGATCACCACCTGCATTCATAGACGCTCGTGTATAGAATCGCATAACGGAGCGTGTTTTAATATAATAATACAAGCAGGATCACTTTCCCCTGTAACACTTTCCCCCTCTAACACCTACTCTCTCTAGTACTAACTCTCTCTTTCTCCCTCTAACATTTCCTCCTCTTACAACTTCCCCTATAATAGTTTAAACTAATCTGCAAGTTCATACTTGTGTGATCTTGTTGCTGCTGCTGCGAAAAAATGCCCATCCCTTGCTTACATAACACTCACGAATGTTGTTGTTCTTGTTGTTGTTGGTTTTGCTTTTGATCATAACAATGCGGCCTACGAATGTACTGCCCTTTGACTAGCGTACTTCAAACAAGCACAATCTTGTCTCAATCCTTTTATTATTTGATCACAGGTTTTCACAAACATTCATTGTTTATGTTTTGCCTGCAGGTGTGCAAGGCAACGCACGTCAAACAGCCGCCCTCTCGACTCTCTCTTATCTACTTATTCGTATCTAACACCTTCTCCCTCTAACACTTTCCCACTCTATCCTTTCCACCTCTTACACCTTCTCCCTCTAACACTCCCCCTCTCACACCTTCTCCTCTAACTTTTTATAATCTATATGTAGAAGTATCAATACTCTTGTTTAAAAACAATGTGTTGATCTTGCTGCTGCTGCTGCTGCGAAAGACAATTCCCATCCTTGCACACATAACCCCCCACGAAGGATGTTGTTGTTGCTGTTGACAATAACAATTTACTTGTGCAGAGCAATGAATTTAAAACAGTAGCATACTTGACTCTAACACTAATTGGTTGAATAGCAAAAACTGATCCTGTCATGAACACAACCATAAGGCTCAACGTATTGACATTGCTGCTGCTGCGTAAGAAAAGTTCCATCCCTTGTTCAAAGAGCCCCACGAAGGTTGTAGTTGTTGTTGCTGTTGGTGTTGCTTTTGATCATAACAATGCGGCCTACGAATGTACTGCCCTTTGACCAGTGTACTTCAAAAAAGCACAATCAAGCATGCACAAACTTGTCTCTAAGTCTTCCTCCCTCTAACACTTTCTTGCACACAGTATCCTTCTAACACTATCCCCCTCTAACTCTTTCCTCCTCTAGCACCTTCTCCCTCTAACACTTTCCCCCTCTATCCTTCCCCCTCTGACACCTTCTCCCTCTAACACTCCCCCTCTTACACCTTCTCCCTCTAACTCTTTATAATCTATATGTAAGGGAGAAGCCCTAGTGACGGTCATAGCCCCTAAATAGGTCAACCGGAATATTTTGGCGAGTTTTGATGCTAGCGGGGTCTAATCACTGTGATTGATAGCTCTTAGTGCCGGCTTGCTTTTTATGTAGTCTACTGGTGTTTATACTAAGTTGTGGATGCACCAGAGACTAAAATTAAAATACCGATATTTCGACGTAAGCTTTGTAACTTTTTAACGCGTTGGAATTGTATTATTTTAAGTTTCAGCAAAGGGAAATAAATAATTTTCTTAATCGTTTTTCTTGCCCGTTCATAATCTGTAATCCAAAATTTTTCTGTTCAATATTTTGGGTTTAACATTAATAAATGTAAAATTATGTTTCTGCGTGTTCTGGTCACATACGATGTGATACACTTTAACACTTATCGATATTTGTATCGACTATCGTATCACTTTGCGTCTCTCGCGT
>JARNME010000404.1:50736355-50815133 GCA_030179655.1 Scaptomyza flava
CATTAATCTAGGGCAGTGGTGGGCAGACGTCGCCGTCGAAAAGATTTCTAAACTCACAACGAGGCAGAAGCGCGCTGGCAGCGGCGCAGCCAGCCGCGCTTGCTCGTGTGCGGTAAGGCCACAACACAACGATGACTTTGCTTGCTTCGCGTCTCGGAAAAGAGAACTGAACGAACAGCATTGCGGCCATGAAAGCCTATGACCATACGTTGCTTAAAGTGCGGTGTCTCTTCTTCTTCTGTTGCTTTTTGCCAACCAGTGTTGCCACATGCTCTTTTTTTTCTCCATTAAAAATAAATGGTAACATTTTATGGCATATTGCTGTGTAAAAAGAAAGCTAACACAGGTTTATTCGAATATGGTATATCTATCAATATTGTTTCTACGCAATCATAAAATGAAAATCTAACAAGGATTTTAAAATATTTTCCATATAATAAAAAAACAGCGACAGCTCTAGAGCACAACGCATCGAAGCATGTTTTTTCAATTGATTGAACTTATGCTTAGGGCGCTGAAAGCCTTTCGTTAAAAAAACAAACACTCAACGAAACAGTGCGTAAGCATCGTTTGGGCAGACACGACGACTAGCATATGTTCGAAACCTTTGCCAACTTCGATGCTTTTGGCGCGAGCAAGCATCGTTTGGTTGGGCTTTAGGTTTTCGCTGCCGACTGCACGAAATCACACGTACGCTATAAGCATTGAAATCTATTTTTAGAACACGATTGTTCGTTCGTCGTCGGTTGTCGTGCCGAAGCATGCATTAGGCTTTACATTGTACTTTTAGTTGAAGGCAAACTATTGACAGGCAGGCACCACGCAGCGCATTAGCAAGAAAACTAATTTTTTACAGTGCGCTCCAAAATGTTTATGCCCGAATGGGAGAATGAATTTTTTTTCATAGAAAATAAAGATTGCAGAGCAAAATGCTTGATTTGCAATAAAATTGTTTTTCGAAATGTTTAATATTTTTAAAGATGGCATTATTTATTAATAAATAATAAGCACAATGAGTAACCGTTAACTTGAAGCGTGCACTGTACTGATCACATATCGTTTTTTCGCTGCAGAGCACGCAAATTGTGCTTGTATGCGTGTGAAAACTGTGACAATATCTAGTGCAATAGGCTTGGATGACGTCAACCCAAAATTCCTTAAAATAATATTACCGCATATAACTAGTCATATTACACACATAATTAATACGGCAATTACAACCAGTTCTTTTCCCGACCAGTGGAAAGCAGCTAAAGTTATCCCAATCCCTAAGGGAGGTCATGAATACAGACCAATCTCAATACTGCCATTCTTGTCAAAAGTTTTTGAGCAGCTAATTGCACAACAAATTAAAAAGTTCCTTGAGCTAAATTTACTTTTAAGCCAAAAACAATCGGGGTTCAGATCAAACAGAAGCTGTACTACAGCACTTATAAAATAATTGAAGATATAAGAAAACACTTGGATAATAGTGAAGTAACGTTTTTGACACTTCTTGATTTTAGTAAAGCTTTTGACACGGTCAACCACGAGATACTCTTGACAAAGTTGCACAAGATGTACAATTTTTCCTCGACAGCAACAAAACTATTACGTTCATACCTCACTAACAGAAGGCAAGCCGTTGTTGTAGCTGAAAATAAATCGGACCATAGATTTGTTGCTCGGGGTGTTCCGCAGGGATCGGTTCTGGGGCCACTACTTTTTACAATATATGTTAATGATTTGCCTGATGTCCTGACTAGATGTGAAGTCCATATGTATGCTGATGATGTTCAAATGTATGTGAGTCGTCCATTATGTCAACTTAATGAATGTATAAATATGTTTAATATTGGTTTAATATCTGTTAGTAAATGGGCACGAGAAAACGGGCTGGCCTTAAATCCGGCTAAATCGAAATGCCTTGTAATATATAAGAAACCTTTGAGCACAAATAATTTAAACAAGCTTAATATAGATGGAGTTGCAATAAATTATGTAGACAAAACAGACAATTTAGGAGTAACATTGAACAAAACACTTTCTTGGACCGATCATGCAAATAAAACTGTTGGTAAAGTCTACGGTACCCTAAGGCAACTTTCCTTAACCCAACGCTTCTTACCAGTCAGCATTAAGACAACCATAGCAAAAGCAATGATTGCACCCATACTAATGTATGGTATTGAAATTTTTGGCAATGGAAGTTTAGCTAGCCAAAATAAATTAAAAGTGGCGCTAAATAACATAGCACGTTATGTATTTAATTTAAAAAGAAACGAACACATCACCAGCCACGTAAATAAATTATTTGACTTGTCTTTAACCAACATAATTAACTTTAAGATTTTAATTCTTCTCCATAAGATTATATATACCAAGCAGCCTGAATATCTTTTTAGCAATCTTAGATTTAGCACGTCCCAGAGAACCAATAACATAGTTTGTTTAAGAACAAAACTTGCCTGTTCTGAAAAGCAGTTTTACATCTGGGCTGTTCGCCTTTGGAACCAGTTACCTACTCAATTAAAGACCATTAGAAACGCATCTCAATTTAGTAATAAGTTAAAAGCACACTATAGAGAAGTAATGTAAAAATAATATATTCAAAATATAATAATATTAATGGAAATGCACTATGGGTAATTTGACCAGTTTTGAGGCCAAAACCCATTTTTTGAAAGTCATTCAATTAACATTTTGTTGGTGGCTTTACATAGTAAAATGATTGAGCTTTAATGTTGCATACCACAAATTTTAACAGAGGCCTCCACTGTTAAGTTACAAGCTGTTAAACACAGCTGTTTTAACAGAAGAGCGCGCGCAGCTAACTTAACAAAAATTACACAACAAAGAACATAATAAATAAAAGTAAATTATCACTTAAAAATTGAAAACAACCAAATGGCTTTCGATGGTGGGTGGTTTGTACTTTGTGTTTGCGAAATTATAATGTAGATTGTGCCTGTCTTGTCCCCGTACTTGTCTTTATTGTAACCTGCCCACAATGAAAAATTTTAAAACGAAAACTGAACTTTGAATGGACTAGCAAAGTGAGTCCCACCTAGTCCCACCTTAAAATAAAAACAGTGTTTTAGAGTGTTTCATTACCTTTAAAATGAGAGTAGTCTTAATTTCCACTTTTAAGGCCCATTCCCAGCAGCTGCGAAATGTAATTTTTAGCTGCAACTCTATATAAAAAAAACAGTTGTCAGAAATTTTCGTGCATGCTTTCCGTTTTTAAATTCCCAGCAACCATCAGAAAATTTCATCGATAGTTCCGATAGTGGAACAATTGTGGATTCCGTAATCAGCTGTTCTTAAAAACGAAATAATAGCTTTACAATTATTCCGCGCAGCAAACACAATGGACGCGCCAAAAAATTCAAAACGTAAGCGACTTAATAGCTTCTCTCGCGCTGACAAAATTGATTTATTGAATGCTATTAAGCAAAATGAAGCAATATGGAATATCAAATCCAAGAAATACTGCGACCAGGTTGCAATAAGAAGCGCCTGGGAATGTGTTGGCGCGGTAGTAAATAAAGATGGTGAGTTGATTGTTAACTTTTATAATTGGCATTTATTTAAAAAGAAAATATCATATTTAGTTGCCAAATGCAAACAAGGTTGGAAAAGCTTGACGGATAGCTTGCGTTACCATCGCAACAAAAAACTAAAAAGTGGAAGCGCTGGTGGAACCCAGCAGAAGCAGCAGAGTGTTGGGGACGCAATTGACTGGGAGTTTGCGCAATATATGGATTTTTGCCAAGTTTGGCTGCCGAGAGAGTGACTACGACCAGTCAATTAGTTGAAAGTGAGAGCCCGGCAAACTGCTCAACACCCTTGGGGTCACCGGATGATGATTCTGTTGAGTTTATGTTTGACGAGCTTGACGAAAACAGCGCAAATGAACAAAGCACATGTAGTGCTTATTCGTACAAAAAAAAGAAGCCCAAGACCAAGGAGGCGGAACCAACCGATCAGGAACTCGTGGGCATTATAGACAAATATTTAATGCCCCAAAACCTGTCAGTCGGGAGATATTTCCATTTTGGAATAGTTTATTAAGTAAACTTCCGCAAAATCTAGCCACCGATGTGGAAGTGGAAATTACCAATTTAATATATTCAAAAATTAAAGCCTATGAAGAGGAACAAGAAAAACAATAAAATTAAATTATAATTGAATTAAATATTTTAATTTATTTAAACACCAGCCAAATTGTTTTGCCAAGGAACAGAACCTTGGCTTGAGTTAACATATTCCTTAATGTTATTTCTAACAAATTTTGGATAGTCTTCGAGGCGTCCCCTAATGCTATCCGACCCAAGATCAGGAGTGCTTTCAAATTGATACGCCTCTTGATCTTGAGCCCTATAATCAAATGGATTAAGGCGCATAAGTAGGTTATGCAGATAGCAGCAGGCTGAAGCTACTTTTTGTGCTCGTTCAGGGTGACACCTCAAAGTCCTTTGCACAGCCATCCATTTGGCGGTCAAAATGCCAAATGCATTTTCAATGCAACGGCGACCTCGGCTGAGCCTATAGTTAAAAATACGTTCGGGTACGCTGAGTGAGCGTGACCCGTATGGCTTCATAATCCTTTTGTGTAGAGGAAACGCATCGTCTGCAACAATAAAGTATGGTGTTGCAACTCCATTGAGAACGTGGTCTGGCGGAAAAGGTAGACTATCTGCCATAATTGCTTTTCCAAGCGAGCAATGTGAGAAGGCGCTCATATCGCCTTGGCTTCCGTAAGCACCAACATCAATGTATGTAAAGCGATAGGATGCGTCGCAAACAGCCATTAGAACAATGGAAAAAAAACCCTAGATGAAAATATAATTGATTCCTTTATATATATGCGTAAATTCTCATGTTGTGTAACTTACTTTATAGTTGTAGAAGGCGCTGCCACTGTTTGGTGGTTTGACTATGGCTATGTGCTTGCCGTCAATTGCGCCAACTGTGTTTGGAAAGTTCCACTTGTCCATAAAATCGTTGGCCCACATTAACATATTTCCTGTGTCCAAGTTGGAATCTCGTCTTATAAAACAATGCAAATAGCATTACATACAAGGTCAATAGTTCTTCCAACATGTTGCGGACTAATGCGGTATATACAGCTAACATGGCTTTGCAGATCTCCAGTAGCGAAATATCTAAAATACGTTGTACAATATGTTCATTGTGTACTTTTAATTACATTATTAACATACTCACTCTAAAACCATTGCAAACTTGGCTTTCAGTGGTATCGCATCAGGACGAGTATTCCTTTTTGCCAACATGTGCGGCTCAACCAAATTAAATAGCCAATTAAAGCACGTCTCACTCATGTGGAAATTTTGGTAAAACACCGCTGGGGTATATATCATATTCTGAAACTATTAAATATGTATTAGATAATTTACATACATATGTATGTACAAGTTATCTCAAAACTTACGTCGTTTTTGAAGCGTCCCTTTTCACCCTTTTTAGTAAATATGGGTTCACCCAACATTTACGGTGCGACAAGCTTCGTTTTAGCTCATTAGCTTTTCGCCTTCTCCTTAGAAGCATGAAAGCAGCTAATGCCATCGCGAAATCACTATTTTCCATGTATTTTTCTTTAATTTTCTACAATTTGTTAACACAATGAGCAAATAAATCAAACAAGGTGACCAACAAATATTTACATTTTTCCATACAAATATTTGGCACAGCTGGTCACTCTAACTTTATGTGAAACCTAACGAAATAATTGACAACTTTTCATAAATGAAATTTTTTTTGCTGGGAATGGGCCTTTAACCACAACCAGAGATATTTCAATTTACATATCATAACCTTAAAACTGAAGTGAGTGGAAAAGGCCAAAAAGAGGTTGCAATTTGTAACTGTTTTATGGCGAAAGTGCCAAAAACGTGTTCTTCCACAACCAAAACTAAGATGTTGATATATATAAAAACGAAAAAAAAGATATGTCATCAATTTTTTACTAAGCGGTTCTATGGGAGCTATATGATAAAGTGGGCCGATGTTTATAACTTTTACCCAAAATGTAAGAAACGTAAATAAACTAATTTTCAGAAAGTTTAAGCCAAATATCTTCAAAAACAAAAATGTTTTCATACGAGAAATCACATTTTTACCAATTGTTACTGTTGGGAGCCGCCGAGCTTTTTCGGCAACTTTGATTTGCACGATAAAAAGATTAAGAAGAACGGCACAATGCCTTTATGCTTTTAATCGTTTATTATGCAGATCGCCTGACATTTACTTTCACGAGGGGCGCGATGCGTTTCTTTATATTTTAATAATTGATTTCTGTAATTTTGTACTTAACAATGTTTTATTGCTTTGTTTGCTTGAAACACGAAACCGAATCAGATGACTAACAATCAAACAATAATGGGAGATGCATGCGCGTTCGGCTTAGTTAGGTAGGCAAGAAGAAACAGAACAGAATTACAGCTATAGATGAGCGGCGAGATAACTTAAAAGAGAGCAGCGCTACTTTAAGCGCTTGCAGTTTAAGAGCGAGTGCAATGCACTCGGACGGCATCAGCTGCTGCCCTGAACATCCTCCCCCCCGTAAAACAAAAGAAGAACAAGTAAGAAGGCTCTAGTCGGGAGAGCCCGACTAGAAGATACCCTGAACCCAGTTGCAATAAATATATTAAATTTATATAAGTCTTTGGTATACTGACTTAACTTCAATCGATAAAATAGATATCTCCGGTGTTTCTTAACCGATTTGGACGAAATTTTCAGAAAAGCTCTATCGTTACCCATTCTTTCAACCCTCATTTTAACATTTTCCAAATGCGATATTTTTTGTTATCGATATTATGTGCATATCGGAAACCAGAATAGTTATCGATAATTTGAAGCAAACTTGTTCTGCTCATGGTATAGGAGAACTTATATACAAAGTCTGAAGTCTCTAGCTTTTGTAGTCTCTGAGATCCACGCGTTCATACAGACGGACAGACGGACAGACGGACATGGCTAAATCGACTCGGCTATTGATGCTGATCAAGAATATATATACTTTATAGGGTCGGAGATGCTTCCTTCTGCCTGTTACATACTTTTGCACAAAACCATTATACCCTTATTTACCCATTTTATGGGTTAAGGGTATAAAACACAAGAAACTTGATTGATTAATTTTCAATTTAGAACATTTCACCGAATACATAGAAGACATAGAGATGGGAATGCAACTAACTAGAGTAGGCATATTCAACCCTAAATTACTAAAGCACGATTACTTATTGCATGTCACAAGAGAAAATTCTTAATATTAAAACATCAACTTGGTTAAAAACTGATACAAAAGAATTTATATAATATCACATATTCCACAAGAAATTAGCAAAACACCTATTTTCGAAATAATACCCTACCCAGATGAGAACGATAATATTGTAACAGAAAATATTCAAGAAAAATATTTTATAATAATAATAAAAGTATATGGCACAATTACTAAGAAACAATAATGAATAATTGCATAGTAGGTATTGTAAAACAAATCAAAACCGAATGTAAATACACCATAACAATTAAAAACTTTCAAACAAATTATATAGAACCAAACATAATCTTAACATGGAATTTGCCAGAAACCATTGTAAATCAAAATTGTATGAACAATGAAATTAAAATAAAAGGAATCAATATTATAAATATGTATAATTGTGAATTACAATCAACGAAATATCAATATCAAATTCAAGACTGGATTTTACACAAAACATTTCGTCTAGCAAAAATCAAAAATCAATGCCTGGCTACCATTGAAGCTGCATACATATATATTATATATGTATGTTGTTATTAATTCGCTCATTTGCTTTGCTGGTGCTAGGTCGACGCAATAAGATAAGCAATAAAATAAGCGCACATAAGTAATACAAGGAAAACAATGGGGGCACAGCAATCGAAGAAGCCACTGCGCGCTTGATAATCGCTGGCTAGCGGCGCATACACACAGTATGGCTGGCTGCTTGTGCTATCAACAAAAATGTTGTAGCAAAGTTAGGAGTCGAAATGGCTGGCGAATGACACACAAAGCACGAGAAAAGCCCTAAGTGCGCTCTCAGAGCGAGTGGTAGCTACGGTTAGTTACGTTACGAGTTCCAATTGAATAATGGAATTTTGCTGTTTGGCAGCTCTTTTTAGTGAATTCTTGTTGTTTTGACATAAACCAGTGAGAGTGAACTAAAAACCGGAAGTTACGTGAACTGCCTCTCTCTCAATTGCGTTGCTATAAAAAAATCCGATTTTCGTTTTGTATCGTTGCCATTTGCAGCAACATTTGATAAATTTAGTTAATTATCATTATTTTGAAATTATATTTTAGTTTTAAGCTTAAAAATGAAATCTTGCTAATCGAATCTTAATTAACAGGGACCGTTGAGTTGTAGACCAAACGATACATATATATATATATATATATTGAAATTATTCTTAAATAAAACCATGTATCGTCATAAGTACGTCATAATGAAATTATATCGAGTGTAATCAAATAAGGGGCAATTTTTATTTGTTTTAGCTCACAAATTGCCAAGGCAGGGAGGGTATAGAGAGCATATGAGCCCCAACGTCAGGTTCATATAAATACGACAGCTTTTCTGCATAAGTAATCCGCATACCAAACACTACTTTATTTGACAAAGCTTATTCCTTGCTTTTTCTTTGTTTTGATTTGAAGACTTTTAGAGTAGTATCTGTTACCGTGCACTTAAACTTTATTTTTGTGTCGTAAGTGTTTCATAGGAATATAAGGGATAGGAAAACCCCGACCTTATCCGGCGAGCAATCCACAGAGCGTAGCATAGTGCACAAACCCGATTCCCTTTCCAGGCGAGGCTGTATTAAGAAGACCGGCAGCTCAGTTCCACTGCTTACTGAACATCGTTACACTTCCTAGGTAGAGTAGTGGTTTTTACAAGTAGTTTTTTAAAAGCGCAACACCATTTTACATGTTGTTTATTCTTCAATGAGATTTAAGCAAGTAACGATCTACTCAAAGAATTACATTAATATGCGTTTAATCAAACAAAACAAGTGGAAACGTTGCAGTCGGACGCAACCGACTGCGGCATACTCGATACCTGTATTAAAACCGGTAAAAAGAGGCCTGATTGCAAAGAGATACGGATGCGGCAGGGGTGTACGCTGCCTTGAAGATTCTCCGATACAGATGGGGATGCCACCAGCTGTCTTCCTTACAAATTTGGTGACTCTAGCTTAGGGCTGCCATAAATCTACAGAACTTGACCGGGACAACTTTGCAAATTTATTTATTTTTTTTTTGATTTTTCAACTAAAACAAGTGGAAACGTTGCAGTCGGACGTAACCGACTGCGTCATACTCGATACCAGTATTAAAACCGGTAAAAGAGGCCTGATTGCAAAGGGGTACCGATGCGGCAGGAGTGTACGCTGCCATTTGCCAGCCCCCCAGTTATCGTAGAACCCCAATCTTGACACTTTAATTTACTATGCCATAGATAAAGAGAATTGGAAAGTTTGAAGTCCTAGCTTGAAGGGTGTGGAAAAAAGTTGCGTTCATACAGATGGACAGACACCATGACGGACATTGCACAAAGCCAATATACTCTTTACCTTCGGTATCGAGTATAAAAAGTACACAAATTCAACATCATTTTTAGTTGCCGTTTTTAATGTATTCAAGAAAAAAAAATTTAAAATAAAAATCATCGTATGAGCAAGCGGACGTGCTGACACAGCGGTCTTGAAAATAATTTAATTAACAACAGAAAAATACACCAAAACAATCAGTAAATCGCTAAATCGCGCGCAATTTGTAAAAATTATAATAAACGCGCCAACTTTTTACCAATCTTCCCAAAATAAACAAGTTAAACGAACAAATCAAATTTTATAAGTTACGAGTGGGAAGCAGCAAATCAAGCAAACATCCAACAAAAGAAAAGAGAGAGAGAGTATCACAACACCAACAACAAAATATTCACTCAAACTCAAACAAAAAACACTCAAATGGCATCGATCGCAAAGCGACAACGTGAAAACTCAGCGGCAGAGCTGAAGACCAGCAAGCTTAAGGATTCGGCAGCAATCATCCAGCTCATAAATGAGCGCTTTCAGGAGCAGGCTAACATGATCACAGCCAAGATGTGTGAGACCGAGGAACGCATCTTACATGTGCTCCACGAGAGGCTGGATAGCATGAACGCGGATCTGAAGGGATTGCTGCAGCGGGTAGAGAAGCTTGAACTGGAGTCTGTAGATGTTCAGGCTTTAAAGGCTCAAGTTTCGGAACTAGAGGCAAAGCTGACTGTGCAGGCGAGTGCAAATGTGTCCAAAGACTTGAGACTGCATGGAGTCCCGTATGCAGATGGTGAGCAGCTCAAATCAATTTTTAACACGCTATGTTTCTCGCTCGGAGTCGCGCCCGCACCGAAACTGAGTGAGGTTAAACGATTACGGCAGTCCGGGTCACATAATTCAGTTGCTGACCTCATAATTTTAATAAGTTTTGAAAACTATAATGATAAGGTCAGCATACTGCGCGCTGCTGCAAACTACCGGCGAACCACAAAAACGCAACTAAACCTTCAATTGCTAGGTTTCGACACGTGCTCAGCAGTGCCAATTTATCTTAATGAACAGCTGTCGAGAGAGAATTATGAGGTGTTCAAAGCAGCAATGAAGCTAAAAAAAAAAAACCAAGTTGCTGCTGTTTTCTGTCGGCGCGCGCTCGTTTACATTAAGACGATTGAAAGCGGCAAAGTTATCTGCATGACGAGCTCTCTCAGATAAGCGTGCAAAGAGAAGTTAATGAGTGCGAACACGACCGAGCCCCAGATAATCTCTTTCGGTCTTAATTCTTATCTAACTACTGCAACCTTGTTAAATGCTGTTTATTATCTAATTCTCTTAAATGTAATCCTTAGTATTTGTGTGTGCTCTTTAATTTTAAGTTCTAATATAATAGATGCGTTTCTTTTGAGGTAATTTTGTGTGTAAACAAACTGCCACTCCATATTAACAACTCTAAGGTGAACAGCCAAACAATGGTTCGGATCTTAAGCAAACAAAAGAATGGTCTAAAGATTTGTCATTTAAATGCCCAAATCTTGGCTAATAAGATAGAAGAGTTTCAATATACGTTCGTAGATTCTAAGGTTGATGTTGTATGCGTGACTGAAACATGGTTTGTCCCCGAATTTAGTGATCTGTCTATTATATGTGAAGGCTTTAATGTGTTTCGCTCAGATCGATTAGGTCATGCTGGCGGAGTTGCCATTTTTGTCTCAAGAGATTGACTTGTAAAGTTATTTCTAAGCAACCCAGTGACAGTCCAATTGAATTTATTTTTATTGAAATGATTAATTTAAATCCTGACAGCAAACTGCTAATTGGCTGTATATACAGACCACACAAGAATATAGAATACTCAAATCTCTTAGAATTAATATCTAATTGAACTTTACGGTATACTGATGTAATCCTGACTGGTGATCTTAACAGTAACATGTTAACAGAACATCACTTAACGGACGAAATGGAATCAATAGGTTTAAAACTAGTCAATTCAAGAACACCAACCCACTTTACTCGAACTGCTGCTACTCTACTGGACGTGTTTTTTGTGCAAAACCTAGAGAACATACTCCTATATGACCAGATCTCTGCACCAGCTTTTCAAAGCATGACTTAATTTTTCTAATATATGATCTTAAACTTAACTATAACAATCAGAGTATAAAATTTAGAGATTTTAAAAATATTGATTTACTTCGGCTATATGAGGAATGCAGTAACCTCAACTGGGATATTATTTACTCAACACCCACGTTGATATTCAATTAGGTAAATTGCAAAGCAATATTCGAGTTTTATACGACAAGTTTATACCAGTGCGGACCCATACTACCAACTCGTCAAAAAAATCTTGGTTTAACTGTGATATTAAGCGAGCAATAGGAATTAGAAATAAGGATTATGACAAGTGGAAACTATATAAAACTGACAATCTATATAATATTTTCAGAAGTAGTAAAGTAGAGTAAGTAAAATGATTTATAATGCTAAGCGAGCATATTTTAGTAGTGGGTTTGGAAGTGCAATACCAAATGTACTGAAATGGAAAAATATAAAAAAATTAGGGATAGGAAGAGCGAAAGTAGAGATGTGTAGTGAGGTGGATGTAAATGAGTTAAATAACAAATTTGTCGATTTAAATGTACCAGTGACTAACTGTAATACATATCTAAGTTCTGTGTCGTTCAATAATTGCAGTAACGTTTTTGATTTTATATGTGTCAGTCCATGTGAGGTGTTGTCAGCTATGTCATTCATTAAATCTAGTGCAGTGGTGGGCAGACGTCGACGTCGAAAATATTTCTAACTCACACGAGGCAGCGCGCTGGCAGCGCGCAGCCAGCGCGCTGCCTCGTGTGAGTTAGGTTTTTCGCTGCCGACTGCACGAAATCACACGTACGCTATAAGCATTGAAATCTATTTTTAGAACACGATTGTTCGTTCGTCGTCGGTTGTCGTGCCGAAGCATGCATTAGGCTTTACATTGTACTTTTAGTTGAAGGCAAACTATTGACAGGCAGGCACCACGCAGCGCATTAGCAAGAAAACTAATTTTTTACAGTGCGCTCCAAAATGTTTATGCCCGAATGGGAGAATGAATTTTTTTTCATAGAAAATAAAGATTGCAGAGCAAAATGCTTGATTTGCCAATAAAATTGTTTTCGAAATGTTTAATATTTTAAAGATGGCATTATTTATTAATAAATAATAAGCACAATGAGTAACCGTTAACTTGAAGCGTGCACTGTACTGATCACATATCGTTTTTTCGCTGCAGCGCACGCAAATTGTGCTTGTATGCGTGTGAAAACTGTGACAATATCTAGTGCAATAGGCTTGGATGACGTCAACCCAAAATTCCTTAAATAATATTACCGCATATAACTAGTCATATTACACACATAATTAATACGGCAATTACAACCAGTTCTTTTCCCGACCAGTGGAAAGCAGCTAAAGTTATCCCAATCCCTAAGGGAGGTCATGAATACAGACCAATCTCAATACTGCCATTCTTGTCAAAAGTTTTTGAGCAGCTAATTGCACAACAAATTAAAAAGTTCCTTGAGCTAAATTTACTTTTAAGCCAAAACAATCGGGGTTCAGATCAAACAGAAGCTGTACTACAGCACTTATAAAATAATTGAAGATATAAGAAAACACTTGGATAATAGTGAAGTAACGTTTTTGACACTTCTTGATTTTAGTAAAGCTTTTGACACGGTCAACCACGAGATACTCTTGACAAAGTTGCACAAGATGTACAATTTTTCCTCGACAGCAACAAAACTATTACGTTCATACCTCACTAACAGAAGGCAAGCCGTTGTTGTAGCTGAAAATAAATCGGACCATAGATTTGTTGCTCGGGGTGTTCCGCAGGGATCGGTTCTGGGGCCACTACTTTTTACAATATATGTTAATGATTTGCCTGATGTCCTGACTAGATGTGAAGTCCATATGTATGCTGATGATGTTCAAATGTATGTGAGTCGTCCATTATGTCAACTTAATGAATGTATAAATATGTTTAATATTGGTTTAATATCTGTTAGTAAATGGGCACGAGAAAACGGGCTGGCCTTAAATCCGGCTAATCGAAATGCCTTGTAATATATAAGAAACCTTTGAGCACAAATAATTTAAACAAGCTTAATATAGATGGAGTTGCAATAAATTATGTAGACAAAACAGACAATTTAGGAGTAACATTGAACAAAACACTTTCTTGGACCGATCATGCAAATAAAACTGTTGGTAAAGTCTACGGTACCCTAAGGCAACTTTCCTTAACCCAACGCTTCTTACCAGTCAGCATTAAGACAACCATAGCAAAAGCAATGATTGCACCCATACTAATGTATGGTATTGAAATTTTTGGCAATGGAAGTTTAGCTAGCCAAATAAATTAAAAGTGGCGCTAAATAACATAGCACGTTATGTATTTAATTTAAAAGAAACGAACACATCACCAGCCACGTAAATAAATTATTTGACTTGTCTTTAACCAACATAATTAACTTTAAGATTTTAATTCTTCTCCATAAGATTATATATACCAAGCAGCCTGAATATCTTTTTAGCAATCTTAGATTTAGCACGTCCCAGAGAACCAATAACATAGTTTGTTTAAGAACAAAACTTGCCTGTTCTGAAAAGCAGTTTTACATCTGGGCTGTTCGCCTTTGGAACCAGTTACCTACTCAATTAAAGACCATTAGAAACGCATCTCAATTTAGTAATAAGTTAAAAGCACACTATAGAGAAGTAATGTAAAAATAATATATTCAAATATAATAATATTAATGGAAATGCACTATGGGTAATTTGACCAGTTTTGAGGCCAAAACCCATTTTTTGAAAGTCATTCAATTAACATTTGGTTGGTGGCTTTACATAGTAAAATGATTGAGCTTTAATGTTGCATACCACAAATTTTAACAGAGGCCTCCACTGTTAAGTTACAAGCTGTTAAACACAGCTGTTTTAACAGAAGAGCGCGCGCAGCTAACTTAACAAAAATTACACAACAAAGAACATAATAAATAAAAGTAAATTATCACTTAAAATTGAAAACAACCAAATGGCTTTCGATGGTGGGTGGTTTGTACTTTGTGTTTGCGAAATTATAATGTAGATTGTGCCTGTCTTGTCCCCGTACTTGTCTTTATTGTAACCTGCCCACAATGAAAAATTTTAAAACGAAAACTGAACTTTGAATGGACTAGCAAAGTGAGTCCCACCTAGTCCCACCTTAAAATAAAAACAGTGTTTTAGAGTGTTTCATTACCTTTAAATGAGAGTAGTCTTAATTTCCACTTTTAAGGCCCATTCCCAGCAGCTGCGAAATGTAATTTTTAGCTGCAACTCTATATAAAAAAAACAGTTGTCAGAAATTTTCGTGCATGCTTTCCGTTTTTAAATTCCCAGCAACCATCAGAAAATTTCATCGATAGTTCCGATAGTGGAACAATTGTGGATTCCGTAATCAGCTGTTCTTAAAAACGAAATAATAGCTTTAAAATTATTCCGCGCAGCAAACACAATGGACGCGCCAAAAAATTCAAAACGTAAGCGACTTAATAGCTTCTCTCGCGCTGACAAAATTGATTTATTGAATGCTATTAAGCAAAATGAAGCAATATGGAATATCAAATCCAAGAAATACTGCGACCAGGTTGCAATAAGAAGCGCCTGGGAATGTGTTGGCGCGGTAGTAAATAAAGATGGTGAGTTGATTGTTAACTTTTATAATTGGCATTTATTTAAAAAGAAAATATCATATTTTAGTTGCCAAATGCAAACAAGGTTGGAAAAGCTTGACGGATAGCTTGCGTTACCATCGCAACAAAAAACTAAAAAGTGGAAGCGCTGGTGGAACCCAGCAGAAGCAGCAGAGTGTTTGGGGACGCAATTGACTGGGAGTTTGCGCAATATATGGATTTTTGCCAAGTTTGGCTGCCGAGAGAGTGACTACGACCAGTCAATTAGTTGAAAGTGAGAGCCCGGCAAACTGCTCAACACCCTTGGGGTCACCGGATGATGATTCTGTTGAGTTTATGTTTGACGAGCTTGACGAAAACAGCGCAAATGAACAAAGCACATGTAGTGCTTATTCGTACAAAAAAAAGAAGCCCAAGACCAAGGAGGCGGAACCAACCGATCAGGAACTCGTGGGCATTATAGACAAATATTTAATGCCCCAAAACCTGTCAGTCGGGAGATATTTCCATTTTGGAATAGTTGATTAAGTAAACTTCCGCAAAATCTAGCCACCGATGTGGAAGTGGAAATTACCAATTTAATATATTCAAAAATTAAAGCCTATGAAGAGGAACAAGAAAAACAATACCAAGGAACAGAACCTTGGCTTGAGTTAACATATTCCTTAATGTTATTTCTAACAAATTTTGGATAGTCTTCGAGGCGTCCCCTAATGCTATCCGACCCAAGATCAGGAGTGCTTTCAAATTGATACGCCTCTTGATCTTGAGCCCTATAATCAAATGGATTAAGGCGCATAAGTAGGTTATGCAGATAGCAGCAGGCTGAAGCTACTTTTTGTGCTCGTTCAGGGTGACACCTCAAAGTCCTTTGCACAGCCATCCATTTGGCGGTCAAAATGCCAAATGCATTTTCAATGCAACGGCGACCTCGGCTGAGCCTATAGTTAAAAATACGTTCGGGTACGCTGAGTGAGCGTGACCCGTATGGCTTCATAATCCTTTTGTGTAGAGGAAACGCATCGTCTGCAACAATAAAGTATGGTGTTGCAACTCCATTGAGAACGTGGTCTGGCGGAAAAGGTAGACTATCTGCCATAATTGCTTTTCCAAGCGAGCAATGTGAGAAGGCGCTCATATCGCCTTGGCTTCCGTAAGCACCAACATCAATGTATGTAAAGCGATAGGATGCGTCGCAAACAGCCATTAGAACAATGGAAAAAAAACCCTAGATGAAAATATAATTGATTCCTTTATATATATGCGTAAATTCTCATGTTGTGTAACTTACTTTATAGTTGTAGAAGGCGCTGCCACTGTTTGGTGGTTTGACTATGGCTATGTGCTTGCCGTCAATTGCGCCAACTGTGTTTGGAAAGTTCCACTTGTCCATAAAATCGTTGGCCCACATTAACATATTTTCCTGTGTCCAAGTTGGAATCTCGTCTTATAAAACAATGCAAATAGCATTACATACAAGGTCAATAGTTCTTCCAACATGTTGCGGACTAATGCGGTATATACAGCTAACATGGCTTTGCAGATCTCCAGTAGCGAAATATCTAAAATACGTTGTACAATATGTTCATTGTGTACTTTTAATTACATTATTAACATACTCACTCTAAAACCATTGCAAACTTGGCTTTCAGTGGTATCGCATCAGGACGAGTATTCCTTTTTGCCAACATGTGCGGCTCAACCAAATTAAATAGCCAATTAAAGCACGTCTCACTCATGTGGAAATTTTGGTAAAACACCGCTGGGGTATATATCATATTCTGAAACTATTAAATATGTATTAGATAATTTACATACATATGTATGTACAAGTTATCTCAAAACTTACGTCGTTTTTGAAGCGTCCCTTTTCACCCTTTTTAGTAAATATGGGTTCACCCAACATTTACGGTGCGACAAGCTTCGTTTTAGCTCATTAGCTTTTCGCCTTCTCCTTAGAAGCATGAAAGCAGCTAATGCCATCGCGAAATCACTATTTTCCATGTATTTTTCTTTAATTTTCTACAATTTGTTAACACAATGAGCAAATAAATCAAACAAGGTGACCAACAAATATTACATTTTTCCATACAAATATTTGGCACAGCTGGTCACTCTAACTTTATGTGAAACCTAACGAAATAATTGACAACTTTTCATAAATGAAATTTTTTTTGCTGGGAATGGGCCTTTAACCACAACCAGAGATATTTCAATTTACATATCATAACCTTAAATTTGATAATGCGACGTTGTTTGCAAAATGGACTGAAGTGAGTGGAAAAGGCCAAAAAGAGGTTGCAATTTGTAACTGTTTTATGGCGAAAGTGCCAAAAACGTGTTCTTCCACAACCAAAACTAAGATGTTGATATATATAAAAACGAAAAAAAAGATATGTCATCAATTTTTTACTAAGCGGTTCTATGGGAGCTATATGATAAAGTGGGCCGATGTTTATAACTTTTACCCAAAATGTAAGAAACGTAAATAAACTAATTTTCAGAAAGTTTAAGCCAAATATCTTCAAAAACAAAATGTTTTCATACGAGAAATCACATTTTTACCAATTGTTACTGTTGGGAGCCGCCGAGCTTTTTCGGCAACTTTGATTTGCACGATAAAAAGATTAAGAAGAACGGCACAATGCCTTTATGCTTTTAATCGTTTATTATGCAGATCGCCTGACATTTACTTTCACGAGGGGCGCGATGCGTTTCTTTATATTTTAATAATTGATTTCTGTAATTTTGTACTTAACAATGTTTTATTGCTTTGTTTGCTTGAAACACGAAACCGAATCAGATGACTAACAATCAAACAATAATGGGAGATGCATGCGCGTTCGGCTTAGTTAGGTAGGCAAGAAGAAACAGAACAGAATTACAGCTATAGATGAGCGGCGAGATAACTTAAAAGAGAGCAGCGCTACTTTAAGCGCTTGCAGTTTAAGAGCGAGTGCAATGCACTCGGACGGCATCAGCTGCTGCCCTGAACATCCTCCCCCCCGTTGAAAAACCCAGGGTTTTCAACAGGATCCTGAACGGGAAGAATGACCAACTTATTGACAGCTCGACGTGTTGTTCCAGTGGGGGTGCGCAAGACAACTACGCGTACAACGCCATCATCGCCGTGTATGGTCTCTTCGACGCGAGCTAGGGGCCACTTTAATGGAGGGAGATTTTCGTCCTTGATGCAAACGAGATCGTTCACCTTGAGAGGGGTTTGTGACATCCTCCACTTTACACGCTGCTGAAGAAGAGAAAGGTACTCCTCCTTCCATCTGTTCCAGAAAAGTTGCTGGATGTAAGTTACGTGCTGCCAGCGATCGAGACGGCTGCAGTTCAACGACGTAAGATCTGACTCAGGAAGTGCAACCAGTGGCCTACCAATAAGAAAGTGGCCGGGTGTCAAAACGTCGAGGTCTGCGGGATTTTCTGAAAGCGATACAAGAGGACGGGAATTGATTATTGCTTGAATTTGGCACACCAAGGTGCGCAATTCATCGAATCCAAGAAGCGAAGAGCCCATTGAGCGATATAAATGATGCTTGGCCAACTTAACTGCGGCCTCCCTACAGCAAATAATGCATTTGTGCAGGGCTCGAGATACCGTTTTTAGGCCGCCAACCGGCCAATACTGCATTCTTATTGCAGCAAGAAGAGCTTGGGGACCAGCGTGATGGTACTTACGATGAAAGTAAGTTATGATAGCTAATGTCAAAAGATGATTCTTTGGCAGTAAAATTGGGTGGCGGGCCTCGAAGCCAAGTGTTAAATTTGTAAGGCGTCCACCTACACGCATTAAACCGAAGTCATCTAGGAATGGGCTTAACGATGATATGATACTTGATGAGCTGACAGTCTTTTTCCTTTGAAGCTGATAATATTCCTCATGTAGATGGGCTCTTTGAACGATGCGAATGAGAATGTATGTCCCATGACGAATGTTTTCAGCCGAGAGCTGCACCGATTTAGAAGAAGTCCGCAGATTGATGAACTTGTGCACATATCCAAAAATGCGCTGAGTGATTCCGAAGGAATTGATGTATTTCAATGAGAGCGACATATCACCATCAGCAAACGCAACTAAGAGAACCTTCTTTCGAATATCCGGCAACTGGAGCTGAGGTAAGTAATGTGCTGGCCATTGATCCAGATTTCCCTGCAAGAATGAAGGACCTCGCAACCAAAGCGTTGAGTGCAATAACTTTTGTGGTGATGCTCCCTTGGAAAGAATATCAGCAGGATTCATTGCAGTCGGAACATATCGCCATTCCATACCCGCTGTTAGTTCCTGTATTGCGCAAACTCTATTCGCGACAAAAACATTGAATTTAGAGGATTCTTCCAGCAGCTTAGAGAGGACTACTGCTGAATCTGACCAGCAGAAAACCTTGCATTTAAAAATCTTCATCTTTACTATTTCGCACACCAATTGTGCAAGCAAGTGGGCAGCGCATAGCTCAAGCTTTGGAACCGTGATGGTTTTTAAAGGAGCGATACGAGCCTTTGAGCAGAGAAGGTGAGACTGCACCTGGTTGCCGATCCGAAACAGTATGGATGCAGGTTCCATAAGCTTCCAAGCTAGCGTCGCAAAATGCGTGCAACTCAAGTACCGCACTTGGAAGTAACACGTACCGAGGAAATTTTGCATGACGCACCTCCACAAAATCGTTACAGAATCCAGTCCAGGCTGTGGCAAGGAGTTGGGGCAAGCTTTCATCCCATGCTAATTTTTCTCTCCACATCCTTTGCAATATGATCTTGGCTCTAGTCATTGTGGGCCCGATTAGCCCAAGTGGATCATAACACCTTGCTATGGTCGCTAAAACGGAGCGCTTCGTGTGCCTTTTGTAATCACCATGAATAGCAAACGTGAACACAAAGCTATCCTCGCGCGGTTCCCAAACAAGTCCGAGTGCCTTTGTGACGTCAACGTTGTCGTCGAACTTAAGAAGACTTTCCCGTTCGCTATCTGGAATGTCGCTGTTAACGTCTTGACGATTCGAGCACCACTTCCGAAGTAGAAAGTTTCCCTTAGCCAAAAGCTTGTTGGACTGGTCCATGATGTCGCGCACCTCCTCAAGAGAACTACCTCCTGATATCATATCATCAACGTAGAAATGCTGCAGAACGACTCGCGCGCCCAGAGGGTAATCCAAGCTTTGGTCCTTAGCTAGCTGATGCATAGCGCGTATGGCAAGGAAAGAGGCGGGCTTAGTTCCATAGGTGACGGTATTCAACTTATAGCATTTTATATCCTCTTCGGGAGAATCACGCCACAGTATGCATTGGAACCAGTCATCGGGAGTAGCGAGTCGGACGCACCGATACATCTTGCAAATATCAGCTGTCAGGGCGATAGGAAAAGTTCGAAATCGAATAAGTATATTGAAAAGCTTATCTTGAATTGTAGGACCCGTCATGAGAATCTGGTTCAACGATAATCCAGAAGTTGTGGTTGCAGAGCCGTCGAATACAACCCTGAGCTTTGTTGTTGTGCTATCCTCCTTAAGCACGCAATGATGAGGTAGAAAATATTTACACCTGTGCAAATCTGCGCTCGGTACCAGCGACATATGGTTGAGATCAACGTATTCCTCTATGAATGCTGAATATTGCATTTTAAGGAGAGGAGCTCGAACTAATTTGCGCTCAAGGTTTTGAAGCCTGCGCCGGGCTTGCATATAAGAATCACCCAGGGACTCTGTGCCATGTTTAAATGGCAGGCGAACCGAATATTCGCCTGAAGGCAATCGAACAACATTCTGTTGAAAGTGGGCTTCGCATGCGAGCTTTTCTTTTGTAGTCTTGGAAATTGGCTCGACTTGATAGTCAACTTCCCAAAACCGACGCACTAACTCGTCCAGCCGAGTGCTGTGAGAGCTGGCATCCGATGATTTTTGATTAACGACGAACGAAGAGAGCTTTGGGGTTCAATGACCGCCACCAGATACAATCCAACCCAGATGTGTCTTCTTCAACAATGGTAGACCTGGCGCTAGCTGTATTTGCCCAATGCAAAGCAGCTCGAAAAACAAACCAGCTCCGATGAGAAGATCAATACGCTGAGGTATATTAACGAAGGGTCGGCTAGTTGAATGTTGGAGGGAACGTCCCAATTGTAAGTGCTCACGGACATCCCAGGCTGATTTTCAGTAATTGTCTGGGCGATGACAGCAGTGAGGCTTGTAACGAAGTTTGAAGTCCGCGACTTCAGAACGAGGTCGACTGAGTACCCTTCTGTTTTGAAGTTTGCATCTCCTATGCCGGAAACTGCAGCCTGTGTTTTGATTTTACGAAGTTGTAATTGATTTGCGAGACGACTGGTTACGAAGTGCAGCTGTGAGCCGGAGTCTAGGAGTGCTCGGCAAGGAACAAAGGAGCCAAAGTTATTTTTAATAAGAACAACAGCTGTAGCGAGCAGCACGCCATCAGATGTTGAGTGAGATACGAGAGCTTGATGTGAGGTTAAAGACGCTGGCGTGGAGCTAACTGCAGGCTCGTGAGTTGTGGAATCGGCGCCGGTGACTGACGTTTGGGTGAAATGCAACAGATAATTATGCTTCGACCGGCATATTCGGCAGCCTCCAGACTTACAATCCCGAACTTGGTGGCCCATCTTAAGGCAATTTAGGCAAAGAGAGAGCCTTTTAGCTTCCTTTTGTCGTAGATTTGGCGATAAATTTCCGAAGAGTGGACACTGGTATATCTGATGACTTGCGTTTTCACAAAAAAAGACAACCAGCGGGAGCATTGGCAGCAACGAAAGATTTTCTTTGTGTTGTACTCACTGTTTTTGCTGACTTGCCAGCATAATCCGTTTGCACTGCAAAATCTATATTTTCAAGAGTTCTGCATCGTTTTTTTCCAAAAAACCTTTTAGTTTGCTCCAAGATGGTAACTCGCTGCTTGAAGACGCTTCCTCCCACTTTGCCTGAGACGCCTTATCCAGCTTCTGTGTAAGCGATTGCACTATGATGCAGTCGGCTATCTCTTCCTTTGATGCGAATGATTCCGAAGCGCAAAGATGAGAGGTGACTTTGTCGGTGAATTCTCGTAAACTTACCGCAGACGCATCAACCTTATCAAGCCCAAGTATCTCTCTAATGTGTGCCTGCAAGATAATGCGTTTATTAAAAAATCGGTTTTTAAGAATTTCCCAAGCAACATTATAGTTGCCCTCATTTATTTCCAACGACTGTATGGCATTCAACGCGGTACCGGTTAAGCATGACCGCAGATGCTGCAGCTTTTCGATAGACGAGAGCTCGGTCTCTTTGTCGATAATGCTCATAAATAGCGAATAAAAATTGGTCCAATCAGCATAAGAGCCATCGAAGCTAGGTAGCGTTAAATGTGGCAACCGAGAACGACTGGGCATGATGATGACTGACTGTGTGTCGGCGAGATTCGCTTTGAATGTTGAACTGTGCGGGAGGCTGCTAAGTCTGCTTAGCGCACGTTGTAAGGTAGTCCTTAGCTGTATCAATGCGGAGCAAAACTTTGCTGGCAAATCACTAGACATGGCGCCAAAGTATATCTCTTCCAAACTGGTATGAGCTGCCTCAAAATTTGTCTCCAATTTGCTTAACAAGTCCAAAAGAGCGTTGAGAGCGTATTCATCAAGAGCGGCTAGCTTATTGGCATCTATATCCTGGCACACACCTTCCAATCGATTAAAAATTGACTGCGTCTTTAGCTTCAAAAATGACACTTTATCCATGTTAGCACTAGTTGAAGCATTCATGTTGGTTGGAGGGCTGGATTTAGCAGCCTCAGTACTGCAGTTCTCATCAACCATGATTTTTCGTGAGTCTTTTCTGTGTTGAGGTTAAGCGCGGCGAACAAATTGCAATAAAAAAAAAAGCTTTTGTCTATTGCGGTGTGCTTGTATGTATTGCTCACAAAGTAGAATACGAAAAAGAAGTACAGCAAGCAGCACTGCAGCTACGAAAAAACTGCCGCTGTAATGCACACGATGAGCTTGCTTTTCTCTAGCACTGTAAGAGAATTGCAAGCCAAAGGCGAAAACGAAAACAACTAACGGCGGGGCAGTGCGTGTGAATGTTTGCACATATATATGTTTGTATGTATGCACTCTTTTCACCGAAGCAAACAGCGAAATTATAACTTTCAAACAGAAATGTTTTTGAACACGACCAAATGCAAATATGTATGTATGTTTGCACAATAAATGCTTGATAATTACGCACAAACCGAAACAAGAAACGCGTGATTCACGTCGGGGTCACAAAAATGTTGGGAGCCGCCGAGCTTTTTCGGCAACTTTGATTTGCACGATAAAAAGATTAAGAAGAACGGCACAATGCCTTTATGCTTTTAATCGTTTATTATGCAGATCGCCTGACATTTACTTTCACGAGGGGCGCGATGCGTTTCTTTATATTTTAATAATTGATTTCTGTAATTTTGTACTTAACAATGTTTTATTGCTTTGTTTGCTTGAAACACGAAACCGAATCAGATGACTAACAATCAAACAATAATGGGAGATGCATGCGCGTTCGGCTTAGTTAGGTAGGCAAGAAGAAACAGAACAGAATTACAGCTACAGATGAGCGGCGAGATAACTTAAAAGAGAGCAGCGCTACTTTAAGCGCTTGCAGTTTAAGAGCGAGTGCAATGCACTCGGACGGCATCAGCTGCTGCCCTGAACAGTTACTATGGAAGCTATACGATATAGTTGACCCATTTCGCTCTTTTTTTGCAACGATGTTAGTATTATAATAACTATAAAAACCGCCAAGTTTGGTCGTGATTGGTTGACAAACATAGAAAATACATAGCCTATCTTTTGTAAAAGGGGCGGTGACACGCCCATTTTGTACAAATATTTTCCTTTGGTTATCAAAAACTCAAAGCAAAAAACCAAATCAAATTATCTTGCTTCGTTCTTGAGTTATTAATTAATGCCACAAAAATGGTCAAATTACCCATAGTGAAATGCTAGTAATAATAATAATAGTAAAAATAATAATAATAATAATAATAATAATAGAGAAGTAATGTAAAAATAATATATTTAAAATATAATAATATTGATGGCAATGTTAGTAATAATAATAATAATAATAGTAAAAATAATAATAATTATAATAATAATATTAATAATAATAATTATAATAATAATGATAGTATGAATAGTAAGTAATAATAATAGTAATAATAATTATAGAAAAATGCGAACAAAAGAATTATAAGATTGTAATGACTAGCGCCCTAAATTATAAGTTGTTAAACTTGTAGCGTTAGGAAGAAAAACACAAATAAACAAATAAACACATTGTTCACAGTTATACAGCATGTAATGCACAAATAACTTAATAATATTTTCTTAATCCAAAACTAATAATCTTATAATGAAAGGAACTTAACATCAGTCAATGAGTTTTTAAAAAAATGTATAAGATTTTTAATTCATTATTATGGCTTGGCGCATTCTTATTTTCCAGTTTTTTTTTTTTTTTTTTGCTCAATAACATGCTTTTGCGTTTAATATAATTATAAACCTCTACGCAGTCATAGAATATTAAATTGCATTGCAGATGCTTTCCAAAGTGGTATGCTACCGAGTTCTTTCCTACTCCATTGTGAAGAATCAGTGAAATAATCGCTCACATTCCATGTGTCTGGAATAGCGCACAGAAATTGAACTAGTTTTAATAAATTGCTTTTTCGCTCTTTCTCTTTAGTATTTATAACAAGTAAATCAAAAAAAATTTTGAAGACATGCTTTTATACGCTTTCTTGCATACATATGTTATCGATAGTTTAAAAAGGTTTATATAATAAAAAATAACATAAAAAAGTATGTATCGGTCGGATATCGAACCCAAAAACTTTAAAAACATGTATTGTCATCTGAAACACATCTTTGGTGAAAAATTCAGAGCTCTAGCTAGTCGAGAACTTGGTGATAATTTGCTTACAAGATTCCGGTACAAACATACAGACAGACAGACAAGTCAAGTTAAATAAAAGCATGTAAAAAATGTAAAAAACAACATTAAAAAAATAAGCTTCGATCGGAGATCGAACCTAAGACCTTCGGCCTACGAAGCGGCAGGCTTCCCTTCATGCCACCTAAGCTTGTCATATTTGACAGTCAAATTAGTAAGTTAAGCAAAAGGGAAAACAGTTTTTCGTGGTTTTTACATGATATTACATATTTTAGCGTGCCAAAAACTTGTAAAACATGTATTGTCATCTGAAACACATCTTTGGTGAAAATTTCAGAGCTCTAGGTATTCGGGTACTTGGTGAAAATTTGATTACAAGATTCCGGTACAAACATACAGACAGACAGACAGACAGACAGACAGACAGACAAGTCAAGTTAAATAAAAGCATGTACAAAAATGCTTCCATTTTTCATTCATGTCTTTTAAATGCCAATCTTCGTTTTGATCCCCAATATAAGATTTTAAATAGTTATACTCTTCAAAAACATCGTCAGAAACTGTTATTTTTAATTCATTTAAATAAGCAATGGACTTCTTAACGTCTTCCCATTTTGGTACTTTTTTTAATAGCATCCAGCTAAAAATTTTATATTTCTCTAACAGCTTACCCCTTTGCTCTAAGTATTTCACAACAATTGTAAAGAACTTATGGTAGTCTCTTTCAAATTGTTGAACTTGTACAGCAAGAAGAACATTTCTATTTAAATTTTCAAACAAGGCCTGCGTTTGATTACCAATAAACTTTTGATCTAATCTTTTTTTGAAGGTGTTGGTGGTTTCAGTTATATATTGTGCAACTTCTATTATTGAAACATATTTTTTTTTTCAATTTTTTAAATTTGTTTTTCAATAAGCAAGGTTTGACTATGAACAAAATGCAAATATACTTCGGAGAAAGGGTTATTAAGGAAATCAATAATAGCTTTTGGTGCATTTTCTTCGGCTGCAAAAAAATCTTTAAGAGGCTGCCAAAGTTCTAAAATACGCTGAATTGCAGAAACTAACGATAGCCACCTGCTTCTTGAATGACTTAGAATTGAATTATACTCTTTTTCAGCATTTTCACAAAAACTTTTCAAACCTTTCAAAAAACTTATAGGTTTTCAATAAGAAGGACTCAATATCAATCGTTAAAACATCTGCTGCTGTAGATACCGCATTATGGAGAGTATGTGCTGGACATCCTATTCCTTCTTTATCTTTGTGCAAAATGTTTTTTAATTTGTAGAAAATATTCTTAACTCCTCGTCTTCCACTTCCTCCAAAATTTGTGTTTGTGTTGTCTGCGCCAAATGCCATAAGGTTTTCTAAGGGAAAATTGTACTTTTTTAGGGTGTCTACGCAGAAAGAAGTCACAGTTTCTGAGGTTTCATTTGGCAAACTGGTTAATTTAAGTAACTTTATTTGCATTCCTTCGTCCTCTGTAAAGTAGTGCAGAAGTAAAGGAAACAATTTTTCTGCTTTGTGGTTGCTAGCATCTGTTGAGATTCCATAAAAAACCTTATTTTTGGTAAGCGTTTCAATCACTGTGTAAATCGAATGTGGCGCCAACACACTTGTAATGAGAGCTGTTGCTTTAGTTCTGGCTGTGGACATTTTTGCAGCGATTTGCGAATCCGGAAATAAAATTCTATTTAGTTTGGTGGTACACTCCAGAGAGCTAAAGGACTGGTGATGATTGACTGTTTTAAACGCAGTAAGACAAATCAATTCCTCTTGCTTTCGTGCTCTTAACATGGTCAGCAACACTAGACTTTCCGCCATGGCTAATTGCCAAATATAAATCACAAACAGAACAATAAACTTCATGCTCGTTTCGCCCTCTTTTTATAAATGACCATTCTGTTGTGTACGTGTCTGAAAATTTACACTTTCTTTTTGGCATTTTCCGTAAAAATTTCTGAAAAAATACAGTTTAAACAAATATTCAACAGAAGAGCATAAAATTTTATACAAAAAGAAGGATTTCCAGTACAGCAATAGCTCACACAACAGATAATAACTTGACACAAAACACCAACTGCGGCAAGACGAAAATATTTTTTGATTAAGAACGGCTGTTGCTAGAGAAAGGAAGAAATCTGGTCGACTATCGATAAAAAAAAAAACAAGTGGAAACGTTGCAGTCGGACGCAACCGACTGCGGCATACTCGATACCAGTATTAAAACAGGTAAAAAGAGTCCTAATTGCAAAGGGGTACGGATGCAGATGGGGATGCCACCAACTATCTTCCTTCCAAATTTGGTGACTCTAGCTGAAATATAGTAAGAGCTGTTGAAAGGGAGGCTGGGGGCGGTATGGGTGGCTGTGGCTTCCAATTTTACTGCAGATCTTGCGAATGTCAATTGCTATCTTCATACCAATTTGGTGACTCTAGCTCGAAGTTTGTAAAGGTGGGGAAAGAGGGGCTGGGGGCGGTATGGATGGGTGTGGCATTTAATTTTTACTGCATATCTTGCGAAATGTCAATTGCTATCTTCATACTAAATTTGGCGACTATAGCTCGAAAATTGTTAATAGTGGGGAAAAGGGGGCTGGGGGCTGTATGGGTGAGCGTGACATCCAAAATTTTGATGCAGATCTGTGTGGAATGTCAATTGCTATCTTCATACCAAATTTGGTGACTCTAGCTCGAAAATTGTAAAAAGTGGGGAAAGGGGGCTGGGGGTGGTATGGGTGGGCGTGGCATCCAAATTTTTGCTTCAGATCCATGTGGAATGTCAATTGCTATCTTCATACTAAATTTGGTGACTCTAGCTAAAAGTTTGTAAAAGGTGGTGAAAGGGGGCGGAATGGTTTGGCGTGGCTCCAAAACTTTGATGCAGATTGTTGGGGGTCGTTGCCAGCTATCTTCCTACCAAATTTGGTGGCTCTAGCTCAACAACTCTGGAAGATACACGCATTCCCGTTTTTGACGAAGGGTTGGGGCGGTTGGGTGCGGCTAGGGCAGTATTGGTGGGCGTGGCATCCAAACTTTGGATGCAGTTTTTGGGGGGTCATCATTACCTATCTTGGCACCAAATTTGGTAGCTATATCTCAAAAACTGTGGAAGATATAGGCTTTTTTAGCTTTAAAATGCGGGGGGGCTGGGGGCGGAATGGGTGGGCGTGACTCCAAAATTTTTGATGCAATTTTTTGGAGGTTGCTAGCAGCCATCTTCTTACCAAATTTGGTAGTTCTAGCTGTAAGGATGTGCGAAATATGTGGAATTATCGGTTGTGAGTTATCGAATATATCGATTTGCCAGCCCCCCAGTTATCGTAGAACCCCAATCTTGACACTTTAATTTACTATTCCATAGATAAAGAGAATTGGAAAGTTTCAAGTCTCTAGCTTGAAGGGTGTGGAAAAAACTTGCATACATACGGACGGACAGACACCATGACGGACATTGCACAAAACCAATATACTCTTTACCTTCGGTATCGAGTATAATTATCGACAAAACTGGCAAGAGATGGCTGATTACATTTATATTCATTTGCAAACATTTATTTTAGTTTTTATGAACATACTTAAATTTTTTCGATAATATATTTGACCGGGACATTCCTACTGTGCACCGGGACACCGGGACATCAATGTTGAAACCGGGACATTTCCCGGTAAACCGGGACGTATGGCAGCCCTACTCTAGCTCAAAGTTTTTAGAAGGTGGGGAAATAGGGGCTGGGGGAAGTATGGGTGGGCGTGGCTCCAAAACTTTGATGCAGTTCTTAGGGGGTCGTTACCAGCTATCTTCCTACCTAAATTGGTGGCTCTCGCACCACAACTCTGGAAGATACACGTATTTCCGTTTTTGACGAAGCGTATATGCATATGGGGGCGGCTTGGGTGGTATTGGTGGGCGTGGCATCCAAACTTTTGATCAAGTTTTTGGGGGGTCATCAGCACCTATCTTGGCACCAAACTTGGTGGCTATAGCTCAAAAACTGTGGGAGATATAGGCTTTTTTGACTTTAAAATGCGGGGGGATGGGGGCGGAATGGGTGGGCGTGGCTCCAAAATTTTTGATGCAGTTTTTTGGGGTTTGCTAGTAACTATCTGCCCACCAAATTTGGTAGTTCTAGATGTAAGGATGTGCGAAATATGTGGACTTATCGGTTTTGAGTTATCGAATTTATCAATTTGCCAGCCCCCCAGTTATTGTAGAGCCCCCATCTTTATAAAGAGAATTGGGAAGTTTCAAGTCTCTAGCTTGAAGGGTGTGCAAAAAAGTTGTGAACATACAGACGGACGGACGGAGAGACGGACAGACAGACGGACACCATGACGGACATTGCACGAACCCAATATACTCTTTCGAGTATATAAATGACATAGAAGTAAAAAATATCGATTGTAAAAATGGTGATATCAAACAACTTAGACATAGTAGCTTGTTACCCAATTCAATAAGAGCTCTTATTGTCGGACCTTCAAATTGCGGGAAAACCTATATTATGTTTAGTTTGATTGAAAGCCCTAACGAATTAAAGTTTGCGAATATTTACTTTTATTCAAAGTCATTATATCAGCCTAAATATGAATACTTAAAAACACTTATAAAACCAATAAAAAGAATGGGTTATTTTACATTTTCTGAAAATGAAAATGTTGTTGCACCCAGCGATGCCAAAAGGAACTCTATAATGATTTTTGATGACGTAGCATGTGAAAACAGGATAATATTTGAGCATACTTCTGCATGGGCAGACATAAAAATATAGATTCGTTCTTTTTGTGTCAAACGTATACACGCATCCCAAAACATCTTGTTCGTGATAATGCAAACCTTATCATTATGTTAAGAAAGGATGAAGTAAATATGAAACATGTAATCAGGATCATGTGGGCGAGGATATGACGCTTGACTCATTTAAAAATATTTGTCAATTTTGTTGGAGAGAAAAATGTGGATTTTTATTAATAAGATGATCCACTAGAAAATGGACGTTATAGAAGGGGGTTTGCTGATTTTATTCACATTTAAAATAAAATGAAATACAAGAAACTAGTATTATTAATTCACTTATCAATAATCTTTCGAAATGGCAACAACACTGACGTTGACGGGTAACAATTCGATTTTAATAGCTAATTATCATCCTCCCATAGAGTTAAGTGGGAGCTATGAATGTGCACTAATTGTTGTCCATATGTACAACTCGGTTCCAAATGTGGACTACGATAAAAATTTATTCCATAATGGGGAGCATATTGTTTAGATACCTGTGGGATCATATGAGCTTAGTGATATAAGTGAATTTATTAAAGAGAAAATGAAGAAAATAGAGCCCAATGAATTAAAGCACCCGCTAATCGAGAGCAATAATATTACCCTTCAAGTAGTGATTTCATATAAAAAAGATTCAATATATTTTAACAGAGAGCGTTCTATCGGCCAATTATTTGGATTTAATAAAAGAGAACTAAAGCCAAATGCAACGTATATATCAGATCAACCTGTTGACATTTTAAAAGTAAATACGATTTGTATGGAACGTAACATTGTAAGCGGTTCATATGTAAATGAGGTATCAAGTCATGCTCTGCATGAGTTTGCACTCAACGTTCCGCCAGGCTATAAATTGAGTGAGAAACCAAATAATCTTATTTATTTGCCAGTTAATACGACCGAGGTACAGTCATTAATATTACGGATCGTTGATCAGAACGGAAGTTTGGCTAATTTAAGAAAAGAGGTTGTGACACTTCGCTAACAATTGAGGCGACGATAATGATTATTTATAATAATAAAAACGTGTGCTATCCACCCCCAGTGAGCACTTTGAGTTCTACTTCAGAAGGGTACAGGTCGACGAATAAAGTACTAACACCTGAGAACAAATTATTTTTAATATCTCTGTGTCTAAAAATAAAAAAAATAATGAGAAGTGCATTGAATGTTCGAGAGAAAGCCTATTCGGATGAGAGTATAATCAAGAAAGAATATCATAGTTACTCTCCCTATCTACAAGCATTTAAAAGCAATGATGAAGTTAGGATTACTATTCAGAATCAGGACTTATATGTATTGCCTTGTGAGAGTTTTATTAATGTTGAGGGCACAATTTGTTTGGCAGATAACACGCTTGCTTGATGGAAAACTTAAAAACAATTGTATGAGTTATCTCTTTGAAGAGGTTCGATATGAATTAAATGGAATTGAAATTAACCGTACTCGATTTGTTGGTATTTCAACAACCTTAAAAAACTACGCTTCTTTAAACAAGACGGAAAGCTGCATGTTAGAGAATTCTGGCTGGTTTAATGGAAATGATAGAGAGCTGTCGAACGGATACTTTAATTTTTCTATACCTCTTAAATACTTACTTGGATTTGCTTATTAATTGTAAACATGAATTGATATTACTCATGACTAAAAATATGGAAGATGTATACTACACTAAAATTGGAACTAAGGAGTATAAGCTTAACATTTCTAACATTGTATGGAAAATACCACATGTAACTCTGAGTGATGAAAAGAAGTTACAAATGTTTAGTCTGACTAAGAGTGGAGGCTCACTTCCACTTGCATTCCGCAGTTGGGATTGTTATCTGAATCCAACATTACCAGGAGGCACACAGAATGTTTGGAATGTTAAGATAGCAGCTAATAGAGAACGCCGTATAAGCTTAATATTTCTAACATTGTATGGAAAATACCACATGTAACTCTAAGTGATGAAAAGAAGTTACAAATGTTTAGTCTGACTAAGAGTGGAGGCTCACTTCCACTTGCATTCCGCAGTTGGGATTGTTATCTGAATCCAACATTACCAGGAGGCACACAGCATGTTTGGAATGTTAAGCTAGCAGCTAATAGAGAACGCCCTCGATTTGCGATAATAGCTTTTGTAGTGGATGATAAACTAACACATAATCATTTGAGGAATTTAAAAGTGTATCTTAACTCGGAGAACTTTCCGTACGATGATATGAACATAAATTTTCAGCATGAACGATAAGCAAGTTTATATGATATGTATACAGGATTTCAAGCAAGCTACTATATGAAGGAATCTGAGCCGTTACTAACACCTATAGAGTTTAAAGAGAAAGCACGAATGGTTGTTGTAGACTTGTCACATCAGAATGAAACAGTTAAAACGGGCCAATCGATGTAAGAGTTTCGATCGATCTAGAAACTGTTAGTGTAAAAAATACTAAGGTATATTGCCTGCTTATGCATGATCGATTAGCAGAGTATTCACCTTTGACTGGAATAGTTCAACGCATCGTTTAAAACCAATTCAATAGAGAATCAAGTTGTAGTTGATATTCATTTAAATTAATTATATTATATATTATGTACCCCCTCTTAATTAATAAATAGAAACATGATGAAATTAATAAGAGAATAATTTTTATTTTATTCAAGTATACTAGCATAAACATTTTCATTTTCAGATACCTCAAACTGAGAGTTTTCTAAGATAAGAAATAATTTAAATAAATTATTTAGTGCACATTGATTTACTATTTTCTTGTGTATTCTACAATTTGTAAATAAGTTTGGATATTGTGCTAAGCTCTGATCAAGATTTAAATCTATTATTTTTGTATGTACAATTTACTTATGAACTCTTTTTTAGCTCTTCCTCTTACTATTACAGTTGCGTAACTATTCAAGACTTCGATAAGAGATGTCACCTTCAGACCAATGTAAGCCGTCCACATACTGTTTGGTTATCTTTAAGGTTTTCCTAGTCACTTCATCCAGCTCCCTCGTGTGTTAGGGTGGTTTAAAGAGAAAAAAATTGGGTGTGACGGAACCAGCTTGCATAAATGCCAACTTTTTGACAAACATCTGTCTTTCGTTTCCAAATACATATTGAAAGTCAACTAAAATACATAAGATTCTATCTAGAATATCCATTTTACCTCTAGCGTTATCGATGTACTGAGAAATTATACAAAAATCAAAACCTTAAATATTATGGTTTATCTTATTTTTTGTTTAGTTTGAAAAAGCAGATAAGAGAGGATGAATACGCTTCATATGAATAAAACCAAAAATTCAAGGAAATTCAAGATCATGAAATAATTTTTGGATTTGAGAACTTTGTTAGTCTAGAGCTTAAACTAAAGTGTGGGTTTTCTACGACTAGAGACTTCACACCTATGGTTTGGCTGCAGCAACATAAACGTAACTTTATTGGATTGCAAAAAGGTACAGGTACAATAATTGAACATCCAATGTTGATACCGTTAAGTTTCATTTTAAAATTCGAAAATCAGATAGGCAACGAATATTAATAATTAGGAAAATAGTTCTCATCTTAAGGACGGTGGGACCAATTAAAACCGTGTTAGGGGCGTGGTTTATTAAATTAATTCAAGCAGGATCACTTTCCCCCTTTAACACACATTCTCCTTCTAACACTCTCCCCCTATAACTCTTTCCCCCTCTAACACACTTTCTCCTTCTAGCACTTTCCCCCTCTAGCTCTTTCCCACTCTAGCTCTTTCCCCCTCTAACACAAATTAATCTTAATCTACAGGTATCAATCAAGTAGTAAAATTGCGAAGATTACACTTAATATTGATGGCTTTTCGACTTCGCGGATACCGCTTTGCGAATTATTTCAAAATAAAAGGCTGCTGGCAACTAGCCAACCTACGATTATTTAACCTTTCCACGGTTACCTGCGAATTAGTACACTATCCAACGATGCTTGACCACGCTGGATTATTGAATTCTAGTATTATTGTGGTCGATAAACTACCAAAGCTGACGCTTTCCTAATGGGAACAATCGTTTTCAAACAAATCCAAGATCCCAGCTTGAGAAGTAACTCCTAAGCAAACGCTATCGAAAGTTTTTTTTTATCGTTGTGAAGCCTGCGTCCACTTTAAAGAGCTCCTTCACTTCTACGTCCCGTAGTCGCCAAGGCCCAAGGAGAGTAAACTCATTCGAAGCGCAGGTAAATGGAAAACAATCCTGTCCTCGCTTCCTTCAGATGCCTGTTAATTATCGGGCGACTTACATCAAGCAGAAAATATTCTGCCTAAATTGTTTAGAAAGATTTCACAAATTACGAAAGTGTAATAGTGGGCACAATTGCTAAACGTACATAGGTCGCCACAAAAATCTACTGCATCGAGGCGATAATGCTCCGAGAAGTTCCTCCACAACTATCAATTATTTTCATTCAAAAACAGACTTATTTCTCGCTCATAAGAAGAGTGTCCTATTCGGCACGGCGATCATACACGTACGCCAAGGTCAGAAGCTACTTTCATATCTGATTATTATATTTGATAAAATTGACATATAGGCTCTCCTTCAAAACTGAGTTAATATTAAGAAGCACCAACGTTCGTCTTTTTCTATTGATGGATAACTGGCGCTCAATCACAATTCCTCAAAAGTCATTATCAGTCTTTATATCCGATACCGCAGATTGAAAATTCACGCTAAAAAACCATTACAGCTCCGTGCTCCAACCTAGGCCATATGAGAGAAATTTTACCAAACAGCATGTTCGCTAGATAAAATTTCTATCTGCCACACCAAAAGTGCAAAAGTTTCACCCTAATGAACCAATTATAATGAAAGTAACCTAGTCAGCATTTTTATTCGACAGATATGGCGAAATTATTAGTTCGTTCATAGAGTATAGAACCAAAAGAGTTTGCAATTGGTAAGAAAAACAATCTCTCAGGCAGCAGGGGTAGGCAATAAGTGTACTTTGCTTTTGCTGGTGGTGCTTGCAAAAGCTACAGAGTTGTAAGCAATAAATGAGAGCGAGTGCGACAAAGGATAGAATGTGCAGATGGTTTTTTATTAGTTGCCCTTGCGCTCAGCCGCCACGAAGAACGGTAAAAATTTGTTAGCACTTGTATGCATAAGCGTTTTTAAAATTAATTGCTGGGCCTGTTTGTCGAGATTTTTGTTATTTTTAATATATTTCTTTGTCTGTGTTTTCGAGAAGTGCACTACTGAATACACTTTCGGTATTTGTACAAATCGCTGCATAACTGTATGGTTGTAGCGATGGCATAATTGTTGCCTAGTGTCATAGATTAAAAAAATTAAAGAGATTGCAAAACTGAAATTTGACTGTGTGTGTACATCTGCATATGCGGCACCTTTAAATGTGTCGAGCCAACTCAACTGTTTTGTCAATTTATGATCAAGTTAGAGAAATTCATGAGGAATGCAACTAAATTATTATATCTAGGGTGTTCAACACCTCGTTTCATCGTTTCACGTTTAAAACTTGAAACGCAAGCAACAACAACTAACGTCCCATTCCCAGCAGCTGCAAAAAGGAATTTTTATATGCAACTCTATATTTAAAATAAACAGTTGTAAGAAACGCAAAAAATGGCAAAACGAAAAGGTAAAAGAGTAATACGGGCACACTTGTGTTTACATTTAATTGTCTGCATTTTAATTGCATTTATTTTTAAACATTAAAATGACTGATGATATGTTATAAACGGCAGTGGCTGCTTTTTATACCCTTCACCCATAAAATGGGTAAATAAGGGTATAATGGTTTTGTGCAAAAGTATGTAACAGGCAGAAGGAAGCATCTCCGACCCCATAAAGTATATATATTCTTGATCAGCATCAACAGCCGAGACGATATAGCCATGTCCGTCTGTCCGTCTGTATGTCCGTCTGTCCGTCTGTATGAACGCGTGGATCTCAGAGACTACAAGAGCTAGAGACTTCTGATTTTGTATTTAAGTTCTCCTATACCATGAGCAGAACAAGTTTGCTTCAAATTATCGATAACTACTCTGGTTTCCGATATACACATAATATTGATAACAAAAAATATCGAATTTGGAAAATCTAAAAATGAGGGTTGACGTAATGGGTAATGATAGAACTTTTCTGAAAATTTCGTCCAAATCGGTTGAGAAACACCGGAGATATTGAACTTAATCGATGGATGCTAAGCCAGTATACCAAAGTCTTATATAAATTAAATATATTTATTGCAACTGGGCTCAGGGTATCTTCTAGTCGGGCTCTCCCGACTAGAGCCTTCTTACTTGTTTATTATAAGCTTGCTGGAGTAAATAAATATCTATAATAGCTTTATTTTGCTGTTGTTTTTATTAATTTTTAAATAGAGTATGTTTTTCATCTTCATTTCGCCTCAATTGATTGTTGTTAGGTCCCAAATGCAATTATTTTCTCTTACTGCGTTTATTAACTTTATCCTGTCGTCCTGTAAAAATTGTTTTACACGACTTTTATTTTTTTTTTGCCACTCAAAATTCCCTCCTTTTCACAATTGACGCCTAGAAATAATGTGCTGCTCATATTTTCTAGCAGAAATGCAACTGTTGAATGCAATCCACACGATCCAATTCAATGTAATCGATGTGGCAACTCTCAAAATTTTTCGAGTATACTCTTCTAGCTGCTGCATATACTCATTAGAAATATCTCTAGAAATTATGTTCAGAAATTTTTTTTAGCGTTTTTTTTATATGGCGTTTGACACTGCTAGAAATATTTCTAGTTCCAGCGTACTAAGCTTTAAAGAAAATTTTTTGAAACGTTGAAACACCCCAGCCTATGTATGCAAAAAGGTGTGAAGTAGTGAAAACTATCGCACATTTATGTTTTGTTCGTGGCGTTATTGTTTGTACGACCGAGATACCTCGTAGCTGCATATACCATGCATGAGCGCAACGCAGAGCGGAGCAAAGTTATCTCGGAACCAGTTCGCATTTTTGCATGACGCTCAGCCGAAAACGTGCAGAGACCCAGAATTCGGAAGAAGAAGACTGGCGAGGCAATTTGGCAAGTTTGCATAATTAGTCTTGCAAGTGTGCAAATTGGGGGCAGTTCGTGAGTTTTCGAGCGAGCTGGAGAAAATCGGTCCGCGCAAGAGCAACCACAGCGACCGCCGCGAACGGCAACGACAACAACCACTGCAGCGACACAACGCACAACCGCATCGGCGCTAAAAGTGCAACGCGCAACAACAGCGGCGTCAACAAACGCAGTGTGCAACCGCACCAACACACCCCGTACCCCGGTATGCACATACACACACACGAAAATACCTAGGCACACCCCGGCACCACCGTGTGGTGGGCGGTTTCACAGAATACCCACCTCAGCATGCCATAGCTTGTCGTAAGAGGCGACTAAATGGCCCTAAGGCAGAGTCCAGTTATGTCTTAGGTAGGACTTCTGGAACCCCTTCTGGAATAGACGAAACCAGGGCTGACGGTTAGCAGTATTCTATCACCTGAGTAAGCGGAGTGAAATCTAGCTGACATGGCTGATAGGCTAATGCTGTTCCCGCCTCCGTCCCGTTAAAACATCGCAAGTCTCCAGGATACGATCTCGGGCTCGTAGTCATTAAGTTGACAGTACCGGTTCAGATGTTATATTCCTTATTTACGCGGATCTGGCTCTGTATGCCCGACCCCATGAAGGCGGGTGTCAACCCTAGTGTGGCCTCACTTCTTGCATATATAACCACGGGATTACAACGCGACAGTACAACGACCTGAGACAACGGCCCAGGAGTTGGAACCCAAAAGCATGAACATAAAAAAAACCCCCAAAATTGAAGGAGAGAGAGAGGCTTTTAGAATTTTTTCACAGAACCCCTGTGATGGATTTGCTAGAAGCAGTAAGGTGCTAAGGTCGCCGACCAAAATTTCGACGCCAGCCGTTCAGGAGTTATACCAGGGCGCGAGGGAGCCTGTGGAGCAACACAACAGAACATCGCTCAGCGACCTTGGAGAAGAAATCTCGAAGCTGGTCGAAATGATGGAAGATGGTAAGAGACGGTCGATTCACCAGCCGATGCGAGACTCGATCGAGAGCATCAGGGCCCTATACGAGCTTGTAGCTATACAGCTACACGACAATAGGGTGAAGGCCGTGATACGGATGCACCAAGCTTCCCAGACGTCGCCAATCTTCGGAAAGGCCATCGATAGCAAGAGAAAGCGGAATCCTGGAGCGGGTGCACCCTCCACTAAGAGGAGTAAGGGAGTGGTGACGACGCAGGTTTCGACTTGCACTCAAGCCACGGATGAACCAGGGCCAGAGAGTGCCACGAAAGCTCCCCCAAGCAAAGAGAGTGAAGCAGAAAAATGTACCACGGTACGGAAGAAGAAAAATAAGGAGAGCAACCCTGGCAAGAGACGCATGGCGGAGAAAAGCAGACCAGACGCCATAGTCATATCTGCTAAAGGAGAGGCAAGTTACTCCGAAATACTTCGAAAAGTGAAGTCAGATGGAACGCTAAGCGGTGTTGGCCAGGTGGTTTCCAAAATCAGGAGAACCCAAAATGGTGAGCTCCTGATCCAGCTGAGCAAATATGGAGAGGGCACAACGACGATCAGGAACCTTCTTGGTGAATCCCTCGGGGAGCAAGCGGAAGTCCGGGCGCTCTCACAGCGAGTCACAGTCGAGTGCAGGGATTTGGACGAAATCACCACTAAGGAGGACATATGCGAGGCCTTGAAAAAGCAGCTGCATATAGAAGCTATCTTGGTGGAAGATATCCATTTAAGAAAGGCTTACGGTTCGACGCAGACGGCTTCCATCAAGCTGCCTGTGGACGAAGCTAGGAAGGCTCTTGCCGCTGGAGTCGTGAAGGTCGGTTGGGCTGTTTCCCGAATAAGGGAATGGATTACAGTCAAGAGTTGCATCAAATGCATGGAGTTCTGCCACTTTGCAAGGGAATGCAGGAGCACGGTAGACAGGTCTAAGCAATGCCGTAGATGCGGACAAGAAGACCACATTGCAAAGGACTGCACAACAAAGCCACAGTGCATGCTGTGCATGAGTAACAAGGGCTGACCATGCGGCTGGCAGTGGAAAATGTCCAGTATTTTGGAGACCAACAGCGAAGATGAAGATTAAACAGCTTAATCTTAACCATTGTGAGGCCGCACAGGCGCTTCTGATGCAGTCGGCAAGGGAGAAGCATACTGACATAGCTCTTATCTGCGAGCTATTTAAAAGGATACCAGGGACCGGATGGGTAGCCAGCAGGGACGGTAAGGCGGCCATTTGGTCCATAAACACGCCACCTCGAGAAGTCAATACAGACCACAACGGGTTTCTTAGGGCACGGATAAGCACCGTTACATTCTACAGCTGTTACGCACCTCCAAGCTGGGGACTGGGAGAGTTAAAAAACATGCTGGAGGAAATCGTGGATGATGCACGCGGACGATCCCCGATAGTTATAGCTGGCGACTTCAACGCATGGGCAGTAGAATGGGGCAGCAGAGAAACAAACACCAGGGGCTTCTGCTTTTTGGAAGAGTTCTCTGCACTGGATGTTACTCTCATGAATGATGGGAAATCGCTTACTTACCGAAAAGCCGGCTGTGGCTCTATAATTGACCTAACCCTGATGAGCTTCTCGTTAGGAAGGGGGGTCAAATGGATAGTAAGTTAAGAGTTCACCTTTAGTGACCACCAGGCCATTTACTATGAACTGCGCAGAAGCTCGGCAAAGATGCCACCCAAGCTAACAGGACCCAAGTGGAAAGATAGCAGTCTGGACGAGCAAACTTTTGTGGACCTGCTAAACTATCTGGAATGGGAAAGTGGCCCTGCAGAGGATATGGCAAACCAACTAGGAAGAAACCTAGCTGATGCCTGCGACGCATCCATGCCTAGGCGGAAACCAAGCAGGCGTGGATCACCTTGCTACTGGTGGAATGACGAGATTAGCCAGCTGAGGAAAAAGTGCATACGTGCAAGGCGACTCTTCCAAAGAGCCAGTGATCGCTCTGACTTTGACCGCAGAGCCGAGGACTTCCCGAGGGCTAAGCGGGATTTGAAGCATAGCATCAAGCGCAGTAAAGCCAACTGCTTTCGCCAGATATGTGAAGAGGCCGACATCAACCCCTGGGGAACGGCCTATAAGGTGGTAACCAAGAAAGTAAAGAGCCAAACCACGCCAAGGACCACATGCCCAGTGGAGCTACGGAAAATCGTAGTGGCCTTGTTTCCACAGCACCCTCGGGTGAAAACGGAAAGCCCCACACTTGACTCGGAGCACATAAGTCCAGTGACGACCGACGAGGTGACTGCGGCAGTTAGACAGATTGGTGACCAAAAGACTCCAGGGCCCGATGGTATACCAAACAAAGTGCTAAAGCTTGCAATCGCCGCGAAGTCCCAGGAATTTGCGGACACCTACACTCACTGCTTACAGGAGGGAGTATTCCCAAGAGTATGGAAAGTCCAGCGACTCATCCTGCTGCCAAAAGGAGACAAACCAGTCGAAGAACCCTCGGGCTTTAGACCGATTTGTCTGCTTGACACGGCGGGCAAGATTCTGGAGAAAACTATCTACGCAAGACTGCTAACGATACTGGACGCCATACATGCACTTTCGGAGGCCCAATTCGGATTCCGCAAGGCACGGTCAACGGTGGACGCGATCAAGGCAGTGGTCGACATCGCAACAAAAGCGATAGAAGGGACACGATGGAGATGGGGCGACAAGGAATATTGCGCAGTAGTTACGCTGGATATTCGGAACGCGTTCAACTCGGCGAGCTGGACGCGCATCCTAAATGTCCTTAGAATAATTGGAAAACCGCCCTATCTAATGAGAATTCTAACGAGTTATCTTTCAGACAGGACTTTTGAATACGACACAGAGGATGGAACTAAGCGATTTAACGTCACTGCAGGTGTTCCACAGGGCTCAGTATTGGGACCCCTCCTGTGGAACGTGATGTACGACGAAGTACTCAGACTACGCCTGCACAGGGATGTAAGCTTATTGGATTCGCAGATGACCTGGCCCTCGTAGTTGTGGCAAAACACACATGAGAAGTAGAAGAAGCAGCTAATGAAGCTATTAAGATAATAGCATCATGGATGCGGGCTGCAAGCCTGGAACTAGCAGAGCACAAGACAGAGGCAGTTCTGATAACGAGCAGGAAAAAGACTGAATTTATGGAGGTGGAGGTTGGTAATGTTACCATCAAACCCAAGCCATACATCAAGTACCTAGGAGTTCTAATGGATAACAGGCTAGGTTACCGGCCTCACATCGAGTATGTCGGTATGAAGGCAGCAAAATTACAGGCAGCTCTCTCTCGAATGCTGCCAAACCTAGGAGGACCCAAGGGTGGAAGGCGACTACTTCTTGGAAAAGTAGTGGCGTCAGTTGCTTTGTATGCTGCACCGATTTGGGCGGCAGCCCTGGACGGAAATATGAGCCTTCGGAGGAAGCTGGCAGCGCCGTACCGGCTAAGCGCACTAAGAGTGATCTCGGGATTCCGTACGGTTTCGGATGACGCTGCACTTGTGCTAGTGAACATGATGCCTGTGGACCTACTAGCCCGCGAGTTGACGGAAATTCACACCTGGCGGAATTCTATGGGAGGCATCGCACCGCCCGAATCTGTTAGGAGGTCGGAGAGACAGGCTTCCTTGGCCATGTGGCAGGCCAGGTGGACCTTCTCAACCAAAGGTAGATGGACGCATAGGCTCATCCCAAGAATCCAGGAGTGGATAGAACGACGAGGAGGATCTACTAACTTCCATCTGACGCAGTTCCTTACCGGCCACGGAGGGTATAGGAAATACTTGTTTAAGTACAGGCACGAGGAGACGCCGCAATCTCCGGTCTGTCTGGACTGCGCGGAAGATCCTGAGCATGTCCTGTACCACTGCCCGAGATATCTAGCAGGAGCAACACCCCTACCATCAGTGGAAGAGCTGGTGTCGTACATGTTGGAGTCCGACTCGAACTGGAATGCGGTACTCCAGAGGATCGTTTGCATCCAGAAGGATCTCCGTAGGTGCGAAAGAGAGCGACGCGAAGCACTGAGCGATACTTATGTAGAAAGAAGGATGGTCCAAGAACTGGATGAATAAGAAGACGGCCTTTTAAGGCATCCCATCCCCGAGAAGTAATACTTAACCGTGATCCCTTGAGGATGAGGCGCGTTGTTGTGTAGGGTGTGTTTAGTACGTGGAAATCGTGCATGCAGTGTGGTACGGGCCACCAGTATCTTTGAAAGATTCACACCCTTCATGGCGTTCCATGAGAAAAAAAAAAAAAAAAAAAAAACACCCCGGCAAACACAAAAGCTGCCGAAGCCTTATAAGCGCAGCGCTGTCACCGCCCATCAAGGAGCAGAGCTGCTTTCTGCTATATAAGGCAGACCGCAAAACAACAAGTTGGAAAAGCAAAGACCACAGCCACAAGACAACTTCTCCGATCTCAAGAGCCGCCTAACAGGAGGAAGATCCGAGCACTGGCGAGACACCCGAAATCTACAGTCGCGAAGTGACCTCCGAGGCATCGACGAAGCATCAGGAGGAAGACCCGAGCACTGGCAAGACACCCGAAATCTACAGTCGAGAAGTGACATCCGAGGCGTCAACGAAGCAGCAAGAGGAAGACCCGAGCACTGATGAGACACCCAAGTCTACAGTCGCGAAATGACCTCTGAGGTGTCGACGAAGCAGCGAGGGGAGATCTGGAGCTGGGAAGGCCCTTCAACGGCAACGACAGATACAGCGGAAAAAAGCAACGACAGCAACGGTCAGTTTCTGCAACGGCAAGGAGGAAGGAAAATTGACACAGCTTAGGAAAGTCGTCGGGGAAAGGTCACCGTCCGTCAGCACCCCCCGAAGTGAGGATAGGGTGTGAAGTAGTGAAAACTATCGCACATTTATGTATTGTTCGTGGCGTTATTGTTTGTACGACCGAGATACCTCGTAGCTGCATATACCATGCATGAGCGCAACGCAGAGCGGAGCAAAGGTATCTCGGAACCAGTTCACATTTTTGCATGACGCTCAGCCGAAAACGTGCAGAGACCCAGAATTCGGAAGAAGAAGACTGGCGAGGCAATTTGGCAAGTTTGCATAATTAGTCTTGCAAGTGTGCAAATTGGGGGCAGTTCGCGAGTTTTTCGAGCGAGCTGGAGAAAATCGGTCCGCGCAAGAGCAACCACAGCGACCGCCACGAACGGCAACGACAACAACCACTGCAGCGACACAACGCACAACCGCATCGGCGCTAAAAGTGCAACGCGCAACAACAGCGGCGTCAACCAACGCAGTGTGCAACCGCACCAACACACCCCGTACCTCGGTATGCCCATACACACACACGCATATACCTAGGCACACCCCCAGTTACACAAGGGGCATAGAGTCAATCTATCGGCTCTCTGCCCTGCGGGTATGTTGTGCCTTCCGCAATGTGTCCTCTGACGCTGCGCTCGTGATTGCGGGGATGACCCCAATTCGCATCGCCGTCTTGGAAGCCGTAGCAGTCCTGGAAGCGGTTCCGTTGGGGAGAAATGCCGTTCGGTCAGCTGCCCGCGAGCGGAGCCTTGACGCCTGGCAGCAGCAGTGGGACACCTCCAAGAAAGGGCGTTGGACGCACCTCCTCATCCCCAACATAAGGCGATGGGTGGAGAATAAGCCCGGGATGGTAACGTTTTACCTTACCCAGCTTCTCTCCGGCCACGGATGTTTCAGGAGCTACCTCAAACGATTTCAGCACGACTCTAGCGCAGAGTGCACCTGGTGTGGAGATGGCTGCGATGAAGACGCCCAACACGTCTTCTTCCACTGTGGGCGTTTCGCCGAGGATCGACTCGCGGTGGAAAACCTGACGGGCCAGCGTCTATCGCCAACTAACCTGGTGGCTTTTATGCTGGAGAGGCTTGAAGTCTGGTATGCAGTTTGCTCCTTTGCAGCCTCTACGATGGTAGAGCTGCGTCGGTTGGAGAGGTTAAGGGCGAGTGCATCGTAGTTGTTGCCACCGCTTCTGCGAAGCAATGCTTCACGGCCAACAAGAATGGAACTTATCAATCTCAATTTGTATTTTGCCTACAAAAACTTAAAACCAAGACCTTCCAAGCAAGTCAAATATCATTTTTGCTGCTGGTCGAGCATTTGAGTAACAGGCCTACAGCAAAATAAACAAGCGTCAATGTAAGCTTATGCATATGAGCGTATTTCTTCATAAGTCTTCATTTCTTTTTATTTTGCTTCTTTTTCGCTTTTGGTTGTCCTAGCTGTAAAATAACAAAACACATGAACATATCAATATCAACATACATCTACAAATATATATATTTGAATATGTGTTCGCTTATGCTTTCAGTTTTCTTTGGACTCAGGCTGTGTAAAAATGTTTGTTTTAATTCTTCTGCACGATCGCATATCATCGTATGTGTGCCTCTATGTCTACATGTACACATATGTATAATTGTATGCGTAGCATTTGCTTTGTCTATCCCTGACCTTTCTTAACTATTAATAATTTTGGCAATTGTAAGCAATTTTAAAATTCAAACAAAACATTTTATTTATTATTATTTTGAATTTTTTGATAAATATTTTAATTTTGATTCGCCTTCTCACATTTAGCTCACTCCATGCAAGTTTTTGCTGGAGCTACCCAGAGGATACTTGGTACTTTTTAAGGCACCGGAAGTATGTGAGCTGCTTGAAATGCTCGAATATCGAATTATTATTTCAATATTCAAGACATTTCCATCCTCCATTAACTTAAGTTTTTATCAACTTTTATTTAGTTTTAGTCAGTTTATATAAAGTAGCTTATTATTGTAATATTTTTGTTGTTTTTTATGTTTTTTGTGTTTTTTTTTGGATTTTTATAATTTTTATGATTTTTATTCTAGTTTTTTGTTTGTTTTTTTTTCTTAAAATAAATATTTTTTTTTAAGTAAAAGATCAAAATTCCGTTTGTCAGTTATTGTCAGAGGATTAAGCTTTTAAAGTTTTCGTCCTTCGGCTACTTTTTATGTCAACGGTATCGTGTACTTTATCCGAAAGCCACATTGTATTTTTCCTAAGCAAAACTATCAAGAAATAATCTAATATGTATTCCCTATGTTGTCTGCAGGTATGGGACTCGGAAAACCAATTGCTAAATATTGCATTGCCATCAGTTTGTTTAATACATTCATTATAAATGCATTCTTTAATATTCTTTATATGTGGGCTTCTGTGAAATATGCCATGAAAAACTTCGTAGAAAATTTTAATTAACTCGAAAAATTCGTCCTGAGGGGCTTTCAGTTTTAAATTATTATTTATAGTTTTAAAATTTTTGTTAAATAAAAAAAGTTCAGAATTTTCGCAATTTGCCAACTCATCTTTAAATAGAGCTTGGCAGTTGACACAATTAAACTTTTGTTGGGACCTATATAAAACAAATCCTGCAAAATAGCGTAAAGCATTCTCACTACTTGAACTTATCGAATCAGAAGGGATACTATCAGATGCAACATTAGCATTTTCTATTATGTTCGGACCACCTACTTGGCATGGCAATTCTTCTTCGCGCTCTTGTACTGCATCACCATGTAGTACTGCATCATTTCTAAGCTCTTGTGCTGTCTCTTCAATAACATTAATAATCATGGTGTCCTCATCGGGTTCACAATTGCTTTTTTTTGTTTTTGAAGTTATTAATTTCATAGACAACATTTTTGAAATAATAACATTAAATTCAAAGAGCATTGGATTATAATTAGAACCACCCCTACTTCTTATTAAGTAAAATAAATTCTCCAATGCATCTTGATTTAACCGCGTTAACATCATAAAGAAAACATCTGAGTTTTCATCCCAAATATCTTGCGAAAGCTGTGTTATTGTATTTATAGATTGAATGAGACCATCAAGGCAACTTACTCTTATCGAATATTTACAACCTTTCAAATAATCCCTAGTTTCTATAATAGTCCTTTCTACAATGCTATCTTTTTTCAATGCCGATTTATAAGGGTTTCTAGTGTTTAAACTACTGCTGTTAAGGCAATCAAAAAGTCTATTTAATTTTTCAATAAATAAAGCTGTTGAAAGAGCAACATCTTTACAATCGTCGTAGGCCCCGCTATCAATTAACGTTTTAATTGCTGAAGAAACTGTATGGCTAAATACTTGAGTAGCATATTTAACTCTCATCCTTTCGAAAGAATTTGGAGTTGAAGAATTGCTATTGTCTATTTCAAATAATTTTTTAATTATTTTCCATGACACTGTTCCGTCGGGGGTATTAATCGTATGTTTCAATAAATTATTACGGATACATTTGAATAAATGAGGAACATCGTGTAGTGTGAATATTTTTTTGTCATTTTTATAAAATAAGGCTTTTCAATTGTAGCCCCCAGTCTTCTAAAAGCCGCCCGGTTATTCCCGCCCTGGTCGCACACAACTGCTCTAATAGAAACACCTAAATCTTGCGCGGCATTTATATTTGCCTCAATTAATTCTTTAAATTTTAAAGCATTTGTATATTTTGAGTTTGCAAAATAGCTCAAAACAAACTTCCAACTGTCGAATAGACCCCTTATCATAAATACACAGACATTCTTGCATACCTCTGATGTTTTTTCGAAACCGTCATCGACAAAACCTTCGACTTCATCATGGACTAAATTATAGTGCAAGCCTTTTTTGATTGAAACTTCATCAAACAATAACACAGCCTGCCTACTTTTATCGCTCATATTTGATTGCCTTAACAGCAGTAGTTTAAACAGTAGAAACCCTTATAAATCGGCATTGAAAAAAGATAGCATTGTAGAAAGGACTATTATAGAAACTAGGGATTATTTGAAAGGTTGTAAATATTCGATAAGAGTAAGTTGCCTTGATGGTCTCATTCAATCTATAAATACAATAACACAGCTTTCGCAAGATATTTGGGATGAAAACTCAGATGTTTTCTTTATGATGTTAACGCGGTTAAATCAAGATGCATTGGAGAATTTATTTTACTTAATAAGAAGTAGGGGTGGTTCTAATTATAATCCAATGCTCTTTGAATTTAATGTTATTATTTCAAAAATGTTGTCTATGAAATTAATAACTTCAAAAAAAAGCAATTGTGAACCCGATGAGGACACCATGATTATTAATGTTATTGAAGAGACAGCACAAGAGCTTAGAAATGATGCAGTACTACATGGTGATGCAGTACAAGAGCGCGAAGAAGAATTGCCATGCCAAGTAGGTGGTCCGAACATAATAGAAAATGCTAATGTTGCATCTGATAGTATCCCTTCTGATTCGATAAGTTCAAGTAGTGAGAATGCTTTACGCTATTTTGCAGGATTTGTTTTATATAGGTCCCAACAAAAGTTTAATTGTGTCAACTGCCAAGCTCTATTTAAAGATGAGTTGGCAAATTGCGAAAATTCTGAACTTTTTTTATTTAACAAAAATTTTAAAACTATAAATAATAATTTAAAACTGAAAGCCCCTCAGGACGAATTTTTCGAGTTAATTAAAATTTTCTACGAAGTTTTTCATGGCATATTTCACAGAAGCCCACATATAAAGAATATTAAAGAATGCATTTATAATGAATGTATTAAACAAACTGATGGCAATGCAATATTTAGCAATTGGTTTTCCGAGTCCCATACCTGCAGACAACATAGGGAATACATATTAGATTATTTCTTGATAGTTTTGCTTAGGAAAAATACAATGTGGCTTTCGGATAAAGTACACGATACCGTTGACATAAAAAGTAGCCGAAGGACGAAAACTTTAAAAGCTTAATCCTCTGACAATAACTGACAAACGGAATTTTGATCTTTTACTTAAAAAAAAATATTTATTTTAAGAAAAAAAAACAAACAAAAAACTAGAATAAAAATCATAAAAATTATAAAAATCCAAAAAAAACACAAAAAACATAAAAAAACAACAAAAATATTACAATAATAAGCTACTTTATATAAACTGACTAAAACTAAATAAAAGTTGATAAAAACTTAAGTTAATGGAGGATGGAAATGTCTTGAATATTGAAATAATAATTCGATATTCGAGCATTTCAAGCAGCTCACATACTTCCGGTGCCTTAAAAAGTACCAAGTATCCTCTGGGTAGCTCCAGCAAAAACTTGCATGGAGTGAGCTAAATGTGAGAAGGCGAATCAAAATTAAAATATTTATCAAAAAATTCAAAATAATAATAAAATAAAATGTTTTGTTTGAATTTTAAAATTGCTTACAATTGCCAAAATTATTAATAGTTAAGAAAGGTCAGGGATAGACAAAGCAAATGCTACGCATACAATTATACATATGTGTACATGTAGACATAGAGGCACACATACGATGATATGCGATCGTGCAGAAGAATTAAAACAAACATTTTTACACAGCCTGAGTCCAAAGAAAACTGAAAGCATAAGCGAACACATATTCAAATATATATATTTGTAGATGTATGTTGATATTGATATGTTCATGTGTTTTGTTATTTTACAGCTAGGACAACCAAAAGCGAAAAAGAAGCAAAATAAAAAGAAATGAAGACTTATGAAGAAATACGCTCATATGCATAAGCTTACATTGACGCTTGTTTATTTTGCTGTAGGCCTGTTACTCAAATGCTCGACCAGCAGCAAAAATGATATTTGACTTGCTTGGAAGGTCTTGGTTTTAAGTTTTTGTAGGCAAAATACAAATTCTGCACCAAATTGAATTGATAATAGTAGAAAAAGGTCAATGAATGCCATGGCAAATGCTACGCATACATTAAAATATGTCATGTAGAAATACAAAACCACTAACACACTAACACTAGCCAGCCCAAACAAAATAACAAAAATCAGTAGAAATCCCAGCAAAACAGCAAACATATATGAATATATGAATGTGGGTACAATGCATAGCTTCACTAAGCAACGTCGCAAAAATGATAAAAAAAAATGATAATACGCGTGACGTAGACACGCTCATATGTTTATAGGAGGAAAAGAAGGGCGAGCAGCAAGCGAAGAAGCGACTGCGCTCTGCAAAATCGCTGGCTATGGGCATATACTCAGAGCATGGCTGGCTGGCTGTGCTATGAGAAAACATTATCGTATAACAGTCGCCAAGCTGAATGACTTGATATACTCGGGCATGAAATGCGCTGGCAGAGAAAAAAGCAGCAGCAGCGCTTTGTGAGAGAGGTGTCGCCACGATTCCATGTTCCAACTGGCAGTCAGAATTTGGCCTCATGACGACTCTATATAAGTTCCATTCTTTTTGTTCACGGCGGTCCCGCAGAAGCTGGCAACGACTGTGCATGCTACACATATCGTAATTTAAGTTAACATAGGCATATCTTTTGAAAAAAAAAAAAAAAAAAAATAAATAAAAATAAAAAAACCTAGGCACACCCCGGCAAACACAAAAACATACACGCACACTCAGGAATACACACGGCTGACACACCACAATACCAGGAATACACACAGCTAACACGCACAGCCAGGAATACACACGGCAGAAACACAAAAGCATACACGCACACCCAGGCATACACACAGGCACACACACCCAGGCTCACGCACACACACACAGGCACATACATACGCACCCACCCAGGCCCATACACACGCACACACCGACATCCGCACACACCGGCATCCGCACACACCGGCATCCACACACACCCAGGCTCACGCACAAACACACAGGCACATACATACGCACCCACCCAGGAACATACAGAGAGAGAGAAAGCCACACGCTCGAGAACAACATCGTTTCAAGTCCGGGGTTATACCTGCGTTAAAACAAAGAAAAACAGCTTGAATCGTGTCGGTAAAAGTGCCGGACCACTTACCGGTGCACCAGATCGCTACCGTCAAGCGCGTTCCTTGGCATCCCCTTTCGTTGTCCAGCGAAGCCTCTTCCAGCGGCAGTTTTCCCACGCGCATTTCTAGCCAGTTCGGTAGTGTGCGTTCGCTAAATACGCACAGTGCAACACTTTCTTTTTCGTGGTGTGCTGTTTGTGTTCCAGACTGACCATACAGCCAGCTGATCGCTTGGCATTCCAGGGTTGGTTGCACCCCCTTACAGTGCCAAACGAGCAATTAGCGCTCACCGGGTTCCACTGGTTGGTAACAGGTGGCGCTTTTGTCTTATTGGAGGTGTCTTCGCTACGAGTGTTCGGGTACAGGGAATACGAAATATCGCTGCATACACAAAAGGGTTTGCGCAAAGTGTAGCATAGCACACAGGCGCATATCTTTTTTCTTTGGTCATTCAAGAAGTAGTCTCCGAGCAGAGAATAGCTAAAAGCCACGGAGCCGGCTATTACCAACCCACTCCGTTGCGGCGGTGCAAAGGGGCCCTGGTGACCGATTAGGGGCGGTATAACCCCCATCGGCTACATACCTTAGGGAAACCTTTGGTCAACGGGGGACTGCTTGGAGATACTTAGTGAAAGGCTATAGATCCCCAGGATGTCTAACGACAACTCGACATTCGCCCGCAGGCCGCGGCTGCAGAGATTGACATCCTAGTTGCTACGCCATAAATAGGTCAAGAAGCAAATTCTCTCGTTGCTTTGAGCCCATCTGTAAGGCTGGACCCCGGAGATACGTTCTTCTCACCCACGGTGTCGCCACTGCCCGCTGCTGTCCTATGACCACGGGACATCCAAGAGGAAGGGAAAGCACCTAAATCAGCCCAAGAAGAGCTTGCAGAGCTGGGAGAGCACCTGATACAAATCTGCCGACTGTTTGGCGGACCCCAGAAAAGCCATGTTAACCAGCAGGACAATTAAAGGTTTACAGAGATGCTACGACTCCATGAGTCGATAACGGGAAAGCTCCCGTTGGCAAATGCGGGAAAAACTGCCTCCTCAAAGGTAGCAAGTACACAAACGGAAGCCTGGAAAAACGTCGATGCGCGGCAGCATGGACCTAGCGCTATGCCAAAAAGAGAAGGGGATGAATCAGCTGGCATCGGAAAGTCGTCGCCTAAAAGGCTACCTGGCAGCCAAAGTTTAGCAACGGCGGTTATGGCACCACAGCAGGCTATGCAGGAGTTGCCAGTTGACACGGTACCAGAAACACAGTGGCAAACCGTCAGGACACAGAGGAAAAAGGCACAGAAACCGAAACGTGTGCGCCCTGACGCAATCATCGTGGAGAAGGGCAGCCTATCATACAGCGAGATACTGCGCAAGGTTACCAGGAGTAGTGATGAAAAGCTACAGTGCGTAGGAAACAGCGTGAGTAGGGTGCGCAAAACACAAAACGGCGACCTCCTACTTGAGCTCAAAAGCGCAGGCTGTGAAAATGCGCAGCAGCTTACCAAAAGCATTGGGCAAGTGCTTGGTGAGTCAGCGGCGATACGGGTGGTATCTCAAGAGAGTCACCTGGAAATAAGAGATCTGGATGAGCTTACCAGCGAACAGGACGTTCTTTCGGCAGTTGCGGCCCAGGCAGACATAAATGTAAGCCTGTGCAAAATGAGAAAGCTACGCAAAGCCTACGCGGGTACCCAAACGGCCGTTATAAGCGTACCAGCGAACCTCTCGGAAAAAATCCTAAGTCTTGGGAAAGTGAAAGTCGGATGGACCCGTTGCCGAGTCATGGAGAAAAATAGCCAGCCCAGATGCTATAGGTGTTTGGAAGTCGGCCACATTGCCAGCAGATGCGCCAGCGCAGTAGACAGGAGCAACTGCTGTATTAAATGCGGTGAAACAGGGCATAAAGTCGCTCAGTGACTGAAGAGTGCCATTTGCTTTATTTGCAAAAGCAAAGGGCTTAAAGAATGGAACCACCTGGCTGGTAGTAGGAGGTGCACCGGAGGTAGTCATAAGTCCTCGCAATGAAACTTGTCCAGCTGAACTTAAATCACTGCGCGACTGCCCAAGACTTGCTGGCCCAGTCCGTCGGAGAAAACGAGATAGACGTCGCAGTGCTATCCGAGCCCTATCGAGTAGAGAGAGGTAGCAAATGGGCTTCGGACATGAGCGGGAAGGCATCCCTGTGGGTGTGCGGCGTTGGAAACCAATCACTACGGGACATACGTGCTGCAAATGGTTTTGTGCGAGCGCACATACAAGGTATCTGGATATACAGCTGTTTTCTGCCACCGAGCTTGCCAGTTAGCGAGTATATTACGACACTAGACTTTATTGTGAGCGATGCCAGATCTCGGAGCAATGTCATCATTGCTGGCGACTTCAACGCGTGGGCCCTGGAATGGGGCAGTCAAGTGACCAACACATGGGGCAGATTGCTTCTTGAAGCATTTGCCACCCTAGACGCCTGATCGGGTCATGTTCCGCGTCGAGACGCTGAATACACAGTCGTTCTCGGCATCGCTGGAAGGGCTGCAAATGTCAGGCACTGCAGAGGAGATGGCGAAGAGCATGGAGTCACGATTGACGGAAGCTTGTAAGGCAGGCATGAGAATCCGGAAAGCATATAGACGCCACCATGAGCCCGTGCCCTGGTGGAACGATCGTATTGCTGAACTGAGGAGGACATGCATACAAGCTAGGCGCCAATATTTACGGTCACGCGGAACAGAGCAGTTTGCGGATCTCCAAAGGCGATACAGAGGAGCGAGGAGAGCACTGAAACGACAAATAAAGAACAGCAAGAGAGACTACTTTTTCCAGTTAATAGACTCGGCGGAACACGATCCTTGGGGCAAAGCCTACAAGCTCACGGTCAAACGGCTTGCAGCGGATAGGTCTGACGCGCCAACAGACGCCTCATCGCTAAAGCGTATCGTGGAAACCCTGTACCCTGTAAGAAGTGTCACTCTTGGCCCCCCTGACGGCATTCCAACAGACGCAGTTAAGCTGGTAACAGAGACGGAGGTGCTGCATATCTCGAGGAGCCTTAAACTCGGCAAGGCGCCCGGCCCGGATGCGGTCCCTAACAGAGCGCTACGACTGGCTATGAACCTGCATCCCGAGCAATTTGCAACGCTGTTCAACCAGTGCCTAACGGCAGTTTGGTTTCCAGACCAGTGAAAGACCCAAAGGCTGGTGCTCATTCCCAAACCAGGAAAGCCGTTGGAAGAGCCATCGTCCTACAGACCAATCTGTCTGCTGAACACGATAGGCAAGGCCTTCTAAAAGCTCATTTGCTCAAGGCTGGAGGAGCAAATAAACATCTCCGGAGGACTTTCACCCCGACAATACGGTTTCCGGAAGGCTAAATCTACTGTGGATGCCATCAAGGATGTGGTTAGCATCGCCTCTGACGCTATTGAGGGCAAGCGATGGAAAGGAGGGAACAAGAAATATTGCCTTGTCGTCACCCTTGACATCAAGAATGCCTTCAACTCAGCGGACTGGAGCTGCATTATGAGTGCAATTGCCGGCTTTGGAGCGCCTCGCTACCTCTTAGCGATGGTAGAGAGCTACTTCCGCAATAGGGTGCTCGAGTATAGCACAGACGAAGGCGTCCGGCAGCATCTCACAACGGCAGGAGTCCCCCAGGGCTCTGTCATGGGTCCACTCCTATGGAATGTGATGAATGACGGGATCCTCAGGCTCAGTTTGGATGGCGACGTCAGAGCCATTGGCTTCGCAGACGACGTTGCACTCGTCGCAGTGGCCAAGGAACTTGGCGAGGTGGAAGCAGCATGCAACTCTGCAATACAGCGTGTTGCGGCGTGGCTTAGCGCAGCAAACCTACAGCTCGCCCCGACCAAAACCGAGGCTCTGCTGATCAGTATTCGGAAAGTTGTCGAGACGGCCAGCATTAAAGTGGGGGAGACCACTATACGATCGAAACGTGCCATACGCTACCTTGGTGTTATGCTCGATACGAGGCTTTGCTTCCGTGAACACCTGGAGGAGACATCCAGAAAAGCAGCCACGACAGGAAGAGCTCTCGCACGAATGATGCTGAACACGAGAGGCCCAAAGCACAAGCGCCGATTGCTTTTGAACAGTGTCTTAAGGTCCACAATACTGTACGCAGCCCCGATTTGGGCCGGTGCAATGAAGATCCGAAGCTACAGATGGAGCATCGAGTCCACATACCGTCTTAGTGCAATCCGCGCCTGCAGCGCATTCAGAACGGTCTCAGACGACGCAGCACGAGTCATCTCCGGAGCGATTCCTATCGATGAAATGGCACGTGAGGCATTGGAGCTTCACAATGCACTCAAAAGCAATGACGACGAGACAAGGCCCAGGCGATCACAATCCTGGAGGGAAGCCAGGGAAAAGAGTATTGAGCGATGGCAAGACCGATGGCGCAATTCGGCAAAAGGTAGATGGACGTTCCGGCTCATACCTGAGCTAACAGTATGGCTGGGGCGCAAACACGGAGAGGTTAATTTTTACCTTACGCAGCTGCTTAGTGGCCATGGATGCTTCAGGAGCTACCTCTACAGGCTTGGGCATGAGCCTAGCCCAATGTGCACATGGTGTGGGGGTAGCTCAGAGGAGAATGCGGAGCACTTCTTTTTCGAGTGCCCTCGCTTTAACGAGGAAAGATCCCGACTGAATAGGGTCATGGGACAGTGCATCGCGGTGGAAAATATTATCAATCTCATGGTTGGTAATATACAGCGATGGGAGGCCACCAGCAACTTTGCAGCGGTCGTTATGTGCGAGCTCAGGCGGATAGAGAGAGATAGGAACGAAGGATGATGAAACTTCCAGCTCGGGCGAAGCAATGCCTCACGGTAGTCCCACCTATTCTATTTCTATTTCTATCTAATAAACGAATTAAAAAAAAAAAAAACCCAGGAACATGCACACGCACACACCGGCATCCGCACACACCGGCATCCACACACACCCAGGCTCACGCACACACACACACAGGCACATACATACGCACCCACTCAGGAACATACACACGCACACACCGGCACCCACACACACCCAGGCTTACGTATACACCCCAGCACGCACACCCAGGTTTACACACACACAGGCTTACGCACACACACAGGCACTTTAGCTTAACGCAGCGTCAGCTACGCCGTGCCTAGACGCTGTAACCCCAGCTATGGAGGCAAATTCTCCAGCTAAAGTGGTAGCTGCCCGAGGAGTTTTTAATTACGCTGGAGCAGGTTTCACCTATAAGCCACCTCTATCTCTAAGGTGCATCCTGGAGCAGATGGGGGATTGTTTAGGAGGTATTAGTGCCCGGTTTGACACCAAAAGGCACATTAACAACCTGGAGCGTGAAGAACTTGCAAAGCTCATAGAGCTACAAAGCCGAGCCATGTGCTTGGTGGGAAATGCTGTTCTGGAGAAGGCAGTACAAACAACGCCAACTGTTGCTGGAGGTACCAACAAAGGTGCTAGGAGAAAAAATGTTTCAGATGGTCCAGCCAAGGGAGCGGCGGGAACGCCGAAACGTCTTCCCGAGCCATCGAGCTCTCACCGCAATACCCCCCCGGCCCCCCCTCCCATAAAAGAAGCAGGGTATCTCTCAGTGCCCCAAATCAAGGACCTGAACCCCCCTGTAGATCATCACAGCCAGAGCAGATTTCCTGGTCGAAGGTAGTTGGCCACAAAGGCAAGGCATTTGCTGCTACGGTTTGGTAAAAAGCCAGCGCACAGCGCAAACGATCTACAGCTCGCAGTTGGCAAGGTGCTGGGTGGGCGTGCAACCGTTAAAACACTGTCCGAAACCAATCGGGTAGAGATCTGCGACCTTGACGAGCTGGCGACGAAGGAAGAGGTCCAGGACGCGGTCAGGTCAGCTATAGGAGACCCGACAATGGATATTGACGTTGTTAAGACCCTGCATCGTACGAAGGCTGACCTTCAAACGGCAACCATGGGCCTTCCGGCAGCTGAAGCGATTAGCCTATTGGAGAAGTCGAAGATTCGCATTGGCTGGGCGGTGTGCCGCATTAGGCCTCTAATTCAGCCAAGGCGCTGCTATAAGTGCATATAGCTGTCCATTGCAAGGAGGTTCTGGACACGTTGCGAGAGTTTGCAACCAGCAACCAAAATGTGCCCTATGCACGAGAAAAGGAGAGCGAATGACTGACAATGCGACTGGCAATTACAGGTATCCAGCGTACAGGGAGGCTGTCAAACACACAAAATGGTGAAAGTCTTGCAGCTCAACCTCAACCATTGTGTCGCTGCCCACGCCATACTTTAACAGACGATCTTGGAGGAAAAAATAGATTTCGCAGTGCTTAGCGAGCCGCACCACCGGGCAACCGCTAATGCTAGGAGGTGGGATCTGGGAAAGCTGCCGTATGGAGCTGTGGTGACCTACAGTCCCCCTTTACACACGTTCCAGCCTCTGATTGCTTCGTGCGTGCGAAACTAGGAGATCTCTGGCTTTATAGCTGCTACTTAGCGCCAAGTCTCACGATCGGCGAGTTCGAAGCGGTGCTTATCAAAATCGCGGACGACTCTAGGGGTCGCAGCAACGTTATAGTTGCTGGCGATTTTAACGCGTGGTCAACCGACTGGGGCAGCCCGTCTACGAACGCCAGGGGTACCATCCTTGTGGAATCGTTTGCGTCCCTCCACCTTGTCCTTATTAACACTGGGTCAGAGGACACTTTTAACAACGGACGTGCTGGGTCAATTATCGACCTCACATATGTGAGCAGTGCACTCGCCCGCTCGGCATTGTGGTACATAAGTGACTGCTACACTGGAAGCGACCACGTGGCCACGTGGAACAGATGGCTCAGCAGCTAGAAGCTGCGTGTGTTGCGAGCATGCCCCAGAGGAAGGCCTACGCTAAGACGCTATCACACCAGCGTGTTTTGGTGGAACGATGAAATAGCTGAGGCTCGTTGAGCCTGCCTGAGATCGAAGAGGTGCTTTCAGTGAGCAGCCACACGAGGGTCGGGGGAAACTCGCTCGATGCAGCTTGAGTTTAAGGCCGCAAGAAAAGTGCTAAGGAACACCATCAGAGCCAGCAAAAAGGAGTGTTTCCTTAAGCTGTGTGACTCAGCCGACAATGACCCTTGGGGAAGAGCCTACAAGATGGTCTTCAAGCGTGTCAGCCAAGGCACCAACACCGCGCCTTTAGAGCTAGTTCGCATGAAGGAAATTGTGGCGACTCTGTTTCCTCAGTGCGCAAGCTCGCTATCGTCAGCTGGTGCGGCTTCCATGCACGAAGGTGTTTCTCCAGTTTCTTCGGAAGAAATGCATCTGGCAGCACGGAAGCTATAAGCCAATAAAGCACCTGGTCCCGATGGCGTCCCTAATAGGTGCCTGCATCTAACAATCATGCTCCAGCCAGAATTGTTTGCCCAGATGTACACAAAGTGTCTGCGAGAAGGCATCTTTCGGACAGGTGGAAAGTGCAGAAACTCGTCCTGCTTCCTAAGCCAGATAAACCTCCTGACGACCCGTCAGCATACCGGCCTATTTGTCTCGTTGACAATAGTGGCAAGTTCTTCGAGGCGAGAATAGCTCCTAGGCTGGATGACGCCGTGCAGAATGCTGGAGCACTATCACCGCTCCAATTCGGCTTCAGGAGGGCGAGATCTACTACCGATGCCTCAGAAGCGATTTCAGGCACCCGCTGGCGCATTGGAAATAAGCAGTACTGTCTCGTTGTGACCATTGACGTTAAGAATGCTTTTAACTCCGCGAATTGGAGCTACATTTTGGATGCCCTGTTGAGTTTTAGAGTGCCAGACTACCTTGTAGCAATTGTGAGGAGCTACTTTGACAACCGTAGGCTGCATTACCAAACAGATGAGGGGGAGAAGGAGTACTCCGTTTCTGCAAGTGTTCCACAAGGATCTGTCCTGGGTCCTCTCCTGTGGAATATCATGTATGACGGGATACTACAGCTTCAGTTACCGGATGGTGCGAGTGCTATTGGATATGCGGACGACGTCGCTCTGGTGCTTGTAGCTAAAGACCTACGGCGAGTTACACAGCTCTGCGATTGGTGCTTAGACGCAGTGACGGGGTGGCTGTCGTCTGTTGGTCTTCAACTGGCTGCCCAAGACAGAGGCGGTGCTCATCAGCAGCCGAAAAAAGGTGGAATACGTGGATATCATGGTGGGAGGCGTCACAATGCGGTCTAAGGACTGTGTGAGGTAGGCCAAATGCCGGCCTCCCCACAATACATTAATGGAAACAGCAGTATTATTATTTTGTATAATTTAACACTTTTATTATTATCATTTCAATCATTAAGATATTAAGACAAATACGAATTACTATGAAGTAAATATTAATGGATTAAATGCAATGTCAACGTTAACAGACCTTAAGTTAAGCATAAGTATAGTACGGTGAAGAGCATAGAATAGGCATAGTATAAGATAACTTAAGAGAGCAGCGCAAGAAGAGCGGCGGTCGTGTGCACTCTCACACGATCCAAATGTCGCGACCCACGATCTAGATATTGCGACCCACAAAGGCGAAAAGGGCGCGCTCAGGCCGAGCGCGAGACGACGAAATCAATCGAGAGGTGGGAGCGAATGTGAACAGACGTGAACGCGGGTGTCGAGACAAAAGAATATAATAAGTGAAGGCGATAATAGCATCATGGATGCGGGCTGCAAGCCTGGAACTAGCAGAGCACAAGACAGAGTCAGTTTTGATAACGAGCAGGAAAAAGACTGAATTAATGGAGGCCATACATCAAGTACCTAGGAGTTCTACTGGATAACAGGCTAGGTTACCGGCCTCACATCGAGTATGTCGGTATGAAGGCAGCAAAATTACAGGCAGCTCTCTCTCGGATGCTGCCAAACCTAGGAGGACCCAAGGGTGGAAGGCGACTACTTCTTGGAAAAGTAGTGGCGTCAGTTGCTTTGTATGCTGCACCGATTTGGGCGGCACCTTGGACGGAAATATGAGCCTTCGGAGGAAGCTGGCAGCGCCGTACCGGCTAAGCGCACTAAGAGTGATCTCGGGATTCCGTACGGTTTCGGATGACGCTGCACTTGTGCTAGTGAACATGATGCCTGTGGACCTACTAGCCCGCGAGTTGACGGAAATTCACGCCTGACGGAAGTCTATGGGAGGCATCGCACCGCCCGAATCTGTTAGGAGGTCGGAGAGACAGGCTTCCTGGGCCATGTGGCAGGCCAGGTGGACCTTCTTAACCAAAGGTAGATGGACGCATAGGCTCATCCCAAGCATCCAGGAGTGGATAGAACGACGAGGAGGGTCTACTAACTTCCATCTGACGCAGTTCCTTACCGGCCACAGAGGGTATAGGAAATACTTGTTTAAGTACAGGCACGAGGAGACGCCGCAATCTCTGGTCTGTCTGGACTGCGCGGAAGATCCTGAGCATGTCCTGTACCACTGCCCGAGATATCTAGCAGGAGCAACACCCCTACCATCAGTGGAAGAGCTGGTGTCGTACATGTTGGAGTCCGACTCGAACTGGAATGCGGTACTCCAGAGGATCGTTTGCATCCAGAAGGATCTCCGTAGGTGCGAAAAAGAACGACGCGAAGCACTGAGCGATACTTATGTAGAAAGAAGGATGGTCCAAGAACTGGATGAATAAGAAGACGGCCTTTTAAGGCATCCCATCCACGAGAAGTAATACTTAGCCGTGATCCCTTGAGGATGAGGCGCGTTGTTGTGTAGGGTGTGTTTAGTACGTGGAAATCGTGCATGCAGTGTGGTACGGGCCACCAGTATCTTTGCAAAATTCACACCCTTCATGGCGTTCCATGAGAAAAAAAAAAAAAAAAAAACACCCCGGCAAACACAAAAGCTGCCGAAGCCTTATAAGCGCAGCGCTGTCACCGCCCATCAAGGAGCAGAGCTGCTTTCTGCTATATAAGGCAGACCGCAAAAAAACAAGTTGGAAAAGCAAAGACCACAGCCACAAGACAACTTCTCCGATCTCAAGAGCCGCCTAACAGGAGGAAGACCCGAGCACTGGCGAGACACCCGAAATCTACAGTCGAGAAGTGACCTCCGAGGCGTCAACGAAGCAGCAAGAGGAAGACCCGAGCACTGATGAGACACCCAAAGTCTACAGTCGCGAAATGACCTCTGAGGTGTCGACGAAGCAGCGAGGGGAGATCTGGAGCTGGGAGCTACAGCGGATAAAAGCAACGACAGCAACGGTCAGTTTCTGCAACGGCAAGGAGGAAGGAAAATTGACACAGCTTAGGAAAGTCGTCGGGGAAAGGTCACCGTCCGTCAGCGCCCTCCGAAGTGAGAAGAGGGTATGAAGTAGTGAAAACTATCGCACATTTATGTTTTGTTCGTGGCGTTATTGTTTGTACGACCGAGATACCTCGTAGCTGCATATACCATGCATGAGCGCAACGCAGAGCGGAGCAAAGTTATCTCGGAACCAGTTCGCATTTTTGCATGACGCTCAGCCGAAAACGTGCAGAGACCCAGAATTCGGAAGAAGAAGACTGAAGAGGCAATTTGGCAAATTTGCATAATTAGTCTTGCAAGTGTGCAAATTGAGGGCAGTTCGCGAGTTTTTCGAGCGAGCTGGAGAAAATCGGTCCGCGCAAGAGCAACCACAGCGACCGCCGCGAACGGCAACGACAACAACCACTGCAGCGACACAACGCGCAACTGCATCGGCGCTTAAAGTGCAACGCGCAACAACAGCGGCGTCATACCAAATTTGGTGACTCTAGCTTGAAAATTGTAAAAAGTGGGAAAGGGGGGCTGGGGTGGTATGGGTGGTTGTGGCATCCAAAGTTTTGATGCAGATCTGTGTGGAATGTCAATTGCTATCTTCATACCAAATTTGGTGACTCTAGCTCGAAAATTGTATCAGAGGGGAAAGGGGGCTTGGTTCGGTATGGGTGGTTGTGGCACCCAAAGTTTTGATGCAGATCTGTGTGGAATGTCAATTGCTATCTTCATACCAAATTTGGTGACTCTAGCTCGAAAATTGTAAAAGTGGGGTAAGGGGGGCTGGGGGTGGTATGGGTGGCTGTGGCATCCAATGTTTTGATGCAAATCTGTGTGGAATGTCAATTGCTATATTCAAACCCAATTTGGTGACTCTAGCTCGAAAATTGTAAAAGTGGGGCACGGGGGGCTGGGGGCGGTATAGGTGGCTGTGGCATCCAAAGTTTTGAAGCAGATCTGTGTAGAATGTCAATTGCTATCTTCCTTCCAAATTTGGTGACTCTATCTCGAAGTTTGTAAAAATTTGGGAAAGGGGGGCTGGGGGCGGTATGGGTGAGCATGGCATCCAAAGTTTTGATGCAGATCTGTGTTGAATGTCAATTGCTATCTCCATAGCAAATTTGGTGGCTCTAGCTCGAAAATTGTAAAAAGTGGGGAAAGGGGGGCTGGGTGTGGTATGGGTGGTTGTGGCATTCAAATTTTTGATGCTGATCTGTGTAGAATGTCAATTGCTATCTTCATACCAAATTTAGTGACTCTAGCTCGAAAATTGTGAAAAGTGTTGAAAGGGGGGCTGGGGGCGGTATGGGTGGCTGTGGTATCCAAATTTTTGATGCAGATCTGTGTGGAATGTCAATTGCTATCTTCAAACAAAATTTGGTGACTCTAGCTCGAAAATTGTAAAAAGTGGGGAAAGGGGGCTGGGGTGGTATTGGTGGTTCTGGCATCCAAAGTTTTGATGCAGATCTGTGTTGAATGTCAATTGCTATCTTCATACCAAATTTGGTGACTCTAGCTAGAAAATTGTAAAAAGTGTGGAAAGGGGGGCTGGGGGCGGTATGGGTGGTTGTGGCATCCAAAGTTTTGATGCAGATCTGTGTGGAATGTCAATTGCTATCTTCATACCAAATTTGGTGACTCTAGCTCGAAAATTGTAAAAAGTGGCGAAGGGGGGCTGGGGGTGGTATGGGTGGTTGTGGCATTCAAAGTTTTGATGCAGATCTGTGTGGAATGTCAATTGCTATCTTCATACCAAATTTAGTGACTCTAGCTCGAAAATTGTGAAAAGTGGGGAACGGGGGCTGGGGGTGGTATGGGTGGTTGTGGCATCCAAAGTTTTGATGCAGATCTGTGTGGAATGTCAATTGCTATCTTCATACCCAATTTGGTGACTCTAGCTCGAAAATTGTATAAGAGGGGAAAGGGTGCTTGGGGCGGTATGGGTGGTTGTGGCACCCAAAGTTTTGATGCAGATCTGTGTCGAATGTCAATTGCTATCTTCATACCAAATTTGGTGACTCTAGCTCGAAAATTGTAAAAAGTGGTGAACGGGGGGCTGGGGGTGGTATGGGTGGCTGTGGCATCCAATGTTTTGATGCAATCTGTGTGGAATGTCAATTGCTTTATTCAAACCAAATTTGGTGACTCTAGCTCGAAAATTGTAAAAAGTGGTGCAAGGGGGCTGGGGGCGGTATGGGTGGCTGTGGCATCCAAAGTTTTGAAGCAGATCTGTGTAGAATGTCAATTGCTATCTTCCTTCCAAATTTGGTGACTCTATCTCGAAGTTTGTAAAAATTTGGGAAAGGGGGGCTTGGGGCGGTATGGGTGGTTGTGGCACCCAAAGTTTTGATGCAGATCTGTGTCGAATGTCAATTGCTATCTTCATACCCAATTTGGTGACTCTAGCTCGAAAATTGTATAAGAGGGGAAAGGGGGCTTGGGGCGGTATGGGTGGTTGTGGCACCCAAAGTTTTGATGCAGATCTGTGTCGAATGTCAATTGCTATCTTCATACCAAATTTGGTGACTCTAGCTCGAAAATTGTAAAAAGTGGGGAACGGGGGGCTGGGGGTGGTATGGGTGGCTGTGGCATCCAATGTTTTGATGCAAATCTGTGTGGAATGTCAATTGCTTTATTCAAACCAAATTTGGTGACTCTAGCTCGAAAATTGTAAAAAGTGGTGCAAGGGGGGCTGGGGGCGGTATGGGTGGTTGTGGCACCCAAAGTTTTGATGCAGATCTGTGTCGAATGTCAATTGCTATCTTCATACCAAATTTGGTGACTCTAGCTCGAAAATTGTTAAAAGTGGGGAACGGGGGGCTGGGGGTGGTATGGGTGGCTGTGGCATCCAATGTTTTGATGCAAATCTGTGTGGAATGTCAATTGCTTTATTCAAACCAAATTTGGTGACTCTAGCTCGAAAATTGTAAAAAGTGGCGAAAGGGGGGCTGGGGGTGGTATGGGTGGTTGTGGCATTCAAAGTTTTGATGCAGATCTGTGTAGAATCTCAATTGCTATCTTCATACCAAATTTAGTGACTCTAGCTCGAAAATTGTCAAAAGTGGGGAAAGGGGGGCTGGGGGCGGTATGGGTGGTTGTGGCATCCAAAGTTTTGATGCAGATCTGTGTGGAATGTCAATTGCTATCTTCATACTCAATTTGGTGACTCTAGCTCGAAGTTTGTAAAAAGTGGTGAAAGGGGGGCTGGGGGTGGTATGGGTGATTGTGGCATTCAAAGTTTTGATTCAGATCTGTGTGGAATGTCAATTGCTATCTTCCTACCAAATTTGGTGACTGTAGCTCGAAAATTGTGAAAATTGGGGAACGGGGGCTGGGGGTGGTATGGGTGGTTGTGGCATCCAAAGTTTTGATGCAGATCTGTGTTGAATGTCAATTTCTATCTTCTTACCAAATTTGGTGACTCTAGCTCGAATATTGTAAAAGAGGGGAAAGGGGGGCTTGGGGCGGTATGGGTGGTTGTGGCATCCAAAGTTTTGATGCAGATCTGTGTGGAATGTCAATTGCTATCTTCATACCAAATTTGGTGACTCTAGCTCGAAATTGTAAAAGTGTTGAAAGGGGGCTGGGGGCGGTATGGGTGGCTGTGGTATCCAAATTTTTGATGCAGATCTGTGTGGAATGTCAATTGCTATCTTCAAAAAAAATTTGGTGACTCTAGCTCGAAAATTGTAAAAAGTGTGGAAAGGGGGGCTGGGGGTGGTATGGGTGGTTGTGGCAAGTAGTAGGGAACTGGGGGTTCTGGAGCAGGAAGTAGCTGTCACTTTCATCGCCCCCAATCTTAATTTATGACCCCATTAAATAATATGATCCCTTTATTTACATTTTTATTACCCCCAATACTTAAACTTATGACCCTTTTTTTTGACACTTTTATTACCCCCCAATACTATAATTTATGCCCTATTTTGATCGTGCTCGCTTTAATTAGACTAGGTATTAAGGACAAAGGCATGACATTCCTAGGCCGCATTGTTATGGTTGCGAGAATCAGTGATCATAGAATCTGGTGTCAAGTGTACATCTGTTTGCACGTGCGTTGTCTTTTACCCCCTGCAAGCAAGCCACGACATGCATTGTCATTGTCAAGAGCAACATCAACAACAGCATCCTTGAGAATCAGTGATCATAGGATCTGGTGTCAAGTGTACTCCTGTTTTAAGTGCGTTGCCTTGAACACGTGCAAGCAAGCCACAGCATACATTGTTTTTGCCAACAACAACAACATTCATGTGGGTTTGTGAGCAAGGGATCGGGTGTCAAGTTGTGAAAATCAGTGTTCACACTATCAATTTTGGCTATGTAACCAATATGTATTAGAGTCAAGTGTGCTCCTGTTTGACAAGCAGGCCATAAACATTGATTTTATGGTTGTAATAATGACAGGATCAGTTTTAACTATTTAACCAATTAGTGTTAGAGTCAAGTGTGCTCCTGTTTTAAGTACGTTGCGCTGCACACGTACATTGATATTGTCAACAGCAACAACAACTACAACCTTCGTGGGGGCGTTATGTGTGCAAGGGTGGGATTTTTCTTTCGCAGCGGCAGCAGCAGCAAGATCAACACATTGTTTTTAAACAAGAGTATTGATACTTATACATTAAGATTATAAAGAGTTAGAGGGAGAAGGTTTAAGAGGGGGAGTGTTAGAGGGAGAAGGTGTAAGAGGGGGAAAGTGTTAAAAGGGAGAAGGTGTTATAGGTATCACCGTCCGTGAGACTCAGTGAGCAAAGTACATTGCCTATGAAACTATTAGATGCTAGAGTCAAGTGTGCACAGGTTACTTAGCTACAAGTTAGTAGATAAGAGAGAGAGAGAGAGTCAACTGTGAGCAGGTTTCTTAGCTACGAATAAGTAGATAAGAGAGAGTCGAGAGGGCACCTGTTTGACGTGCGTTCTCTTCCACACCTGCAGGCAAAACATTAACAATGAATGTTTATGAGTGTGAAAACCAGTGATCAAAGAATAAAAGGATTGTGCTTTTTTGAAGTACGCTAGTCAAAGGGCAGTACATTCGTAGGCCGCATTGTTATGATCAAAAGCAACACCATCAGCAACAACAACTACAACCTTCGTGCGGGGCGTTATGTGTGCAATGATGGGAATTTTCTTTCGCAGCGGCAGCAGCAGCAAGATCAACACACTGTTTTTAAACAAGAGTATTGATACTTGTACATTTAGATTATAAAGAGTTAGAGGGAAAAGGTGTAAGAGGAGGAGTGTTAAAGGTAGAAGGTGTAAGAAGGGGAAAGGATAGAGGGGGAAAGTGTTAGAGGGAGAAGGTGCTAGAGGAGGAAAGAGTTAGAGGGGGATAGTGCTAGAAGGATACTGTGTGCAAGAAAGTGTTAGAGGGAGGAAGACTTAGAGACAAGTTTGTGCATGCTTGATTGTGCTTTTTTGAAGTACGCTGGTCAAAGGGCAGTACATTCGTAGGCCGCATTGTTATGATCAAAAGCAACACCAACAGCAACAACAACTACAACCTTCGTGGGGCTCTTTGAACAAGGGATGGAACTTTTCTTACACAGCAGCAGCAGCAGCAATGTCAATACGTTGAGCCTTATGGTTGTGTTAATGACAGGATCAGTTTTTGCTATTCAACCAATTAGTGTTAGAGTCAAGTACGCTACTGTTTTAAATACATTGCTCTGCACACGTAAATTGTTATTGTCAACAGCAACAACAACATCCTTCGTGGGGGGTTATGTGTGCAAGGATGGGAATTGTCTTTCGCAGCAGCAGCAGCAGCAAGATCAACACATTGTTTTTAAACAAGAGTATTGATACTTGTACATATAAATTATAAAGAGTTAGAGGGAGAAGGTGTGAGAGGGGGAGTGTTAGAGGGAGAAGGTGTAAGAGGTGGAAGGGATAGAGTGGGAAAGTGTTAGAGGGAGAAGGTGTTAGATACGAATAAGTAGATAAGAGAGAGTCGAGAGGGCGGCTGTTTGACGTGCGTTGCCTTGCACACCTGCAGGCAAAACATAAACAATGAATGTTTGTGAAAACCTGTGATCAAAGAATAAAAGGATTGAGACAAGATTGTGCTTGTTTGAAGTACGCTAGTCAAAGGGCAGTACATTCGTAGGCCGCATTGTTATGATCAAAAGCAAAACCAACAACAACAAGAACAACAACATTCGTGAGTGTTATGTAAGCAAGGGATGGGAATTTTTTCGCAGCAGCAGCAACAAGATCAACACAAGAGTATTGAGACTTGCAGATTTAGTTTGAAATATTATAGGGGGAAGTTGTAAGAGGAAGAAAGTGTTAGAGGGAGAAAGAGAGAGTTAGTATTAGAGAGAGTAGGTGTTAGAGGGGGAAAGTGTTACAGGGGAAAGTGATCCTGCTTGTATTATTATATTAAAACACGCTCCGTTATGCGATTCTATACACGAGCGTCTGTGAAATGCAGGTGGTATGTTAATTAATTGTCACTCCTTCTAACGCACACCCAAATTATTCGCTACCTACGTTTCTAACCTTTATTTGCATATATCTGTTTTGATTGTTGCACTGACTTCTGTTACTTTTATAGAGATAATTAGTATAACTTTTTAATAAACCAATGAACATTTTTTAAGTTGGTGTACTTTGTTAAGAAACTATCAAATTATGTTTTTCTTATGGGTATGTTTTAATTTTATTTCATGTATATATATATATATTTATTTTTTTTTTATAGATTTTTGTAGTATGTTAAATTTAAGATTTATATTAAGCTTGTTCCGTTGAGGGATTTAGCAAACACAAACACCGAACATTAAGATTAATGACAAGCCGGTAGAACACACAAGTCATACTCCATGATTTTGTTTCGGCTTTATAAAAAGCTTTTTTAAGTTAATATTATAAGCCTTAGTTCTAGTACTCACTTGAAAGCTTAACGAAGTTCGTGTAGCTGGTATAATAAATCATGTTTTAACAACTAATTTTGATCTTAATATTTATACTTCATCGTTTATTGAGATTATTGTTATTATTATTTTTTTAATCCCCATATATTGGATTCCGTTCTATCTCACTAATAATTTATTTTGCTTATACATTCTTTAAATTCCTTAAGGTAATCTTTTAGGCTTATCAAATAATCATTTCCTTAACTTTCCCTCTGCTCGCTTTAAGATTTTCATCAAATGACACTTTTCATATTTAAGATATCCGTCAAACTATTTCTTATACTCAACTAAAATTATTTCATCAAACTCACATATCAAATCAATTTCTAAAATAAAGAAAATGAAAACAGTAAGATGTTCTTAGCAGCTGGATTTTTTTTTTTTATAAACGGGTTTTACCAACTCTTTCTCAGTATGCTACCTACGATAAAAATGTATAAAGAATGTGTTTTGTACTCATTTACTGACTTCAAAAATTCTTCTATTGACGTTGTATGATACCCTATCTTAATTTGTGTTATATTTAATCGTTTTCTTCAACTTAGTATTCTACAGATTTTTAAACATTTTATGTTATGTAGTTAGCTATTTTGACTAGGCTTTACGCTTAAAACGAGATAGATTGTATTATTGTCCTTAACAAGTTAACTTAATTTTAACAGGGAAATCGATCGGACATTGATTTTTAACTTTATAATTGATTGCTTTAATATATTTCAACTGTCAACCTATGTACATTTCTACTTTTTTAGTGATTATGTTAGATTTTTATATTTTCAAACTCATTGCTTGAACTTACAAAATTTCGTTACTAATTTCTTATAATTGATGGATGGTAATATTTTATTTCATTATTCTCCCCATTTTTCTTGCATTTAATAAGAAAGTGCATTGAACTAGCTTATCAGTTTGAGACATGAGTCTTACACTGTTTCGAAAAGTATGAATACGTTAAAAGTTTTAATTTAAGGGTTAAGTATCTACATATTAGATGCCATGTTATTAGGGCGTATTTATTCATATAATTATTATAATTATTTCTTAAGGAGACTTATTTTCTTTAGTGCTCAAAACTTATTGTCGCTAAAGGATTTATTTTTTCATGATCTGAGTTATTTATTTAATTCGTGAAACCATTGTATTGTGATTTATTATTCTTGAACCTTTGCATTAATATTGAATTTGGATGGCAAAATACGGTTGTGATGTACTAAAGCTCGAGATGACTTGAGAGTCGGTATTTTGCAAAACGGGCGGTAGAGTACTTAAAATTTTTAATTTAAGTGTGTTTTTAAAATAATGTACTTTAACTATCACCGGAATGGTTTATACCCACTAAATATTGATATTTTCGGTTTTTTCTTCCTTTGTATTAGTCGTTTTATACACCCTAGCTCTTGATCCTGTTTTTTGATTTTAGTAGAGTGTTTGATTTTATTGCATACTGTTTGTGGAGGATTCTCCAAATAATAAGATTTGGTTTAATAATTGTATAGTAAGATTTATTTTTCTTTTTTATGTTGGTAAAGCAATAGTTGTATATTAAACTAATAAAAAGAGCGCAAGCAAGTCATTTACAATAATTTTCACTAACTTAGGATTCTTGGTATTAAGACCGTTTAGACTTCAAGTAGTAAGTAGTAAGCAGTTTTGCTAGACTATATTCTATTATGATTCTTGTGGGTTATAATTCGTACATTGAAAGAGCGAGATAAAGCTGTTCTTGTTTAGGTCCACAATCTATTTTCTTGGTCCATTTTCCTTTACATATAATACGGCAGGGAGTAAGATTTAAAAGTAGTATGTCATTCCATTCTAATAATATTTGTATATTGTTTTTATTATTTTGCTATTTAATTTTTATTTTATTCTTTTATGTTATTTGAATTTATATATTGCCTTTAAATTTAAGGGTTTTGCCTCTCAATTTTTGAACCGAGTCATAGTATTTTTTTTTTTTTCTGTGCTGCATAAACGAAAGCATGCTTGATCCCAGATATGTTTATTCTTAATCAATATGTAGATCAACACCGTAGCCTTTCAAGTACTATATGTCTGTATCTATATTTTATCAGCTTTTAGGTATTGAGATTAAATTTTGCTCAGAATCTAATCGCTGACTTAAACACATGAGTGTTACAACTTTCACACTTAAGGAGCATCAGGTCTTTTCGTTTCAAAGTGTTTACTATTTGACGCTTTTAAGAACAATTTGCTTGCCTGAGCTAGGTAGGTTATACAGTTGAAACAATTAGTGGAAAGACGGAACTGTCTTATAGAATTTCTTCAACATTATTAGTTGGTTCTTTCCGTTTCGCATTTTATCACGCACTTTGAGATTATTATGTTACTTAATGGAATGTGATCTATGTTCCTGATTGTTTGCTGATTTTTGTTCTTAATTATTATTTTGTTTATTTATTTCTTTTGCATCTCATATAGTATTTTTCCCTTATGTTACTTTTTTATTGCGCTCCACTTCTAAACTTACTTTAATAATTTTCGATGTTTCCTACAATTTATATTCAATCGCCCTTTATTTGACAAAAACTGGGCTGTTAAAAACGGAAGCCAATTAATCTATCAAACTGATGGAACGGAATAATTGTTGTTAATTTTTTATTTAAAAATAAAAATAGGCTGTTATACGGGTACACAAAATATTTACTTATATAAAATTAAAAGTACTGTCACTGTTTACGACAGCCTGGCATCCTAAAGAGACTCAATCGCTCACCATCATCACTTGACACCCCACCCTCCCATACGACGAAGCGATCCTCACCTGGACCATCAATCGTACACACATAATTAACTTTTACCTATATAATGTACGGTTTGAATGTAGGCGCCTTATTTGAATAGTATTTCATTGTTCTACTCTGTACCGATTTTGGATCCCCTGATTTATATTATTTCCAGCTACTTTCCAAGGCTCACACCTTTAACTTTTAACACACCAGCCCACAAAACATATAATTTGGATATAAAAACATTAGACAACGACATCAAGCACCAAGAGCTATTAAAAAAATGTATAAAGTATTCGGAGGAAATTTGATCGAACAATGTAACACCCAAAATATTTATTATGGCTTACATTAAATCGTGAAGTCATAATCGAGTCTACTACGTACTTCACATTTTTGCATGAGTTGTTCCCATCTGAAACCCCTATCAATTTATCCGTTTTTTCTTATTATTATTTTTTCAACCAAGTAAATGCGTACCTGTTTTTTCAATTTTATCTCTCTAGAAAATGTCTGTAAGTTCGGTAGCTTCACAGTCATTCAATATGTTTGTTATAGGGATTTTGTATTGTATTTCTATTATTGTACATTTTAAGTTTTCCGGTTTGGTGAGCTGCTCTTCTCAATTAAGTATTATGTTTGCTTATACACACATAATCATTTATTTAGATTTTTGTCTGACTAATAAAAATGTCTTCAAATCTTTTAAAAATTTAAGGATTTACTTTTATGCATGGAATTTTAGCTGTCCTATTATATCGCTGATTGTTCTAACTAAACAATTGATTGAACACTACCTCCATAATGTCTCTTAAACGTATCTTTGATTGAGTTTTCAATAATAACCTCTTATTAATTTTTTTAGATCGTACCCGAGTCACGTAAATATTGCAGGGTACGTAAAAATTAGCACGCAAACAAGATTGAGGGCAGAGACACTCCTAAAAGGCTTTGAGCAAAGGGTGAAGTGGAAAAAGGTACAATAAGGTAGGAGCTAACGAATAGCGAGAGTCTTTAGATGGAAGACAAGACAAATGTTTATCGGGAGAAAGAATCCTCCTTTCACATTATAGCAGTATGCGTAGCCTTAGCAAGGAACAAATTTTATTGTCTTAGAACAACATATCAACCGTATAAAAGGCTAAGAAACCCTCAACTCATCATAAATACTTGATCTCGTACAGTTTCCATATCCGGTGGAAGAGTCATAGAACTAGAAGGGGGGGCACAACAGACCTCTTAGTTACCAAATCATTCATCGACGATTAAGGTTTATACAGGCAGGAGACATATTATTCTATTATTGATTCCCCTTTATGTTTAATTTTTTTTTATTAAAAAGTTGTTACTATTCTACTGACTTTTATTGATTTTTTATTAATTTTGTATTATCTTGTCGGAAGGTTAATTTCTGTTTGTTTTTCTTCACAAAGTAGTTTACATCTGTCAGCAATGTCAATTCGTGATTTTTTTCTAAAAAATTTTTGAGATTCGAATCTATTTTTTAAAGCCAACAAAAGTACTGACGCAATACTGCTGCGTTTTGTACTATAACTTGAATTTAACATTTAAATGAAAGAACAAGTCCACAATCGTGGCGATTAAAAACCGGAACTTAAAAGTACGCTGTTGAACAGAGTAAAGTACTCCTTGCAAGTGAGGCAGCGGTGGCCATCTGACGTTTCCAGGCAAATATTTTCTCTTTCAACTCCAATTCTAGAACTCATAAATACAAATTTTGCTCCTATAAACACGGATTTTTCAGGTTTAAAAATAGGTTGATGTTTGACTGTAATATAAAAATAACAGCTAACAGCAAGCTGTTTTTAAAACAGGTTGTTGATAGATGTTAAACTGGTGGACTGTTATATCTGCATATTGCACATATAACAGCCCTCCGTTTAAACATATATCAACAACCTGTTTTTGAACCTGAAAAATCCCTGTTTTTAGAAGCAAAATGTACACCCCCCCCCCCTCCCCTCAACTGTTTTCAAACCGGAAAAATTGCAGTCAAACAACAACCTGATTCTTGAAAACCACAAAAATAACAGTTTAACAGCCCCAGTATTTAAAACCAGAAAAAATAACAGCTCTCTTTTTTAAACAGTTAAACAACAACCGGTTTCTTAAACCGAAATAAACCTGTTTTTACCAGCTAAACTGCAGCCGGTTTTTTTCTTAGCGGTAAAATAACCGCTCTCTGTTTTAAACAGCTATATAACAACCTGTTTCTTAAAAACATCAAAATTAACAGCAAAACAAGAAGCTGTTTCTGAAAAACATGAAAAATAACAGCAAAACAAGAAGCTGTTTCTGAAAAACATGAAAAATAACAGCAAAACAGCACCCGGTTTTCAAACCGTAAAAAATAGCAGCTCCCTCCCTGTTTTAAACAGTTAAACAACAACCGGTTTCTAAAACCGAAAAAAAAACGTGTTTTTAACAGCAAAACTCCCACCAGTTCCATGTATTTTGGGCTTACCTCTTTTCAAGATTATTGTATGAGTTCTAGAATTGGAGTTGAAAGAGAAAATATTTGCCTGGAAACGTCAGATGGCCACCGCTGCCTCACTTTGCAAGGAGTACTTTACTCTGTTCAACAGCGTACTTTTACGTCCCGGTTTTTAATCGCCACGATTGTGGACTTGTTCTTTCATTTAAATGTTAAATTAAAGTTATAGTACAAAACGCAGTAGTATTGCGTCAGTACTTTTGTTGGCTTTAAAAAAATAGATTCGAATCTCAAAAAATTGTTAGAATAAAAATCACGAATTGACATTGCTGACAGATGTAAACTACTTTGTGAAGAAAAACAAACGGAAATTAAATTTCCACAGATAATAAAAATTAATAAAAATCAATAAAAGTCAGTAGAATAGTAACAAATTTTTAATAAAACAAAAAAATAAACATAAAGGGGAATCAATAATAGAATAATATGTCTCCTGCCTGTATAAACCTTAATCGTCGATGAATGATTTGGTAGCTGAGAGGTCTGTTGTGCCCCCCCTTCTAGTTCTATGACTCTTCCACCGGATATGGAAACTGTACGAGATCAAGTTTATGATGAGTGAGGGTTCTTAGCCTTTAATATATGTTTCTAAGACAATAAAATGTGTTCCTTGCTAAGGCAACGCATACTGCTATAATGTGAAAGGAGGATTCTCTCTCCCGATAAACATTTGTCTTATCTTCCATCTAAAGACTCTCGCTGTTCGTTAGCTCCTACCTTATTGTACCTTTTTCTACTTCACCCTTTGCTCAAAGCCTTTTAGGAGTGTCTCTGCCCTCAATCTTGTTTGCGTGCTAATTTTTACGTACCCTGCAATATTTACGTGACTCGGGTACGATCTAAAAAAATTAATAAGAATTTATTATCGAAAACAAAAGAGACATTATGGAGGTAGTGTTCGATCAATTGTTTATTTAGAACAATCAGCGATATAATAGGACAGCTAAAATTCCATACATAAAAGTAAATCCTTAAATTTTTAAAAGATTTGAAGACATTTTTATTAGTCAGACAAAAATCTAAATAAATGATTATGTGTGTATAAACAAACATAATACTTAATTGAGAAGAGCCACTCACCAGACCGGAAAACTTAAAATGTACAATAGTAGTAGGGAACTGCCGGTTCGGAACAGGATGTAGCTGTCACTTTTATTACCCCCAATCATAATTTATTACCCCACTTGAGAATCATCGATCCCTTTTGTACACTTTTATTACCCACTTGAGAATCAGTGATCATAGAATCTAGTCTCAAGTGTATTCCTGTTTTAAGTGCATTGCCTTGTACACATACAAGCAGGCAACAGTATGCATTGTTTTTTGTCAAAAGCAGCAACATAACAACATTCAAGTGGGTTATTTGATCATACAATCTGGTGTCAAGGATGCGCCTGTTTAACGAGCAAGCCATAAACATTGAGCATAGTTATTGGGAAAATCAGCTTTGGCTATTTAACCATTTATTATTAGAGTCAAATACAGGCTAAGCCACAGCATGCATTGTTTTTTGTAAAGAGCAGTAACAGTAAAAACATTCAAGTGGGTTATTTGATCATACGATCTGGTGTCAAGGATGCGCCTGTTTAACGAGCAAGCCATAAACATTGAGCATAGTTATTGGGAAAATCAGTTTTGGCTATGTAACCAATTTGGCCATAAACATTGATCTTTATGGTTTTGATAATGACAGGATCAGTTTTAGCTATTTAACCATTTAGTGCTAGAGTCAAGTGTGCTTCAGTTTTAAATACGTTGCTCTGCACACGTGCATTGTAATTGTTAACAACATCAACTACAACCTTCGTGGGGGCCTTATGTGTGCAAGGATGGGAATTTTCTTTTGCAGCGGCAGCAGCAGCAAGATCAACACATTGTTTTTAAACAAGAGTATTGATACTTGTACATATAGATTATAAAGAGTTAGAGGGAGAAGGTGTAAGAGGGGGAGTGTTAGAGGGAGAAGGTGTCAGAGGGGGAAAGGATAGATGGGGAAAGTGTTAGAGGGAGAAGGTGTTAGAGGAGGAAAGAGTTAGAGGGGGATAGTGTTAGAAGGGTACTGTGTGCAAGAAAGTGTTAGAGGGAGGAAGACTTAGAGACAAGTTTGTGCATGCTTGATTGTGCTTTTTTGAAGTACGCTGGTCAAAGGGCAGTACATTCGTAGGCCGCATTGTTATGATCAAAAGCAACACCAACAGCAACAACAACTACAACCTTCGTGGGGCTCTTTGAACAAGGGATGGAACTTTTCTTACGCAGCAGCAGCAGCAGCAATGTCAATACGTTGAGCCTTATGGTTGTGCTAATGACAGGATCAGTTTTTGCTATTCAACCAATTAGTGTTAGAGTCCAGTATGCTACTGTTTTAAATACATTGCTCTGCACACGTAAATTGTTATTGTCAACAGCAACAACAACATCCTTCGTGGGGGGTTATGTGTGCAAGGATGGGAATTGTCTTTCGCAGCAGCAGCAGCAGCAAGATCAACACATTGTTTTTAAACAAGAGTATTGATACTTGTACATATAGATTATAAAGAGTTAGAGGGAGAAGGTGTAAGAGGGGGAGTGTTAGAGGGAGAAGGTGTAAGAGGGGGAAAGGATAGAGTGGGAAAGTGTTAGAGGGAGAAGGTGTTAGATACGAATAAGTAGATAAGAGAGAGTCGAGAGGGCGGCTGTTTGACGTGCAGGCAAAACATAAACAATGAATGTTTGTGAAAACCTGTGATCAAAGAATAAAAGGATTGAGACAAGATTGTGCTTGTTTGAAGTACGCTAGTCAAAGGGCAGTACATTCGTAGGCCGCATTGTTATGATCAAAAGCAACACCAACAACAACAAGAACAACAACATTCGTGAGTGTTATGTAAGCAAGGGATGGGAATTTTTTCGCAGCAGCACCAGAAAGATCAACACAAGATTATTGAGACTTGCAGATTTAGTTTGAAATATTATAGGGGGAAGTTGTAAGAGGAGGAAAGTGTTAGAGGGAGAAAGAGAGAGTTAGTATTAGAGAGAGTAGGTGTTAGAGGGGGAAAGTGTTACAGGGGAAAGTGATCCTGCTTGTATTATTATATTAAAACACGCTCCGTTATGCGATTCTATACACGAGCGTCTGTGAAATGCAGGTGGTATGTTTATTGATTGTCCCTCCTTCTAACGCACACCCAACTTATTCGCTACTTACGTTTCTAACCTTAATTTGCATATATCTGTTTTGATTATTGCACTGACTTCTGTTACTTTTATAGAGATAATTAGTATAACTTTTTAATAAACCAATGAACATTTTTAAGTTGGTGTACTTTGTTAAGAAACTATCAAATTATGTTTTTCTTATGGGTATGTTTTAATTTTATTTCATGTATATATATATATATTTATTTTTTTTTATAGATTTTTGTAGTATGTTAAATTTAAGATTTATATTAAGCTTGTTCCGTTGAGGGATTTAGCAAACACAACACCGAACATTAAGGTTAATGACAAGCCGGTAGAACACACAAGTCATACTCCATGATTTTGTTTCGGCTTTATAAAAAGCTTTTTTAAGTCAATATTATAAGCCTTAGTTCTAGTACTCACTTGAAAGCTTAACGAAGTTCGTGTAGCTGGTATAATAAATCATGTTTTAACAAACTAATTTTGATCTTAATATTTATACTTCATCGTTTATTGAGATTATTGTTATTATTATTTTTTTAATCCCCATATATTGGATTTCGTTCTATCTCAGTAATAATTTATTTTGCTTATACATTCTTTAAATTCCTTAAGGTAATCTTTTAGGCTTATCAAATAATCATTTCCTTAACTTTCCCTCTGCTCGCTTTAAGATTTTCATCAAATGACACTTTTCATATTTAAGATATCCGTCAAACTATTTCTTATACTCAACTAAAATTATTTCATCAAACTCACATATCAAATCAATTTCTAAAATAAAGAAAATGAAAACAGTAAGATGTTCTTAGCAGCTGGATTTTTTTTTTTTATAAACGGGTTTTACCAACTCTTTCTCAGTATGCTACCTACGATAAAAATGTATAAAGAATGTGTTTTGTACTCATTTACTGACTTCAAAAATTCTTCTATTGACGTTGTATGATACCCTATCTTAATTTGTGTTATATTTAATCATTTTCTTCAACTTAGTATTCTACAGATTTTTAAACATTTTATGTTATGTAGTTAGCTATTTTGACTAGGCTTTACGCTTAAAACGAGATAGATTGTATTATTGTCCTTAACAAGTTAACTTAACTTTAACAGGGAAATCGATCGGACATTGATTTTTAACTTTATAATTGATTGCTTTAATATATTTCAACTGTCAACCTATGTACATTTCTACTTTTTTAGTGATTATGTTAGATTTTTATATTTCCAAACTCATTGCTTGAACTTACAAAATTTCGTTACTAATTTCTTATAATTGATGGATGGTAATATTTTATTTCATTATTCTCCCCATTTTTCTTGCATTTAATAAGGAAGTGCATTGAACTAGCTTATCAGTTCGAGATATGAGTCTTACACTGTTTCGAAAAGTATGAATACGTTAAGTGTTTTAATTTAAGGGTTAAGTATCTATTAGATGCCATGTTATTAGGGCGTATTTATTCATATAATTATTATAATTATTTCTTAAGGAGACTTATTTTCTTTAGTGCTCAAAACTTATTGTCGCTAAAGGATTTATTTTTTCATGATCTGAGTTATTTATTTAATTCGTGAAACCATTGTATTGTGTTTTATTATTCTTGAACCTTTGCATTAATCTTGAATTTGGATGGCAAAATACGGTTGTGATGTACTAAAGCTCGAGATGACTTGAGAGTCGGTATTTTGCAAAACGGGCGGTAGAGTACTTAAAATTTTTAATTGTAGTGTGTTTTTAAAATAATAACCTTTAACTATCACCGGATTGGTTTTTCTTCCTTTGTATTAGTCGTTTTATACACCCTAGCTCTGGATCCTGTTTTTTGATTTTAGATAAGGGTTTGATTTTATTGTATACTATTTGTGGAGGAGGCTCCAAATAATAAGATTTGGTTTAATAATTGTATGGTAAGATTATTTTTCTTTTTTATGTTGGTAAAGCACTAGTTGTGTGTATGTTAAACTAATAAAAAGAGCGCAAACAAGTCATTTACAATAATTTTCACTAACTTAGGATTCATGGTCTTAAGACCGTTTAGACTTCATCGTAAGTAGTTTTGCTAGACTATATTCTATTATGATTCTTGTGGGTTTTAATTCGTACATTGAAAGAGCGAGATAAAGCTGTTCTTGCTTAGGTCCACAATCTATTTTCTTAGTCCATTTTCCTTACATATAATACCTCAGGGAGTAAGATTTAAAAGTAGTATGTCATTCTATTCTAGTTATATTTGTATATTGTTTTTATTATTTTGCTATTTAATTTTTATTTTATTCTTTTATGTTATTTGTCTTTATATATTGCCTTTAAATTTAAGGGTTTTGCCTCTCAATTTTTGAACCGAGACATAGTATTTTTATACCCTTAACCCATAAAATGGGTAAATAAGGGTATAATGGTTTTGTGCAAAAGTATGTAACAGGCAGAAGGAAGCATCTCCGACCCTATAAAGTATATATATTCTTGATCAGCATCAACAGCCGAGACGATATAGCCATGTCCGTCTGTCCGTCTGTCTGTCCGTCTGTCCGTCTGACCGTCTGTCCGTCTGTCCGTCTGTATGAACGCGTGGATCTCAGAGACTACAAGAGCTAGAGACTTCTGATTTTGTACTTAAGTTCTCCTATACCATGAGCAGAACAAGTTTGCTTCAAATTATCGATAACTATTCTGGTTTCCGATACACAATAATATCGATAACAATAGAATATCGATTTTGGAAAATCTAAAAATGAGGGTTGAAGTAATGGATAATGATAGAACTTTTCTGAAAATTTCGTCCAAATCGGTTGAGAAACACCGGAGATATTAAACTTAATCGATGGAAGCTAAGCCAGTATACCAAAGTCTTATATAAATTAAATATATTTATTGCAACTGGGTTCAGGGTATCTTCTAGTCGGGCTCTCCCGACTAGAGCCTTCTTACTTGTTTTTTTCTGTGCTGCATAACGAAAGCATGCTGATCCCAGTTGTGTTTATTCTTAATCAATATTTAGATCAACACCGTTGGCTTTCAAGTACTATATGTCTGTCTCAATATTTTATCAGCTTTTAGGTATTGAGATTAAATTTTGCTCAGAATCTATTCGCTAACTTAAACACATGAGTGTTACAACTTTCACACTTAAGGAGCATCAGGTCTTTTCGTTTCAAAGTGTTTACTATTTGACGCTTTTAAGAACAATTTGCTTGCCTGAGCTAGGTAGGTTATACAGTTAAAAAATTAGTGGAAAGACGGAACTGTCTTATAGAATTTCTTCAACATTATTAGTTGGTTCTTTCCGTTTCGCATTTTATCACGCACTTTGAGATTATTATATAACTTAATGGAAT
>JARNME010000404.1:50832626-51164439 GCA_030179655.1 Scaptomyza flava
GGGGGCTGGGGGCGGTATGGGTGGTTGTGGCATCCAAAGTTTTGATGCAGATCTGTGTGGAATGTCAATTGCTATCTTCATACCAAATTTGGTGACTCTAGCTCGAATATTGTAAAAAGTGGGGAAAGGGGGGCTGGGGGCGGTATGGGTGGTTGTGGCATCCAAAGTTTTGATGCAGATCTGTGTGGAATGTCAATGGCTATCTTCATACCAAATTTGGTGACTCTAGCTCGAAAATTGTAAAAAGTGGGGAACGGGGGGCTGGGGGTGGTATGGGTGGCTGTGGCATCCAATGTTTTGATGCAGATCTGTGTTGAATGTCAATTGCTATCTTCAAACCAAATTTGGTGACTCTAGCTCGAAAATTGTAAAAAGTGGGGAAAGGGGGCTGGGGGTGGTATGGGTGGTTGTGGCATCCAAAGTTTTGATGCAGATCTGTGTTGAATGTCAATTGCTATCTTCATACCAAATTTGGTGACTCTAGCTCGAATATTGTATAAGAGGGGAAAGGGGGGCTTGGGGCGGTATGGGTGGTTGTGGCATCCAAAGTTTTGATGCAGATCTGTGTAGAATGTCAATTGCTATCTTCATACCAAATTTGGTGACTCTAGCTCAAATATTGTAAAAAGTGGGGAAAGGGGGGCTGGGGGCGGTATGGGTGGTTGTGGCATCCAAAGTTTTGATGCAGATCTGTGTGGAATGTCAATTGCTATCTTCATACCAAATTTGGTGACTGTAGCTCGAAAATTTGTAAAAAGTGGGGAAAGGGGGGCTTGGGGCGGTATGGGTGGTTGTGGCATCCAATGTTTTGATGCAGATCTGTGTGGAATGTCGATTGCTATCTTCATACCAAATTTGGTGACTCTATCTCAAATATTGTAAAAAGTGGGGAAAGGGGGGCTGGGGGCGGTATGGGTGGCTGTGGCATCCAATGTTTTGATGCAGATCTGTGTGGAATGTCAATTGCTATCTTCATACCAAATTTGGTGACTCTAGCTCGAAAATTTTAAAAGAGGGGAAAGGGGGGCTTGGAGCGGTATGGGTGGGCGTGGCATCCAAAGTTTTGATGCAGATCTGTGTGGAATGTCGATTGCTATCTTCATACCAAATTTGGTGACTCTAGCTCGAATATTGTATAAGAGGGGTAAGGGGGGCTTGGGGCGGTATGGGTGGTTCTGGCATCCAAAGTTTTGATGCAGATCTGTGAAGATTGTCAATTGCTATCTTCATACCAAATTTGGAGACTCTAGCTCGAATATTGTAAAAAGTGGGGAATGGGGGGCTGGGGGCGGTATGGGTGGTTGTGGCATCCAAAGTTTTGATGCAGATCTGTGTGGAATGTCAATGCTATCTTCATACCAAATTTGGTGACTGTAGCTCCAAAATTTGTAAAAGTGGGGTAAGGGGGGCTGGGGGTGGTATGGGTGGTTGTGGCATCCAAAGTTTTGATGCAGATCTGTGTGGAATGTCAATTGCTATCTTCATACCAAATTTGGTGACTCTAGCTCGAAAATTGTAAAAAGTGGAGAACGGGGGCTGGGGGTGGTATGGGTGGTTGTGGCATCCAAAGTTTTGATGCAGATCTGTGTTGAATGTCAATTGCTATCTTCATACCAAATTTGGTGACTCTAGCTCGAATATTGTAAAAGAGGGGAAAGGGGGGCTTGGGGCGGTATGGGTGGTTGTGGCATCCAAAGTTTTGATGCAGATCTGTGTGGAATGTCAATTGCTAACTTCATACCAAATTTGGTGACTCTAGCTCGAAAATTGTAAAAAGTTGGGAAAGGGGGGCTGGGGGCGGTATGGGTGGCTGTGGCATCCAATGTTTTGATGCAGATCTGTGTGGAATGTCAATTGCTATGTTCAAACCAAATTTGGTGACTCTAGCTCGAAAATTGTAAAAAGTGGGGAAAGGGGGCTGGGGGTGGTATGGGTGGTTGTGGCATCCAAAGTTTTGATGCAGATCTGTGTGGAATGTCAATTGCTATCTTCATACCAAATTTGGTGACTCTAGCTCGAAAATTGTAAAAAAGGGGAAAGGGGGGCTTGGGGCGGTATGGGTGGGCGTGGCATCCAAAGTTTTGATGCAGATCTGTGTGGAATGTCAATTGCTATCTTCATACCAAATTTGGTGACTCTAGCTCGAAAATTGTTAAAAGTGGGGAAAGGGAGGCTGCGGGTGGTATGGGTGCTTGTGGCATCCAAAGTTTTGATGAAGATCTGTGTGGAATGTCAATTGCTATCTTCATACCAAATTTGGTGAATCTAGCTCGAAAATTTTAGAAAGTGGGGAAAGGGGGGCTGGGGGTGTTATGGGTGGTTGTAGCATCAAAAGTTTTGATGCAGATCTGTGTGGAATGTCAATTGCTATCTTCATACCAAATTTGGTGACTCTAACTCGAAGTTTGTAAAAAGTGGGGAAAGGGTGGCTGGGTCAGTATGGCTGGGCGTGGCGTCCAAATTTTTGATGCAGATCTATGTGGAATGTCAATTGCTATCTTTATACCAAACTTGGTGACTCTAGCTCGAAGTTTGCAAAAAGTTTGGAGAGGGTGGCAGGGGGTGGTGTGGGTGGGCGTGGCGCCCAAGTTTTTGATGCAGATCTGTGTTGAATGTCAATTGCTATCTTCATACCAAATTTGGTGACTCTAGCTCGAAAATTGTAAAAAGTGGGGAAAGGGAGGCTGAGGGCGGTATTGGTGGATGTGGCATCCAATGTTTTGATGCAGATCTGTGTGGGATGTCAATTGCTATCTTCATACCAAATTTGGTGACTCTAGCTCGAAAATTGTAAAAAGTGGGGAAAGGGGAGCTGGGGGCGGTATGGGTGGTTGTGGCATCCAAAGTTTTGATGCAGATCTGTGTGGAATGTCAATTGCTATCTTCATACCAAATTTGGTGACTCTAGCTCGAAAATTGTAATAAATGGTGAAAGGGGGGCTGAGGGCGGTATTGGTGGATGTGGCATCCAATGTTTTGATGCAGATCTGTTTGGGATGTCAATTGCTATCTTCATACCAAATTTGGTGACTCTAGCTCGAAAATTGTAAAAAGTGGGGAAAGGGGAGCTGGGGGCGGTATGGGTGGTTGTGGCATCCAAAGTTTTGATGCAGATCTGTGTGGAATGTCAATTGCTATCTTCATACCAAATTTGGTGACTCTAGCTCGAAAATTGTAAAAAATGGGGAAAGGGGGGCTTGGGGCGGTATGGGTGGCTGTGGCATCCAATGTTTTGATGCAGATCTGTGTGGAATGTCAATTGCTATCCTCAAACCAAATTTGGTGACTCTAGCTCGAAAATTGTAAAAAATGGGGAAAGGGGGGCTGGGGGTGGTATGGGTGGTTGTGGCATCCAAAGTTTTGATGCAGATCTGTGTGGAATGTCAATTGCTATCTTCATACCAAATTTGGTGACTCTAGCTCGAAAATTGTAAAAGAGGGGAGAGGGGGGCTTGGGGCGGTATGGGTGGTTGTGGCATCCAAAGTTTTGATGCAGATCTGTGTGGAATGTCAATTGCTATCTTCATACCAAATTTGGTGACTAGCTCGAAAATTGTAAAAAGAGGGGAATGGGGGGCTGGGGGTGGTATGGGTCGTTGTGGCATCCAAAGTTTTGATGCAGATCTGTGTGGAATGTCAATTGCTATCTTCATACCAAATTTGGTGACTCTAGGTCGAAGTTTGTAAAAAGTGGGGAAAGGTTGGCTGGGGGCAGTATGGCTGGGCGTGGCGTCCAAATTTTTGATGCAGATCTATGTGGAATGTCAATTGCTATCTTTATACCAAACTTGGTGACTCTAGCTCGAACTTTGTAAAAAGTTTGGAAAGGGAGGCAGGGGTTGGTATGGTTGGTTGTGGCATCCAAAGTTTTGATGCAGATCTGTGTGGAATGTCAATTGCTATCTTCATACCAAATTTGGTGACTCTAGCTCGATGTTTGTAAAAAGTTTGGAAAGGGAGGCAGGGGGTGGTATGGGTGGGCGTGGCGCCCAAATTTTTGATGCAGATCTATGTGGAATGTCAATTGCTATCTTCCTACCAAATTTGGTGGCTCTAGCTCCTCAACTCTGGAAGATACACGCATTCCCGTTTTTGACGAAGCGTTGGTGTGGATGGGGCGGCTAGGGCAGTATTGGTGGGCGTGGCATCCAAAGTTTTGATGCAGTTTTTGGGGGGTCAACATCACCTAAATTGGCACCAAATTTGGTGGCTCTAGCTCAAAAAATGTTGGATATATAGGCTTTTCTGATGTCAAAATGCGGTGGGGCTGGGGGCGGAATGGGTGGGCGTGGCTCCAAAATTTTTTATGCAGTTTTTTGGGGGTTGATAGTAGCTAGCTTCTTACTAAATTTGGTAGTTCTAGCTGTAAGGATGTGCGAAATATGTGGACTTATCGGTTTTGAGTTATCGAATTTATCGATTTGCCAGCCCCCCAGTTATCGTAGAACCCCCATCTTGACACTTTAATTTACTATCCCATAGATAAAATAAAAAGAATTGGAAAGTTTCAAGTCCCTAGCTTGAAGGGTGTGGAAAAAACTTGCATACATACGGACGGACAGACGGACAGACGGCATGACGGACATTGCACAAAACCAATACACAGTGGTTGCGTTCATAGGCCAAAAATAAAAAAATTTATCACAAAATATTTTGACACGATGTACACAAATTGTCTCTTAAATGACCGAACTTCATGATGGTAAACCGGTTTTTTCTGGAAATGTAACAGGACTTTCTAAAAATAGAATGCAAAGCGTGATCATGCATACATACTTGCAACGCAGCTGCGCCAGCAAGCATTATTACAAAAAAATATTGCTCTTCAAAGTGGTCAAAAGTTTGATATAGTGCTCCGATTTCATTTATTCAAAATGCATTTTGAAGTTGAAGGTATTTACTTTAAGTAAAGTTGTTAAGAATTAAATTAATCCTCAAATTTTTTTAGTGAAATTAACAAAATCGAATTAATTTTTTTTATTTATTTTGTGGACGTCTTTTTTATGTTTAGTTGAAGTTTTAGTTGTGTTACCCCCCGATGCCCCCAATATGTGTGTTATCATTGTTTTTGTCAATGTTTGAAGGTAATAAAAACGTAAAGTTTAGCTGCAGATAGTTGCAGATTTGTGTGTAAACATTAAAAAACTAAAACTTTTCGTCATTTATGTTTGCATACAATTTTGCATTGCAATTTGTATAGTTTCCATCTTGTTTTGTTTTAATATGCGCTTCTTATAAATGTGTTTTTACACGCATGCACATCTTTGAGCTTTGGTGCACAAAAGAGGGCACATATGCAGAGAAAATTCAGAGCGTGATCCATTTAGTTGAACTAAGCATTAAAAACAAGGGATACGCAGTTGAGTTAAGCAGGCTTAAGAAATGCATTGCTTATATTTGCTAGAAAATAATTGTTTATTGGATAAAATACAAACGTAAAATGAAATCAGTTGTACAATATCAATCCAATTAGCTAAACGCTAAGGAAACTATTATAATAAAGCCAACTTGTTCTCCCCGACAAATGGATACGAGTGCTAATCGTGGGCGCCCAAAAAAAGGATTTTTCTGAGACTTCAAAGAGAAAAAAACGCCGACGCATAGCAGAGGTTTCCATTCGAGATGAGTCAGCTGCTTCTGTTCTACATACGACTGATTTCCAAAAAAAATAATGCATTTTCCGAAATTGGAATTGAAGAAGTTTTAGCTCTATTCATGGAATGTCAATTGACAAAACACCAATATCTATTAATACGTTCATTTATAAACTCAAAAGTAATATATAAATTATTTCCCAGCTATGAGAAAGTTCTGTGTGCTAAACTAAAAAGCTATCCGGAAAAAACTCGTGTTTGTGAATCTCAAGCTGAGGTTGAACTTCAAAGTTTATTAGACCATACTGCCTCACGTATTCTGGTACTTCAAAATGAAGTTATCAACGATGTTAATGATGATCATCTGATTTTAATCGGAAAATGGGGATTCGATGGTAGTACTGGCCATTCAGAATATAAACAGACGAGTATGGATAGCGACTTAGCCGATAATAGTATGTTTGTTACATCATATGTGCCCCTAAGATTAGTTATAAAGTCGGATGAGTCGAAAATTATTTAGAAGAATCCACGACCATCATCTACCCGATATTGCCGACCAATCCGATTCCAGTTTAAAAAGGAGACGACTCAGCTCTGCATTGATGAAGAGATGTACTTTGAAAATAAAATTGATCGCTTACAATGTAGTATAGTTGCAATTGGAAATCGAAAAATTGAAATCAAACACTCATTGAAACTTACTATGGTTGATGGCAAAGTTTGTAACGCTTTAAGCGAAACAACCTCAACAAAATGATACAATGACATTCAAAAGGATTTCAGAGCAAAAATGGGTTTGATAGTAGATAAACCTAAGACTGGAGGAAGTGGAACTTCGAATGATGGCAACACAGCTAGAAAGTTTTTCAATAATCCTGAAATATCTGCCGTAATTACGGGAATTGATAGAGACACAATAATCAGAGTATCACCTTTGCTTCAAGCTATGTCTTCGGGCTACAAGATTAACCCAGCGAAATTAGGGGACTATGCTCTTGAAACCGCAAAGCAGTTGATTGACAAGTATGCCTGGTCTTATCTCCTTCCAACTGTCCATAAAGTTTTATTCCACGCTCCTGATATTATAAAACATTCCTTAGTTTTAATTGGCGAGCTTTCTGAAGAAGCCGCAGAGGCCAGAATTAAAGATATTAAAAAGTTCCGCATGCAACATACACGCAAAATTTCACGCGTCGCCTCAAACACAGATTTGATGAACAGATTGCTTTTAAGCTCTGATCCCTTTATTAATGGACAAAGGACACTAACCTATAAGCATAATTCAACGCTACTAGAGTCAACGATTAATTTACTTGACGAAACAATATGAATAGTGTTGGATTTTTTCTAATATTTTTTGTTTTTTATACTAAATTTGTATGTATATATATTCTTTGGCTGTTAGGTTAGGGGTTGTCATTGAAATTTGCAATTCCTTTCATGTTTTTGTATTATAGTTCTAAGTATGAAAAGAAATAAAGTAAAGCTAACAACATTTTTCTGATCGTTTCTATGGGAGATATCGGATATAGTCGTCGGATGTCGCCATATTTTTTAAAATAAATTTAAAATATTTTATTTGGTTTTTGGTAAAAATTTCAAATCGATATCTCTACGGGAAGTATTTATGGCCGCGGCGCCATACAAGCCAAACCACAGTGCAATATACTCTTTACTTTCGGTATCGAGTATAAAAATATCCTCGGCCAGACATTGCCGCACACAACATAAATGAGCGAAACTGGCAACCATACTTGTGGTGAATTGATCTTTTTCCCTATTTCCGATCCAGTATCCAAATCATGTACTCCAACAGAGACAATGATTTTCAAGTGGAAACATTGCAGTCGGACGCTTCCGACTGCGGTATACTCGTTACCAGTATTCAAACCGGTAGCAAGAGGCCTGTGGTATGGGTAGGCGAGGCATGCAAATTTTTTATGCAGATCTTTGTGGAATGTCAATTGCTATCTTTGTACCAATTCTGGTGAACCGAGCTCAAAGTTTGTAAGAGGTGGGGTCGGGGGGCTGGGGAGCCTTATGGGTGGTTCCAAAAATTTTGATGCAGTTTTCTGGGCGAAGCTAAAAGCTATCTTCTCACTAAAGTTGAAAAGTTCTAGCTGTTAAGATGTGCGAAATTTGGGATTTATCGATTTGGAGCTATCGATCTTTTCGATTTGCCAGCTCCCCAGTTATCGTAGAGCTTAAATATTGACACTTTATCTGTCCCGGCCATAGATAAAGATTGTTGGAAAGTTTCAAGTCTCTAGCTTGAAGGGTGTGGAGAAAAATTGCGTTCATACAGACGGACGGATAGGCGGACAGACACCATGACGGACATTGCAAAAACCCAATAAACTCTTTACCTTCGGTAATGAGTGTAATGATATAAAATGAATCGATAATTCCGAGTTTTTCGATAACGAAGTTCCACACCTACTTAAGGAAAACCCTCTAGTAGTTTTGTCAGTCAGAAGGATTTAACTTGTAATGGAGTTTTGGCTACTGAATCCAAATCAGAAGAGAATAATAATAATAAATAACGTGTAATGTTTTTCCTTCTAATTTAGTTTTGTGGGTGGCGTAGCAACACGCGCAAGGTACTGCTCGTAGTCTATAAATAATAGTGTTAAAATAATAATAATAGTGTCGAAAAGCATTTGTTGGCACTAATGGCAAATGATTCTTTGTGTATTAGCATACAGCAGCAATTTGTGATTTTCCTAGTAAAAAATGCTTGCGAAGGGAACTCTTTCCGCTCTTAGGAGAGCCGTGCATGCTTGCATGCCGACCACTGAGTTAAATTCAAGCCGCAGAGTCGAGATGGCTAGCAGCTCTATCAGCAGTTAAGCACTTATTACACTGAGATCAGAATTTTAAGACAGTCGGTCTGGCCGACTTGAAAGCTTTTACTTTTTGTATTTGTTTTACGTACCGATCATTACACGGGCTGGCACTGCATTCCATTCCAGCCAAAAAGTGATAAATGACGAGGTGACCAATATAATGCCAGGTATGAAAACGGTTGTAAAATAATATGCACGATCACGGGTAAATGTCAACTCGACCTGAAGGCAACTGTAATTACCTTATAGTAAGTCGTTAAATTTGTGGACAATATAATCTTCTGTGAGGAATTGCACACATTACTTGATGAAGCAAAATTCTTAGACAAGAACATAGACAGAGACAATAACACACATCAACTTAGGCAGAATATAAACCCTAACCCAAGATTTGTTTCTATACAAATTAATGTTTTTTTTTTTTTTTGAGGAAAGTACAAAAATATAGAAAATGTTTTTTGTTTGTTTTTCAGGTTGCTAGAGGGATTTTATACACGAAATTTAAAACGGTCCCATGCATCAAGCCTTAATTTAAGCAATTAATTCATGAATGGCTGTGTCGATTATTTCAGTAGGTTGTGTTTTCATTTCATTTAAACTCTGCAATTAAATTTGCCTGGTCTTTTTTTTTTTTTTATTAATATAAGTATTTTCATATATAATCTACTCTGTATGGTTAAAATTATTAGATATAAAGTATTTCGTAAGTGAAATGAAAAAGGATTGTAAAAATCGCATGAACAGGTAAACAAACAATACGAAGCCAATAGCTACAAAAGCAAAAAATTAATTTTTCATAGATGTTATGTTTACATTTTTTTTTTTTTTTTTTTAAATATGTGAATGAAAATTGATAAAAAATAAATTTGATATAGTTATGGATATTATGTAATGGATGCTTTGGTATATTTGTTATTTAATAGCATATATCGGAGGTATTTTATTTAATTTTTTTTTTTTTACCTATCATTGATCTAGCAGGCACGGCATTCCATTCTAGCCAGAATGTTATAAAGGATGACGTCACCAATATAATGCCAGGTATAAAAACGGTGGTGAAATAGAATGCACGATCTCTTGTAAAGATTAAATCAACCCTAAGACAGCTGTAGTTCCCTATGGATTAGATTTTGCATGGGGTTTTTATTGTTGTTTTTTGTCGAAGGTAGGAGTTGGCCAAGTAGTTGTCGTTACACATAATATTTAATTTGTTAAGGGGTAGACATAGATAAGATTAGACACACATTAGAAATGCAGAAAATGTTTCTCAGCAATATGTTAAAATAAATTTTGAAACCAAAAAAGCAAATCCCAACGCAATGCTAAAAATCAAAATATTTTAAGCAAAACAAAAAATAAAAATGGCATTTATAAATAAAAGTGAGAGAAACCTAATTTGTTGCTGCAAATGTTGTATAAAGCCTGAATAACTAAGAAATTGCTAAAAAAATTAAACAAAAATAAAAATAAAAAAACAGATACACGTAAAAAGAAAAACACATCAAACAGGTATTTTTAACACACAAAAGAGAAAGGTGCAGAACTTACCTCTCCAACTATTTTGATCACAGGGCGTGGTTTGATTTTTAATTAAATATGCATTAAGCGTAGTCAACGAAGGGCTCTTGCGTAGTGTGTCTTCGTCATTTTTCCATACATATTTTATTTGCGCTTCCTCATAGGAAACTTATAAAGCGCACAGAGCAAAGAAAAAATACAAAAAAGTTTATTTATTGCTATGAAGGGCAAGTTAAGACGTGCTGAATATGATATTTTTATTATAATATATATAGTAAGTTTGACAACCGTAAAAAATTGCAAGTGGAAACGTTGCAGTCGGACGCAACCGACTGCGAAACACTCGATAACAGTATTAAAACCGGTAAAAAGAGGCCTGATTGCAAAGTGGTACGGATGCGGCAGGGGTGTACGATACCTTAAAGATTCTCCGATGCAGATGGGGATGCCACCAGCTATCTTCCTTCTAAATTTTGTGACCAGCTCAAAGTTTGTAAAAGGTGGGGAACGGGGGGCTAGGGGTGGTATGGGTGGCGGTGGCATCCAAATTTTTACTTCAGATCTTTGTGAAATGTAAATTGCTATATTCATACCAAATTTTGTGACTCTAGCTCGAAAATTTTAAGATCGGCGAAAGAGGGGCTGGGGGTGGTATGGGTGGGTGTGGCATCCAAATTTTTACAGCTGATCTTTGTGAAATGTAAATTGCTATCTTCATACCAAATTTTGTGACTCTAGCTTGAAAATTTTAAGATGTGGGAAAGAGGGGCTGGGGGCGGTATGGGTGGGTGTGGCATTAAAATTTTTACTATCTTCCTTCCAAATTTGGGTATTCTAGCTCAAAGTTTGTAAGAGCTGTGGAAAAGGAAGGCTGGGGGCAGTATGGGTGGTTGTGGCATCTTAATTATTGCAGCAGATCTTTGCGAAATGTCAATTGCTATCTTCATACTAAATTTGGTGACTCTAGCTCGAAGTTTGTAAAAGGTCGGGAAAGGGGCTGGGGGCGGTATGGGTGGGCGTGGCATCCAAAGTTTTGATGCAGATCTGTCAACTGCAATGTCAATTGCTATCTTTACACCAACTTTGTTGACTCTAGCTCGAAAATTGTAAAAAGTGGGGAAAGGGGGGCTGGGGGCAGTATGGCTGGGCGTGGCATCCAAATTTTTGATGCAGATCTATGTGGAATGTCAATTGCTATCTTCATACCAAATTTGGTGACTCTAGCTCGAAAATTGTAAGAGATGGGGTGAGGGGGGCTGGGAGCGGTTAGGGTGGGCGTGGCATCCAAAGTTTTGCTGCAGATCTATGTGGAATGTCAATTGCTATCTTCATACCAAATTTGATGACTCTAGCTCGAAAATTTTAAAAATTGTGGAAAGGCGCGCTGGGGGTGGTATGGGTGGGCTTGGCATCCAAATTTTTGATGCAGATCTTTGCGAAATGTCAATTGCTATCTCCATACCTAATTTGGTGACTCTAGCTCGAAGTTTGTAAAAGGTCGTGAAAGAGGGGCTGGGGGCGGTAAGGCTGGGTGTGGCATCTAAACTTTTACTACAGATCTTTGTGAAATGTCAATTTCTATCTTCATTCCGAATTTGGTGACTCTAGCTCGAAATTTGTAAAAAGTGGGGAATGGGGGGCTGGGGGCAGTTTGGCTGGGCGTGGCATCCAAATTTTGAGTGCAGATCTTTGTGAAATGTCAATTGCTATCTTCATACCAAATTTGGTGACTCTAGCTCAAAGTTTGTAAAAAGTGGGGAAAGGAGGCTGGGGGTGGTATGGGTGGGCGTGGCATCCAAAGTTTTGATGCAGTTTTTGGGGGGTCAACATCACCTAAATTGGCACCAAATTTGGTGGCTCTAGCTCAAAAACTGTGGGAGATATAGGCTTTTCAGACTTTAAAATGCGGGGGGCTGTAGGCGGAATGGGTGGGCGAAGCTCCAAAATTGTTGATGTAGATTTTTGGGGGTTGATAGTAGCTATCTTCTTACAAAATTTGGTAGTTATAGCTGTAAGGATGTGTGAAATATGTGGATTTTTCGGTTTTGAGTTATCGAATTTATCGATTTGCCAGACCACCAGTTATCGTAGAACCCCAATCTTTACACTTTAATTTACTATCCCATTGATAAAGAGAATTGGAAAGTTTTAAGTCTCTAGCTTGAAGGGTGTGGAAAAAAGTTGCGAACATATAGACGGACGGACGGACAGACACCATGACGGACATTGCACAAACTCGATATACTCTTTACCTTCGGTATCGAGTACAACAAGTGGAAACGTTGCAATCGGACGCAACCGACTACTGCATACTCGATACCAGTATTAAAACCGGTTAAAAGAGGCCTGATTGCAAAGTGGTACGGATGCGGTAGGGGTATACGCTACCTTAAAGATTCTCCGATGCAGATGGGGATGCCACCAGCTATCTTCCTTCCAAATTTGGTGACTCTAGCGCAAAGTTTGTAAAAGGTTGGAAAAGGGGGCTGGGGGTGGTATGGGTGGGTGTGGCATCCAAATTTTTACTGCTGATCTTTGTGAAATGTAAATTGCTATCTTCATACCAAATTTTGTGACTCTTGCTTGAAAATTTTAAGATGTGGGAAAGAGGGGCTGGGGGCGGTATGGGTGGGTGTGGCATTAAAATTTTTACTATCTTCCTTCCAAATTTGGGTACTCTAGCTCAAAGTTTGTAAGAGCTGTGGAAAAGGGGGCTGGGGGTGGTATGGGTGGGTGTGGCATCCAAATTTTTACTGCAGATCTATGTGGAATGTCAACTACTACCTTCCTTCCAAATTTGGTGACTCTAGCTCGAAGTTTGTAAGATATGGGGTGACGGGGGTTGGGAGCGGTATGGGTGGGCGTGGCATCCAAATTTTTACTGCAGATCTTTGTGAAATGTAAATTGCTATATTCATACCAAATTTTGTGACTCTAGCTCGAAAATTTTAAGATCGGCGAAAGAGGGGCTGGGGGCGGTATGGGTGGGTGTGGCATCCAAATTTTTACTGCAGATCTTTGTGAAATGTCAATAGCTATCTTCATAACAAATTTGGTGACTCTAGCTCGAAGTTTGTTAAAAGTGGGGAATGGGGGGTGGGGGCAGTATGGCTGGGCGTGGCATCCAAATTTTTGATGCAGATCTTTGCGGAATGTCAATTGCTATCTTCATACCACATTTGGTGACTCTAGCTCGAAGTTTGTAAAAAGTGGGGAAAGGAGGCTGGGGGTGGTATGGGTGGGCGTGGCATCCAAAGTTTTGATGCAGTTTTTGGGGGGTCAACATCACCTAAATTGGCACCAAATTTGGTGGCTCTAGCTCAAAAACTGTGGGAGATATAGGCTTTTTTGACTTTAAAATGCGGGGGGGGGCTGTAGGCGGAATGGGTGGGCGCGGCTCCAAAATTGTTGATGCAGTTTTTGGGGGTTGATAGTAGCTATCTTTTTACTAAATTTGGTAGTTCTAGCTGTAAGGGTGTGTGAAATATGCGGATTTATCGTTTTTGAGTTATCGAATTTATCGATTTGCCAGCCCACCAGTTATCGTAGAACCCCAATCTTGACACTTTAATTTTCTATCCCATAGATAAAGAGAATTGGAAAGTTTCAAGTCCCTAGCTTGAAGGGTGTGGAAAAAACTTGCACACATACGGACGGACGGACGGACAGACGGACAGACGGACAGGCACCATGACGGACATTGCACAAAAGCAATATACTCTTTACCTTGGGTACTTACTTGTATGAAATGGGTGTCAAGACGTTTACTTTAAAACGAAGAGTACAGTGTCGCCAAGGGTGGGCGCTGCTTTGAAAAATTATTTTTATGTATATCTTTGAGGACATCAAATGCCATCAAATTTAGTAAGTCTAGCTTAAAATATTAAAAATAAATGTATTATTCTGATATTAAAAGGCAGGAAACATGGTTGGGTATGGCATCTTAATTTTGAATACAGATCTTTGGTGGATATCAGTTGCATTGTATACTGCCACCACCTGGCTCAAAGACTGTAGAAGATATTGGGGCTTTCAATTAAAAAGGCACGGTACCAAAACTTTGAATACAGATTTTTGTGGGATGTCACCAGCTATCTTTCTACTAAATTTGGTGACAAGATTAAAAACCGTCAAATAAATAAGCGATTTAAATTTTCAAAACGGCGGGCGGCTGAACGTGTGTAGACTGCAAAGTTTTGATGTAGTTTTTTTAGGGGATGTCAGCACCTATCGTAGTGCTTCTAGGTGTAAAACTTTCAAAGATAAAGGCGTTTCCGATTTCAAAATGCTGTGGATGATTAAGTGAGGGTGATTAACCCTTCGATGCGTGAACAGGTCCCTAGGGACCTATTGCGTTTTCAAACGCAATTTACTCCTATTCCGGCCAAGACAATACCCCCCATGTATTCCAAGAGAATTTTGTTCTGCGTCTTTTAAGGTATTCCGCTTATTATTAGGTTATTCCGTTTAGGTTTTATAGGCTTCTAAACGCGTTTACCCCTCGGATGAGTGAACAGGTCCCTGGGGACCTTGTACTGAAAATGCAAGAAAACACTTATAAATGCATTTGTTCTTCGTGTTCTGTGACTTTTTGGTAATTTTTGGATTATTGTTATTGTGTCCTTGAAAGCATAATAATCTGGCAAACACAATAAACCAGTTCTTAGAATTGCTACCTATACTTCACTTTTTATGTACAAAGAGCAGATGTGCACAAAAAGGTAACCTAAAGGCCAGGCAGACGTATGAAAGAGTGTTTAAGAGGTTCTAAGAGCAGATGTGCACAGCAAATGTAACCTGAAGGCCAGGACGTATGAAAGAGTATATAAGAGGTTCTAATTTCGTCAGCCAAATCATTCTAAGTTCAGACAGTGAGCAGTAAAGTGTGTTTACAAAGTGAAAATAAAAGTATAAAAGTATAATAAAATTGATATGGCAGACCAAGATATTGAAGTTGCTGAAATGGTTGTACGCCGTAGTAGCAGATACTAGCAAATGAGTGCAGATGAAAGGCGTGCAGCTGACGACAGATTTGCTAATTTTATGCAAGGAGAGCTGAGCGGTGACGAAGATTATGATGCTTTTGGCGATACAGCTGAAAATGATGACGACTACATATATGAACCAGGTTTTCATGGTGATGATTCAGACGCAGAAACTGAACAATATATCGAAGTAAATGAAGAAAGCGATGACAGCGATGTTGACGACGAAGAAAATAATGCACAGCAAACCAATGACAATTTCTATTATGGTAAAGATGGCACACAATGGTGTAAAACAGCACCCCCTTCTTCTCGCATTCGTGCTCATAATGTGATTGACTTCACAAGAAGGAGACCAGGGCCAAACGGGGCGGTACATGATCCCTTCACTATATTCCGCTCCATCATCAGTGAAGACATAGCGTACATAATAATACGCGAAACGAATAGGAAAGCCAGGGAAGTCACAGCTGCATGGAATTTGGCAAATCCAAAGAAGATGAAGGAGTGGAATACCATTACACTGAGAGAGTTTGATGCATTTTTAGCAATTATTCTACATGCTGGACTCAACAAGTCGAATACCGAACCTGCTAGAGAGTTATGGGGCCCAACACATAACCCAATATACAAAGCTGCTTTGTCATACGATCGTTTTATGTGCATCAAGAAGTTCATTAGATTCGACAATGCAAATACACGACAGCAGCGACTAATCACCAGCAAAACAGCGGCAATTGACGACATTTGGGAAATGTTGCAGTCAAACCTAGCAGCAACTTACACTCCGCATGAGTCAGTGACAGTTGATGAGCAGTTATTCCCCTACAGAGGCCGTACCCGCTTCACACAATACATTCCGTCTAAGCCTGCTAAGTATGGTATAAAGGTATGGTGGTTGTGTGACTCCAAATCGTACTATCCCGTCAAAGGTATGATCTATTCTGGTAAATTGCCAAACCAGGATCGTGAAGTAAATCAGAGCCAAAATGTTGTACTGACGCTTATGGCGAGATATATGGATACTGGCCGCACAGTTTATGCAGACAACTTCTTCACAACGTTGGATTTGGCACGTATTTTGATGAGGAGGAAAACGAGCTACGTTGGAACAGTTCGCGCAAATAAGAGGTTCGTACCGCAGGAGTTCCAGAAAAATCGCCAGCGTCCTGTCCTCACCACATTGTTCGGCTTCAACGATGGCGATATAGCACTATCTTCATATGTGCCAAAACGAAATAAAGCTGTTCTTCTTATGTCTACTGAACACTATACTTGCGCTGTCGACGAGGCCAGTGCAAAGCGAAAACTCTATAGCATTCTGGATTACAATGCCAATAAATCTGGCGTAGATGTTATGGATCAAATGCTGGGCACTTACTCCTGCAAACGCTCTACACAACGCTGGCCATTGGCAATGTTCTATAACATGATAGACGTTGCTGCACTTGCTGCATTCACAATATACAATGAAATGCAGCCTGCCCAACGAAGTGATCGACGACGGGCGTTTCTTCAGCTCCTCACCAGGCAGTTGGCAATGCCAAACATTGAAAATCGGGCGCTGAATAACCAAATAACGAAGCATCAAAGGATACGTAATGCGATGGAGACATTTGATGTCAGGGTAAGAAAAAACTGCTCCAATTTCACTATCAGACTACTAATTATTATTTTTTTTGACCGGTAGAAGTAAATTCACCAGCATTTGCGCCTAGGACGAACAGGCCGTCATGCCGCCTTTGCCGTTCTGAGTACGGACGTCAGCGGAAAACAAGGGCCTACTGCTTCAATTGCGACAATGCTGTTTGCGGAGAGCATTCTACAGTCCTCCACCGCTGTTATGCCTGCGAACAGGCCTCGGTGGACCAACAGCAGCAACAACAACAATAGAAAATAAGGTGTTTTATATTTAAATTTTATTGACGTTTATATGGCCTATGTAAAAAAAAATAAATACAAAAAAAAAATTCTAAATATACAGTTTTCTTCTTTAGCCAATAATAAACAATTAATAATAAAAAAAAATTTTTTGATAGTAAAAAACCTAAAAATAAAAAAAGGTCCCCAGGGACCTGTTCACGCATTGAAGGGTAAAAAAATGTTCACGCATCGAAGGGTTAAGTGATTTGATTTATCGATTTTTAGCTATCGAATTTATCGATTTTTTAGCCCACCAGTAATGTTGGAACCTAATATTATTACTTTATCTGTCCCGTCCATGGAAAAATATATTTGAAAATTTTAAAGCTCTTAGCTTTATGGGTGTCGAAAAAGTTGGGTTCATACAGACGGACAGACACCATGGCGTAACGGTCCTTCGTTTGTAACGGTCGTGTTTTTGCGTGCTCTTAGTTATTTATTGCTCTCTTGTGTTTGTGAACGGTGTTTTACTCTGTTTAATCTGGTAAATAAGTAAAGCGGTGATTGGAAATATTTGTTGCGTTTATTTACGATTGCATAAAAGTGTTTGACGAGTTTATATTAACTTGATTAGCAGTTGAACTGACACTGCTCTGCCTAAACTTAAAGAAAACAAAAAGGAAACATACGTACATACATACTAGAGGTCTGCATGGCTGCATTCACAACATACGCCAAGTTGTATGAATTCGAATTGAATTGAGTTGAGTGAGTGCGAAGCACAAAACGAAACGAATGAATATGAACATCGATGCGTGTTGCTTCATTCCATACGGCACTCAGTAAAAATGAATTAGAATAAATAAAGCGTAAAACGGAATGAAAAATTTGGCAAAGCCGAAGACATTCGAGTTACTCGAGTTACTCGAGTTGTAATATTGTGAAGCACGCGGTCATCAAAAATGGACGGGGGTAAAAAAGCGGACGAAATTATATGTTGTTTGTGTTTCGCTGTTGTTCTTATGCATATAATATATGTATTTTGGTGTATATCTCTACATTGACTTTCGTTTTTTCCATTCTTTTATTTTCCTACGCACGAAAACAAAACAACAACAAGCCGGCCTGGCATTCGAATGCATTCGAAACGCAAACTCTTATTCTCACGCATTCCCACTCATTCAATTCGTCTTTTTTCGTTTGAATGTTGTGCGACCGAGTCTGACGCGAGCACACTCATTCACTCAAATTCGTTCGGTCTTGCATTCAAATTCACTCAACTCATTTTGCGCATTGTTCGTTCGAACATGTTATTTTTGCCATTCATGCAGACCTCTAATACATACATACATATATTTGCATTGTGCTTGTTTTGTGCTCTCGCTTTACAGCACTCCCGCTCTTATCCGCTATTATCCGTCGCACTTGCGGTTCTATCTGCCTACGCGCTAACGCTCTCTCAGTTAAGCGCTCATTTGATATTTACTGTTTTATATTGATTTTGCAGTGATACGTTTTACTTATACCTACCTTCGCCCTACTTTGTTTTGTGTTAGCATATCAGATGCCAATTAAAACCTTAAAATAATCTGCAAATGTTTGCATGCTGTAGCACCATTTGCAAAGTGGTTGGAACCACCAACCAAGATTTTATTTTGTGTGGATTATGTGACAGCACGACCCACATGAAATGTGCTGGCTTTACTGCCAAAATCAGGGACTGCTTAATTGCAGATACAGGCCTTAAATGGTATTGCGAGCCCTGCAATTTAGCGGTGAAAGAATCGACCAAATTCACGAGGCAGACTCAATCTGCCAACCAAACCGCTTCTAGTGCCTAACAATAATCCTTTGATTGGTTCCAATGCTAACCTACTTATGTTATTTAACTCCCCTGCATGTTGTTAAACTCTCATCAATAACCTAGCCACTTTAACTTCTGATCCTATGCATGAGCCCTCCGGTTCAGCAGCTCGTGTGCCCATTAATTCCAATACAGGTACAACTGGGGCTCACAAGCCTCTTGTCGTTGTCCCACTTAATAAGTTTATTTTCGTGTCCAGGCTAGCATCCGATACTACATGGGATGATGTTTGTGCCTACGTTAAAAGTAATATCGATTCACCACATATTATGGTAGAAAAATTTAAATTTAAACATACCCGAAGCATATCTTCTTTCAAGTTGAGTGTTCCGCCCGAACTTTTGTCGACAATTTGTTCTGAAAAGTTTTAGCCGCCACAGCTCGTTATGCAGGAGTATGTGAATAGGCGAAATAGAAATAATATTAACGGTATAAGGATTTGTAGCGCACCACCTGTAAGCCACCATGTTGCCTCCACCTCGGCAGAAAAAATTAACAAAAGTTATTAGCTTGGCCTAAAAAAAAACGTTAGAGGCCTTAGCACTAAACTTGCTAAATTATATGTTAACAGCCTATCCTTTTTTTTCAAATAGACATGCCGCTGAAAGCAAAGCGCAATTGAATCTAAACCACAACGTGCTGGCTTGCCGTAGATTATAAAAAATACTCTTTCTCTCAATATTCATTTAAAGTCAAAAACATATAAAATAAATAATTTTAATAAACAGATAATTTTATCAAGTATAGAAATACAAAATGTGTTGGTTTAGTAGTATTATAAACAGCTTGTTTTATTTGTTATGAATGCCCTACCTTGTTGCCAAAATATAAATAAACACATGTAACATGCCGCTTCGTGGTCTAAAGAACTTGTAGGATAGTTCCGAGGGGGCTAAGCTGATGCCACCAGGCGGGTCGCGGGTTGGGGATAGCGAATGGCCTCTTTATGAGGTTAGCTGCGAATAAGCACGAGCTCTTGCAAATAAGCAGTGCCGGACAATTAGCGGTACGGTACCGTTCACCGTACCGAAAAGACGCCTGTGTCGCCGTCCTTAAAGCATAGCCTCACACCCTCCCAACTCCCTCACACGTACCCATCTTCATACCTTCCCCCATATCTCTCGCCAGGCTGGTCAAAGGAGTCATTCGAACCATGCCGAAAGTCAACCTGGCCGGGGGCCCGGATTAAAAACCAGCCCAGTCGCTAACTGTGAGCACAGGCAGATGACGACCGCCTGTTCTAATTAGCCTTACCCGGGTACTGTGGATGTCTGCCCGGGTGAACCTTTTATTTCTCCGCAACTCGTGGGACAAAATGAGAGAAATTAAAAATAATAAAAAGTATTTAGGTGTGCAGCAGGATACCCCTGCTCACAGTGTCGCGAGACGCTTTGAGGACCGCTTCCTTGACGGGGAGCGGCCCTCCAATGTGGGACCACCCCCACGGCGCCCTTACCAGGCGCAGCAAAAAAGAAGGCCGCAGGTGGCAATAAACACAACGCGTGATCCTACGATGAGGGAAGCCCCACGTCACCGTGTCGCTGCAGGAGGAGGAAGCAAGGCTGGACCATCCCAGCCGATGCGACCGAGACTTAGCGCAGCTAGGCGACATGGCGCGCAGCACCAGCAGCCAAAAGCGCAGTTGCCGAAATTGGGAGAGCCGGGCGGTTTGGATGACCCAAACCGAAAAACGCTCAACGGCTCGAAAACCAAATGGTACCTCAGGTACCTTCAGCAGGGACTACCCCCTGCTGAGGCACTGCGCATGGCAACGCCTGGAAAGGATTCGCGAGCCAGGTACGGGGACCAGCCCCCAAACGCCTGAGCAGTAATCTGACGCCACCCATTGCCACCCTCAAGAGTGCGTGCCCAGAGGAGCGTCCCAGCACGTCGGCAGCCGCCGTAGAAACAGCAGTGAGGTCTTTCTCTCCATTGTCTACGGGACTATGCCAGGACTGCCCCCGCCCAAAAGATAGCCCTGGGAGCTGCAGGCTCGGCCCCCACACCTCCCACTGCCACTGTTCCGAGTGCTCATCTCGCAGGTGTCTCTGATTTATCAGAGGATATGGCCTAGGATGAGGACCTGGTGGAGATGACGCTCAGTCCAGCAGTGCAGGAAGGGATGGATGATGAGGTGCCTATGTCCTCGCAAGAGCTCGCTGAGGAGCTTCAAACGGCAGAATATGACGTCACCATGTCGGGCAGCGGTGATGTGGGTCAGAGAACTGCAACGAGTGTCAAATTTTTTATCACACTCGAGTGTGAACTCGAACTCGTTTGTGATTAAACAGTTTCGAGTAGTGACCGGTCGACACTCGCTTAAAACATGAACCCGAGTCGAACAATTGTTTTAACCACGTCAACCGAATATAAAATGAGTAAAGCAACTCGTAAATGTGTGAACGAGTTTGAGTTCGCTCATGACAATGACTAGCAAGTGTGACGTGTACATAAACTACTGTTTATACGTGCAAGTGATGGCAAAATATCGATGCTTAAGTTAATCTAAGATAAGTCTTTTTTTTTTTTTTTGGTTGTTTCACGGTTAACACCACTAAAATATATTCGGCAAGTCATTGGAAAAAAGTTTGCATCAAAAAAAAAAAAAAATTATGGAAACTAAACACCAAATTCGTGAAAAAATTTTAAAGGGCACATAGACGTTGAGTGGCCGACGGAAAACGTGCTCATAGAAATAATACATTTACAAACACACCAAGCTGACAGCGTTTTAATATGACAGTAAATTAAACTTTGGCACCCATGTTCAGAATACGATCGCAAAGTGCTGCAGAGCGCTGTATACGTGTCGTAGCATAGCCGGGAAGTCATGGGGGACATCCCCATTTATAATAAGATGGCTATACTTTATGGTAGTAAGGCACATGCTCACGTACGGAGTGATTGCATGGGGGGATAAGGCACAGCAAATCACTGTGCAGAAGCAGCTTCAGAAGCTACAAAGAATGGCATGTGTAAGAACCACGGGAGCGATGAGGACCTGTCCCACATCAGCGCTTGAGGTCCTATTGGAGATAACGCGACTCCATTACACAATTGGGCTGCAACAGAAGGCAACCCTCTTAAGAATATCCGTTGCAGGAGTTGGGAGAGGACACATTCTTAGTCGAGTAGAGGCAGATATGCTATCGGGTGAACTTCCCCTACTGGCACAGCCAAGGGACGAAATGAAAGCTGAACAAATGTTCGGTCAAAATTTTCAAGTTCACCTCTGTAATAAAAAGGAGTGGACATCTCTGTAAGAGACCCACAACATGAAGCCCTACACCATAAAATAGTACACCGATGGATCCCTAACGCAACAAGGTTCCGGTCTTGGTGTGGTAGGCCATCGGCTAATGTACCACGAGCCCCTAGATATGCATACCAGCATATTCCAAGCTGAGGTATTTGCAATCGGGAGGTGTGTGGACTTTAATCTAAAGCGTAACTATCGGAATAGGGATATAGCCATCCTATCCGATAGTCAAGCAGCAATAATGACACTTAGTAAGACCGAAATCAGGTCAAAGGTAGTTCGTGAGGTACGAACCAAGCTAGACACTCTGGGATCACAAAATAGGCTTGCCCTAAGATGGGTCCCGGGACATGTCGAAATAGCGGGGAACGAAGAGGCAGACAAGCAAGCAAGACTGGGGGCAGCGACACCTCTAATAGTACCCGAGCCGTACTGTGGTATAGGAAGAAGCACAATACGGCAAGAGCTTAAGAATGAAGACCTTAGCAAGGACACCAGGACTCAGACAAGCAAAGACATAGACTCAGGATACTCACCGGTCTAATGGCAGGACATTGTAGACTACGAGGTCACCTGGCAAAGCTAGGTATAGTCAGCTGCGAGATTTCCAGATTATGCGAAATGGAAGGCGAATCCTCCAGGCACATTATAGCTGAACGCGTAGGTAAAGAAATAGTTTTCTAGGAAAACATATTGTGCAATTAGCGATTTAGAAACCATCGACCCAACAAAGGTACTTGCTTTTATGCAACACCTGGGCCTGATGGAATAGCTATAGGCCAAGGAGGGGGCACAATAGATCTATTTGGTCGCAGTGTATTTACCCCCAATATAATTATAATAATAATAATATGCCGCTTGTCGCCTCTATTCGATTTTAGGACAAGCCCTAAAAGAAGGCAAATCTTACATCCCAACCTCTGCTCAAGTTCTTGTAAAACTGTATGCGCTTTTATTTGTGTTTTTGTTTGCAAATAACCAACTTGATATTATTTTTGTTGTTTCGTAAAAATAAAAATAAGCTTGTTTAAACGGCAATTCGTTTCAGTAAATGGTAAATTTTTTTTAGTATTTTTTGTTTGGTTATTTTCGTATTGAGCTGTACACTCGCCACCTAGGATTGACGGAAATGTCAACCGGTACAGAGCTGTGAGTAACGCATATAAAGAAGAAATATATGGATGCAACTTTGTCGCTTGTCGCAACCAAATTTCCGACCGCATGTTTTTTCCTCTCAAAGACTTGCAAGGGAAAAGGTGTGCGCGATTTAACGTGCTCTACTAAAGCAAAGAAAATGTATAAAAGATCCCTTAATTAGTTTAGGAAATCAAAGAAAAAACATAAAAAGTGCCACTGGATCATTTTTAAAGATGTAAGCGAAGAGATTGATTTATTAATTTTTTTATTCCAATAACTGGAACATTTATTTTTTTTTTTTGGTTACAATTATACATGTTCCCTAATGCAGCGCACTAGGATATAAGCCGTATCTTCAAAATTATATAGGTGCAAATTCCCGATTTAATGGGTAAATAAAAATTATATGTGTTGTACATTCGCAATTCTGATCTAATATTTGTTATATTTTTGTTTTCTTATATATCAGAATTAGCGGCTTGGCTATATTGCTCTTTTGGCTTGACTATATTGATTATTTGGCTTGGCTTGAATAACTATTCAGGCTTGGTTAAAGTCATAATTCATCTTGGCTATATTTATTACTCAGCTCTATAGCTATAATTTAGCATTGAGTTGGTTTTATCTAGTAGTTGATATCATTTGGCTAGTTAAACATAACAATTGCCATATAGCTGCCGAATTAAGTGCAAATAAATCGTGGCATATAAAAATGTTTTTATGGTTATTTTTTAGTGAGTTAGTGTTAATCGACTATAACCCTACAAATGGTTACTGCTCAGTTTTGGAGCCACGCCCACCCATTCTGCCCCCCTTTTCCCTATTTTACACACTTTGAGCTAGAGTCACCAAATTTGGAATGAAGAAAGCAATTAACATTCCACAAAGATCTGCAGCAAAAATTTGGATTTGGCACACACCCATACCACCCCTAGCCCCCCGTTCCCCACCTTTTACAAACTTTGAGCTGGTCACAAAATTTAGAAGGAAGATAGCTGGTGGCATCCCCATCTGCATCGGAGAATCTTTAAGGTAGCGTACACCCCTGCCGCATCCGTACCACTTTGCAATCAGGCCTCTTTTTGCCGGTTTTAATACTGGTAACGAGTATACCGCAGTCGGTTGCATCCGACTTCAACGTTTCCACTTGTTTTCGTTTGTATTGGTGCTAAATGTAATTAAACAATTGATAAAGTAAATCGCAAGTGGTGTCGAGACGCCTAAAATAAAAGTTGCCGTAACTCTGCCTAAAATTAAAGTTAATTGCATTTAATAAGTAACAATACAAATATGTATAAAAGAAAAATATGCAAAGTAATAATTACATCAAGTTAGTGATAAGTGGAATAAAAAAATTAATAAAAAAAATAGCAAACAAACAGTTATTATGTGTAAGAGAGCCTAAAAATCTAGATCTCCACCTCCCCTCTCTCATCCATTTACTTTTACTTGAGTTTCAGGAACGGATAAAAACACACAATTACACAAGGAAAGATTTTTCTGCGTGGGATACTGCCGCTGTAAGTTACCGCTCATTATCAACTAATGCTCTTAATAATATCCACGTGAAAGCTTCCCTTTCCGTGCGTTAACGTTAGCGTGACAAAAGCCTCTCTTAAATAACCTTGAACTCCAAACGATCTAATGCTTTCGAACACATGTGATTTTGCAGCCTATGTGTTGCATTAAAAAGTTTGCAATCCTCTAACGTGCGCTGCGACGGCACAAAGCAACTTGTGGCTATTTAGTTGACTTCGACGATACGGACAGACAGACAAGTGATAAAAATGCATGTGCTCTTTTCCTGTGTTAGATTATAAGTGATCTCATATAAATATCTACTCTCTGCATTAGACTGCAAATTTCCAGTTATGCTAAGATACAGAGTTTAGGTTAGCAGTAATAGTTTAACATAGTTAGTTTTAAAAGCACTTCATGTTGACTTCATACACTAATATAACGATAATGTTTTAATTAAGTATAAGTTAGATTATAATTCATATAGAAATAAAAATTGAAATGACTAAACATCGGCCGCGTTGAATGGCCGGAGGGCTTGAAACAAATAACGGAATAGTATCTTATTATTATGCGCATACTTCAACACAATGGCGTACATTTCAATTTCAACTACATATGTAAGTTTCATTTGTCTATATTCAATGGCAGCGGTGCTAGACGATGAATTGCTCGTTTATAAGCCCCGTTCTTAGTGCGAGCCACTGCTTGCTGTCTGCGCCCTTGACGACCTCCTCGACGACCCCGAGCAGCCACTGCTGTGGCGGGCTGTTGTCTTCGTGTATTATGACGACGTCTCCTATTGCCATGTTGCACGCCTCCTTGTTCCATCGTTGACGCTGCTGCAGCCCTAGCAGATAATCGCGTGACCAGTCCGCCCAAAAGCGCTGCTTGATGGCTGAAATCAGCTGCCATTTTTTCAAGTACGGTAGCTTTTCGTCTGGCATCACTTGATTTGATGCGCATGGCAGCGTTCCGAGCGTTTCGCCTACCAACTGATGGGCTGGCGTTACAGCTTCGCCGTCGTTGGGGTTTGTGCTCAAGGCTATGAGCGGACGCGAATTTAAAATTGCTTCTACATCTACCATTATCGTTTGTAGCTCGTTCTGGCGAAGCACGGCGATGCCAATGGCCTCGATCATCAGTCCCTTGGCAGATTTGACTGTCGCTTCCCAGAGACCGCCAAAATGCGAAGCGCAGAGGGGTATAAAGCTGAACGTTAAGCCGCGCTCGCCAGCATAGGCCGCTATAGCATCCCGATGAGTGTTGATGATCAGTTCCAATTCCTAAATTATTAGCGGGGCACCTACGAAATTCGTTCCATTGTTGCAATATATTTTTACTGCAAATCCCTGACGTCCAACAAATCTGGATAAAGACATAATAAATGATATTGAGGTTAAGTCAGCTACTAATTCCAAGTGAACCGCCTAAGATGTAAAGCATACAAACACAGATATATGTGTACATCTAAACAGGCCTTTTTTCACGAATACCTAAAGACACAAAAATGGGACCAATGAAGTCTACGCCGCTGATTTTTAAAGGTCTGTTACCATGTAGGCGATCAGCGGGCAAATTTCCCATTATTTGTGAAGCGAGAACTGGCTTATACCGAAAGCAATAGATACAGCGTCTAACAATTGCGTTACATTCTTGCCGAGCGTTGATTAACCATACTTGCTGGTGGAGAATGCTCAGTAAAACGCGAGGATTGGCATGACAATCCGATGGCTTTTCGTCATAAGTAAGGGAAACTTTCCATTATGTGGAAGTGGCGCTTTTGCCAGACGACCACCCACTCGTAGCAGCCAAAGAACACGCATTCCATCTTGATGAGGATGTAGAATCGGCGTAAGCTTTTGAAAAGATGGCTGTAGCCTTCTAGACTTTCTAACATATGCTATTTAATTTTCAAGGACTGTATGTTCTATGGTGTGAATTATAGTGAGGAACGCAACACCCATTTCTAAAGCCATTTCTTTCCCATTTCTTTCTTTCCCATGAATAAAGCGCAGCATCGAACAAACAATTCGAAGAAGTTTTAGATATGACGATGACTTGTCAATTAGTTTTAAAATATAATAAGGTGGCGCATCGGCCAAGATTAACGCTGTGGCTGAACTACGAGCTTCTAACTTCAAGCCTTTAGTTGTCAATTTAATGTGTGAATTAATTTGCCAATGCGACTGCACCTTCAACAAGAATTTTGAACCATTGAACCAAATGGATTTTCTGAGCTCGATTGCAGAGCAACCTCGAGATACTATACCTGCTGGGCTGTCTTTAGTCGGAACATGATGCCACGTCGCACCTTTGATTAGCTCCTGAATGTCAGCCACACGATTAGCAACAAACTTATTTAACTTGGATGCACGTATTTGCAACCATTGAAGAACGACTTCCGAGTCTGACCATAGCATGACTTGGTCTATTGAAATTTCGATCAGACCTTTAATATTTGCCTAAAGTTTGGCAAGCAGCTGAGCAGCACATAACTCTTGGCGCGGTATCGATTTAGTTTTAAGACAGACACACTATTTTGATCAGAAATTCTAAAGTAGATACAGCACGCAAAGGCTCGTGATGAGGCATCAGAAAAGCCATGAACTTGGCAAGATACGTTTGGTGCAATGCCTACATGACGAGGGACTGAAATAAAATTAAGTTCATTAAAGCAATGTACAACGACATGCAGATCCTTTTGCAAATCGGAAGGTATTGGATCGTCCCAGCTGAGGCTTTTTAGCCACAGTTCTTGTAGAAAAATCTTTGCACGGGCATAGAAGCCCTAACGGGTCATACAGTCGCGATACGAAAGAGAGTACTGAGCGCTTTGTTGGCTGTACGTCTAATGGAAAATTTTCCATTGTGTATTTAAAGACATCTTGTCTAGGATGCCAAAGCAATCCGAGCGTCTTCGTCTCTTCGTGAGCAATTACAATAGTCTCATCTTCAGGATTAATATTTGCTCGCAATTTGAAGACCAATTTGTTAGTGTAAAGCCAAAGGAACTTAGAACACAAATCAGCTCGTTTTTCATCAACCGTAGCTCTTCTTATGAAGGGTGTGTTGTAGCATGCAGATCACTTAAATATTTTAAGCATCTAATGGCTGATGCCGTTCCATAAGCTACGGTTTTTAAACGGTGAATTTATAAAGATTCTGTAGGCCTTTCTATCCAGACAATTAACTGAAAGTTACTCTGAGTCCCATTAATTTCAACTTGACGGTACATCTTAGCTATATCTGTGGTAATTGCAAAAGGATGCATTCGAAAGCTTAGCAGAATTGAATATAATGTGGGTTGGATATTGGGTCCAACCATCAGAATGTTGTTTAGCGACATTTGTGACGAGGTTTTACAGGAGGCATCAAATACAACTCTCAGTTTTGTAGATGTGCTTTGCGGTCGTAGCACGCATTGATGTGGAATAAAATAATGCGGCTCTCTCGGGATAATGTTATCAATGCTGCTCATATGATTAAGAGAAATGAATTCTTTCATGAAAGCAATGTAAATAATGCAAATCTCTGGTTGCTTACTTCTTCTCTCAAGTGCTAAAAAAAAAGTCGCTTGGCGTTTTTATAGAGAAGTCTGTTGCGAAAGATGCTCAGAGTTTGCTTTGTATCTTCCAGATGCAATCCAATCCAGTCATTGGAAACGGTTGCATCAGTAAGTCTTTCAGACTGATGCGATGAGATTGACTTGAAGACACTAAATTCTGCAAGCATTTCTAATGAATTAATTCTTGATCCAATCGAAGTTTGAACCGTATAGTGAACTGTAGACTGACGTTTTCCTATTTACAAGAGGCTAATTCCTTTCTTATTTCGTTTTAATTTAATTTTTGCAGCAAGATCGTCTGTAATAAAGTTGATCTGCAAACCTGAATCTATTAGGGCTCTAGCTAACTGATCTGTACCATACTGATCCTTAATTTTAACAATTGCCGTCGCTAGAATAACTTCATCGGTACCACTACTAGCATGATTAGCCGTAGACACTCGAGTCAAAGTCGAAGTTTGTGCTACTATAGGCAGATTATTTGTTGGTTGCTGAGAGTCCAATGTATATTTATGCAACAAGGTATTGTGAGGCTTGTGGCACACTCTACAGGTGCTGGATTTGCACAATGAGACTGAGTGTCCATGGCGCAAGCAGTTTATGCAAAGTGTAAAAGCCTTTACAAATTTGAATTGCTTTTGGCAGGGAATTGCCGCAAAGGAAGCACATGATTGTATATAGTGGTCATCTGTCTTGCAAAAAGCACATTTCCCAGTAGTCGCAGGTTGTGAGACAGATAGCGAGGTTTTACCACTTCTTTTATAATGGTCTTGAGTAATGCTCTTGCTACGAGGATGCTCGGCAGACAAATGCTGATATCGCCTATTTAATGCAACCTTGCAATCTTTCCATGACGGTAGCTTACTGTAATCTAGATTATCTTCCCATTTGGCTTTAGTAACTGAGTCAACCTTACTCATAACTTAATGAATAAGCAGGATATTTATAATCTCGTCAGGTGATCCTAATGATAAAAGGGGTTCATAGATGGCCTTTACATTATCTATGAGAATGCGAAATGCAGAAGGCGATGGTAGCTTTATCTGTGATAATTCGAATAATTGAGATAGGCTACTAAAAACAATTAAACAGCTGTTGTCATAAACATTTTTTAATGCAGCTAAAGCCTTTGGATAGTTGGCGTCATACACTTGGTAGGCTTTTAAGGTGCAGAACGCTTCGCACTCTAATCATGACAGATTTTGATTAAGCTTCTCAATGTTAGACATGGCTAAGTCACTATCCACCAAGTTTTCGAAAAGGCCTATTAGATTTTTGAACTCAGAATACTCCCCTCGAAATTGTGGAAGCTTCATATGTGACAGCTGCGCAGAGTAAGACGCCTGTGCTATCATAGTGGAATTAGCTGGGCTTTCACGATAAGTAACAGGGCGCGCACGTTTGCTCATCAATAATGCCTTAGTTGAGATACAGAAGTATTCCAATGCTGAACGAGAAAACATGTCAGGAATTATCTTATCTAGCTCCTGCTGAATATCGAATGCACTTTGAATGTAACAATTCAAGATTTCCAATCTACATTCAACTTCACACGGCTCAATAAGAATCGTCATACCTTTAATTTGATTTTTAACAACGGCAATATCTGCCGTGACTATCTTATGACGTTGCAACCAGTGTTTAAAAACTGCAAGAAGTTTCATTTCATTTGCTTTTGCTTCTGCTGCTGCTTCTGAAAAAATCAAAAGCCGCAGCCGAAGCAACAGCAGAATATGAAAAGTCGCTTAAAGCAAAGCAGAGGCTGCAGTCGCCGTTTCATTTTTATACTCGATACCGAGGGTAAAGAGTATATTGGTTTTGTGCAATGTCCGTCATGGTGTCGGTCCGTCTGTCCATCTGTCCGTCCGTATGGTTGCAAGTTTTTTCCACACCCTTCAAGCTAGAGACTTCACTTGACTTTAACTATGGGATAGTAAATTAATAAATGTCAAGATGGGGGTTCTACGATAACTGGGGGGCTGGCAAATCGATATATTCGACAACTCAAAACCGAGAAATCCACATATTTCGCACATCCTTACAGCTAGAACTACCAAATTTGGTAAGAAGATAGCTACTAGCAACCCCCAAAAAAATGCATCAACAATTTTGGAGCCACGCCTACCCATTCCGCCCCCAGCCCCCCCCCCCCGCATTTTGAAATCAGAAATGGCGATATCTCCCACAGTTTTTGAGCTAGAGCCACAAAATTTGGTTGGAAGATAGCTGGCAATGACCCCCAAAAATCTGCATCAAAGTTTTGGATGCCACGCCCACCCATTTCTTCCCCTTTTCCCTACCTTTTACAAACTTTCAGCTAGAGTCACCAAATTTGGTATGAAGATAGCAATTGACGTTCCACAAAGTTCTGCATCAAAAATTTGGATGCCACGCCCAGCCGTACTGCCCCCAGCCCCCCTTTCCCCACTTTTACAAACTTCTAGCTGGAGTCACCAAATTTGGTATGAAGATAGCAATTGACATTTCACAAAGATCTGCAGTAAAAATTTGGATGCCACACACACCCTTACCGCCCCCAGCCCCTTTTTTCCCACCTTTACAAACTTCGAGCTGGAGTCACCAAATTTGGTATGAAGATAGCAATTGACATTTCGCAAAGATCTGCAGTAAAAATTTAGATGCCACACCAACCCATACCGCCCCCCGCTCCCCGCCACCCCTTTAAACAGCTCTTACAAACTTTCAGCTAGAGTCACCAAATTTGGAAGGAAGATAGTTGGTGGCATCCCCATCTGCATCGGAGAATCTTCAAGGCGGCGTATACCCCTGCCCCATCCGTACCCCTTGGCAATCAGGCCTCTTTTTACCTGTTTTAATACTGGTATCGAGTATGACGCAGTCGGTTGCGTCTGACTGTAACGTTTCCACTTGTTTTACTTTGCTTCTGCTGCTGCTTCTGAAAAAATCAAAAGCCGCAGCCGAAGCAACAGCAGAATATGAAAAGTCGCTTAAATCAAAGCAGAGGCTGCAGTCGCCGTTTGAAAAATTTACAGTTTGCTTTGCTGTTGATTTCGGTCATCGGTGCATCGGTTCATCCTCCTCATCAAAAAAGCGGCTGTTCGATTTATATGAGCCAGAACTTGGTGTTGAGCATAAATAGCCACTAGGGTTTACTTCACATATTCTCTCCCAAATAGTTTTTAAATGATTTATTGCATCAATTCTTTGTGTTCCTGTTAGGGTATGTTGAAATCGTGGATCCAAAAACAAACACGAAACCAAGAACTTGTTTCTTTATAATGCCTTCCATCGCCTTTTCATGGATATCAAAATTTTTTTAACATGTACAAGTTTGCCGTTGTGCAGCACATACAATACAACTTATTGCTCTTGATATTATTAAATCTGCCGACATGCTAAAATCCCTTATGAGCTGCCGAAACATGACAAAGTATATAAGAAAAACATCAAATGGATATCACGAAATTTTTGAGCTCAAACAGTTAAAAATGCCACAACTTGATTGCCCAACAAGATGGGGATCTACATACTCTATGCTTGAGGATTTGTTAGTGGCAAAAGATGTGTTGACAAAAATTGAATCTATTAAAAACAAATCCGAAGAAGAAAACTTCGAAGTAGATATGTATGTCTTTTTGGGAGTTGATAGAACATTTTTGCTTTGCATTTAGTCCCTCGCAGAAAACAATAAAAAAGTGCCAAGAAGAGCAACTGCACTACAGCCATTTTTACATAAAATGGCTGAAACTCAAGATTTGCACAGAAAAAATTGTTAACATTTCAAATCAAGAATTTATAAAAACGATTGCTAAAAAATGTTGATATCCATGGAAAGCCGATGGAAGGCATTATTAAGAAACAAGTGCTTAGTTTCGTGTTTGTTTTTGGATCCACGATTTCAACATACACTAACAGCAACACAAAGAATTGATGCAATAAATCATTTAAAAACTATTTGGGAGAGAATATGTGAAGTAAACCCTAGTGGTTATTTATGCTCAACACCAAGTTCTGGCTCATATAAATCGAACAGCCGCTTTTTTGATGAGGAGGATGAACCGATGCACCGATGACCGAAATCAACAGCAAAGCAAACTGTAAATTTTTCAAACGGCGACTGCAGCCTCTGCTTTGCTTTAAGCGACTTTTCATATTCTGCTGTTGCTTCGGCTGCGGCTTTTGATTTTTTCAGAAGCAGCAGCAGAAGCAAAGTAAAACAAGTGGAAACGTTACAGTCAGACGCAACCGACTGCGTCATACTCGATACCAGTATTAAAACAGGTAAAAAGAGGCCTGATTGCCAAGGGGTACGGATGGGGCAGGGGTATACGCCGCCTTAAAGATTCTCCGATGCAGATGGGGATGCCACCAACTATCTTCCTTCCAAATTTGGTGACTCTAGCTGAAAGTTTGTAAGAGCTGTGAAAAGGGGGGCTGGGGGCGGTATGGGTGGTTTTGGCATCTAAATTTTTACTGCAGATCTTTGCGAAATGTCAATTGCTATCTTCATACCTAATTTGGTGACTCTAGCTCGAAGTTTGTAAAAGGTGGGAAAAGAGGGGCTGGGGGCGGTAAGGGTGGGTGTGACATCCAAATTTTTACTGCAGATCTTTGTGAAATGTCAATTGCTATCTTCATACCAAATTTGGTGACTCCAGCTAGAAGTTTGTAAAAAGTGGGCATAGGGGGGCTGGGGGCTGTATGGCTAGGCGTGGCATCCAAATTATTGATGCAGATCTTTGTGGAACGTCAATTGCTATCTTCATACCAAATTTGGTGATTCAAGCTCGAAAATTGTTAAAAGTTGGGAAAGGGGGGCTGGGAGAGGTATGGGTAGGCGTGGCATCCAAGGCTTTGATGCAGATCTGTGTGGAATGTCAATTGCTATCTTCATACCAAATTTTGTGACTCTAGCTCGAAAATTATAAAAAGTGAGATAAGGGGCTGGGAGAGGTATGGGTAGGCGTGGCATCCAAATTTTATCTGCAGATCTTTTTGCAACGACAATTGCTATCTTCATACCAAATTTGGTGACTCTAGCTGAAAGTTTGTAAAAGGTGGGTAAAAGGGGAAGAAATGGGTGGGCGTGGCTCCAAATCTTTGATGCAGATTTCATTTTGGAAGAAAAACGGCCCAATGACCGTTTTCGCACTAACGCCGCACCAAACTGTGACTTTTTCGCCATGAAGAGGCACTTCTTGAATCTCCTGATGATTTTCAGTGGCGTACATACGGCAATTTTGCTTATTTACGGTCTCATGCAATGTGAAATGGGCTTCATCGGACATGATAATTTTGTTCCTAAATATCTCGTCATCTTCGGCCATTTCGATGATTCTTTGGGCCCAAATGCAAATCAACGAGAATAATCCGTTGTAAAGTGGACCGAGCCATGCCCAACTGCTGAGAATGGCGTTTTTTTTTGGGATGTTCTTGGGGACCTCTCAACACTGGCTCGTACGGCAGCGATATTCTCGGCCGATCGCCTTGGCCGACTTTTATTTGGCCTCTTCGGATTAGAAAGAGCCTCACTAGTCGAAAATTTTTCGTATAAACGCTTAATGGTGTTCTTAGAAGGCGCACTTTTCACATTTTTTAATTTTTTAAAAGCACGTTGAGTTTTCACAATTGACTTGTTCTGTTGAATGTAAATTTCAACTATTTCAGAGCGCTCGCGTGGCGTGTATTGTTCCATAATAAAAATCTGCTTGGATTGACGCTTCAAACGCGGTATGTCGTTAAGCGATCTGACATCCCTGTCAAAAGTTATGAAGTTGCCAGATGGGTCCGTCCAATATGGGCAACCCTGTTTGTTGGACACCGTTATTTTAGGTGTGGACTTTCTGTGCAGGTTGGGTACGGGATTGGTACATCCAATGCAGAAAAGCGAAACTCGTGCTCGAAGCGATGGAGGAACCAACCCCGGGAATTGGAAGTACTACCGTGGATCGGATAACAGGAAGGAACACAAAATGGACGGCAGCAAAAGGAAAGAACAAAGAGATGTCCCAGGGGCACCCAAGGTGGATGACGCCGTGAGAGCTAAGCGAGAGGAGAATCAGGAGATTGCGCCGGGCGCCAAGGAGTCTCTACTAGGTAGGCTGGAGGATCCATACAAGGAGGAGCTTAACCCAACGAGCCCGGTGCGCATAGCGCTTCCAATAAAAAAGTAAAATCCGAGGAAAGGCGAAACTCATCCCATGGGCAGGGCGCATAATGCGGGAGGCGAAGATCCAAAGATAGGATCATCTGGCACGGGGAAAGCGAAATCAGGGATGCAACCAAGTGCATTAACCGAAGGAGGGTTGGAATGGCCAGCGGATCTGGAGCCGGCGTTACAGGAATTTTCGGAGACGGAGCTAGCACTTTTCGAAGGACTCAAAGGCGTGTCTCATATAGCCGAGCATCGGATTGTGATGAGGGATGATAAGCCAATAAAGCAGAGGTATTATCCCAAGAACCCAGCGATGCAGCGAGTTATCGACGATCAAGTGAACGAACTGATAGAAGCCAATAGAGCCGTCAAGGAGTCCTCACAGTGCGCCCATAGTGCTCGTTCGTAAAAAGACAAATGAATGGCGAATGTGCATTGACTATCGCCAGATCAACGCACATTCAATACCCGACGCGTACCCAGTGCCCAGAATAAACCATATCTTGGAAAGGCTGAGGCACGCACGTTACATATCTACGTTGGATTTACAACACGGATATTGGCAAATCCCAATGGCAGCGGACAGTCGGGAATGCACGGCGTTTACGGTACCCCGCCGAGGATTGTTCCAGTGGCAAGTCATGCCGCTTGGTTTGCATTTGGCGGGTGCGACATTTCAAAGAGCATTGGACACAGTGATCGGCCCGGAGATGGAACCCCATGCGTTCGCATACTAAGACGATATCAAAGTGATCAGCGAGACGAAGGAGTAGCATACGGCAAACCTACAGGAAGTTTTTCGCCGGCTGAGGGCAGCAAATTTGAAGCTGAACAGGAAGAAGTGTTCGTTCTTCCAGAGGAAGCTTGTATACCTGGGACATTTAGTGAGCGACGAGGGAATCCAGACTGATCCGTCGAAGGTGGAAGCGCTTAACAATTCGAAGGTCCCAGCAAACTTGAAGGAGCTCAGACGGTGCTTAGGCATGGCGTCGTGGTATCGGCGATTCGTGCCTAACTTTACGACCGTAGAGCAGCCGATGACAAGTTTGTTGAAGAAATCCCGAAAGTGGTCGTGGAACACGGAACAGCAGGCGGCATTAGACAGACTCAAACACTGTCTGACGACCGCTCCTGTCCCGGCATGTCCGGATTTCACTGAGAAGTTCACACTACAAACGGATGCATGCGATTACGGCCTCGGAGCAGTGCTAACGCAAACTATTGACCAGCAAGAGCGAGTCATAGCGTACGCGAGTCGTAAGTTGTCGAAAGCTGAAGAAAATTACTCGGCGACCGAAAAGGAGTGCTTGGCAATAGTATGGTCGATCCGGAAGCTAAAATGTTATCTGGAGGGATATCGTTTCGATGTAATCACGGATCATATGGCGCTAAATTGGATCATATGGCGCTAAAAGGAAGGGCAAACTCAACGTGGTGGCAGATGCGTTGACGCAAGACCCGTTAGAGAAACTCCAGCAAGCCGTTGTTAAACAATTACCAGGAAAGTGGATTCAAGGAATGAAGGATAAAGTCGCCAAGGAACCAACCAAGTATGCAGATTACGTCGAAGAAAATGGACAGTTATACCGGCACTTGGGCTATCGCACGGACGATGAGTATACATCCCATGGAAGCTCTGTCTCGACGAAGAACAATCGATGCGAGTGCTAAAGGAGTGCCACGACGCGCCGACGGCTGGTCACCAAGGAATTCTCAAGACGATTATGACGTTATCACAGCACTACTACTGGCCAATGTTTCGGGGTGCAGCCAGGTACGTTAAGTGTTGCGAGAGATGTCAGATATTCAAGTCGGAGCAGAGGAAGCCAGCCGGACAGATACTTACCCGCCAGGTGGCAGAGCCGATGGCCATAATGTGCGCGGACATCGTCGGCCCTTAGCCAAGCTCAAAACAGGGTAATACGATGCTTTTGAAGTTTTACGACGCATTCACGAAATAGGTGGAACTGTTCCCCTTGAGACGGGCGACGGCAGCAACACTACAAAGAGCATTTCGCGAGCGAATCTTATGCCGTTTTTGAGTACCAAAGAGAGTCCTTTGTGACAACGGAGTGCAAATCACGAGTCGAAACTTCAAGGCATTCTTGAATTCACTAGGCGGAGAGGTGGAATATACAGCCCCGTACTGCCCACAGGAAAACCCGACAGAGAGAGCAAATAGGACAGTGAAAACTATGAAGCGCAATATATTTCTGCATAGGGCAACTTAAACCATTCCATCGAGAAGACGAAGATCCCGAAGTGAGCCACTCCCCATTTTAAAAGGCTGGAGTTGAATCAGAAACGAGTTTTTTATATATTTTTTATAGATCAAAAAAAAAAAAAAAAAAAAATTAACTAACAAACTAACAATTTTATATGAACACCGCTATTCACCGAACTTACAACAATTTATACTAAAGGTTAATTGCGAAGAATAGACAGCATCATCACCCTCAGCAGCGACGAGGACTCTGACACCACCATCCGACGAGAGTATGAAGACTGCGTCTACGGAAAATACGCGGAAGCTCATGTAGAAGACGCAGAAGATAGCGATCGCTCGGAGGTACCAGACCGAAATCCAAGAACGCAGCAGCAGTCGCGTGACCCACGGTGGACCCACCCCCGATACGAGCAAAGGGGGGGCAAAGGGTTTAAAGCATACAATGTTTATAAGGAATAAATCGACGGTGATCACAGTAGACGGCGCAGCCACCGTACAGACGGTGGAGATAACGACGGTGGTCATAGAGGCGCCAAATGCACGATCACCACAACCATACGTCGAGGAGCCGGCCTCGCCTCCAAACCTTCAAGCATTGGAAGAAGGGGCGGACACCCTACTGAACGGAGGCACTGAAGAGGGTAACCAGATGGGAACACCTAGCAAGGCGTTGAAACGCCACGGAAGAGGATATGGTCGAGCAAGCAAAAAAGCCATAAACAGCAGGCGACGCAATTAATGATATTGGGAGAATCAGCAAAATGAAGAGTTGGACAGCCCACAGACGTTTGAAGGGATTGATGGATGGGAAGAAGGACTAGATTCGGAGTTGGGCGAGGAGGAAAACCACTCGAGAGGTCAGTGGAACCCACCCGCACACAGCCCGATGGTCTGGATGTCAATACTAGCGAATTGGAACGTTTACCTTAACGATACAATTCTGACACGGGGCGCCATTCCGGGCATTGATGCGGAGCTACGACGCAGAGTCCCCAGGAGCCGACGCAGCCGTTTCACGATCAGGGTAGGAGCGGATACGTTTGCCGTGACAAGACACCGCTACGGTAACGTCGCTATCAGGAAGACAGGGGGGTGTGAGGTAGGCCAACATTAGCCTCCCCCACAGTTTATTATTATAGAATACATTGTCATTTAATGAAGTTAAGTACATGAAGTACAAATGAGAAGTAGTCATTCTCACCCTTATATTATAATTTATTACTTATTAAGATTAATTAACACCTTGCTAAACATTAAGATTACAATCATTCATTACTTATTATATTATAGTCTGCCATGTTACAAGTATGTTCATTAGCTTCAAATATCATTTGGCTTAAGCAACTTAGCAGAACGTTCGAGCGGCCAGATCGGTGAAAGATGATCGAAGGGTACGTCCACGGTCCACAATCGCGACCCACGCGAAGGAGAAAGGTGAACTCGGGCTGAGCACGTAACCGGCGAGTTTGTTAGAAAATCGGGTCAAAGGCGTGCAGACGTGTCGGCAGAATAGTTAGTAAGTACTCGTCCTCAGACGGAGGAGAGACGATATAACAAGCGCACATATATATTACGGCCAAGACTAAAGTAAGCATAATATAGAACACCTAAGGAAGGCGTACTGAAATAAATGTTCGAAAGACAGAAATGCCCTAACCCCAAAACCACGTGTGTCTGTCATTAGATTGCGTCGCTTGGATTCGCGCTATAAAGTGGTTCACCAGCTGACGGCGTTCGCCTCAGCTTGGAAGAGAAGAGAAGCCTGTGGACTTTGCGATGAGAATCCACTCGCCAGCCCAAATCGCCCAGGCATTCCAGTAGCGCGTCTTAATGTAGTTTACCAGCCCACTGTAATCACCTCGGCTTGTAAGAGTAATAACTGTGGCTTGTGGTAGGAGTGCGGTGACAATCCACTCGCCAACCCAGATCGCACAGTAAGATCGGTGACGCGACCCTTTTGCAGTATGACGCTAACAAGCTTTACTTCCAGTTAGCAATTGTGTTTCAGAAAATATAAATATATCTTGTAACACGAGCCTTGGGCAGACTGAGATCTGTTCCTCGGCTCAAAATCACTACTTTACAAGTGGCGCCCGAGCAGGGACCAAATGCTAAAGAGGAGTAGGGCAATTCGGGAAAAAAGACCCCAGAAGCAATACTTAAAATTTCGAACGTCATGAATTCGTGTATACCCGGTCATTCACTGTTTTACTGCACGTGCATAAAACAGAAAAACGGAATCATTCGAGAATCTTCTGCGCAATTGTCGTGGTGCAAAGAAGTTGACGATCGAAACGGGCGCCCCGATTAAACAAACGGGATCGCGCGAAGCAGGCGATTAAGTCGGTCCTCCGTCTGCGGAGCAACGAAAGTGACGGTTGAAGCGTGCGCACCGATTGCATAGCGGAATTTGTTTAAGTGCCACCGGCTCGTAACAAGTCGCGGCGTGGCGAAGTTGATGGTGAACTAGATGAGCCGATCACCTAACGACATAACGCGCGTGTCGACAAGCCAAGTACAGCACGCATCGAATTATCAAAAGTGGAGTGGTGAAATGAAAAACTGGCGGGAATGAAAAACTGAACAGTGGGACGAGAGTGATGGGAAAATAAAAGCGAAGAGTGGGATGAGTGCAAACCGCGAATTGGAATAAAAATTAAATAAATTTTTAATAAAAAAAAAACAAATTATAATAATAAAAAAAAATTCAAGGAAATAATTAAAAACAATGTTAAAAATAATAAAAAATTAAACAGTATAATAAATAACTAATAATATTAATACAAAAAAAAAAAAAAAAAATTAAATTTGTACAAATAAAACAGAATAAAAAAAAAAGTTGAATAAAGGCTTAATAGGGAAAAATCCGTGGGAAATTAAAAAAAAGGTGGAAGAAGATAAGGATTGAATCCTCACCTGGTATACATGTGGTGCCGCCTGTGAACCCCCCTTAAATAGTACCCAGGTGGGGCAGGTGGACTGGAGTCCGAGTGTAGGAGTCGGCGACTCGGAATTCGGCAGTCATAGACAATATATGTGCGTCCTGAGCTAGTTCGCAGAGTGGGAATCAGGTTAAACGGTTGCACCGTTCCACTCAAATTTCTAGAAGCGATTGAAGAACGGGCGATATCCCACGAGGTAAGTCTAAATCGTGTGGTCAATGTTATGAGCGAGGCATTGAAAGATAAAGCGGCACTCTGGTTCACAACCAGTCGACTAAGAGATACGACGTGGGCCACTTTCAAGAAAGAATTCTTGGAAGGCTGAAGACGAAATCAGAGCTCGTCGGCAGCGAAGTGGCGAAGGGTACAAAGACTATTTAATTGACCTTAGGGGACTTATATATCACGCAGGATATGGGTCAGCCCAAAAGTTGGACAGAATTTACGAAAATCTAGCGCCGGAGTATAGATTATATATCCGCAGGAGAGATTTCATGACATTGGGGCAGCTAACGCAAATGGCCACCGAATTCGAAAACGTCCGGAATCAGAGCCGCAAGGAAGAAGAGGGTAGTCAGGGGTCAGGCGGTAAAGATCATGGCGCGACAAGGGGGACAGGCATTCCCGTCACCCAAAGCAACCCGTTTAAAAATCGGACGCCTGTGCGACCAGCACCAGCGCACAAAAATCATGCTTTCCCGATCAGTCCTGTAAGAGCGGTTTCAAACGGTGGGATCGGTCAAGACCAGCTATAAGTGTTCGCCGGGCGGCATTTTGCTAGAGAATGCCCTAATCTGCGAGTACTGTTATGCAGATCGTGTGGCACACAGGGCGTGAACAGTGCAGAGTGCTATCAGAAACAGCCGGGAAACGAGCAGCGGCGGCATCCGGAGTGGGATCGGATGGGCGACGGTGTGAGTCGTTCCCAAAACTAGAATACCCACTGAGTGTCCAGGACAGTCGAATAGTCGCTACTATTAAGGTTGGAAGGTACGTAGCGAAGGCGACAGTTGACACGGGGGACACAGGGTTGACACAGGAAATTTGTGAGCGAAGTTTTTTTTTCGAAAGGTGGCAGACTAAGGCAAGGTACTAGTAGCGGATGCTAAGGTACGCTTAGCGGACGGTTCAAGCATAAACATAGAAAAGATATTGCGGGTAAAGGTTGGATAAGCAGAAGACGAGGAGACGATAGATATGCTCGTTATGCCGTCTATGTTGGACACCGTGATTTTAGGTGTGGACTTTCTGTGCAGGTTGGGTACGGGATGGGTACATCCAATGCGGAAAAGCGAAACTCGTGCTCGAAGCGATGGAGGCACCAACCCCGGGAATTGGAAGTACTACCGTGGATCGGATAACAGGAAGGTACACAAAATGGACGGCAGCAAAAGGAAAGAACAAAGAGATGTCCCAGGGGCACCCAAGGTGGATGACGCCGTGAGAGCTAAGCGAGAGGAGAATCAGGAGATTGCGCCGGGCGCCAAGGAGTCTCTACTAGGTAGGCTGGAGGATCCATACAAGGAGGAGCTTAACCCAACGAGCCCGGTGCGCATAGCGCTTCCAATAAAAAGTACAATCCGAGGAAAGGCGAAACTCATCCCATGGGCAGGGCGCATAATGCGGGAGGCGAAGATCCAAAGATAGGATCATCTGGCACGGGGAAAGCGAAATCAGGGATGCAACCAAGTGCATTAACCGAAGGAGGGTTGGAATGGCCAGCGGATCTGGAGCCGGCGTTACAGGAATTTTCGGAGACGGAGCTAGCACTTTTCGAAGGACTCAAAGGCGTGTCTCATATAGCCGAGCATCGGATTGTGATGAGGGATGATAAGCCAATAAAGCAGAGGTATTATCCCAAGAACCCAGCGATGCAGCGAGTTATCGACGATCAAGTGAACGAACTGATAGAAGCCAATAGAGCCGTCAAGAAGTCCTCACAGTGCGCCCATAGTCCTCGTTCGTAAAAAGACAAATGAATGGCGAATGTGCATTGAATGTCGCCAGATCAACGCACATTCAATACCCGACGCGCACCCAGTGCCCAGAATAAACCATATCTTGGAAAGGCTGAGGCACGCACGTTACATATCTACGTTGGATTTACAACACGGATATTGGCAAATCCCAATGGCAGCGGACAGTCGGGAATGCACGGCGTTTACGGTACCCCGCCGAGGATTGTTCCAGTGGCAAGTCATGCCGCTTGGTTTGCATTTGGCGGGTGCGACATTTCAAAGAGCATTGGACACAGTGATCGGCCCGGAGATGGAACCCCATGCGTTCGCATACTAAGACGATATCATAGTGATCAGCGAGACGCAGGAGTAGCATACGGCAAACCTACAGGAAGTTTTTCGCCGGCTGAGGGCAGCAAATTTGAAGCTGAACAGGAAGAAGTGTTCGTTCTTCCAGAGGAAGCTTGTATACCTGGGACATTTAGTGAGCGACGAGGGAATCCAGACTGATCCGTCGAAGGTGGAAGCGCTTAACAATTCGAAGGTCCCAGCAAACTTGAAGGAGCTCAGACGGTGCTTAGGCATGGCGTCGTGGTATCGGCGATTCGTGCCTAACTTTACGACCGTAGAGCAGCCGATGACAAGTTTGTTGAAGAAATCCCGAAAGTGGTCGTGGAACACGGAACAGCAGGCGGCATTAGACAGACTCAAACACTGTCTGACGACCGCTCCTGTCCCGGCATGTCCGGATTTCACTGAGAAGTTCACACTACAAACGGATGCATGCGATTACGGCCTCGGAGCAGTGCTAACGCAAACTATTGACCAGCAAGAGCGAGTCATAGCGTACGCGAGTCGTAAGTTGTCGAAAGCTGAAGAAAATTACTCGGCGACCGAAAAGGAGTGCTTGGCAATAGTATGGTCGATCCGGAAGCTAAAATGTTATCTGGAGGGATATCGTTTCGATGTAATCACGGATCATATGGCGCTAAATTGGATCATATGGCGCTAAAAGGAAGGGCAAACTCAACGTGGTGGCAGATGCGTTGACGCAAGACCCGTTAGAGAAACTCCAGCAAGCCGTTGTTCAACAATTACCAGGAAAGTGGATTCAAGGAATGAAGGATAAAGTCGCCAAGGAACCAACCAAGTATGCAGATTACGTCAAAGAAAATGGACAGTTATACCGGACGATGAGTATTACGCACGGACGATGAGTATTACATCCCATGGAAGCTCTGTCTCGACGAAGAACAAACGATGCGAGTGCTAAAGGAGTGCCACGACGCGCCGACGGCTGGTCACCAAGGAATTCGCAAGACGATTATGACGTTATCACAGCGCTACTACTGGCCAATGTTTCGGGGTGCAGCCAGGTACGTTAAGTGTTGCGAGAGATGTCAGATATTCAAGTCGGAGCAGAGGAAGCCAGCCGGACAGATGCTAACCCGCCAGGTGGCAGAGCCGATGGCCATCCTGTGCGCGGACACGCGCTCAAAACAGGGTAATACGATGCTTTTGCTGTTTTACGACGCATTCACGAAATAGGTGGAACTGTTCCCCTTGAGACGGGCGACGGCAGCAACACTACAAAGAGCATTTCGCGAGCGAATCTTATGCCGTTTTTGAGTACCAAAGAGAGTCCTTTGTGACAACGGAGTGCAAATCACGAGTCGAAACTTCAAGGCATTCTTGAATTCACTAGGCGTAGAGGTGGAATATACAGCCCCGTACTGCCCACAGGAAAACCCGACAGAGAGAGCAAATAGGACAGTGAAAACTATGAAGCGCAATATATTTCTGCATAGGGCAACTTAAACCATTCCATCGAGAAGACGAAGATCCCGAAGTGAGCCACTCCCCATTTTAAAAGGCTGGAGTTGAATCAGAAGACGAGTTTTTTATATTTTTTTTTATATCTCAAAATAAGATAAGAAAAAAAAAACACTAACTAACAAACTAACCATTTTATATGAACATCGTTAATCACCGAACTTTTAACAATTTATATTAAAGGTTAATTGCGAAGAATAGACAGCATCATCACCCTCAGCAGCGACGAGGACTCTGACACCACCATCCGACGAGAGTATGTAGACTGCGTCTACGGAAAATCCGCGGAAGCTCATGTGGAAGACGTAGAAGAGGAGGTACCAGACCGAAATCCAAGAACGCAGCAGCAGTCGCGTGACCCACGGCGGACCCACCCCCGATATGAGCAAAGGAAAAGGAGACGTTTCTCCTACATCATTTAAACTTACAAAGTTTATAAGAAATAAATCGACGGTGATCACAGTAGACGGGGCAGTCACCGTACAGACGGTGGAGATAACGACGGTGTTCATAGAGTCGCCAAACGCACGAGCACTACAACCATACGTCGAGGAGCCGGCCTCGCCTCCAAACCTTCAAGCATTGGAAGAAGGGGCGGACACCCTACTGAACGGAGGCACTGAAGAGGGTAGCCAGACGGGAACACCTAGCAAGGCGTTGAAACGGAAGAGGATATGGTCGAGCAAGCAAAAAAGCCATAAACAGCAAAATGAAGAGTTGGACAGCCCACAGACGTTTGGTGGGATTGATGGATGGGAAGAAGGACTAGACTCGGAGTTGGGCGAGGAGGAAAACCACTCGAGAGGTCAGCGGAACCCACCCGCACACAACCCGATGGTCTGGATGTCAATAATAGCGAATTGGAACGTTTACCTTAACGATACAATTCTGACACGGGGCGCCATTCCGGCCATTGATGCGGAGCTACGACGCAGAGTCCCCAGGAGCCGACGCAGCCGTTTCACGATCAGGGTAGGAGCGGATACGTTTGCCGTGACAAGACACCGCTACGGTAACGTCGCTATCAGGAAGACAGGGGGGTGTGAGGTAGGCCAACATTAGCCTCCCCCACAGTTTATTTTTATAGAATACATTGTCATTTAATGAAGTTAAGTACATGACGTACAAATGAGAAGTAGTCATTCTCACCCTTATATTATAATTTATTAGTTATTAAGATTAATTAACACCTTGCTAAACATTAAGATTACAATCATTCATTATTTATTATATTATAGTCTGCCATGTTACAAGTATGTTCATTAGCTTTAAATAACATTTCGGCGCAAGCAACTTAACAGAAGGTTCGAGCGGCCAGATCGGCGAAAGATGATCGAAGGGTACGTCCACGGTCCACAATCGCGACTCACGCAAAGAAGGAAGGCGCACTCGGGCTGAGCACGCAACCGGCGAGTTAGTTAGAAAATCTAGTCAAAAGCGTGCAGACGTGTCGGCAGAATAGTTAGTAGTAGTAGTCAGTTGACGAGGGCGAAAACAGAATAAGAGCGTAGGCACCCTCAGACAGAGGAGAGAAGATATAACAAGCGCACATATATATTACGGCCAAGACTAAAGTAAGCATAATATAGAACACCTAAGGAAGGCGTACTGAAATAAAGGTTCGAAAGACAGAAATGCCCTAACCCCAAAACCACGTGTGTCTGTCATTAGATTGCGTCGTTTCAATTCGCTCTATAAAGTGGTTCACCAGCTGACGGCGTTCGCCTCAGCTTGGAAGAGAAGAGAAGCCTGTGGACTTTGCGGTAAAAAAGCGATGAGAATCCATGAGAGGAATAAGGAGATTGAGGCGAGCATTCGTGAATGCTACCTGCAGCTGTGCGACTCTGCTTAGCAGGATCCCTGGGGGAGAGCTTACAAAACGGTAGTCAAACGCCTATATGCTGGAAATCATCACCTAGAGCCAGAAAGAATGGAGACCATCGTGGAGTGCCTGTTTCCACACGGAAGATTGCAGGCCGGGTGCGTAGCGTCTTCGCACCAACAAGAGCGTATGCGGCCATCACACCTGAGGCGTACCAGTGGCCATGCACTGTCGCGCATTATGCTTAACACGCGTGAGCCCAAGCAGGAGCGCTGCCGCCTATAAATGAGCGCAGTCCGTGCAACGGTTTTGTACGCAAAACCGAACTGGTAGCTATTGTCGCGATATAATCGCTACATACCGTCTTTGCGCTATCAGAGTGTGCTGTGCCTTCCGGACGATTTCTGATGAGGCCGCCCTGGTCATCGCTGGCATGGTTCCCATCGAGGAGCTTGCCATTGAGTCAGGAGAGTTGGCTAGCCGGTCAGCCGCTACTACAGAGCACGCGAGCCGTCTGGCAGCAAGATCCAGCACTTTGGAGAGGTGGCAAGCAAGCTGGAACTCCTCAGAGAAGGGACGTTGGACATTCACCTTGATTCCACGGCTCTCATCATGGGTCAACCAACAAGTATGAAGCACATATAGAGTCGTCATGAATCCAAATTCTGACTACCAGTTTGAATATGGAATCGTGGTGACACCTCTCTCACAGGGCGCTGCTGTAGTCTTTTTTCTCTGCCAGCGCATTTCGTACCCGATTATCAAGCCACTCGGCTTGCCGACTGTGCTACGCTTTTTTCCCTCATAGCACAGCCAGCCAGCCATACTGTGTGTATATGCCCATAGCCAGCGATTTTGCAGCGCGCTGCACCCTGTTTTTTGGGCTGATCGCCTGTTATCACATGCTTATCAGCGTGTGTATTCTTCATATGATCATATGGTATACCTCCTTCCTTTTCGTTCTTGTGACGTAGCTGTAAGCAGCAATGCACAAATGTGTATTCATATCGACATACATATATTTTTATATGAATGTGTGTTTTCATATGTTTTGCAGTTTTGGTGGACCTGAGCTTTGAAGAGATTTTTGTTATTTTTTTTGGGCTGGGTATCATAATCAATTTTGCGACGTTGCCATAGCTTCATAGCTCTAAATCCCCATACATATATATTCTCATGTGTTTGCAGTTTTGCAGGGATATAGGCTTTGTAGGAATTATAGTTATTTTGCTTGGGCTGGGTACTATAAGCATGTGTGTGTGCATTTGTATATCAACATGTGGCTATTTTAATGTATGCGTAGCATTTGCCATGGCATTCATTAAACTTTCTCTATGGCTGGTCGCATATACTCTTTCATGTTTTCAGTTCAATGACACTTTCCAACAATTTTGCCATCGCAACTACTATACACTTATGCAGCGATGCGCACTAATTGCGAAAGAGTATTTAGTTGTGCATATGTCGAATTCACTTACGAAAACTCCGAATATAAAAAATTAAAATAAAGTACAGGGTCGTCAAATGTTACACACACATTCACATAGTTATATATGTATGTATGGTAGACATTTTGCTGTTTAACGCCTTTGTTCACCAAAAACCTAGACTCAGTATCAATTAAACATTTTGCTGCTGATCGGCAAGCAAATTTTGTTAGACGCTTGTTTATTTTCCTGTGCGCCTGTTGCTGCAAGTCTTGGAAGTCGTTATTTTGTCTCTTGGCGAACGCTTTCGATCGCTGGCGATCTTTGGCGATCGGTGGCGATCGGCTATGCAGCAACAGCTTCTGCTGAGCAAAGCTAGAAGTCTTTGCTAATATTTTTCTGGCGATCTTGTGAAAGACAAACCAAATTCTATGCATACAATCATACATATGTACACTTGTGCACATATACAATCATATGCGATCGGGCAATATAATAACGACAAAAATTGTTACACAGCCTTAGTCCCAAGAAAGCTGAAAGCATAAGCGAACGCAAATTCATATGTTTATATTTTTATATGTATGTTGATATTCATAAGTTCGTGTGTTTTGTTATTTTGCAGCTAGGACAACCAAAGACGAAAAAGAAGCAGAATAAAAACAAATATATACTTATGAAGAATACGCTCATATGCATAAGCATACATTGACGCCTGTTTATTTTGCTGTTCGCCTGATACTGCAAATGGTCGATCAGCACAAAATATGATATTTGATTTTGATAATAGAGAAAGGTTAATGAATGCCATGGCAAATGATACGCATACATTAAAATAGCCACATGTAGATATACAAATGCACTCACACATGCTTATAGTACCCAGCCCAAGCAAAATAACTATAATTCCTACAAAGCCTATATCCCTGCAAAACTGCAAACACATGAGAATATATATGTATGGGGATTTAGAGCTATGAAGCTATGGCAACGTCGCAAAATTGATTATGATACCCAGCCCAAAAAAAATAACAAAAATCTCTTCAAAGCCCAGGTCCACCAAAACTGCAAAAAATATGAAAACACACATTCATATAAAAATATATGTATGTCGATATGAATACACATTTGCGTATTGCTGCTTACAGCTACGTCACAAGAACGAAAAGGAAGAAGGTATACCATATGATCATATGAAGAATACACACGCTGATAAGCATGTGATAACAGGCGATCATCCCAAAAAACAGGGAGCAGCGCGCTGCAAAATTGCTGGCTATGGGCATATACACACAGTATGGCTGGCTGGCTGTGCTATGAGGGAAAAAAGCGTAGCACAGTCGGCAAGCCGAGTGGCTTGATAATCGGGTACGAAATGCGCTGGCAGAGAAAAAAGTCTACAGCAGCGCTCTGTGAGAGAGGTGTCACCACGATTCCATATTCCAACTGGCAGTCAGAATTTGGCCTCATGACGACTCTTTATGTGCTTCATACTTGTTGGGCTTATTATGGTGAAGTTAACTTTTACCTGACCCAGCTGCTATCTGGGCATGAATGCTTCCGGAGTTATTTAATGCGGTTTGGCCTCGAGCAAAGCGATGGGTGCTGATGTTGCTGTTTGCTTGCGAGCGGTTCGCGAACGATCGTACCATGCTTGAGCTCGCTTTGGGTTGTCCAAACACGATGGACGATCTAGTGCCAGGCATGCTCGAGTCTTCGGCGATATAGCACTGCAATCGCTCCCATTCACATATTCACATGTATTATATTCTACTCATTAAGTATTATTTATTGTTATAGTAAAAAAAAACCACGCACAGGCATCCACACACACCCAGGCTACACACCCACAGTCACACACAGGCAGCTACACACGCACCGGCCAGCCTACCGGGAAACTGATAAGCACGCCAAATGGTGAAAGTCCTGCAGCTTAACCTCAACTACTGCGTAGCTGCACAAGATTTTCTGGAGCAACTTATTCTTGATGAGAACATCGATGTCGCCATGCTTAGTGAAACTCATCACTGGGCGTCAACTAACCGCGGATTGTGGGCCTCTGACAGCTCTGGAAAGGCTGAAGGAACTGTGGCGATCAGCAGTCCCCCTTCACTCACACCCTAGTCTCTGACAGCTTTGTTCGAGTTGAAGTAGGCGGGGTGTGGCTCTACAGTTGTTACTTGGCGCCCAGCCTTACGATCGAAGCCTTCGAGGCGGTGACGTTGGAAATTGCAGAGGACGCAAGGGCCCGTAGCAACGTCATAGTTGCTGGCGATTTCAACGCGTGGTCTACGGAGTGGGGCAGCTCGTCGACGAATAGCAGAGGAACCATCCTCGTGGAGTCGATGGCAAATTTGGATTTGGTTCTCCTCAACACTGGGACAAGAAATACGTTCAACAGGGTTAGCGCTGGGTCAATCATCGATCTTACCTTCGTTAGCAGTGCACTCGCCCGCACTGCCCAGTGGCGTATAAGCGACTGCTACACTGAAAGCGACCATGAGGCTATCATTTTCACAGTAGGCGAAACTCTGCGGTCGCCGGCAAGGCCACCCTCTGGAAAAGCGTTCCGTGTTGAATCCCTAAACACGGACACCTTCGTCGACGCCATCTCACGATTGGCAGCAGGCGGACCGGCGCTGGTTATGGTGGAACAGATAGCTGAGCAATTGGGCGCTGCTTGCGCTGCAAGCATGCTCTTGCGCAAGGCCTATAAAAGCCATCATACCAGCATGTTCTGGTGGAATGAGAATATCGCCGAGGCCAGACGGGTTGGCCTGAGGGCGAGAAGGCAGTATCAGCGAGCAGCGCGTAGAGACTCGAGCTCAACACGCTCATTGCAGTTGGAGTATAAGTCAGCAAGGGCAGTTCTTAAAAAACACAACTAGGGCCAGCAAAAAGGAGTACTTTCTCAAGCTTTGTGACTCGGTGGGCAACGATCCCTGGGGCAGAGCCTACAGGATGGTAGTCAAGCGCATTGGCAGAGACAGAGGCGATGCGCCAATGGAGTTTGCTCGTGTGAGGGACATAGTGGAAACCCTTTTTCCTCAAAGAACTAGTCCACTACCACCTGTTCATGGACCGTCCACACTTGAGGGCTTCATTCCGGTCACGGTGGAGGAGATGGAGATTGCTGCACGCAAGCTTATAGCCAACAAGGCCCCGGGTCCAGACCCCTGCCTGAGGATAGCAATCATCTTGCAGCCCGGTCTGTTCGCAGAGTTGTACTCTAAGTGCCTGCGCGAGGGTACTTTTCCGGTCTTACCCAAACGCGAAAAGCCCCCTGATGACACCTCTGCCTCAGTGATAACAGTGGCAAGGTCCTGGAGATGCTGATCTGTGCTAGGCTGGACGATGCCCTACGGAACGCTGGTGGTCTATCGACTTACCAGTATGGTTTCAGAAAGGCAAGGTCTACTACTGACGCCATTAAATCGGTTTTCAGTATAGCGGCTGAGGTTATCGCCGGCACCCGCTGGCGTTTCGGCAGCAAACACTACTGTCTTGTCGTGACCATCGACGTGAACAATGCGTTCAACACTGCCAACTGGAGCTGCATCCTGCATGCCTTGGTACTACTTCGGGCTCCAAATTACCTAGTATCGATCGTGAGGAGCTATTTTGAAAACCGAATCCTTCGGTACCAAACGGACGAGGGTGAAAAGGAGTACGCTGTCTCTGCAGGAGTTCCTCAAGGATCTGTTTTAGGTCCCCTCCTGTAGAACATCATGTATGATGGCATACTTCGAATTCTGCTACCAGAGTTGGCTACGCTGATGACGTCGCCTTAGTAATGGTGGCTAAGGATTTATGGCGAGTCACAGAGCTCTGCAATTGGTGCATAGATGCCGTGACTCAATGATTGTCATCCGTGGGACTTCAGTTGGCTGCTCATAAGACGGATGCGGTGCTCATCAGCAGCAGAAAAAGTTGGAAAATGTTGATTTCACTTTGGATGGCGTCACGTTGAGGTCTAAGGATTGGATCTGCTACCTAGGCGTGATCATTGACAGGCGCCTCAGCTTCGGAGAGCATCTCGCGTTTGTCCACAGGAAGGTGGCGTTTACCGGGCGCGCAGTGGCGAGGATGATGCCAAACACGCGAGGTCCGAGGCAGCAAACGAGGTTGCTTCTAATGCACTTAATGAAGTCGGTCATCCTGTATTCAGCATTAATCTGGATCGGCGCTACATCGGAGGCCAGCTACATGAGGGGCATAGAGTCAACTTATTGGCTCTCTGCTCTGCGTGTATGCTGTGCTTCCGCACTGTGTCCTCGGAGGCAGCGTTTGTGATTGCTGGGATGACTCCAATCCGTATCTCTGCCTTGGAAGCCGTGGCAGTTCTGGAAGATGATCCTTCAGAGAGAAGAGCTAGGCTTAAATTTTTACTGAAATAAAAAAAAACACAGTCTTACTCAGGCAGCTACAACCGTATCGGCATTCACCCACACACACCCAGGCTTCACACACACACAGTCACACTCAGGCAGCTAAGTTTTTGAAAAGCTGCTGGGGGCAAGGCTTAGCAATGAAATAGTCATAGCCAGCGGGCTGTCCCCTTATCAGTTTGGGTTGCGCAAAGCGAGGTCAACCATCGACGCCCTAAGCATGGTGGTCGAGCTAGCAGCCAACGCTATTCAAGGCTCCAGATGGGCAGGAGGAGGGAAAGAGTATTGCCTCATAGTCACGCTGGACATAAAAAATGCGTTTAACTCCGCCAACTGGGAAGTCATCCTCAACGTCCTAGAGAAACTGAAGGTCCCCTCATATCTGCGTGACACAGCTAGGAGCTACTTTGACGGAAGGGTGCTGCACTACCGGACCTCTAAAGGCATCAAAGTGCATAATGTTTCTGCAGAAGTTCCACAGCGATCTGTTATTCCACTACTATGGAACATTATGTACGATGAAGTCTTAAGGCTTAATCTTCCGGATGAGGCTTACATAGTTGGATTTGCTGACGATGTTGCTATCGCTGTTGTGCGCAAGGAGTTGGAATATGCTGAGGCCGCGTGCAATACATGCATTGCCCGCGTGAAGGACTGGCTTAGCCAGGCGGGATTGGAGCTGGCTGCGCACAAGACGGAGATTGGAGCTTGTGCGCAGCCGCAAGACGGTGGAAACAGCAAAAATAATTGTTGGCCGGACTACGATTCTGTCTAAACGGGCAATCAAATATTTCGGTGATATGCTGGACACGAGACTGTCCTTTAAGGAGCACCTGGAGTACACCGCAGCCAAGGCAGCTTGAGTATGTCGCGCACTAACGCGCATGATGCGAAACACGCACGGGCCGAATCAGGAGCGCCGCCGCTTATTAATGAGCATTGTCCGTGCAACGGTTTTGTACGCAGCGCTAATCTGGTGGAGAGCCGTACGGGTTCAAAGCTATTGCCGCGATATAGGCGCTTCTTATCGCCTTTGCGCTATCAGAGTGTGCTGTGCCTTCCGGACGATTTCTGATGAGGCCGCCCTGATCATCGCTGGCATGATACACATCGAGGAGCTTGCCATTGAGTCAGGAGAGTTGGCTAGCCGGTCAGCCGCTACTACAGAGCGCGCGAGCCGTCTGGCAGCAAGATCCAGCACTTTGGAGAGGTGGCAAGCAAGCTGGAACTCCTCAGAGAAGGGACGTTGGACATTCGCCTTGATTCCACGGCTCTCACCATGGCTCAACCGTGGTCATGGTGAAGTTAATTTTTACCTGCCCCAGCTGCTGTCTGAACACGGGTGCTTCCGGAATTATTTAAGACGGTTTGGCCACGAGTAAGCGATGAGTGCTTATGGTGCGGAAGATACCCTGAACCGAAATCCATTAAATATTTTTAAAATATATATGACTTTGGTATACTGACTTAACTTCAATCGATTAAATTTGATATCTCCGGTGTTTCTTAACCGATTTGGACGAAATTTTCAGAAAAATTCTATCGTTACCCATTATTTCAAACCACATTTTTACATTTATTATATAATTCGATATTTTTATGTAATTGATTGCATGTGTATATCGATAACTAGAATAGCTATCGATATTTTGAAGCAAACTTGTTCTGCTCATGCTATTTTTTTTATTTTTTTATTTATTTGTATTTTTAAGCATTCCTAACGCTACAGCATTTCTGATTTAACACTCCCGCGTTAGTCACAGCATAGTATATAATTAGACTTCAACATTATGGTTTTATAGTAATTTACAAGAATATTTATACAATTAACATTTATATTAATATTATTATTTTCTTAAAACATTCGCATTTTGGTTTACCTAGTGTGTGCTTGAAAGATTTGAATTAATTTTAACAAACAAATATAGGTGTTCTACTGATGGATTTAATTTCGTGTGGGAGCTGGTTCCAAAGCCGAACAACATGAAAGTGTCTATTAGAACCTGATAATTATGCTCTAATCGGAAAAATATTGTTGGTTCGCTGGGAGGAGGATGGTCTAATTATGTCATATAAATAGTCAGGTTGTTTTGTGTAAATAATTTTATGGAAAAATTATCAGACTTTTACCTCTACCCATACCTTAAGGTTTAGTCGAAAGATCTTCTCGGCATAACATGTAACATGGTCAAATGTTCTTAAATTAAACACATAACGAGCTATACTATTATTATTATTGGACGTAGATGTACTAACGAACAGTACAGTCAAGTGGCCCAACGATACCAAGCACCGGCTTGTTAACGCACGGACCCACGCACAAAGCGACCCACCTCCCGCCCATCCGACCGAGGGGCGCTCTGCTTAACGTGCGGTTACGATGAACGCGAACATGCAGACAAATGACACAAAACTAACTTTTTTATAGAACAAGTAGGAGTGGCACTGTGTATTAAGTGGGAAAGATCGTTATAAATAGAACACAGAATACGAAAAGGGTTATGAAGAGCATAATTAGAATTACAAGTTTGAAGAGATATAGGTACAAAATTTATAGTATTTATGATAGGAACAGCACAGTTAATTTGGTTAATTAATTCAGAAGAATCAATTTCACCATTAATTAATTTGTGAAAAAAGGAAAATGCTAGCATTACTCTACGATCATTAAGAGAAGGAAGATATATTAGTAAAAGTCTACTACGATAAGATGGCAAATTATTGTTAGTGTCCCAGTTAAGACCTCTAAGTGCGAAGAGCAGAAATTGTTTTTGTACCTATTCTATTTTATTCTGATGAATTTCGTATTTGGGAAACCATATACAAGATCCATATTCCAGAATCGGTCGTACAAGAGAAGTATACAGAGTTTTTGTTAAGTAGGCATCGTTGAACTCCTTCGACCAGCGCTTAATGAAGCCCAAGACACCAGATGCTCGATTAGAAATTGAAGAAATATGCTTGTCAAACTTAAGCTTTGGGTCCATAACGATGCCCAAATCGTCAACCCATTCAATTCTGTCTAGTGGTTTGTTGTCAAAAAAATAAATATTAAAAAAGGGCAAACATCTAAAATATGACATTACTTTACATTTACTGTAATTAAGATTTAAAAAATTTACTTTACACCACATTTGGAAGTTGTCTAAATCTCTTTGAAGCTGTTGAGCAGCTAGGGGAGTTGCAGCTGACGTGCATAACTTTACATCATCAGCGTGCATCAAAACCCGAGAGAACTTTATAACCGATGGAAGTTCGTTTATAACCAAAATAAATAATAAAGACCAAGATGACTACCCTGTGGAACGCCTGAAGTGACCTGAACCGTCTTGGAAACGGACCCTTTAAATAAAACCCTCTGAGTTCTAAGAGTTAGGTAGTCTTTAATCCAAAGAACTTGAATATTTGAAAAGCCCAAGAGTTCTAGTTTATGTATTAGGAGATGATGATCTACAGAGAGTAGAGTCGAAAGCCTTACTAAAATCAGTATAAATAACATCAGTCTGCAATTTGTCCTGAAAACCCTTGATAACAAACGAAGTAAATTCTAACAAGTTAGTGGTAGTAGATCTTTGTTTTATAAACCCGTGCTGGCACGGTGAAATAATAGATTTACAAAGGTGTTGAAGATGACAGGTTATTAATTTTTCAAAAATCTTAGGAATAGCAGACAACTTGGAGATACCCCTATAATTTTGAACATTACATTTGTTTCCTTTTTTATGGAGAGGAATAATAAATGACTCTTTCCAATGTTTTGGAAAGGAGCCTAACTCCAGGGACAAGTTAAGCATTTTAAGCAACGGACCGTCAGGTCCTGGGGAATATATAGGTTTCAAAACATGTAGATTATTTAAAAGTGAGTTCTCAGTGATTTTCAGTCCAAAGATGCGATTCGAGCCATTAACCTGATAAGGGTAAGGCAAACCGACTTGAGATTGAAAAGAACTATACGTCGCACAGTGGGACCTTTTCTCGGATAGCTTATCAAAAATCATTTTTTTCATGAACGCGTTTGGCAAAAGTGAAATATGTAATCGATAGAGAATTCTTCAAAGATTATGGATCCAAAAGATTTTTTAAATCGGTTAATAATTATGGGTGGTAGAGCTCCTCAAAGTTGAGAAATTTTACGTGAGTACGAAAAAATGACAATTTTTACAGAAATTTACCACTTTCGAACTGAATATTGGGCGATGTACACAACCAATCTTCGATCTTTTTTCTTTATCTGAAAAGTATGTTCAATCTCAGTGTTTTTCTGTATACAGTTTAAATATAGCTGAAATGCTTATTAAATTAGAATCGTTTAAAAAATACGCTAAATTTTGGCATTTTTAGAACTTTCGTGGACTATAACAAAAAAGTATCTCTCAGAGTCACGGTGGGACCACATGCATTTGAAAGCTATAATATATACCTTTCATATGTATATAGTCACAATCTGCGAAAATCTGCATTTTGGAAACGCGAGCCAAAAAACTAGGGATACCTCGAGTTAAAAACACGCGGCAGGTATAAGGAAGAAGAAGAGCGCATACAAATTTGGCTGTAGCGTGTGTGCTGTTTATTGACAACATTTCTAAATGTTGTATTATAAGTACTACCTGTCTATATATATCCCTTCTAATCCTTTTTTCCTTCCTATCCTTTCTAATTACCTGAATGGAAAAGGTCTGAGGAGGCAGGTAAATATAATTGTAGTTGATGGAAAGTTGCGGTACTACAGGCTATTTTTTTTTTAATTTCTGTATTTCCCAGTTTACCTATTTTAATGTAAATCAATACCTTAGGTATATATTGTTTTTTACCTAGCTAATTGGAAAAGGGTTATACCAATTTTGCTTGCTTACCTAGCTAACTCAAAAATATGGTATAAAGTGCAAAATATGTCACTTGATGGCAACAGTTATTTCATAACTTCATAAGAGGAAACACTTGTTGTTTATTGATGCGAACAATAAGAAATTTTCAGATTGAATAGTATTTTTCAATATAATTCACGAAATTTTGATAATAAGCGCAATAATGGATTTAACAAATTCAAAGATTTTTGAACTTTTTCGTGCTTCTGAAAATATTAACGATTTTCAAGTGGCATTGCTTAAAGAGATTGGCGTACTCGAAAACGCTAGTTGTGCGCTTCAGACACAAATTAAATTCATTCACGCTAACTTGAAGCGAAAATGGAACTTGGTCCATAGAACCATGTCGGCTTTCATAAAAAAGCATGAAAATTGGTTGGAGGAATGTACAACATTCGGATATTCAGAACAGGAAGAAGTTTACCCATCGACTAGCCGAGGAAGAGGAAGGCCGCAAAAAAGTATGGAGGAGTGTTCATGTGTTACAAGGAAACGTAAGCTTGAGGATGCTGCGGATAGCTTAACAGCTGAACATCTGTCGGAAGCACTTTCATCCAAGTATATGAAGGAACAAGAGAGGACAAGAGCGACAATTACGAAAGCTGTGCAGGTCGCCAGTCCTTTACGGCTGTATAGGATTAAGGAAAGTATTCCCACGCCTCCAAACTCAGTCGGAATTAAGTACACTCACGAAGAAGCGTTTTCCCTATTTATGGACTTGGGACTGACTAAGGAGAAATATGATATTTTACGCAGCTCCTTAAAAAAACATAACGTCAAAGTTCTTCCCGGATATAAAAAAATTGTATTTGCCAAAAAGGAAGCAGTGCCACCTAATACAATAATAACAGAGACATCTGTAGAAGTAAAACTCCAGGATTTAATGGATCACACTGCTAGGCGTATAGTTGAAAGTTTGCCTGATGGAGAGGTCGAGCTTCTTCCTGAAAATCTGACTCTACTCAATAAGTGGGGATGTGATGGGTCGTCTGGACAAAGCATATACAAACAAATTATACAGACAGATGACGAAACTATTTCTGATGAAAATATGTTTATGGCTTCTGTAGTTCCCTTACGCCTTAGGAGTGAAACTTCTGAACATTGGAAAAATCGCCGACCATCATCGATTCATTATTGTCGCCCTATTTTCTTCAAATATGCGAAGGAGTCGTCTGAATTGATTAAATCAACTGTAACCGACATACAAAATCAAATTAGCCAACTGAAGCCTACTGTTTTTCAAACCAAGAGTGGAAAAACATTCACGGTGAAGTTTGATTTCTTCCTGACAATGATTGATGGAAAAGTCTTAAATGAAATTACAAACACCTCCTCAACATTGAGGTGTCCCATTTGTAAAAAAACTCAAAAAGACTTTCACAGTTTAGACGACTCAACGGGTGAGGAGAACTGCTACGAATATGGAATTTCTCCGTTGAATAAAGAATAAGAATAAAGAAAGAATAAAGTGTATGGAATTTATTCTGAAGCTCGCGTACACACTTCCTCGGCCAGGAGAAACAAAAACGGATAATTCGCCTCGTGAGGATATACAGAGAAGAAAGGAAGTTATACAAGCTGAGTTCTCTCGGAAGCTAGGAATAAAAAATGACTGTCCAAAGCACGGATACGGGAATACGAATGATGGAAATACTTCGAGGAGATTTTTTGAAAATGATCAAATAACAACTTTGATAACAGGTGTTCATAATGAGATCATTAAAAGGTTTGCTGTTATCCTAAATGTTATAAACTGCAAAGAAATGATAGATGGTGCAAAATTTGGCGAATACGCATCAAAAACAGCTCAACTTTTGACTGGATTTTATCCTCAGAATAAACTAACCCCCACGGTACATAGGATTTTGGCTCATGGAAAGGACTTAATAGAATATCAGTGCTTACCTATTGGAGAGCTGTCCGAAGAAGCACAGGAATTTAAAAACAAGGACTACAAGAGGTTCAGATTCACTAATACGTGCAAAATTTCTCGGGTGCGACAAAATGGAGACCTTTTCAACATGCTGGCAGCCTCATCGGATCCACTTCTTGCATCGCTGAGACATGTGCGATCACGAAAGGATTTGGAAGATAGCAACTATAGTTCCGAAATGTTGAGTTTATTAGATGTTAACCTTGCTAGCATTAATGTAGATGATTATTTGGTTGAAAATCAGCCATCGACAGCAAATATTAAAAATTAACCTCAAAAAATCACCCAAAAATAAGAATTTAAATTTTATGTATTTATATTAGAAAATCGAATAAAAACAACAAAAAATGCGAAATAGTCATTGAAGTTATAAAAAATTTTCAGTTATGATTAAAAACAAACGTTTTTAATTGGAATTTTACAGGTAAAATGTGCTGGAAATATTTCTTGACTTTGACCTTTAATATTTAAGCACCACGGATACCTAGCACCCTTGGCGAATATTCATTTTAAAGCTTAAATAGTCATCTATTAATTGCTTTTTAAATTTTTGAAATCGCTTCATTAGTTTAGAAGATATGATTTTTGATAAGCTAAATGAGCAAAGGCCCCACTGTGCGTCGTTTGAAAAAATAGGGCAAATATATTTGCAATCTCCTGTTCAGAACGCATTATTAAGTTTACTTTGGCTGGCAGAATCACAATTTGCAAAAATCTCAATTCCATAGAACAGTACAGACGTTACACAGAGTTTTGCCACCATGAGACGAATGTGTGTGGGGAGGTATTGCTGGGTTAGCTACAATTTTCTTAGAATACCATATGTCTTACCTTTCGATTTATTGACATGATGAGAACATGAGAGAGTGTTATTTAAAGTAATACGCAAATTTTCAGCCCTAAGGACATACTCAATTTCTCTGCCTTCAATGTACAGTTTTGGTATGTTCCTGGTACATATATTATTTTTATAAATAACAAGACATTTACACTTAGACGGATTTAAGCTAAAACCAGTACTACCAGACCACTTATTAACACAAGATAATTCATAATTACACATATTTACAAATGTACTAATTTGACTCAATGAACTTCACAACTTGACAATACAGTAGGTAGATAGTAAATATACATAGTTAATATACATATACAGTAAGGGTCCCAGGACAGAGCCCTGAGGAACACCACGCAACAAGGACACATAGTGCGACTTCTTATCGTTAACAACAACTGTTTCTGAGAAATTTTATAGCAGACTTAATTTGGTCAAAAGAATTTCGTGGTTCACCGTGTCAAAAGCTTTGCTTAATTCAAGAAGATTCAACAACGTTGCATGTCTATTATCTACATTACATCTAATATCTTCGACGACTTTAATAATGCTCGTAGTGCAACTTCTGTTCTTCCTAAAACCTGATTGTTTTTTATACAAAGTAAAGCTTTGGTCCAGAAATTTATTAATCTGGGCCACAATCAGATGCTCAAAAGTTTTGGACAGAAATGGTAAAATGCTAATTGGCCTTAAATCTCCATTTGACTTTGGACTCATTATAAAACTGACTTTTAAATTCACAAAACGCCAGCCGTACCAAAGCAAAACAACAACACTTTTGCTTATTTTGCTTTGTCTCTCATTGCTCTTGACTGACAACTTAAACACAAGAGTAACTGCGAGCCAAACACCAACACACACATCTAAACATATAACGTAAATTTCACTCAACTACACTACCCAACAAAACATACTATGGCACCTCTTCCAAAACGTACGCGTGAAAATTCCTCTGGAGAGATTAAATCAATTAAGGCCAGTGACCCAGCCTCTCTTATCAGGCTTATTAATCAGCGGTTTGATGAGCAAGCTGATTTGATAGAGAAGAAGATGAGTGAGTCCGAGGAGCGTGTACTGGCCCTATTGCACGAGAAACTTGATGGGATGCGTGGGGAGCTGGATGAATTAAAGCAGCAAGTCGAGAGGCTGGAATCAGTGGCGAAGGAGACGTCTGAGCTGCAGACACAAGTGGAGACGCTCACTGCAAAGCTAGCAGAGCAAGCAAATGCCAGTGCCGTTAATGACATGCGCCTTCATGGAGTCCCATTTGTTGAGGGTGAGCAGTTGCGGTCGGTGTTTAACTCGCTAGCTTTCTCGCTAGGAGTAACCCCAGCACCGCGGCTTAAGGAAATTTACAGGGTCCGACAGACGAAAAATGCAAATTCGGTTGTCGACCCTGTTATTATCATTAGATTTGATTCTCTCCGAGACAAAATCAACTTTCAACGCGCTGCTGCCCATTACCGCCGAACAAATCAAACGAAACTAACTCTTCCTCTGCTTGGCTTTGAACCACATGCAAATGCTCCCGTTTACCTAAACGAGCAGCTTTCAAGAGATAATTATATTATCTTTAAGCAAGCTATGCAGATGAAGAGACAGAAGATCTTATCAGCCGTTTTCTGCCGTCGAGCGCTCGTTCACGTTAGACGGAGTGAAGCGGCAGATGTTATCTGCGTTGACAACATACAAAAGCTCAATCGTCTGCGGGAGAGCGGGAGTGAAACAAGTGGTGTTGGGCTTGAGCTTTTTCGCTCTTAATTTAGTTTGCCCCTCCTCTCAGCCCTTCTTTAATATATTTCATTGTAAACTTTATTTTCTCTTAGTATTTTCTAATATTATTCAGTGTGATCTTTACATAACTTTATATTCATTTGGTGTGCATTTTTATGGAAAAACTTATTTCAATATTGATGGCCTCTAGCCTTAAATCCACAGTGAACAGCCATGCAATTATTAGGGTCCTAGGCAAACAGAAAATTGGGCTCAAGATTTGTCACATAAATGCTCAGAGCTTAGTAAATAAGATTGAAGAGTTTCGTTATCTGTTTGTTAATTCCCAAGTAGATGTTGTATGTGTGTCTGAAACGTGGTTTGTACCTGAACTTAGTAACATGTTAATTAGCTGTGATGGTTATGATGTGTTTCGTTCTGATCGTCGTAGTCATGCTGGGGGTGTAGCAATTTATCTTAGCAATAGAGTAAGGGGTAAAGTTGTTCTTAAGCAGCCCAATGATAGCATAATAGAATACATTTTCTAGAATTAATTAATCCAATCTGTGATACTAAAATGCTTATTGGCTGCGTTTACAGGCCTCGTAAAAATATAGACTGCTCAGACATAATTGACTTAATAGCTAACTTAACACTTAATTATACTGATATTATATTGACAGGTGACATGAATAGTAATTTATTCACTGAAAGACACCTGGCGGATGATATGGTATCTCTCGGCTTAGTACCGGTGAACATTTCAACACCGACACATTTCTCCAAAATGACTAATACCTTAATTGACTTGTTTTTGTTAATAAAAGGGAACTAGTATTACTTTATGATCAAATTTCTGTACCTGCTTTCTCAAAACATGACTTAATATTTTTGACGTATGACCTGCCTCTTAATTATTGTCCACAAACTATTTCATACCGGGATTTCAATAACATCGACTTTGCCAGTTTATACGAAGATTGTTACAACTCTGATCTTGATCTCATTTTTTCCTTCCCTGCAGTTGACACCCAAATCCATTATGTGCAAAATTTCATCGACATGTTGTACAACAAGCATGTACCGATCAAAACCAAAGTTATAAAGCCATCAATAAAATCTTGGTTCAACAAAGATATACAAAGTGCAATAATATTAAGAGATAAGGCATACAAAAAATGGCAGAGATACAAGACTGATCACTTACATAACGTATTATTACCCACAGGCGATTAGTCAATGATCTGATTTATAGGGCCAAGCGTACTTATTTTACTAATAGATTTAAAAGGGCAATTGACAGCAGACAATGGAAAGATATTAAGAAATTGGGTATTGGGAAAGTTCAAACTGTGATAAATGATAGTATTGATGTTAATTGTTTAAATAATAAATTTGTTAATGTAAATGTCCCTGTATCTCTATGTAACCCCTATGTGAGTTCTGCGTCTTTTAACAATTGTCAAAACACTTTCCAATTTAGTCCTGTGTATCAATGTGATGTGCTGCAGTCTATACAAAAAATCAAATCCAATGCTACTGGTTTGGACGATATTAACCCTAAATTTGTCAAACTGTTATTACCATTTATAACAGGCCATTTAACGCATATTTTTAATTCTGCTATTACCACCTCTACATTCCCTAATGAATGGAAAATTGCCAAAGTTCTGCCTATTGCTAAGGCCAATGCTGACTTTCGACCGATATCCATATTGCCATACCTATCTAAAATTTTTGAGCATCTAGTCGCCAAACAAATTAACAATTTTCTAAACGCCAATAAACTTCTTGTCCACCATCAGTCTGGCTTTCGGACTAATCATAGTTGCACAACGGCGATTGTAAAAGTAGTCGAGGATATTAGGTTAAAAATGGACAATAGCGAGGTAACCTTATTGACGCTTCTTGATTTCAGTAAAGCTTTTGACACGGTGAACCACGACATACTTCTCACCAAGCTATGTAGAATGTACAATTTTAGTACAACTGCCACCAAACTAATGTCCTCCTATTTAAAGCAACGAAGACAAGCCGTTGTTTCCGTGAACAAAATATCGGACCTGCAGATAGTGCCCCGTGGGGTTCCGCAGGGATCAATATTAGGTCCGCTTCTATTCTCTATTTATATTAACGATCTACCGTCATGTCTGTCTTACTGTAATGTTCATTTGTATGCTGATGATGTCCAATTGTATGTAAGTACCAAACTTAGTCAAATAAATAAATGTATTGATTTGTGTAATATTGATCTCTTAAGTGTTAGTAAATGGGCATGTGATAATGGTCTATGTATTAATCCGTCTAAGTCTAAGTGTCTTGTAATTTATAAGAAGAACCTAAATACTGAAAATTTTCCTAGGCTTAGTATAGATAATGTAGGAATTGAGTTTGTAAATAAGGCAGAAAGTCTTGGCATAACCTTTAATAAGACACTGTCGTGGAATGACCATGTTAACAAAGCGGTTGGCAAAATGTACGGCACACTTAGACAATTGTCAACAACCCAGCATTATATTCCTGTGCAAACAAAAATGATTATCGCTAAGGCAGTACTATTACCAATAGTCTTTTATGGGATTGAAATTTTTGGCAGCTGTGATGCTGTTAGTCAGCGTAGGCTCAATGTGGCTTTTAATAGTGTTGCTCGTTACGTGTATGGTCTGAAAAGGACGGACCACGTTACGGGCTATGCCAACAAACTGTTCGGCTTAAATTTATCGTCCTTGATTAAGGTCAAAATTCTTATTTTTTTACATAAAATAATCTTTACACAAAAGCCTGAGTATTTATTTGACAACATAAAATTTACTTCCTCCCAAAGAGTAAAAAATCTTATTTGCCTGAGAACCAGGTTAGCATGTGCAGAAAAACAACTTTATATTAATGCTGTTCGACTGTGGAATAGTCTTCCTAATGTGTTTAAATCCATAAGAGGCGCACACCAATTTAAACGTATGATTATGGCACACTTTAAAAATCTTAATCAATCCTAAAATTAAAAAAAAAAAAAAAAAAAAAAAAACAAAATAAATAAATAACTAAAACAAAAAAAAAAAATAAATAAAAATATATATATATATGCATATACATACATAGGCTTATTCCTAACTTTTATAAAAGTCAAACAATGTTTAATGTTCAAAATATTTAATCTTACTGTTCAATGTTACTATCAATAAGTTTGTTTATATTTTATTTATTTATTTATTTCTTTGTTCTTTATAAGTTTATATATACATTTTGTTTTTCTTTTTGCCTATTGTCATAGTGATTAGTGCTTTAATTTATAGTAGTAATACTGTAGCACTAAGAATTTCGTTAATAAAATTAAACAAAAATTAAAAATCATGCTTTGAAAAAGCAGGTACTGATAGTTGGTCATATAACATAATATTATTAGTACTACTGACCAGGATTATATCTAACAGTGTATTACTTGTCCTAGTAAAATGAGTGGGTACCACAGTATTAACCAGATGCAGGCCGAGTGATACCATCTCAACTGAAAAATTATTTTCAACTTAAATATTGCTGTTAAGGTCACCGGTAAGAATGATATCTGTATATCCTAACGAAAGATTACTTAGTACATCCACTAAGCAAGTGAAGTCAATATTTTTATTAGGCCTATAAATGCAGCCAACTAGAGTTGTATATTCATGCCCTAAATTTGAAATTTCAAGAAGAATATATTCAATTTCACTGCCATTTTTCTGTTTATGTACAAGCTTGCATTTAAGTCTTGTGCTGACATAGATAGCAACACCACCAGCATGACTAATACGATCAGAACGAAAGACATTATAACCATCACAAACAATTAACGAGTCACATAAATCATGAACAAACCACGTTTCTGACAAACATATAATATCAACATTAGAATTGACAAAGAGATATCTAAATTCTTCCATTTTATTTAAGAGACTTTGAGCATTTATATGACATATAAGTAGACCATCATTTTGCTTTGCAAGTATTCTGATCATTGAATAGCTGTTCAATTTGGATGGATTTAGATTCAATTGCATGATAATATGGGATGCAGTTTTGGAAATAAAAATAAAACCATCAGTCGCACACCAGTTTGAATAAGAGCTTTAAAAAACACACACTAAGGTAAAGACAAACAAATAAGAGAGAAACGAAAAGCTTACTTGTAGCAGATAACAAACAAAGAAACTTATAAAGAAAGTTATAATAAGAGATTAAGTTACTAGCGAAAACGATCATTAGTCGCAGAAACCACTGCAGAAGAGCTTCCAGCTTGCATGCTTATAAGCTTTTGCATGTTATCATCTGTCCCGCTCCGTTTGACGTGAACTAACGCACGACGGCAAAAAACTGCTGATAAAAGCTTTTGCCTCTTCATCTGCATTGCTTCTTTATAAATTAGATAATTCCTTACTAAGCTGCTCATTAAGGTTTATTGGGACATCCACACGTGTTTCAAAACCTAACATATGCAGAGACAGTTGAGCTTTGTGTGTCCGACGGTAATCAGCAGCAGCTCGCTGAACGTTTATTTTATCTCGTAGATTATCAAATTTAATCAATATTACGGGGTCAACAACTGTGTTAGAACCTGCACGTTGTTTGACTCTGTAAATCTCCTTGAGTCTGGGCGCCGGAGTGAACCCCAAAGGAGTTAAATATTGTAAGAAGCTGCTCACCCTCGACAACCGGCACTCCGTGTAGCCGCACATCATTTGCTGCACTAGCGTTAGCTTGTTGGGCTATTTTGGCCTCCAAAATCTCGACACGAGCCTGAAGTGCAGCTGACTCAGGAGTAGACTGCTCCAACTTACAAACGCGCTGCACAAGGTTTTGGAGCTCATTTCCAAGACCATTCAACTTATCCTGTAACACGGCCATCAAGTTTTCCTCATACTCCTTCATTTTTGTTTCGATAAGTGCAGCTTGTTCATCAAATTTTCTTTTGATCGGCTGGGTAAGCGCAGCCAGATCACTCCCTTTGCCAACCTTCAGCCTTCCAGCAGAGTTATAACGCAAGCGCTTCGGTATCGGTGTCATGATATGTTGTATAGTGTTATTGAGTGATTTCGCGTGACCGCCTGTTATTGTGTGTTGTTCGGCGCGTTGTTACTCGTATGTGTATATTAAAATATACGAAGAAGTTGCAGTTTGGTTGTGTTTTTGCTCAAATTTGCTTATTTCGCGTTTAAATTAAATAAACAAGCAAATGGTTAACTTCACGACTATTTGCAATGAGTTTAAGTAATGCAGATTTAATGTATCCTTTTTTAGGTATTTATTCACGAATATAACAATAAATTAAACAATTTTGTGGAGCACAGAAAAAATGCGTATTGGTTTGAGTAGAGTTGCCAGGTTTCTCAATTGGGAAGTTCATTTGGCATGGGATGTCCAGGAAGCTGCGTATTTCGTCATTAGAAGCTGCGTCGCTGTATTGGAAAGGGGTAAATGTCCCTTCTAAGTGCGCAGTAAAATTTTGAGCTTTTTGCTCGCTAGAGCAGCACCATGAGCCACTGGCACTTGTATCGGGTGACAACTGATAGTAGGCCTTCTTTTCTCCCTTGTTGCCAGGCAAAGGTTATTTGCGTTATTTGTGTCTTATTCGCCTTTTTCCTGGATTTCCAGCATTATTTCGCCAGACCAGTTATGTCTGTCCTTTTGGGTATGCCATGTGCTTGCCTCGATGATAATGTGGCAATGCTGGCAGCGTTGTGTATATGCCTAGTTAGTGCTTCAGCAGCATCATCAATGTCATTGCCAGAATGAGGGGGTATGTTTTGTAGTTTGCAGAATTGGTGAATTTACCAAGTATACGATGAGGTTTGACGGCGGCCAATATGGGCATGTTCACCTACAATAGCCCAGCATTGCGGTCAGACTGTAGGTCCGCACAGATGGTCGTGCGGATTTATTTTTGGTGTTTGTAAGCCTGGATCTCCACCAGCTGCTCTTGGCATTAAAGTTCTCCTCCAGCGATAAATTTGGGGCCCAATCGGAAAGCTACTTGCTCAAACATTCCATGGGTTATGTTATGCTGTGGAGGGAAGTACAGCACTGCTAGCTGTATATCTCCCTGTGGATCTGTAAAATAAAAGCTTGCACCCAGGGAAGCTGGATAGGATCGAGTTCAGAGTGTGAGATAACCGACTTGATGAGTATAGCAGAGCCACCTCTAGCAGCGCCACGGAGTAGGTTACAAACTATAAGCTCGTATCCTGGTATGTTAAAGATCGAGCGTTCGTTATCTGCAACAAGGATTACATCAATGTTGTTTTTATTGAGAAAATTATCGATTTCTGGCCTCCTTTGACAAAGACCGTTTGCATTCCAAATGGTGATTTTAATTTTAACTTGCATTGAGTCAGGAATGACATGAGGTTCCCAAGCATCTGCGTAAATTGTGCAGCTAGCTGCATAACCATTTGCTGAATGAGGACTTCCACTTTTCTCATTATGGGTGGTGTTTGATTGTGGCTTGGAGAGTTGAATTGGGGATGCTTTGTACCATTGTCATTGCGGAGGTGGCTGGCATAACTTACTCCATTAGTAACGTGACTGATTGGCTGGCTACCGGAGTGAACATGTGGACTTATTTTAGGATGGGGGGCGCTACGCTGAAATTGGCGTTGGGCTGCTTGCTTGTACACACGACAACCTTTCTATGACGCCATGTGGTTCATGCCGCAGTGAGCACAGCAAGCTTCGGCTTCTCTGACTTTGGAACAGTCAGTTGTATTGTGATTCTGTGCACATTTAACACAGCTCAATTGTTTGTTGCAGAACCTCTTTGTGTGCTTGAACTCTTGACATCTATGGAACTGGATGAGGTCATCAAACTTTTTTGGCGGCTCGATCGTTACCACAGCGTTGCAAAGCCTTGTCGTGCACCTTTTTGTTGATAAGAGTTGGGCTCTAAGTCAATGAAAAACAATTACATTACCACGTCGTTGCAAAGCCTTTTGATGTCGTGCACCTTTTTGTTGATAAGAGTTGGGCTCTAAGTCAATGAAAAACAATTACATTGGTGCCTTAGTGATTCTTTTCTTGGCTACAGCAATGTGGCGTATCTTATGACCTATCTTAAAGAGCTTGCTTTTTATGTGGTCCACTGAGATGGAGAAATGAATCCCTTTAAGCACTATCTTATACGCCCTATCTTCCTTCATTTGATACGAGTGGAACTCTACCTTCTTGGCAGTACACAGTCTGACCACGTTTTTTATATGAAACAACAATGACACCTTTCCATCTCTACCCGAATTGTGAGTGAAGGAGTCCTTACCAGCAGCTTCCATGCTCAACATGCCTTGTATGTTGTGTACGTTATATATGAAGATAGGGGGCGGCTTATGAATAAAAGGAGTAGGAACATGACGTCAGCAGAATTATTGTTATCGGCTAGCATAGCAAAGCGGTTCGAGCTGGTAACGTTATTTGCAACTGTTTTCTTGATAACTGAAGCTAAGGTCGGTTTTTTGATTTCTCCTTTTACCGTAGAGTCAGAGTCCGAGGAGGATTCCAATAAAGGGTGCATTCACTTGGGGTCTTTTTAATTGAATAGAGTGAGTTGATTTGCGCTTGGTTGTTGCAGTTAACCACTTGGCAGGTGTCTGCCATGAAATGGCTTGATCGACGGCCGAATTCCTATCAGAAAAATGTATGTTGTATGTCCGCATGAGCGGACGGGCTGCAGTCAGTTACAGCTCTGTTGATAACACGGCACCCTACTTTGGGCAAGTTGCTGTTTGAGCCTGAAGATGCTATTAAAGCAAAACCATTTAAAAGTTGAGCCCTATGATTCTTTGAATTTATGGCAGCTATCGACATTGTCGCATGTCTAAAACGACTTGTTTCCCAGACTGATTGTGAATTGTCTGCCACTGCTCGATATCTTCCGTCACTGCTCAGGCGACTATTGTGTCAGTGAGGTGATGAGTCTGTCCACTTCCCCACTATTATGGTCTGCCCGTAGGGCAAAAAAACCGCTTTAACACTCTTTTCTTAATGTCCGCAGTTGTGTAGCTTTTCCCGACACTGCACGCAACAGCGTCCAATGATTTTGAAGTGTTTTACTGCTACACACGTTAAAAAAGCAGTTTTTATTCAAATGAAAAATTTTCACTATTGAATTTTGTATTTTAATATGTTCTTATTAGCTTCACTTGAGGCGGAGTGAGTGAGTAAAAAAAAAGGATATATTGGGTTTCAAAGACACTTCTGGTACACTCTCATTTAGTCTAGTGGCACCCGATAGGTGCGGGTTCGGATCCCCGTGTAGTAAATTTGGTTTTTTAGTTTTTTGGTCCAATTTTGTTTTTTTTTAAATAGATTTTTTGAAATTTTTAATAGTTAATATTCAGTAATAATAATTATCTCTATAGATATAAAAGAGTTTGTCCCGATGATAATGGAAGAGCCACAGCCTAAACGAAAAGAGCTAGAAGGCTGAAATTTTCACACAATTTTCCATGCAGGTAGTGAGTGAGCACTAAGAAGGGAATTTTTATTTGGACAACTCCTTCAAGTACCTCCCATACGATTTGGAGCACTTTTTACCCATTTTAAAAAACAAATTACAATTAGGGTATTCAGTAGCTATGCTATGTGCGTAAAGTGTTATATATAATACAGTGTAGCTAGTGAGTGCACTTTTTACGTTTCTTTTGTCGTATAAGTGCTAAGTCAGCTGTTTGCCAGTTCGATGACAATACAATCGATATGGAAATTGAATTGATTAATTGTTAAACTGAAAATAATAAAATAATATAAAGCGTTTTACATCATTCTCCCGCACTCTATTTGCTTTTGTCGCTTCTGACACTTTTAAAAACATCAGTTTAGTCTTTTTAATTAATAATTAATAAAATTTACTTACTTTTACAACCAAAACTCGCCTAGTGTGACCTAATTTCACTAATTCAATAATCTCGAAAGCAGCTGTTTTTATAAATAGTCTGGCAACCACTCAATAACACATATAGTACAATAGCAGCAAACATACCCAGAGGCATGTTTGCTGTGTTAAAAATGCTTCTATGTGTTTGTTGTAAAGCTTTCATAGAACACTTTAGTACTTTACGCACATAGCATAGCTACTGAAGACCCTAAATTACAACAAGTACCCATTCCACTACTGTCGCCTGATTGTCGCACAAGCGGAGAGTTTGATCGCGAGCGAGATTACAAAAACAAAACAAATGCGCAATGACGCCTTCGCGTCGCACAAGCAAAGTCATAAAAAAAGGTTCTTACACTTGCAAAAAAAAAAACGGATTTCCGCTTCTTAATGAATAAGTGCATACACAATTAAGTGAACAATGCGCTTGAAAATAATTTTCATAATTTTATGTACATGTATCACTTCGCATAGTGCACATTTTTATACTCGATACCGAAGGTAAAGAGTATATTGGTTTTGTGCAATGTCCGTCATGGTGTCTGTCCGTCTGTCCGTCCGTATGTGTGCAAGTTTTTTCCACACCCTTCAAGCTAGGGACTTGAAACTTTCCAATTCTCTTTATCTATGGGAGAGTAAATTAAAGTGTCAAGATTGGGGTTCTACGATAACGGGGGGGCTGGCAAATCGATAAATTCGATAACTCAAAAACGATAAATCCGCATATTTCACACACCCTTACAGCTAGAACTACCAAATTTGGTAAGAAGATAGCTACTAGCAACCCCCAAAAAACTGCATCAAAAATTTTGGAGCCACGCCCCCCTCATTCCGCCCCCAGACCCCCCGCATTTTAAAGTCAAAAAAGCCTATATCTCCCACAGTTTTTGAGCTAGAGCCACCAAATTTGGTGCCAATTTAGCTGATGATGACCCCCAAAAAAACTGCACCAAAAGTTTGGATGCCACGCCCACCAATACCGCCCTAGCCGCCCCCAGATGCCCCAACGCTTCGTAAAAAACGGTAATGCGTGTATCTTCCAGAGTAGTGGAGCTAGAGCCACCAAATTTGGTAGGAAGATAGCTGGTAACGTTCCCAAAGGAACTGCATCAAAGTTTTGGAGCCACGCCCACCCATCCCGCCCCAAGCCCCCCCGCATTTAGATATCAGAAAAGCCTATATCTCCCACAGTTTTTTTAGCTAGAGTCATCAAATTTGGTGCCAAGATAGATGATGATGACCCCCCAAAAACTGCATCAAAAGTTTGGAGGCCACGCCCACCAATACCGCCCTAGCCACCCCCATCTGCCCCAACGCTTCGTCAACAACGGGAATGCGTGTATCTTCCAGAATAGTGGAGCTAAAGCCACCAAATTTGGTAGGAAGATAGCTGGCAACGACCCCCAACAATCTGCATCAAAGTTTTGGAGCCTAGCCCATCCATTCCGCCCCCCTTTCCCCACCTTATACAAACTTTTAGCTAGAGTCACCAAATTTGGTATGAAGGTAGCATTTGACATTCCACATGGATCGGCAGCAAAAATTTGAATGCCACGCCCACCCATACCGCCCCAAGCCCCATAGCCCCCCTTTCACCACCTTTTACATGCTTCGAGCTAGAGTCACTAAATTTGGTATGAAGGTAGCATTTGACATTCCACATAGATCTGCACCAAAAATTTGAATGCCACGCCCAACCATACCGACCCCAGCCCCCCTTTCCCCACTTTATACAAACTTCGAGCTAGAGTCACCAAATTTGGTATGAAGAGAGCAATTGACATCCCACATGGATCGGCAGCAGAAATTTTGAATGCCACGCCCACCCATACCGCCCCAAGCCCCATAGCCCCCCTTTCACCACCTTTTACATGCTTTGAGCTAGAGTCACCAAATTTGTTATGAAGATAGCAATTGACATCCCACATAGATCTGCAGCAAAAATTTGGATGCCACGCCCAACCATACCGCCCCCAGCCCCCCTTTCCCCACTTTATACAAACTTCGAGCTAGAGTCACCAAATTTGGTATGAAGATAGCAATTGACATCCCACATGGATGGATCAAAATTTTTAATACTGGTATCGAGTATGCCGCAGTCGGTTGCGTCCGACTGCAACGTTTCCACTTGTTTTTCTTCAAATTTGTGTGCATTTGACAATTGATTTACGACCCAAGTAGCGTTTGTTGTTGTTGTAAGTGTTGTTGCCGGGCCCGCACTGCTACTTTTTGTTGGTGTCATTGATTATTTTAAAAAAACAACAACAACATAACAAAACTTGGTGCGTCTATAAAAATTTCCCACACTAGAATATGTTATGGGGGTGGATTCGCCTACTTGCTGCTTATGGTATTTAACTTAGACAAAACGTAACACACTAACATTATTGATATATTATTGATATACAATTTCGAATAAGCAAAGGGCGTTCACATAAGCGTGTGTGTTGCTCTTATGATAATCAGATAATTTGAAATCTCGCTCCGATCATGCTCCTTTGTTGTTGCTCATTTACGTTCACTCTCTATTTTATGTGTGCGCTTTGCATGTCAATCAGAAAGTTTAATAACCCTAGCTCCTCCGCACACACACTGTATTAAAGCTAAAGGCAATATACAATTCACTTAACTGCAGCCTCTAAGATATGTTTTGCATTGATTCAGTGCGTGTGAAGAAGGTAGAAATACTACGCTCTTTGTTTGACTTGCAGAGCGCGCGCACACATAAGAGAGTTAGCCTAAATAGCCAACAACGGTGGCGCGATTTAAAAATAATTTGTCATCTAGCGCCGAACATGAAGAGCGATGCGCGAGCGAATCTGAAAACAAGTAAGAAAGTTTTAGTCGAGAAATCCCGACTAAAAGATACCCTGAGTTTTTCTTGACTTTAACTTTATTATAAAATATCTCCAGTGTTTTTTTCGTTATCGATTCCATATGTATATCGGAAACCAAACTAGTTACCGATAGTTTGAAAGTAGTTATGTTCCACATTTGAAGTCTCTAGCTCTTATAGTGCATACATACGGACGGACGGACGGACGGATAGACAGAAGGACAGACGCACATGGCTGTATCGACTCGGCTGTTGATGCTGATCAAGAATATATATACTTTATATGGGGTTGGAGATGCTTCTTTTTGCCTGTTACATACTTTTGCACAAAACAATTATACCCTTTTTTACCCATTTCAGGGTATAAAAATAACTGTGAATGCAAAAGATTTGGTGTTGCTGTTTTTATTTATAGCTTCAGGCTTATTATAAGCCGTTGTATGCACACACGAATTTGAAACAACAAGGGAGGACTAAGAGGATCGCGATTGGCTTAAGAGCATGAAAATGTGATATTGTTTTGTATATGAGATCCATTCGCATAAATAACTGTAACTCTTTCACTCTCAGGGAATTTAACAATTTTTACTTTAGTGTGCCATTTTCGTATTGCTTCATTTCATTTCTAAACGTGACATACAAGAATGAACGCACAAAATGATTGGGGTGCTTTGCCTGCTGTGGCCCTGCCACAGTACTATATGCAGCCGCTGCAGCCTCAGATTCAGCAGATGTATCAGCAGCTGCCGCAACAGAATTTTCAACCGCAGCTGTTTCAGCCGCAGCACCAGGAGCAGCTTCAGTCGCAGCAGCTGTTTCAGCCACACCGGCGGCAGCAAAAACAACAACATTTTAAGAAGGCAATGCTGCGCCAGCAACATATCGTCAACAAGCTGCACAGCCAAATTGCAAAAGTACATAAAAAATTTGAATTTATTATTAAAAAACAGCAGACAAAAGAAATACAAAACGAAAAAAAAAAATTAAAAGCATTAAAAATAGGATTACTTAATCCTGAATATAAAAATGAAATTAAAAACTTGCGTAATGAATTACAAAAAATTAATATTGCAGAAAATGAAAAATTACAAAAAAAAAAAAAATTTAAATACATATTTAAACTTTGTGTCTAAACTGCCGCCTTTTTACTTTAAATCATTCTACGTTTACCTTCAGAATGTGGGTTTTCTTAAAGACAAAGATGCTATTTTTTTGTTACTGTATGTAAATTATTTTTTTTATGTTCTTAAATTTTTAGCGTTTGCAACTCAAATTTCAGATTTTGCAACTCTTCTTTGCATAATTTTTTATTTCTAATTTCATTGCTTCGAATTTAGTTTTATTTCGCAATTCATTTTGTTTTGTTTTTTTCATTAAATAATTTCTTCTTTTATTTTATTTAAAAATTTGACTGTGCAGCGGTTTAATGTTTTGTTGCTGGCGCAGTTTTAAATGCTTTAGTTTTTGTTGTTGCTGACGATACTTTTGTTGTTGCTGTGGCTGACGCTGATGCTGCCACTGGTGTGGCTGAAACTGCTGCTGCTGGTGTAGCTTCGGCTGATAGAGCTGTTGCTGCAAAAAATCATAAAAAATACATGCAAAGAGATTTTTGAAATTTTTATTTAAATCATTATTAGAATTGTTTGAAGTAACTTTTTACATCAAAACATTTTTTGTTTAAGCCCAGGGAGAAAAGTTTCATAAGAAGACTTTTACTAAAATTGAAATCTTTCAATGTGCACTTAATGTGTTATGAAGAGTATTGTATCATTCAAACGGAAATTAAATGACCTTTCCATCGATACCATATTTTCCATAAAGTAAATTTAAGCAATGGGTAGATTTAACTTTAAGTGTAGTGTAAATACTTTTAACTACCTTTGATATGAATTTAGTACAATCAAGACGCGTACACATAAATACGTACTTATGTATGCTATGTTTTGACGATGCCGACGCCGCCGCCGCTTAAAAGGCGACGTTGCTGCTTTAGATACGGCGTTTTGTCTGCCTTTGACGCGCTCTGTAGATGTTATTGTTGCTGTTGGTGTATTTACATATTTATTTATTTACTGATAATTATGTAAAATACAACAAAGCAGCATGAACGCTGTGAACCACAAAGAAGACTTAGAACAGACAAACAACATTTATTCGACAGTAATAACAGATGACTGCAGCAGCAAATATGCAAAACGGACAAAAACGACCAACGTCGATAGAAAGTAGTGCAATTTTAAATTTATTTTTAATTTAAATGTGATGACAATGCTGTAATGTTTTTAGTGAAAAAGATGTATGTATGTATTCATAAGTGGTTGTTTTTTTTTATACTTGTTTTTGTATTTTAATTATAAAAACACAAAATGTTATGCAGGCTCCCTGAAGAAGGCTTAATATAAGCCGAAACGACGTAGGAGAAAATTGATGGGGAAATAAACAAAACACCATTAAAAAACAACATCGGCCTTTTATTCCGATACAAATTATCAACAAAAATTGTTAACAATGGGCCCAAAATCACAACACAAAAAATGTTTTGTTTTGCAAACGCACGTACAGCTGTGTTTATAACAATAGAATTGCATCACCTCAGAACATGTATCTCCGATGCATTTACGCACATTTTATAGACGAATGCTCCTCCGGTTTGTGTGATTGTTGAAAATAGGTTTTAGAGTAGCCCCAAACTTGTTTTCATCAAACCTTAAAGCTACCATATTATCTGTTCATAAAATATGCCTCCTTGCATCGGACACACATTCCACGTTGTGAGGTGCCATTTTTATAAACACAGCTGTATACATACATGCACTGCGCGACATACATAAGTACTTTGACAAAAAATATGTTTATATTTTAATTTAAGTATACGTTTTTTATACCCTTCACAAGGTATATTGACTTTGTCATGAATCTGTAACGCCTTAAAGGAATGATGGGAGACATAAACTGTATATCAAAATGATCAGGACGAGCTCAGGAATTGATTTCCGTCTGTCCGTCCGTCTGTCTGTTTCAACACAATTTCCCGTCAAACTGCTGAACCGATCTTGATGAAACTTTCACAGATTGCTTAGATCATGTCGGGTTTGTTCACTATGAAATTTCATTTCGATCGGATCATTCTACGATATAGCCACCATATAAATTTACCATATCAACACGAATTCCGGCCAAACTGCTGAACCGATCTTGATAAAACTTTCACAGATTGCTTAGATCATGTCGGGTTTGTTCACTATGAAATTTCATTTCGATCGGAGCATTCTACGATATAGCCACCATACAAATTTACCATAGCGTACCATCAATTGTTGTCTCTGTCGTGCACTTTCAAGTACCTACATGTCAATATGTTGTTTTTGTCGCACACAAACAAGTAAATGACGCTCAGGAATAAAAATATTAGCGAAAAATTACCAACAACTGCACAGAAACATAAGAGGGGGGAGTATTGATTTGGCTGTGTGAAGGGTATCATAGTCTTAGCATAGCCAAAATTAACTATGCGCCACTATGTTTTTTGGCTGTATTTATTCCTAGCATACAAACGTCAATTGATATGTTTTGAAGTTCTTAAAAACAAAATGTTAAACGGAAAAATTAGTTGCATGATAAAAACAAGTAAGAAGGTTTTAGTCGAGAAATCCCGACTAAAAGATACCCTGAGCCTGTGTAAAATGACTTGCGGAAGTGCAGTTTTTCTTGACTAAACTTTAGTATAAAATATCTATTGTGTTTCTTAACCGATTTGGATCAAATTTTCACAGAAGTTATAAATTTCTCCATAGTTTCAAATTCTATTTTTATATTCTCTTAATTCAAGGTTTTTTCGCTATCGATTTCATATCTATATCGAAAGCATGAAGAGTAATCGATAGTTTGAAATAAACTTGATCTACCTATGGCTTAGGAGAAGTTATGTTCCAAATATGAAGTCTCTAGGTCTTATAGTCTTTGAGATCGAAGCGTTAATACAAACGGACGGAGGGACAGACGCACGGACAGACGCACAGAAGGAAAGACGGTCATGGCTATATCGACTCGGCTGTTGATGCTGATCAAGAATATATATAAATAACGGGGTCGGAGATTTTTCTTTCTACATGTAACATACTTTTGCACAAAACAATTATACCTTTTTTTACCCAGGGTATACAAATAATGTAGTATTTTACTCATCGATAACTTGCAAAACAAAGTTTTCTTATATTTTGTAGCCACAGTAAGATAACAGAGAGAAGAACAAAGAAGAAAAAATATGACTGTTCATGGTACTCACTGCAAGCAGCATGCACAGCTGAGAGAATATATGCATGTCTGCATCACAAAGAGCGGCTTAAAGCTTGAACAGCGCGCGCGTCGCTCTTATGACTGCCGCTAGATATAAAATAATTTGAATGCAATCTTGGGTCTTTGTTGTTATTTACGCTCACTCTTTTGTAAATACATAAATCTTAATATCCCTATCTCCTCCGCACTCACTAAGCTAAGCTAACCCTAACTAAGATGCTGCTGTTTGCCTATTTTGCACCACCATGTATGAGCTCGGGATTTGCTGCTTAGAGGAATGACTGTAATGCTCTTTCCAACATTATGTTTTTACATACAGTGGTAAGAGAATTGGTTATGCATTTAAGTTCATATTTAATGTGAACAAGGAAAGTTAATTTTCGTTTCAGTGAATTTTTTAATATTGTTTATATTAAGGATAATAATAAAATCGAAAGTAACTTTTTGAATAAGTGAGTTTTTCAATATTCTGATTTTCGTATTATATATATACATATATACATTCCCTTAAAATTTCGTATATATATAAGTTCTTTTAAAATACGTATTTTATGATAAGTTATAATGCAATTTAATTGCTATCATTTAAATATTTAAATAACGATCAACGTATTTTAATTTCTTTTGTTGTTTTTTAAACACAAAAAATTAACTCGATTTTCGACTTAAGCAACATTTTAAATAGTTGTCTTCAATTTTGCATATTATATAATAGTTATATAGACGCTGCTTTAGTGCATTTAAAAATCAAATAAAACTAAGCAGTATGAATATTCTATTAAATTACTATAAGTTGGTATATTCAATTTTATTGAATTCTATACTTTGTATAGACGCTGTAACGTTGTACAGTGTAGTAAATTTTTGACTTATTTTGGAGTATTTATTTATTTATAATACTTACTTTAAATTACGTTGTTAATTTGTTTTTTAGTTTTTTTTTTTTCAACAAAATTAATAAGTCGATTTTAGACTTAATAACTGAAGCAACATTATATATAGTTGTCTTCTATTTTGCATATTATATAATAGTTATATAGACGCTGCTTAAGTGCATTTAAAAATCAAATAAAACTAAGCAGTCTGAATATTCTATTAAATTAACATAAGTTGGTATATTCAATTTTATTGAATTCTATGCTTACGTATAGACACTGTAACGTCGCAACAATCGTTTTACAGTGAAGTCAATTGACTCACAGCCAAATTAAAATATGTCCATTGAAACTTTAGAAACTTTAGTGGTGTTTTGGTGTCGCATTCAGTTGTTGCCATAATTGGTGATGGAGCCTGCCTTTTTAGATCTATTTCCAACCTTTTATTTGGTAGGCAAGGCTTCCATGGCACCATACGCCAAAATATTGTTGAACATGTTGTAACCAGCTGGCAAATTTTTGTTTGCGTCAGCATAAACTGAAATGAAGTGTGTTATAGCTCTTCTGAACAATATGAGTGCGCTATGTCATACTCATATACTTATGGTACTGCATGTGAGCTTCAAGCAGCAGCAGAAATTGTTGCTGTAAATTGACAAGTTTTTCAAAATGGAAATTTATTACAAGCTTTCGGAAATAATATGCATCCTGTAAAAAGATTTCGTTTTACCGGTCCATTAATGAATGGACATTTTGATGTTTATATTCCTTTAGAGGAAGTATTAACTCAAGATTCTGATACGTCAATTGAATGTATAACTGAAAATGTTAAAAATCCTGTTAAAAGACGTAGTCGATTCACCGGCAAAACAGAAAAAAAATTAAAAAAAAAAAAAAAGTTTATGTGAAAACAAGTAAGAAGGCTCTAGTCGGGAGAGCCCGACTAGAAGATACCCTGAACCCAGTTGCAATAAATATATTTAATTTTTATAAGACTTTGGTATACTGGCTTAGCTTCCATCGATTAAGTTCAATATCTCCGGTGTTTCTCAACCGATTTGGACGAAATTTTCAGAAAAGTTCTATCATTATCCATTACTTCAACCCTCATTTTTAGATTTTCCAAATTCGATATTTTATTGTTATCGATATTATGTGTATATCGGAAACCAGAATAGTTATCGATAATTTGAAGCAAACTTGTTCTGCTCATGGTGTAGGAGAACTTAAATACAAAATCAGAAGTCTCTAGCTCTTGTAGTCTCTGAGATCCACGCGTTCATACAGACAGATAGACGGACAGACGGACATGGCTATATCGTCTCGGCTGTTGATGCTGATCAAGAATATATATACTTTATAGGGTCGGAGATGCTTCCTTCTGCCTGTTACATACTTTTGCACAGAACCATTATACCCTTATTTACCCAATTTATGGGTAAAGGGTATAAAAAGCGATATCAATAGGGGTAAGCGCATAGAAGCATCAAACAGATTTCAGGTTAATAATTCTGAAGCTCATAGAGTTGCAGTGAGAAGACATCAGGCTAATAATCCCAATGCACGTCAAGAAAGGCGTTTGCGTGATTTTGAAATAGCTTACAATTCAGATAAAATTACTCAACTTGGTAGTATGAATTTGATGTGCAAACATTGTAATGCTTTAAAATGGAAAAATGTGTTTTTGGGTATATGTTGCAAGGCAGGAAAAGTTAAACCTTCACAAAATGAAAGTTTGCCTGATCCACTTTAAAGCTTAATAATTCGTGGACATCCCAAGCATGATCATTTCATTGATCGTATGAGAAAGTATAACAGCTGCTTTCAAATGACTTGTTTTGGAAGTACAAAAACTATAAATGAAAGTTGGTCAACCTATAAAGTCCAAGGACAAGTGTATCACTTGATTGGTAGTGTCCGACCTTTGCCAAATGAAGAAATGCAGTTTCTTCAAATTTATTTTGTTGGTGATGATGAAAAGGAAGCTCAACTACGTTGCAAAAATATTTCAAATTTTGATTGTAGCGTAGTAAAGGATCTTCAATGTATGTTTGATCAGCATAATCGTTATGTTAAAGATCTTAAAATGGCTCTCAATAAAATACCAACAAGTACTTGAGACTATAAATTGGTTATACATGCTGGTCAAACACCCGCTGGTGCACATTAAGGGCTTTACAATGCACCTCTATCAAGCGATGTAGCTTTAGTAATTGTTGGTCAGCAATTTGAAAAGCGCGATATTATTATTGAAGGCCATAATAATAAATTACATCGTATAAGTGAGGTGTATCGATCATACGATGCCTTACAGTACCCTTTGCTATTTCCTTATGGCGAAGATGGCTATTCAGTGGATATACCACAATGGAATCCATTATTAAAAAAGGATGAACCAAAAAAAATGATGTCTGCATTAAGCTTTTACAGCTATAAAATAATGATTCGTCAATCTGAGATAAATCATTTAATTTATTGTCGTTTGTCCCTTTTTAGTCAGTTTTTGGTTGATATGTAAGTTAACGGTGGAGCATAGTGCTAACGCTGCACACAGGCCAGCGATCCAGCGGGCCCGCCGCTGACCAGACCGAAACGCGATATCTTGCACGAGGCGCAAGATCAGCAGTTTCGTATCCGGCGCAGCGGCCGCATAGCGACAACACATGCCGTTGCATAGCGGCAGCAAGGCGACAAGCTAGGGCTTTATAAGTAAACAACTTGTATTCTTAGCTTTAGTTCTTTATCGGCTCCTCATCAAGACGCCTCGTCTGATGTGAGAATAAATCATATAATAAACCACACATTGTATTATTACTTGAACCATCGGCTGTTGTCCGATCAATATATGCAAAGCTCATTGCAAATCTGTCGCCCAACGTTTACGGAATCCACCATTAAATAAAAAATCTCAGTGCACCAGCAAACAATAATTCACAATATTGACAAATACAAACCAAAGCAGCTTATGAACATCCACAAGTGCAAACAAAACTCAGTGCGTGAACAAAACGAGATAATTCACAAAATAATAAAAAAGTACATGAAATAAGTGCATGAAATAAACAAACTATAAACATCCGCAAATGCAAACAAAAACTCAGTGCGTGAACCAAAATCATTCACAAATACTAACAATTTAAAACAGAAAGAACGCAAATAGTGCACAGAAGAAAAAACACGGAAGACACAACACCTAACTCGAAGGAAGGAAGATTCAATAGCAGCACCAGGATTGATTTTAAGAAGACAAAAACAAAAATGTAAGTGAAAATTTCATGCATAATTTTTCATCAAATCGTCATAAGTTGTCTCAGGCTTTTCAAATAAAAAGTAAAAATATTCAGCTATTAAGGCTGCTCAAAAGTTGCATTATAAATTCTTAGCGACCGAGCCAGTGTAACCCGATACGGTGCATAATTTGTAAGGCCACTATTTGGTCTTTTCATTGTCGTTATTTAGCGCACACATTGTGGCAACCAAAAGAATATCTTATTGCTTGCTATAAAAAACAAAAAAAAAAAGATTAAATAAACAAAGTGTCGACAACGCCCTATGTTTACAAACGACGAAAGCGACTCAGACAGCATTTCTGATTTATTGACTGACTTAGAAAAACTCAAGTTAGCTAACAACATGTCGAACATAGACGCAGAGACTCTTTCAAACATTATAGGAGCAGCAGTAACCGCTGCACTCGACGTACAGAGAAAAGAGTTTAACGAAACAGTTCAGCAACTCGCGAACAGTGTTAAACAAGTATCAGTAAGCGAGCCGGTTGTCAAAACTTTTGTAGATGTTACTTGTACAAATACAACAGGCAACGAACCACTCGACGCCGTTAAATCTCTACCCGAGTTTAACGGAATACAGGAAGACTATGTCTCCTGGCGTCAAGCGGCCACAGCCGCTTATAAGCTTTTCAAAAATCACCAAGGTAGCACCAGCCATTATCAGGCGGTGATCATAATCAGAAACAAAATTAGGGGCGTGGCAAACCGCACACTCTCATCTTTCAACACCAAACTTAATTTCGAAGCCATCATTGAAAGGCTAGACTTCACATACGCAGATAAACGCCCTGCACACCTTATTGAGCAAGAATTAACAACTCTTAGGCAGGGTAACATGAATCTTTTAGAGTTTTATGATGAGATTGAGAAAAAGCTCGCTCTCCTCACAAATAAATCTATAATGTCATATGACACAACGATAGCTAATCATATGAATGAGAAGTATCGTGCAGACGCATTGCGTGTCTTTATATCGGGACTCAGAAAGAACCTTACCGATGTATTATTCTCAGCCCAACCAAAAAGTTTGCCAGCCGCCCTCGCTATGGCACAAGAAATTGAAGCCAACCACGAGAGGTACAACTTTGCGGCAAATTATGCAAGAAGTCTCGAGGAGAGAGAAAAACGGCAACAAGCCGAGCCAAAAGATAGGGGGCCTTACAGAGGCCAGGGTAAAAACCCACACTTCAAAAGGGACAGCCCTAACCAACCCCAAAACAAGCCTCGGGAAAACGACCGAGTAGAACCAATGGAGGTAGACCCTTCATCATCCAAGTTTAGGCAACAGACAAACTTTCAGCGGCAAGGTCAAAATCAAAACCAACAATCTGCCCGCACAAACCTTAACCGTGCAAAACGGGCAAATAGTACAGAAAGGCAATCAGACCAAAGACGCCAAAGAGTCAACCACCTTGCGCAAGACGACTCGCAAGAGGCGGAACAAGCTTATGAAATCATAACCAACGCCGCAGTTGCTGACATCGAAGAATGTGCCCAAGACGATTACGTTTGCGACACTGTTCATTTTTTAGAGGACAGTCCCTGCTCGCGTTCATCGAACGCAAAGTCGCAGGGCAAACACTAAAACTCTTGCTTGACACAGGGGCTTCAAAAAACTACGTTCGATCTACCCTAGAGCTAGATCACAAGCTTCCTGTAAAAGAACTTTTCGATATCGGTACCATCCACGGGTCTAGCGATATCACGCATAAATACATTTTCAAAATTTTCGGACTTGAGAGTCCATTTTTCCTGCTACCAGGACTCACAAACTTTGATGGCATTATTGGCTTAGATTTTATACGCGAAGCCGGTATATTGCTCGATTTCCCTCAGGGCAAAATTTTTAAGAAAGACGGTTCATACGAAGAGACCGTCCAATTTGTAAAATGTAAAAATGTTAACTTTACAGAAATCGGAGAGCTACAAGTTCCCGCACATGTCAGACAAGAATTTATTACAATGCTAAAGAGCAATGTCAAAGCTTTCGCAGAACCAAATGAGTTACTGCCATTTAATACATCAGTTGTCGGAACTATTCGGACTGAAGATAACGAACCGGTTTACTCCAAGCTGTACCCATTTCCAATGGGCGCAGCAGATTTTGTCATAAAAGAGATAAAAGACCTCTTAAAGAACGGAATAATCCGCCCTTCTAAGTCACCCTATAATAACCCCATTTGGGTCGTTAACAAAAAGGGAGTTGACGACTCAGGAGCCCGAAAAAAAAGATTGGTTATCGATTTCAGAAAGCTCAACCAAAAAACTATCGCCGATAGATACCCCATGCCAAGTATTGCTATGATATTAGCAAACTTAGGGAAGGCCAGATTTTTTACAACACTGGACCTTAAATCTGGTTATCACCAGATCACCTTAGCAGAACAAGACCGTGAAAAGACGTCTTTTTCTGTTAACGGGGGAAAATACGAGTTCTGCCGACTGCCGTTCGGCCTAAAGAACGCAGGAAGTATTTTCCAGAGAGCAATTGATGACGTGCTACGAGAGCACATTGGCAAGACTTGTTATGTCTATGTCGATGATGTCATCATCTTCTCAAAAAACGAAAAGGACCACGTTCAAGACGTAGGCCAGATCTTAAGATGCCTTCATGAAGCAAATATGAAGGTCTCAAAAGAAAAATCACACTTCTTCAAAGAAAGTGTAGAATACTTGGGATTCATCGTGTCCAGTAGCGGCACAAAGACCAGTCCCGACAAAGTAAAAGCAATAAAAGAATTTGCTCAGCCGACAAATCTCTTCGCAGTTCGCTCGTTCTTCGGATTGGCTAACTACTATAGGTGTTTCATAAAAGACTTTGCCTCAATCGCAAAGCCGTTATCCGATATCCTAAAAGGGGAAAACGGGAAAGTTAGTAAACAAACTTCCAAAAAAATACCCATTGCCTTAAACGAAACACAGTACCAGACCTTTGACAAGCTCAGAAATATTCTGGCTTCTGAAGAAATAATTCTTCACTACCCTGACTTTAAAAAACCCTTTGATCTTACAACGGACGCCTCGTCCTCAGGCATAGGAGCTGTATTGTCCCAAGGCGGGAGACCCATTACCATGATCTCTAGGACCTTGAAAGATAGAGAAGCAAATTACGCAACAAACGAAAGAGAGTTGCTAGCGATAGTATGGGCCTTAAACACCCTGCGCCACTACCTGTATGGGGTCAACAACCTTAACATTTACACAGACCACCAGCCCTTAACATTCGCGGTATCTGACAAAAATCCCAACGCAAAAATTAAACGTTGGAAAGCCTTCATAGACGAACACGACGCCAAAATTTTTTACAAGCCCGGAAAAGAAAACCATGTGGCTGATGCCTTGTCCAGGCAAAATATAAACGCTCTAGAAAATCCTCCTCAGTCAGACGCAGCCACAATACATAGCGAGGAATCACTTACCCACACGATCGAGTCAACCGACAAGCCGGTTAACTGTTTCCGAAACCAAATTATTCTAGAGGAAGCTGACAATCCTTCCAAGAGGACCTTCATACTCTTCGGAGAAAAAACTCGACATTTAATCAACTTCAGTAACTGGGATTCAATCATTGACACAGTAAAAGATGTGGTGAAACCCAATGTTGTAAACGCAATACATTGCGAGCTCCCCGTCCTTGGCCGCATACAACATGCCATAGTTGAAACATTCCCTTCAACAACATTTTGGTTCTGCAAGAACAGAGTAATGGACGTATTTAACAAAAATGAGCAAAAAGAAGTTGTTACCATTGAGCACAACCGTGCTCACAGAGCAGCGCAAGAGAATGTAAAACAAATTTTGCGCGACTACTATTTCCCAAAAATGAACAAATTAGCTACCGAGGTAGCCACAGCATGCAGGATTTGTGCGCGATCAAAATACGATCGCCACCCTAAAAAGCAGGAACTCGGTGTCACACCGATCCCTTCCTATGCTGGAGAAACAGTACATATAGATATTTACTCCACCGCAGGGAAACATTTTCTGACAGCAATTGATAAATTTTCCAAATTCGCAATAGTGCAACCAATTGCTTCACGCACAATTCTGGACATAAAGAGCCCCCTTTTACAAATTATAAACTTCTTCCCAAAAGTTAAAACAATCTACTGCGATAATGAGGCAGCCTTTAACTCAGAAACAATCAAGTCCATGCTGAGAAATTTTTACAATATAGAAGTCGTATGTTGTCCGCCGCTGCACAGCACATCAAATGGTCAAGTGGAGCGTTTCCACAGTACTTTGGGTGACATGGCAAGATGTCTTACAGAGGAAAGAGGTATTACCGATATAATAGATTTAATTCTACAAACAACAATAGAATATAACCGGTCAATCCACTCAGTAACAGACAAAACACCCATCAAGGTAATCCATTCGGCTCCCCCAGAATTAGAAGAGGACATACGGAACAGACTCAGTAAGGCACAAGAAACGCAGCTAGAAAGAAACAACCCAGCTAGGCAGAACAGAGTGTTCGAGGTAGGAGAAAGGGTATTGGTAAAAACTAATAGAAGGATAGGGAACAAGATCACCCCCTTGTATGTAGAAGAACGCATACAAGCTGATTTGGGGACAACTGTTCTCATTAACGGGAGGACGGTTCACAAGGATAACCTGCGAAAAAGCCCAAACACCAATCCCCAAAAAAAAAAAAAAAAAAATAAAAATAATAAAAAAAAATAATAAATAAAAAAATCATACAAAAAAATAAAAAATTTTTATTACAAAAAAAAAAACCACAAAAATATAAAATTAAAGTAAGACCATTTTTATTTTTCGCTCGATTAGGTATCTTTTCATTTTATTGTGGGTTACAATGACGACCGCCAAACTAACAGACTACACACACTCTAATTACATACCGATACTCGACGGGACTGCCATACTCTGGAACGAGACAAACTACCTACGCCACTCGACGAACCTCACCGAATACGACGGACTAGTACGAGAAACTGCGGACATGACAAACTTATTTCCCCAATCACACATGAGGAAGATACTCGACGCGGACGTCGGACACTTGACAACACTATTATCGACACTGGACGTGCATCACCGACATGCAAGAAGCTTAAACTTCTTAGGCTCTGCGCTAAAGGTGATAGCAGGGACGCCGGACTTTGACGACTTACAGGAGACGCGACAAACAGAAGCAGAATTAATAAGAGAAAACAATAGACAAATTGTAATTAACACAAAAACTCAAGAACAGATAAATAGTTTAACAGCTACAGTCAATGAAATTTTAAAGTTCACAAAAAAACAAGAAATCGATACGTCACATTTATACGAAACACTCCTAGCAAGGAATAGGATACTTACCTTACAACTAGAAAATTTAATTATCGCAATAGCACTGGCCGGCATAAACCTTACTAACCCCGCAATAATAAACAATGACGATTTGAAAATAATTCTGCGTGAAAGTTTCACGGGCGTTAATGTAGCCCAAATAATGAGCGTATCTAAGGTTAAGGTTTTAGCAGATAGCAATTCCATTCATTTATCATTAAATATCCTAAACCTAAGTTAGTCTGTAATAAAGTTATTGTTTACCCTGTCGCTCACCGCGGGATAATCCTGCAACTACCAGAAAACGCAGTAGCGGAGTGCAACGACAAGATAGTGGCACTGCAATCCTGCAGCGCCTCAACAACAATGGCTTTCTGCAGGGAGGCATCCGGTCCTACTTGCGCACAACAACTACACTCCGGTTGGACAGCGCACTGCAACACCCAGCCGAACCACCTGGCCCCAGTAGAGGCGATAGACGAAGGAGTAGTCATCATCAACGATAGCCCAGCCAGGGTAAGCCTCGATGAGGGACCAGAAATCAACATCAACGGCACTTACCTACTAACTTTCAACGAGGTGGCACACATAAACGGAAGAAGGTTTACCAACTATAACGGCAACCCCAAAAAAATTCCCAGTTCAGCAGCTTCGCCATCGCTCAACATAATTGAGCACCAAAACCTACTAAGCATGCCACTTCTTCATCAAATGAGCATCGAAAACTTGAGGCACATCGGCGTGCTACGGTCGCAGATGAAAACCAGGCCCATAGTAGCGTCTACAGTTGGTCTGATGCTGTGCGCCACGGCTGTCCTTATATCGTTATTTATCCGTTACAAGAGAAGGAGTCAACAGAAAGCAGCGATTCGTAACGTGATAAAAGAGCTTACTGTGACCGAGGACGGTCCCAACTTGAAGGGGAGAGTAGTTAACGGTGGAGCATAGTGCTAACGCTGCACACAGGCCAGCGATCCAGCGGGCCCGCCGCTGACCAGACCGAAACGCGATATCTTGCACGAGGCGCAAGATCAGCAGTTTCGTATCCGGCGCAGCGGCCGCATAGCGACAACACATGCCGTTGCATAGCGGCAGCAAAGCGACAAGCTAGGGCTTTATAAGTAAACAACTTGTATTCTTAGCTTTAGTTTTTTATCGGCTCCTCATCAAGACGCCTCGTCTGATGTGAGAATAAATCATATAATAAACCACACATTGTATTATTACTTGAACCATCGGCTGTTGTCCGATCAATATATGCAAAGCTAATTGCAAAACTTGTATGCTAAAGTTGAAACAGAAAGGTTAAATTATATTCGCTACAATCAAGCGAAACTCAGAGCAGATAGCTATATACATCTACAAGATGCAATAGGCCAACAAGATGTTGGCGCAGCTCAACTTGGTCAGATGGTAGTTTTACCATATTTTTTAACAAGCTCTGCACGATATATGCATGAAAAGACTCAAGATGCTATGACATATGTTCGCGATTATGGGCGACCAGATCTTTTCATAACATTCACATGCAATCCACAATGGAATGACATCAAAAGTGTTTTATTACCGGTTCAAAAACCACATGAACGTCACGATATTATAGCTCGAGTTTTTCATTTAAAATTTAAAGCTTTAATGTCACTATTGACAAAGGTTCTTTGTTTGGAAGCGTGCAATGTTTCATGTACTCTGTGGAATGGCAAAAGCGAGGTTTACCACATATACATATTCTACTTTGGTTAGAAAATAAAATAAGACCAGATAAAATCGATAAAATCATATCTGTGCCGAAATACCAAACGCAGATGAGGATCCTTTGTTATTCAACATTGTTAAGTCAAATATGATTCATGGTCCTTGCGGTGCATTTAATAATAAGTCGCCATGCATGAAAAATGGAAAATGTACCAAAAGGTTTCCTCGACAATTACTTAAAGAAACTGTGACTGGAAAAGATAGAAGAAGATGCTTGTAATGCAATTAATATAAATGGTAATTGCATAGATAATCAAGGGGGCTCTGTCTTATAACTGTAAACTATTGAGAACATTTCAGTTTATTTCAAACTATCGATAACTAATCTGGTTTCCGATGTACATATGGGATCGATAACGAAAAAATCTCGAATTAAGAAAATGTAAAAATAGGAGTAAGAACTATGTATAACTTTATAAATTCTGTGAAAATTATTGATCCAAATCGGTTAAAAAACACCGTAGATATTTTATATTAAAATGAAGTCAAGAAAAAATCACTACTACAAGTCATTTTAATACACGGGTTCAGGGTATCTTTTAGTCTGGATTTCTCAACTAAAGCCTTCTTACTTGTTTTCAGATTCGCTCATTCTCGTGTTGTGCTGACAGTCGGCAATTCAACACCTGCATCATGAATTGAGCGCTGTTGGTCCCAAACCCAAAGAGGCATTTTAAAACTTGAACACGCTTGCGCATCGCTCTTCATGTTCGGCGCTAGATGACAAATTATTTTTAAATCTCGCTCCGATCATGCGCCTTCGTTGTTGGCTATTTCGGCTAACTCTCTTATGTATGCGCGCGCTCTGCAAGTCAAACAAAGAGCGTAGTATTTCTACCTTCTTCACACGCACTGAATCAATGCAAAACATATCTAAGAGGCTGCAGTTAAGTGAATTGTATATTGCCTTTAGCTTTAATACAGTGTGTGTGCGGAGGAGCTAGGGTTATTAAACTTTATGATTGACATGCAAAGCGCGCACATAAAATAGAGAGTGAACGTAAATGAGCAACAACAAAGGAGCATGATCGGAGCGAGATTTCAAATTATCTGATTATCAGAAGAGCAACACACGCGCTTATGTGAACGCCCTTTGCTTATTCGAAATTGTATATCAGTAGTAGGGAACTGCCGGTTCTGGAACAGGATGTAGCTGTCACTTTTATTACCCCCAATCATAATTTATTACCCCACTTGAGAATCATCGATCCCTTTTTTACACTTTTATTACCCACTTGAGAATCAGTGATCATAGAATCTAGTCTCAAGTGTATTCATGTTTTAAGTGCATTGCCTTGCACACATACAAGCGGGCAACAGTATCCATTGTTTTTTGTCAAAAGCAGCAACATAACAACATTCAAGTGGGTTATTTGATCATACGATCTGGTGTCAAGGATGCGCCTGTTTCACGAGCAAGCCATAAACATTGAGCATAGTTATTGGGAAAATCAGTTTTGGCTATTTAACCATTTATTATTAGAGTCAAATACAGGCTAAGCCACAGCATGCATTGTTTTTTGTAAAGAGCAGTAACAGTAAAAACATTTAAGTGGGTTATATAATCATAGGATCTGGTGTCAAGGATGGGCCTGTTTAACGAGCAAGCCAAAATCATAGATGGCATTCTTAAAGACAACAACAACAAGATTCTTGAGAAGCATGATCAAAGGATATGGAGTCAATTGTGCGCCTCTTTGACGTGCTTGGCATTGTAAACCTGTTTATGGTCATGAGGTGCAGTGTGCAAAGGAAGAAAGGATAGCGAATAGAGAAAAGCGAGCGCTTGTTCGATGTACATTGCATTGTTATGGTCAACAGCAACAACAACTACAACCTTCGTGTGGGGCTCTTTGAACAAGGGATGGAAATTGTCTTACGCAGCAGCAGCAGCAGCAAGGTCAATACGTTGAGCTTTATGGCTGTGATAATGACAGGATCAGTTTTAGCTATTTAGCCAATTAGTGTTAGAGTCAAGTATGCTACTGTTTTAAATACATTGCTCTGCACACGTACATTGTTATTGTCAACAGCAACAACAACAACCTTCGTGGGGGGTTATGTGTGCAAGGATGGGAATTTTCTTACGCAGCAGCAGCAGCAGCAAGATCAACACATTGTTTTCAAACAAGAGTATTGATAATTGTACATTTAGATTATAAAGCGTTAGAGGGAGAAGGTGTAAAGGGGGCGTGTTAGAGGGAGAAGGTGTAGAGTGGGAAAGGATAGAGTGGGAAAGTGTTAGAGGGAGAAGGTGTTAGAGAAGGAAAGAGTTAGAGGGGGAAAGTGTTAGAAGAGACGTGTGTAAGAAGCGGAAGATTTAGAGAGAGAAAGTGTTAGAGGGAGGAAGACTTAGAGACAAGTTAGTGCATGCTTGAAGTGTGCTAGTCAAAGGTCAAGTACATTAGTTGGCTAATGTGTTATAGGTATCACCGTCCGTGAGGATCAGTGAGCAAAGTACATTGCCTATGAAACTTTTAAGTGCTAGATTCAAGTGTGCAAAGATTTCTTAGCTACGAATAAGTAGATAAGAGAGAGTCGAGAGGGCGCCTGTTTGACGTGCGTTGCCTTCCACACCTGCAAGCAAATCATAAGCAATAAATGTTTATGCTTGTGAAAACCAGTGATCAAAGGATAAAAGGATTGAGTTAAGATTGTGCGTGTATGAAGTACGCTAGTCAAAGGGCAGTACATTCGTAGGCCGCATTGTTATGATCAAAAGCAACACCAATAACAACAAGAACAACAACATTCGTGAGTGTTATGAAGGCAAGGGATGGGAATTTTTTTCGCAGCAGCAGCAGCAAGATCAACACATTATTTTTAAACCAGAGTATTAAGACTTGCAGATTTAGTTTGAAATATTATAGGGGGAAGTTGTAAGAGGAAGAAAGTGTTAGAGGGAGAAAGAGAGAGTTGGTATTAAGAGTAAGTGTTAGTGGGGGAAAGTGTTACAGGGAAAGTGATCCTGCTTGTATTATTATATTAAAACACGCTCCCTTATGCGATTCTATACACGAGCGTCTATGAAATGCAGGTGGTATGTTAATTTATTGTCCCTCCTTCTAACGCACACCCAATTTGCATATATCTTTTTTGATTATTGCACTGACTTCTGTTACTTTAATTGAGATAATTAGTATAACTTTTTAATAAACCAATAAAGATTTTTTAAACTGGTGTACTTTGTTAATAAACTATCAAATTATGTTTTTCTTATGGGTATGTTTTAATTTTATTTAATATATTTTTTTTATTTAGATTTTTGCAGTATGTTAAATTTGAGATTTATATTAAGCTTGTTCCGTTAAGGGATTTAGCAAACACAAACACCGATTATTTAGATAATAACATATAGTTATAGCCGGTAGAACACACAATTCATACTCCGTGATTTTGTTTCGGCTTTATAAACAGATTTTTTTAAGTCAATATTATAAGCATAAGTTCTAGTACTCACTATATACATATCTAAAATGCTTTATGTTGTCATTATTTGAAAGCATGAAATAAGTTCGTGTAGGTGGTATAATAAATCATGTTTGAACAAAATAATTTTGATCTTAATATTTATACTTCATCGTTTATTGAGATTATTATTATTTTTTTTTTTAATTCATTCCCAATAAATTGGATTCCGTTCTATCTCAGTAATTTATTTTGCTTATACATTCTTTAAATTCTTAAGGTAATCTTTTAGGTTTATCAAATAATCTTTTCCTTAACTTACCCCTGCTCGCTATAAGATTTTCATCAAATGACACTTTTATATTTAAGATATCCGTCAAATATTTATATACTCAACTAAAACTATTTCATCAAACTCACATATTAAATCAATTTCTAAAATAAAGAAAATTAAAACAGTAAGATGTTCTTAGCAGCTTGAGTTTTTTTTTATAAACGGGTTTTACTGTACTCTTTCCCAGTATGCTACTTACGATAAAAATGTATAAAGAATGTGTTTTGTACTCATTTACAGACTTCAAAAATTCTTCTATTGATGTTGTCTGATACTCTATCTTAATTTGTGTTATATTTAATCGTTATCTTCAACTTAGTATTCTTCTGATTTTTAAACATTTTATGTTACGTAGTTAGCTATTTTGATTAGGCTTTACGCTTAAAACAAGATAGACTGTATTATTGTCCTTAACAAGTTAACTTAATTTTAACAGTTAAATCGATTAGACATTGATTTTTCACTTTATAATTGATTGCTTTAATATATTTCAACTGTCAACCTATGTACATTTCTACTTTTTTAGTGATTATGTTAGATTTTTATATTTCCAAACTCATTGCTTGAACTTACAAAATTTCGTTACTAATTTCTTATAATTGATAGATGGTAATATTTTATTTCATTATTCTCCCCATTTTTCTTGCGTGAGTCTTGCACTGTTTCGAAAAGTATGAATACGTTAGGTACTTCAATTTAAGGGTAGGTATTACTACTACTCTCCTAACTGTGATAGTTGCAGTTTGTTACATCTTACTTCCATTTTTTCTTCTTGTTTTATTTTATTTATTGTTTATTATTTTTTGTAGGTGCTTTATTAATTCAATGAGAACAAACCTTTTTGTTCTAGATGCCATGTTATTAGGGCGTATTTGTTCATTTAATTATTATAATTATTTCTTAAGGAGACTTATTTTCTTTAGTGCTCAAAACTTATTGTTGCTAAAGGATTTATTTTTGCTTGATCTGAGTTATTTATTTAATTCATGAAACCATTGTATTGTGTTTTATTCTTCTTGAACCTTTGCATTAATCTTGAATTTGGATGGCAAACTAAGGTTGTGATGTACTAAAGCTCGAGATGACTTGAGAGTCGGTATGTTGCAAAACGGGCGGTAGAGTACTTAAAATTTTTAATTGTAGTGTGTTTTTAAAATAATGTACTTTAACTATCACCGGATTGGTTTATACCCACTAAATATTGGTATTTTCGGTTTTTTCTTCCTTTGTATTAGTCGTTTTATACACCCTAGCTCTTGATCCTGTTTTTTGATTTTAGATTAGGGTTTGATTTTATTGCATACTGATTGTGGAGAAGGCTCCAAATAATAAGATTTGGTTTAATAATTGTATAGTAAGATTTACTTTTCTTTTTTATGTTGGTAAAGCAATAGTTGTATGTTAAACTAATAAAAAGAGCGCAAGCAAGTCATTTACAATAATTTTCACTAACTTAGGATTCATGGTCTTAAGACCGTTTAGACTTCAAGTAGTAAGTAGTAAGTAGTTTTGCTAGACTATATTCTATTATGATTCTTGTGGGTTATAATTCGTACATTGAAAGAGCGAGATAAAGCTGTTCCTGTTTAGGTCCACAATCTATTTTCTTGGTCCATTTTCCTTTACACATAATACGGCAGGGAGTAAGATTTAAAAGTAGTATGTCATTCCATTCTAATAATATTTGTATATTGTTTTTATTATTTTGCTATTTAATTTTTATTTTATTCTTTTATGTTATTTGACTTTATATATTGCCTTTAAATTTAAGGGTTTTGCCTCTCAATTTTTGAACCGAGTCATAGTATTTTTTTTTTTTTTCTGTGCTGCATAATCGAAAGCATGCTTAATCCTAGATATGTTTATTCTTAATCAATATGTAGATCAACACCGTAGACTTTCAAGTACTATATGTCTGTCTCTATATTTTATCAGCTTTTAGGTATTGAGATTAAATTTTGCTCAGAATCTTATCGCTGACTTAAACACATGAGTGTTACAACTTTCACACTTAAGGAACATCAGATCTTTTCGTTTCAAAGTGTTTACTATTTGACGCTTTTAAGAACAATTTGCTTGCCTGAGCTAGGTAGGTTATACAGTTAAAACAATTAGTGGAAAGACGGAACTGTCTTATAGAATTTCTTCAACATTATTAGTTGGTTCTTTCCGTTTCGCATTTTATCACGCACTTTGAAATTATTATATTACTTAATGGAATGTGCTCTATGTTCCTGATTGTTTGCTGATTATTTTTGTTAATTATTATTTTGTTTATTTATTTCTTTTGCATCTTATATAGTATTTTTCCTTATGTTTCTTTTTTATTGCGCTCCACTTCTAAACTTACTTTAATAATTTTCGATGTTTCCTACAATTTATATTCAAATGCAAACGGAAGCCAATTAATCTATAAAACTGATGGTAGGGAATAGTTGTGATTATTTTTCATTTAAAAATAAAAGTAGGCTGTTATACGGGTACACAAAATATTTACTTATATTAAATTAAAAGTACTGTCACTGTTTACGGCAGCCTGGCATCCTAAAAGACTCAATCGCTCACCATCATCACTTGACACCCCACCCTCCCATACGACGAAGCGATCCTCACCTGGACCATCAATCGTACACACATAATTAACTTTTACCTAGATAATGTACGGTTTGCATGTAGGCGCCTTATTTGAATAGTATTTCATTGTTCTACTCTGTACCGATTTTGGATCCCCTGATTTATATTATTTCCAGCTACTTTCCAAGGCTCACACCTTTAACTTTTAACACACCAGCCCACAAAACATATAATTTGGATATAAAAACATTAGACAACGACATCAAGCACCAAGAGCTATTAAAAAAATTTATAAAGTATTCGGAGGAAATTTGATCGAACAATGTAACACCCAAAATATTTATTATGGTTTACATTAAATCGTGAAGTCATAGTCGAGTCTACTACGTACTTCACATTTTTCCATGAGTTGTTCCCATCTAAAACCCCTATCAATTTATCCGTTTTTTCTTATTATTTTTTCAACCAAGTAAGTGCGTACCTGTTTTTTCAATTTTATCTCTCTAGAAAATGTCTGTAAGTTCGGTAGCCTCACAGTCATTCAATATGTTTGTTATAGGGATTTTGTATTGTATTTCTATTATTGTACATTTTAAGTTTTCCGGTTTGGTGAGTAGCTCTTCTCAATTAAGTATTATGTTTGCTTATACACACATAATCATTTACTTAGATTTTTGTCTGACTAATAAAAATGTCTTCAAATCTTTTAAAAATTTAAGGATTTACTTTTATGTATGGAATTTTAGCTGTCCTATTATATCGCTGATTGTTCTAACTAAACAATTGATTGAACACTACCTCCATAATGTCTTTTAAACGTATCTTTGATTGAGTTTTCGATAATAACTTCTTATTAATTTTTTTAGATCGTACCCGAGTCACGTAAATATTGCAGGGTACGTAAAAATTAGCACGCAAACAAGATTGAGGGCAGAGACACTCCTAAAAGGCTTTGAGCCGAAGTGTGACGTAGAAAAAGGTACAATAAGGTAGGAGCTAACGAACAGCGAGAGTCTTTAGATGGAAGCGAGCTGAACGAAGACATCTGATCTCAGACAAGACAAATGTTTATCGGGAGAAAGAATCCTCCTTTCACATTATAGTAGTATGCGTAGCCTTAGCAAGGAAAAAATTGTATTGTCTTAGAACAACATATCAACCGTATTAAAGGCTAAGAAACCCTCAACTCATCATAAATACTTGATCTCGTACAGTTTCCATGTCCGGTGGAAGAGTCATAGAACTAGAAGGGGGCACAACAGACCTCTCAGCTACCAAATCATTCATCGACGATTAAGGTTTATACAGGCAGGAGACATATTATTCTATTATTGATTCCTCTTTATGTTTATTTTTTTTTTATTAAAAATTTGTTACTATTCTACTGACTTTTATTGATTTTTTATTAATTTTTTATTATCTTGTCGGAAATTTAATTTCCGTTTGTTTTTCTTCACAAAGTAGTTTACATCTGTCAGCAATGTCAATTCGTGATTTTTTTTCTAAAAAATTTTTGAGATTCGAATTTTTTTTTTTAAGAGTGCTTTCAATTTTTTTCACTTAAAGCCAACAAAAGTACTGACGCAATACTGCTGCGTTTGTACTATAACTTTAATTTAACATTTAAATGAAAGAACAAGTCCACAATCGTGGCGATTAAAAACCGGGACTTAAAAGTACGCTGTTGAACAGAGTAAAGTACTCCTTGCAAAGTGAGGCAGCGGTGGCCATTTGACGCTTCCAGGCAAATATTTTCTCTTTCAACTCCAATTCTAGAACTCATACAATAACCTTGAAAAGAGGTAAGCCCAAAATACATGGAACTGGTGGCAGTTTTGCTGTTAAAAACACGTCTTTTTTCGGTTTTAGAAACCGGTTGTTGTTTAACGGTTTAAATCAGGGAGCTGTTATTTTTTACGGTTTGAAAAACCGGATGCTGTTTTGCTGTTATTTTTGTGGTTTTATAGAATCAGGTTGTTGTTTGACTTGTTCTTTCATTTAAATGTGAAATTAAAGTTATAGTACAAAACGCAGCAGTATTGCGTCAGTACTTTCGTTGGCTTTTAGTGAAAAGCATAATAATAAAAAAATTAAAAGCACTCCTTAAAAAATAGATTCGGTTCTCAGAAATTTTTCGAAAAAAAAAAATCACAAATTGACATTGCTGACAGATGTAAGCTACTTTGTCAAGAAAAAAAAACGGAAATTAAATTTTCCGACAAGATAATAAAAAATTAATAAAAAAATCAAAAAAGTCAGTAGAATAGTACAACTTATGAAATGTTTTTATAAAAAAAAAATAAAATATAAAGGGGAATCAACAATAGAATAATATGTCTCCTGCATGTATAAAAATGAATCGTCGATGCATGATTTTGTAACTGATAGGTCTGTTGTGCCCCCCTGCTAGTTCTATGACTCTTCCACCGGACATGGAAACTGTACGAGATCAAGTATTTATGACGAGTTGAGGGATTCTTAGCCTTAAATACGGTTGATATGTTGTTCTAAGACAATAAAATTTTTTCCTTGCTAAGGTTACGCATACTGCTATAATGTGAAAGGAGGATTCTTTCTCCCGATAAACATTTGTCTGGCCTGAGATCAGATGTCTTCGTTCAGCTCGCTTCCCTCTAAAGACTCTCGCTGTTCGTTAGCTCCTACCTTATTGTACCTTTTTCTACGTCACACTTCGGCTCAAAGCCTTTTGGGAGTGTCTCTGCCCTCAATCTTGTTTGCGTGCTTGTTTTGACGTATCCTGCTATATTAACGTGACTCGGGTACGATCTAGAAAATTTAATAAGTAGTGATTATCGAAAACTCAATCAAAGATACGTTTAAAAGACATTATGGAGGTAGTGTTCAATCAATTGTTTAGTTAGAACAATCAGCGATATAATAGGACAGCTAAAATTCCATACATAAAAGTAAATCCTTAAATTTTAAAATATTTTAAGGAATTTTTATTAGTCAGATAAAAATCTAAGTAAATGACTATGTGTGTATAAGCAAACATAATACTTAAATGAGAAGGGCTACTCACCAAACCGGAGAACTTAAAATTTACAATAATAGAAATACAATGTAAAATCCCTATAACATACATATTGAATAACTGTGAGGCTACTGAACTTAAAGACATTTTCTAGAAAGAGAAAATTGAAAAAACAGGTACGCACTTACTTGGTTGAAAAAATAATAAGAAAAAAAGGATAAATTGATAGGGGTTTTAGATGGGAACAACTCATGGACTCGACTATGACTTCACGATTTAATGTAAGCCAAAATAAATATTTTGGGTGTAAATTTTTTTTAATAGCTCTTGGTGCTTGATATTCATTGTCTAATGTTTTTATATCCAAATAATATGTTATGTGGGCTGGTGTGTTAAAAGTTTGAGGTGTGAGCCTTGGAAAGTAGCTGGAAATAATATAAATCAGGGGACCCAAAATCGGTACAGAGTAGAACAGTACTATTCAAATAAGAAGGCTACACGCAAACCGTACCTTATCTAGGTAAAAGTTAATTATGTGTGTACGAGTGATGGTCAAGGTGAAAATCGCTTCGTCGTATGTGATGGTTCGGGTGGGGGGGGAGGGGGTGTGTCAAGTGATGATGGTGAGCGGCTGAGTCTTTTTAGAATGCCTGGCTGCTGTTAACAGTGACAGTACACAAATCGTAAGGGAACTAATTTTCATCGTCGGGCAGCTAAATTGTGATTATGAGAAACGATATGGCGGCTTCCCCGTTAACTTTACCGTCTGTAAACGACAGCTCACTACCGGATGTTGAGGGAGTTAAACTGATGTTACCTAAATGTGAAAATCTAAATATATACGATATGAGCTTATTATGTTCTTTAACAATAATCAGCAATCAATCGGGAACATGCAACACTTCCCATTAAGTAATGTTATAATCTCAAAGTGCGTGATAAAAAGCGATAGGGAAAGAACCAACTAATAATGTTGAACAAATTCTATAAGACAGTTCCGTCTTTCCAATAATTGTTTTAACTGTATAACCTACCAAGCTCAGGCAAGCAAATTGTTCTTAAAAGCGTCAAATAGTAGGCTCTTTGAAACGAAAAGATCTGATGCTCCTTAAGTGTGAAAGTTGTAACACTCATGTGTTTAAGTCAGCGATTAGATTCTGAGCAAAATTTAATCTCAATACCTAAAAGCTGATAAAATATAGATACAGACATATAGGTCTAGGAAGCCTACGGTGTTGATCTAAATATTCATTCAGAATAAACATATCTGGGATCAAGCATGCTTTCGTTTATGCAGCACAGAAAAAAATACTATGTCTCGGTTCAAAAATTGAGAGGCAAAACCCTTAAATTTAAAGGCAATATATAAAGTCAAATAACATAAAAGAATAAAATTAAAAATTAAATAACAAAACAATAAAAACAATATACAAATATTACTAGAATGGAATGACATACTTCTTTTAAATCTTACTCCCTGCCGTATAATATGCCAAGGAAAATGGACCAAGAAAATAGATTGTGGACCTAAACAGGAACAGCTTTATCTCGCTCTTTCAATGTACGAATTTTAACCCAAAAGAATCATAATAGAATACAGCCTAGCAAAACTACTTACGATGAAGTCTAAACGGTCTTAAGACCATGAATCCTAAGCTAGTGAAAATTATTGTAAATGAATTGCTCGCGCTCTTTTTATTAGTTTAACATACACACAACTAGTGCTCTAAAATACAACCACAAAAAAGAAGAATAAATCTTACCATACAATTACCAAATCAAATCTTTTTATATGGAGCCTCCTCCACAAACAGTATACAATAAAATCAGACCCTAATCTAAAATCAAAAAACCGGATCAAGAGCTAGGGTGTATAAAACGACTAATACAAAGGAATAAGAAAAACAAAAAAAAAAACATAGTGCCGCATAGTTAATTTTGGCTATGCCAAGACTATGATACCCTTCACACGTGGATTAATTTGTATTTTTATTTTTTTATTGCGTGAAAATCTCGAAAGACTATAAGGCATTAAATTATTAATATTCGGTGTATCGAGTTAACTATGTTAATTTTACGAATATATATTCAGCTCTTCTGTTAAACTCTTATATAGTCTGGTGGTAAGTATGCCAGACTCTCATCCGGTAGGTGCGGGTTCGAATCCCCGTGTAGTAATTTAGGTATTTTGGTTTTTTAGTCAAATTTTGTTTTTTTAATAGATTTTTTGTATTTATATGGTGGCTATATCGTAGAATGCTCCGATCGGGATGAAATTTCATAGTGAACAAACCCGACATGATCTAAGCAATCTGTGAAAGTTTCATCAAGATCAGTTCAGCAGTTTGGCCGGAAATCGTGTTGATATGGTAAATTTATATGGTGGCTATATCGTAGAATGCTCCAATCGGGATGAAATTTCATAGTGAACAAACCCGACATGATCTAAGCAATCTGTGAAAGTTTCATCAAGATCGGTTCAGCAGTTTGGCCAGAAATCGTGTTGATATGGTAAATTTATATGGTGGCTATATCGTAGAATGCTCCGTTCGGGATGAAATTTCATAGTGAACAAACCTGACATGATCTAAGCAATCTGTGAAAGTTTCATCAAGATCGGCTCAGCAGTTTGGCCGGAAATCGTGTTGAAACAGACAGACAGACGGACAGACGGACAGACGAACGGACAGACGGAAATCAATTCCTGAGCTCGTCCTGATCAGTTTGATATATAGTTTATGGGGTCTCCCATCATTCCTTAAAGGCGTTACAGATTCATGACAAAGTCAATATACCCTGTGAAGGGTATAATAACTTAAAATACCAATATTTAGTGGGTATAAACCAATCCGGTGATAGGTAACGTACATTATTTTAAAAACACACTACAATTAAAAATTTTAAGTACTTTACCGCCCGTTTTGCAAAATACCGACTCTCAAGTCATCTCGAGCTTTAGTACATCACAACCTTTGTTGAGAAGTAAGTACTCGTGGTGTTGTACTTTTTATACTGATCTTTATTTTCCTGAGCCAGGCTTCTTATACCCAGACTCATGCATATATCATCCCTTAATTCTAACTTATCTATTGCTGTGTTTGTAAGACTCAGCGTTGGTCTATTAATATTCTTATCCTATCGCTGTGTTTGTAAGGTACAGCGTACATATGGCTATTTAAGATAACAAATATGTGTCCCTATCTGTACTGCACTCTCAGTTGGAATAACCAACATGTGTCCCTTGCACTGTCAGTTCGTCTGCCTGTTGGCCCTTGAGAGCGCACAAGGCATGTTATAAGTCTTATCTTATTATAATGTATGTTCATGATTGAACATTCTGCGGGGGGCAGCAAATGTGACAGCTAGCAACTGCTGCCTCTGGTTTTGCTTTTTCTTTACATAAATGAAAATTACAACTATTATTATTATTGTTAATGCTAAGGAAATATGACCATTCATGGTGTGAAATGCCAGATCCTCAATGTGCACTTTTTGCTTGTGTAGATCCTTTATGTTTTGCTGTAGTCGCTGTAGTTCCACTGAGTTATTTACTACAATGTGGTTGAGTGGTGTCGGCACCCATGTGCTGTTGTGGTTGAGTACTTTTAGGAAGAGTGGAGAGTACCTTGCTGTATCTGTTGATGTGACTTCCTACGGTGTTATGATGGTGATTTTACCTATCCTGGCTGTACATCCAGCGTATAGCTCTATTATGCCTTGGTTAGGCAATAGGGTCATCTCCTGGTAGTTTCCGCATATTATGTGAGCTGACGTCTTTTCGAATATTTTAAACAACCACCGATTTTTTTTCATTCAGCTTTTGTAAGAAGGTATCCTCCTCGTACTCGACCATGTTGCATGGCTGCTTGTTGCTTGGCTTGATGGGTGATATTTCACAGCTCTGATCGTCGGCATCTTTCCAGGCCCAACTTCCCTCGCATAGCCAAGTGTTCTCGTCTTCATGGCGACAACGATTTACTTCAGCTTCGTTCATTGAGTGGTATGCATTTATCTCGTTATTGAAGATAAGAAAATCAGTTTTAATTTTAGGAATAACCCTTCTTCCATTGAGTTCCAGCGGTATTGGAATCGTTTTGAAGAGGCTGGCATGTTGATTTATGTATATGGGCATCCTTGCATCGATGATTAGCATGTTGTCCTTAAATATGGTTTGTGCCTTCATTAGTTTGTATACTAATTGTAATCGATGTGGGGAATTGCCGCCGGGAAGAAGTTGATTTCTTTGCAACCTTTTTTGAATTTCATTGAGCTCGGCTAACATTTTATTTGGTTCAACAAGCGAGGGATGAACTCTTCCTTGGTTAACATCCGTTACAAGCGCAATGACCGCTGATTGAAGATCTTCGGTTTCATCAATCCAGTTACGTACTTGAGTAATTAACATGAAGAATTTTATGGATTCCTTGTAGACGAAAAAGTTCTCTTTTATCGTGTTTGCCATCTTGTTCATTTCCTTTGATACTTCTTCAAAGCTTTTATTTATATCTTCTGTAGTTGAGCGTACCAAGTTTGAAGTTGCGTTGATAATCGAAGTCTGGTTGCTGACATATTTTCTCGCAAATGGCGTCCGTTTTCCTCATGACCTCATCAGCTTGTTTCAAGACTTCGAAATATGCTTGCATGTTGTAGTAAAACAACAATTGCCAGCTTGACGAAACGACTTCCACTTTTCCAAGATTGTGCATCAGCATTGCTGTTTGCTGATCCATGTTCTGGATTCTCAACTTGCTTGTATTTGCGGCAGGTATCGTAGAAGCACTTGCTATCTGTAGGATCATTAGCAGGCTTAAAATCGTTGCTTTAACTGGAGTTATTTTAGCTGCTCTTGTTTTGATCCGCTTTTTGGAGTTGTCGACTTGTTCATCTTTGTCCTGAGTTGGTAGTAAACAGATCTTATTTATTGATCTTTTTACTTCACCCGTGTTTGTTTTTACTGTTACTACTCGAACTGTATCATCTTGTCCTTTAGTAGTTTTAGTTATTTTTCCCATGGGCCATCTACCCGGGTGCGTGTTTTCTTGTTTTAATAAAATAAGTTGACCTTCCTTGGGGTTTGACTTTCCTTGTCGCCATTTTGTTCGCTGTTGCAGTGACGCCAAGTATTCTTCCTTCCATTTCCTCCAGAATTCTCCTCTAATGCGCTGCATGTGTCTCCATCTGTCTAAAGACCCAATTTTCCGATTGTCATCAACATGTTCTGGAGCTCCAATGAGTGGTCTTCCCACAATAAAGTGACCTGGAGTCAAAATGTCATCCCCATCTGTGTCACTATCCAAGGTGACTAACGGGCGTGAGTTTAACACTGCTTCAATTTGGCAGAGCAGTGTTGTAAACTCCTCAAATGTGAAGCTGTTATCGCCGATGACCCGCTTGAGATGGTGTTTTACCGACTTTACTCCAGCTTCCCATATTCCTCCCATGTGGGGGACTGCCGGCGGGATAAAGTGCCACTTGATGCCTTCTTTTTCAAGCACCGGTGCCAGATTGCTATTGCCTTTTAAAGCGGTGACCAGATCCTTGTCAAGTATTCTAGCTGCACCCACAAAGTTTGTGCCGTTGTCTGAATACAGATGTTCGCTTTTGCCGCGTCTGGCAAAAAATCGGCGTAGAGCCTCTAAAAACTTATCTGATGATAAGTCGCTGACGGCTTCCAGGTGTATTGCTTCCGTGGCCATGCATTCAAATAGGCATATGTACCCTTTATATGATTTTTGACCTCCGCCTTTTGAACAGCGAATTTGGAAAGGTCCAGCGTAGTCGATGCCTGTATTCTGGAACGGGTAATCACCTGTTACTCGATACACAGGCAAATTGCCCATCAGTTGACTGGCCATTTCCTGTCTATACCTAACGCAGGTAATACATTGGCGTACATATTTTTTTAAAGAGTTCCGAAGTCCAAAGATCCAGAATTCTCGTTGAATTATGTTCCTCATCAGCTTCATTCCACCATGTAAAGTTTCCTTATGAGCATTGTGTATGATTAGAGAAGCTAAGTTTGATTTTCCAACTATAATTAGGTGCTCCACGTCATATGGCACCATTGCATTTTGAAGACGGCCTCCCACACGTAATACTCCATCTCCATCCAGAAAGGGGTTGAGCGGCTGCAATTTACTCTTTGCTTCTAGAGATTTTCCAGCTGTCAGCAAATTAATTTCTTGCCCAAAATCAAGCTGTTGTTGTAATTTTACAACGGCTGTTTTGGCTTTCTTTAATTCGTCAACGGTGAGGTAGGTCGACTGCTGTTGCTTCCCTCGTAGTTTTGCTATAAAGCGTAATACGTAGGCCAGTACGCTTTTTAGCTTGTTAAGCGACGAAAATTTTGTCAATAGTGGGATGAGGCAGTTTTCTTTTTTTGTTAGAGTTGCTACTATTAATAACTCAGGTTCTTCAAATTGTGGCCACTGATTTGACGGTCTTGTTAGCCACTCGGGTCCTTTCCACCATATGTTGCATGCTTTTAATTGGTTTGGTGAAATTCCTCTTGAGGCGACATCTGCTGGGTTGTCTGCTGATTTAACGTAACTCCATTCGACATGAGGCAATTTTTGTTTATTTCATCTACTCTTGTTTTGACGAATTTATCTTTGCTGCGCTTGTTCTTTATCCAAGCTAGCGTAATCTGTGAATCACTCCATGCTTGCGTTTGTGTGTGGCTCGCAGCCCATCCAATCTTTACAGACATTCATTTCAATTTTCTTGCTTGGTAGAGCTCTTTGTAGTTTTGGCATCACAAGCGCCTGTGTTTTTGTAATAAACTGGCTTTTAAACTGGGTTTAATCATTAGGCAAACGCTGTTTTTTAATATTTCCACGTTTTGTGAAACTCCTTGAACTTCAAAATTTCTTTTTGTTCGTCGAAGTTTCAGTTGTTGTGCGGCTTCTTCCGAGATGAGCGTTTTTTGCGAGCCTCCATCGATCAGGGCTCTTAGCTGCTCATAGTTTCCAGACTTATTTTTTATCCGGATGAGCGCAGTTGCCAGCAACGTGTCTTGCCCTTTACTTTCTTTAAGGCAATTGCTGCTGACGATCTCTTTATTATTTGCATCCTCATGAAGCAAATTGTTGTGAGCTTTTGAGCATCGATTGCATTTCCAATCCTTTTTGCAATCTTTGATGCTTTGTGTGCCCAAGCATTTGAAGCATAGCGAGCTTTTGGTCACAAATTCCTTGCGCTTTTTGATTGGCTCGATTCTAAACTTCTGGCATCTCGTTATTTCATGACCATCCAGTTGGCAATAACGGCATCTTTTGTTGTTCGTTTTCTTGGCTTCTGACTGAATCGCATGTTTTTGTACTGAGTCTATTGAGTTATATAGTTGCTCAATAAACTCTAGTACATCGGACAAGGACTGAATTTCCCTAGCCTTCTTTACATGTTGCTCGTAAAGTTGTAGGACTTCTGTGGAAAATCTTCGCAGCAGAATTTGAGCGAATAAAACATCAGCATCACTAGAAATTTGACCTTTTTCTTTATGTGAGCCTCAGTAGCTGTGTCCAAGAACTTACGGATACTGCCTTCATCATTGTTCTTCAGCAGTTCCAAGTCCAGCAGCTGGTTTACGCAGTTAGCAAATATTTTCGTAGCGCTTGCATATAAGCTCCCACGCTGCATTGTAGCTAGCTGCTGATCCTATTAATAAATGGCCGACGACCATTTTAGCTTCTCCTTTGAGGCAAGATTTTAGATAGTTCAGCTTCCTTGTATCGCTGATGTCTTTCCTGTTGTGAATTACCTCGGAGAACAGCTCGAAGAATGTTGGCCACTCTTTGGGACTTCCATTGAAGTGAGGAAGATCCACTTTTGGTAGCTCTGTAACTTCTTCTTTAATTCGGTGCATGTCACTTATTATTTTGTTTAATTTTTTTAAAAGAACGGCTACACTGCACTCTAGATCATCGATCTCGTCGATGTCAAATGCAAATTTTTCATAGCGTTCCTCTAATTCTGTAAGTGTTGACTGCACCTTGTTCCAAAGGAAGTTAAGTTTGTTCCTAAGATCATTTATATCTTCCTGGTTGCTGATTTCTAGGCAGGCATTCACTGTATTAATGTGCTGCCTTACCTTCTGTGCTCTTTTGTCCACAAGATCTACCAATACGTCCATTGGGCTTGGGCTCCGTTGAGAAGACATATCAAATTTCTCTTGAATATGCTTTCCTTTGGACGTCCCAGGTAGCATTTCCACGTCATTTTGTTGGTCGCTTATCTTGGCTTGGTCGGCAGCTTCGACCTTCATCAGGGACTCTTTATAGGTCCTGATGTTTGCCATTGTGACATCATATATTTTTCCAGTAAAATATTGATGATCGACGACTCCAATTTTCATCAGCATGTCATGATTGGCAGTGAATTCGGCTGCCAAATTATCAACAGCTGATACTGCTTCCTTTTTTTCTATTGCCCGCCGGACTTCTTCAAATATCTCCGATTGCTTTTTCAACAGTTGCAGAGTTTGTGCTGACAGCATTTTGTATGTTTTTATTTTTCTTTTGGCTAAACCCTTTGGAGGTGTTTTTGTTTGATCGCCTGGCTGATCGTGCTGTGCCTCGACTCACAACTTGTTATGGTTAGCCAAAAAAAAATTTTTCACTACACACACACACTATTAACACTTCTGTTGTTGAATGCCACAGAAACGCTTTATTATTTTGCAGAGTAAAGTAGCACAGTACTCGAAGGACCAAAATGTTGAGAAGAAAGTACTCGTGGTGTTGTACTTTTTATACTGATCTTTATTTTCCTGAGCCAGGCTTCTTATACCCAGACTCATGCATATATCATCCCTTAATTCTAACTTATCTATTGCTGTGTTTGTAAGACTCAGCGTTGGTCTATTAATATTCTTATCCTATCGCTGTGTTTGTAAGGTACAGCGTGCACATGGCTATTTAAGATAACAAATATGTGTCCCGATCTGTACTGCACTCTCAGTTGGAATAACCAACATGTGTCCCTTGCACTGTCAGTTCGTCTGCCTGTTGGCCCTTGAGAGCGCACAAGGCATGTTATAAGTCTTATCTTATTATAATGTATGTTCATGATTGAACAACCTTATTTTGCCATCCAAATTCAAGATTAATGCAAAGGTTCAAGAAGAATAAAACACAATACAATGGTTTAATAAATTAAATAAATAACTCAGATCAAGCAAAAATAAATCCTTTAGCAACAATAAGTTTTGAGCACTAAAGAAAATAAGTCTCCTTAAGAAATAATTATAATAATTAAATGAACAAATACGCCCTAATAACATGGCATCTAGAAACAAAAAGGTTTTGTTCTCATTGAAATTAATAAAGCACCAACAAAAAAATAAATAAACAAATAAATAAAAATAAAAACAAGAAGAAAAAAATGGAAGTAAGATGTAACAAAACTGCAACTATCACAGTTAAGGAAGAGTAGTAGTAGATACTTAACCCTTAAATTGAAACACCTAACGTATTCATACTTTTCGAAACAGTGCAAGACTCACGCAAGAAAAATGGGGAGAATAATGAAATAAAATATTACTATCCATCAATTATAAGAAATTAGTAACGAAATTTTCTTAGTTGAGGCAATGAGTTTTGATATATAAAAATCTAACATAATCATTAAAAAAGTAGAAATGTATATAGGTTGACAGTTAAAATATATTAAAGCAATCAATTATAAAGTGAAAAATCAATGTCTAATCGATTTAACTGTTAAAATTAAGTTAACTTGTTAAGGACAATAATACAGTCTATCTTGTTTTAAGCGTAAAGCCTAATCAAAATAGCTAACTACGTAACATAAAATGTTTAAAAATCAGAAGAATACTAAGTTGAAGATAACGATTAAATATAACACAAATTAAGATAGGGTATCAGACAACATCAATAGAAGAATTTTTGAAGTCTGTAAATGAGTACAAAACACATTCTTTATACATTTTTATCGTAAGTAGCATACTGGGAAAGAGTACAGTAAAACCCGTTTATAAAAAAAAACTCAAGCTGCTAAGAACATCTTACTGTTTTAATTTTCTTTATTTTAGAAATTGATTTAATATGTGAGTTTGATGAAATAGTTTTAGTTGAGTATAATAAATATTTTGACGGATATCTTAAATATAAAAAGTGTCATTTGATGAAAATCTTATAGCGAGCAGGGGGTAAGTTAAGGAAAAGATTATTTGATAAACCTAAAAGATTACCTTAAAGAATTTAAAGAATGTATAAGCAAAAAATAAATTACTGAGATAGAACGGAATCCAATTTATTGGGAATGAATTAAAAAAAAAAATAATAATAATCTCAATAAACGATGAAGTATAAATATTAAGATCAAAATTATTTTGTTCAAACATGATTTATTATACCACCTACACGAACTTATTTCATGCTTTCAAAATAATGACAAACATAAAAGCATTTTTAGATATGTATATAGTGAGTACTAGAACTTAGGCTTATAATATTGACTTAAAAAAATCTGTTTATAAAGCCGAAACAAAATCACGGAGTATGACTTGTGTGTTCTACCGGCTATAACTTTATGTTATTAATCTAAATAATCGGTGTTTGTGTTTGCTAAATCCCTCAACGGAACAAGCTTAATATAAATCTCAAATTTAACATACTGCAAAACGCTAAAAAAAAAAAAATATATTAAATAAAATTAAAACATACCCATAAGAAAAACATAATTTGATAGTTTATTAACAAAGTACACCAGTTTAAAATTTTTTTATTGGTTTATTAAAAAGTAATACTAATTAGTTCTATTAAAGTAACAGAAGTCAGTGCAATAATCAAAACGGATATATGCAAATTGGGTGTGCGTTAGAAGGACGGACAATCAATAAACATACCACCTGCATTTCATAGACGCTCGTGTATAGAATCGCATAAGGGAGCGTGTTTTAATACAATAATACAAGCAGGATCACTTTCCCTGTAACACTTACTCTTAATACCAACTCTCTCTTTCTCCCTCTAACACTTTCTTCCTCTTACAACTTCCCCCTATAATATTTCAAACTAAATCTGCAAGTCTTAATACTCTGGTTTAAAAATAATGTGTTGATCTTGCTGCTGCTGCTGCGAAAAAAAATCCCATCCCTTGCCTTCATAACACTCACGAATGTTGTTGTTCTTGTTGTTATTGGTGTTGCTTTTGATCATAACAATGCGGCCTACGAATGTACTGCCGTTTGACTAGCGTACTTCATACACGCACAATCTTAACTCAATCCTTTTATCCTTTGATCACTGGTTTTCACAAGCATAAACATTTATTGCTTATGATTTGCTTGCAGGTGTGGAAGGCAACGCACGTCAAACAGGCGCCCTCTCGACTCTCTCTTATCTACTTATTCGTAGCTAAGAAAACTTTGCACACTTGAATCTAGCACTTAAAAGTTTCATAGGCAATGTACTTTGCTCACTGATCCTCACGGACGGTGATACCTATAACACATTAGCCAACTAATGTACTTGACCTTTGACTAGCACACTTCAAGCATGCACTAACTTGTCTCTAAGTCTTCCTCCCTCTAACACTTTCTCTCTCTAAATCTTTCCGCTTCTTACACACAGTCTCTTTCTAACACTTTCCCCCTCTAACTCTTTCCTTCTCTAACACCTTCTCCCTCTAACACTTTCCCACTCTATCCTTTCCCACTCTTACACCTTCTCCCTCTAACACGCCCCCTTTTACACCTTCTCCCTCTAACGCTTTATAATCTAAATGTACAAGTATCAATACTCTTGTTTGAAAACAATGTGTTGATCTTGCTGCTGCTGCTGCTGCGTAAGAAAATTCCCATCCTTGCACACATAACCCCCCACGAAGGTTGTTGTTGTTGCTGTTGACAATAACAATGTACGTGTGCAGAGCAATGTATTTAAAACAGTAGCGTACTTGACTCTAACACTAATTGGTTAAATAGCTAAAACTGATCCTGTCATTATCACAGCCATAAAGCTCAAAGTATTGACCTTGCTGTTGCTGCGTAAGAAAAGTTCCATCCCTTGTTCAAAGAGCCCCACACGAAGGTTGTAGTTGTTGTTGCTGTTGACCATAACAATGCAATGTACATCGAACAAGCGCTCGCTTTTCTCTATTCGCTATCCTTTCTTCCTTTGCACACTGCACCTCATGACCATAAACAGGTTTACAATGCCAAGCACGTCAAAGAGGCGCACAATTGACTCCATATCCTTTGATCATGCTTCTCAAGAATCTTGTTGTTGTTGTCTTTAAGAATGCCATCTATGATTTTGGCTTGCTCGTTAAACAGGCCCATCCTTGACACCAGATCCTATGATTATATAACCCACTTAAATGTTTTTACTGTTACTGCTCTTTACAAAAAACAATGCATGCTGTGGCTTAGCCTGTATTTGACTCTAATTGTTATCGCGCGAACGCGACAAATCAGCTATGGCCAAACTCTAGGGTCGGCAAACCGTTTCATACGCAATAGATCACTAAACGCGTAGATGTAGTTTTAGTTATTTAATGTTCTTTCAGTCTTATAAATAATTATTCGACATTGACTTATAGCGTCTCGTGTTCTTAGAGCTAAAAAACTAGTATCTGCCTGTACTGTATAACTTACCGCGATCGATTCATTTCGCAACTGATTTGCATGTTTCGTTTTCATCAGCCTTTGTTCATTTCATTATAATTTACAGTTATTTCTCTCTCAATTTCATATTCTACGGTGTGACGTTGTGACGTCACAAGTATCCAGCTATCTATCAATGACGATAATTAGCATAACGCGAGCATTTTACCATGCAGGGCTGCGTTGCAGTTTTGCGCGGTAACATTCCCCCCCTTGCAAACTCTTACGCTCGACCGTGAGTTTAAACCTCTTGTGCTTGCGTTCGGACTCTGAGTTTCGCCAGCTTGACGACCGGTCGGGTAAGCAGTCCAGCAGCGGTGCGCACCACTGCGCTGCGTGCTTGGCCATCCTTTGCAGTGTGTAGCTCTAATACTACGCCTTTTCTCCAGCGCATCTTCGGATTCGCCTCGTCCACGATGATCACTACGTCGCCGCATTCAATGGGATCATTTGGTTGGCCGCACCATTTGGCTCTCAGTGTCAGATGTGAAAGGAATTCCTTTATCCAGCGTTTGCGAAACCTCTCTGCAATAGCGCTTGCGACGCTGTAGGACTTCGACAACAGTACTCCCAGCTCGCCCTTGTCATCCTTCGGCGCTATTGCACACGTCTTGCCTCTCAGAAAGTGATTCGGTGTCAGCACGTCAGCAATTACAGACTCTAAGGGGATGTAAGTTAGTGGCCTGGCGTTCAGTGTACTCTCGATTCTAGCGAGCGCGGCTCCTGGGTACACCTCGTCTCGCTACAAATGTTTCGAACACTAAGAGAAAGGCATCCGTTGATAGCGAGTTTGCCAGCTCAATGTGCACTGCACGCACTGTCAAGCACGTAAATAGCACGCCCCATCGTTTGTCTCGTCTTCTGCCTACTGTGACTTCCATTGGTCCAAAGTAATCGACTCCAGTGCATGAAAACGGAGGCATGCTCACGGCTAGTCTTTCTGGTGGCAGATCGCCCATCTCTGGGGCTGAAGGCGTGGCTCTCTTGTTGGAACATCTTTGGCACGATTTAATCACTGCGCGCATTCTTGCTCTCAGACCCCGTATACAGTACTGCTGTCTCATCTCGTTAATCGCAACCTCGCTCATGTGGTGATGAAACTTGCGATGATAAAAGTCCACGAGCAGCAGCGTGATACCATGCTGGCCTGGCAGTATCACTGGACGTTTCATTTCCACCATAACGCCTTCGATAGCGTCGATTCTTCCGCGCTTTCTCAGTACGCCCTTCTCGTCTAGGTAGGGGGACAACTTGAAGATTGAGCTACATCTTCTTACGTAACCTTCATGTTGCAGGCAGGAAATCTCCTCGCCGTATGCTTCGGCCTGTACAGCCTTATAGATGACGTTGTATACGGTAGTGATGCTGTTTGAGCGTACCAGGCTTGTGTACTCATTCTCCGGTTCCCTTTTGTATATTTTGCTCAGGAATCGCATTACGTTTCTAAGCGCATTTCTAAACCTCTCCCACTTGCTGAAGCAGGTCACATCTGGCAACAGCGCTGCCAAGCCAGGCTTCGTCTCAGCGGCCACGTGTACCAGGTGTACGCGCTCTAGTTCGGTATCTTTGAAGTCTAGGTTTGTGATGGGCCAGTTGTTTGGGTCTTCTCCTAGGAATGACGGCCCAGTGAACCACCTTGCGCTGCTGTGGAATCGCAGCTCCTTTGTCCACTTGGTTCCATCGTCTGCTACGTTTAGGTGCGATGGCACCCACCTCCATTCGCCTATATCTGACGCCTCTAATATTTCGCCAATTCGCAGGGCTACGAATTGGTGGTACTTTCTCGCGTCAGATCTTATCCAGTAGAGCACGTTCTTAGAGTCAGTCCAGAACGTTCGTTTCTGCATCTTTACAGACATCTGTGTTTCTAAATAGCTGGCTAACCGTAGACCTAGTATAGCGGCCATTAATTCCATGCGTGGGATCGATATTGGTTTCAAGGGCGCTACTCTCGTCTTTGAAGCCACTAGGGAGCAGATGGCGACGCCATCCTTCTCAGTTCGCAGGAATGCTACGGCAGCATATGCGTCGATGCTTGCGTCTGTAAATATGTGTAGTTGTATATTAGTGTTGCTTGTTATGTTTAGACAACGCTTTATCTTTATGTCGCCCACTAGCCGCAGTTGGTCAAGCCAGTGACGCCATTTTGACCTTTCATCTTCGTTGATGGGCTCGTCCCAGCCCACTGCTGATCTCCATATGGCTTGAAGAATTATTTTTGCTTGGATGACGTAGAGCCCAAGGAGACCTAGCGGGTCGAACACTGACATCACGATGCGTAACACTTGGCGCTTTGTTGTTTGGAACTTGTCCTCGTATATGGATTCATCGAACTTCAGAACGAACGTAAACTTGTCTGTTGCTGGTGTCCACCACATTCCTAAAACTCGCTCGTGCTGCTGGTCCTTTGCATCGATTCCCCATGCTTCTTGTTCTGCTGCGCTTTCACCAGCCAACGCGCACGCTACTTCTGGCGAGTTAGATCGCCAGCTACGCATTTCAAAGCCGCCTTCAGCATGAATGGACCTGACTTGCAGCGCCATCTCAGTAACTTCCGCCTCCGTCTCGCCGCTTTGCAGCCAGTCGTCTACGAAAGTATTTCTCACGATCGCTTCTGCTGCTTGGGGGTAGTCCTTGGCAAAACGTTCCGCATTCTGGTTTTTCACGAAGTTTGCTGCTACTGGGGAGCAGGAGGCACCAAAGGTCATAACTTGCATGATATACCTGTCTGGTTCGCGAGTGCGATCGCCATATCTCCAAAGAAATTGTTGTGCTACTTGATCCTCTCGCCGTATTTTAATTTGATGGAACATTTCTCTTGCCACACACAGCAACGGCCTTTTCTCTGAATCGAATCAGCACGCCTACCAGCGATGGTGTCAAGTCAATCCCTTTTAGAAGTGAAGAGTTGAGAGCGACCCCGTCTACTCTGGCAGCGGCGTCCCATACAAGTCTCAGCTTACCTTTATTCGGATTGCTAATCACGAATATCGGCAAGCACCATGATCGTTCCCCATCGATCGTCTCATGCGTATCCAGACGGCGCACATATCCCTGCGTTTCGTACCGCCTTATTGTAGCGTTCACGAACTCTCGCAACTTCACGTCACGCTCCATACGCGTCTCTAGACTCAGCAGGCGGTGCATTGCCATGCCCCAAGACTTGGACATGGTTATTCTTTCATGCTTCCATAGCAATCCTGTTTCCCACCGCTTCTCGTCAGGTAGGTACCTTGTAGTACTCTCCAGTATCTCGAGCGCTCGTTGCTCCTCTTTGGATTGAAGCGTGCCCTTAGGGGCACTCACGCCGATCGCGTCTAGAGCAAAGTTAGCTTTCACCTTGTCGTCTAAAAGTCTGTCGTTGTTGCACTCGCATACGTGCATCACTCGTAGACCTGTTGAATCCTGTCGCTTGTTGCGGCCGTAGAGTGACCATCCTAATCTGGACTTGGCAGCTATCAGCTCAGCATTATCTGATTCCTTGACCACCAATGGTACTCCTAACCTTGCCTTGTCCAGACCGATTATAATCGTTGCACGTTTTTCTTTGTACGTCTGTATGGGTCCCTTTTGCAGATGCCGATGAGCTTTTATGGTGGCAGCGTCTTACGTCTGGCTCGGCAAGTCTAGGCTGCGTATAGTGCGCACGTTACTCAGCGTGTATTTACGTGCCTCCTTGTCTCTCGCAGATATGCTGAACGAAACTCTTTTCTAGTCTAGTTTCTTCTGTGTAATGTCACCCGTCCACCTCAGGCACAGCTCATCTGATGGTCCGTCGATCTGAAACTCCTCGGCCACTCTTGCTTCTAAGAGTGTGCAAGCTGATCCTTCATCTATTAGCGCATATGTGTGCAGCATCTTGGATGGCCCGTACAGTGTAACAGGCACGTATCGGAACAACGCTTTGTCGCTCTGGCCTGTATTTAAAATAACAGCGCTATTAATACGGTTTTCTGGAGCTGTACTCACGTTTCCATATTTGTTCTCGTGCAACAGCGGATGGTGCACCTTGGTACACCCGTCGACTCGGCATGTCTCCTTGGTCTTACAGTGTTTTGAAAAATGTTTACCAAAGCATAGCCAGCAAAGTTTGTTCTCCTTGACAAACCTCCATTTGTTTTGTCCACTCAAGTTCCTGAACTCTTCGCATGCTTCCAACTTGTGCTTCTTCCCGCATTTGTGACATCCTCCTGATGCAGTCGACTCTGTGTCATTGTCGTTGTGAATCAGTAGTCTGGAACGTACGTGCTTATTAGTCGACTTGGTCTCGCGTTGATCTGTTGCTGTTGTTATTGGCATAACGGGACTCGCGCAAAATGCTAATTTAAACAACCAGTCGTCGAATGTCGCTATATCTACTTTTGCTAGGGTACAGCTATATCGTGCCCAATCCAGCTTCAAGTCACACGGCAATTTATCCAGCAAATTGCGCAGAAGCATTGGGTCTCTGAGGTAGTCGGCAAGTCCTACGGCGCATACTGTTGCGCAGTAATTTTGCACTGCTAACGCCAGATGAATCAAGGACTCTAGAATGCTGTTTCTCACTGGCGGATCCATTCTAAGCTTCGTGTGTAAGCTCTCATAGATCGCATCTGGTCTGCCGTAAAGCATACGAAGAGTGCTCAAAGCTTGTGGCACTGTCGCTGGCACCATAACTTGCACGCACCGCTTCAAGGCAGCTCACGTAGACATTTTGTAACGATCAGTTCCTGATCGTGATCCACACCTCATTCGATTGTTTAGTTAGCGATGACATCGGCACTCCTGGCTACCAGAAGCTATAGATCCTACTGATCACCGTCTCGTCGCTACGAGATGCTGTAAGACACATTCTGGTGGATTAATGTCGTACTATGTGGTACTGCTGCTGCATGTACTGTCGAGGCACGCTCTCGCTACTGTGATCGGTCTCTTGTGGCGGCGTTGATGCAGTTGCGTTGGCCTTTGCCGTGTGCTTCGTCGAGTGCGTATCGGGAGTCCTGAACGCGGGCTGCGTGCTCTTCGATCACTGTTGATCGCTCCGTCTTCGCAGGTCCATACACCGTTGAATGCACCGCCGTCAGCAAGCTAGCTGGCCTGCTCTGATGTCTGTAGCCTCTGCTGTGGTTGGGTCACGTGTCGCTCTTCCCACGCCGCTCACGCTCCTAGTTGTGCCCATGTGACTTCGGCAGCTGTGGACGAGTTGGCCGTGGCAATTGTCTCCACTAAGTTCACACTGCTGTTTGCATTCACCTGCGATCCCAGCGACATGGCTTCATTGACCACCGTCACTGCACCAAGTAGTGAGTGCGTGTCCTCTTCAGGCCCATGTACTGGCAGCATGCTCTCGTCTGTGTTTGCCATGTTGTGCGCAGCGCGTGGTTGGTTGCTTCCAGGTTATGTTTGCACACCGTGGCTTGTGTTATACAGTTGCGAGCTTAACCTTGTTTTCGCGGCTTAATTTGCTCAAGCGCAGGTCAAAGTTCATGCATATACGGAACTCACCAATTGCCTTTCAAACGCTATTCGAATCCAAGTTGAAATCCGTTTCCAATGTATAAGGCAAATTCAATAGCTAATAGTTTTTTCGAATGTTATCGCGCGAACGCGACAAATCAGCTATGGCCAAACTCTAGGGTCGGCAAACCGTTTCATACGCAATAGATCACTAAACGCGTAGATGTAGTTTTAGTTATTTAATGTTCTTTCAGTCTTATAAATAATTATTCGACATTGACTTATAGCGTCTCGTGTTCTTAGAGCTAAAAAACTAGTATCTGCCTGTACTGTATAACTTACCGCGATCGATTCATTTCGCAACTGATTTGCATGTTTCATTTTCAGCCTTTGTTCATTTCATTTTAATTTACAGTTATTTCTCTCTCAATTTCATATTCTACGGTGTGACGTTGTGACGTCACAAGTATCCAGCTATCTATCGATGACGATAATTAGCATAACGCGAGCATTTTACCATGCAGGGCTGCGTTGCAGTTTTGCGCGGTAACACTAATAATAAATGGTTAAATAGCCAAAACTGATTTTTCCAATAACTATGCTCAATGTTTATGGCTTGCTCGTTAAACAGGCGCATCCTTGACACCAGATCGTATGATCAAATAACCCACTTGAATGTTTTTACTGTTACTGCTCTTTACAAAAAACAATGCATGCTGTGGCTTAGCCTGTATTTGACTCTAATAATAAATGGTTAAATAGCCAAAACTGATTTTCCCAATAACTATGCTCAATGTTTATGGCTTGCTCGTTAAACAGGCGCATCCTTGACACCAGATCGTATGATCAAATAACCCACTTGAATGTTGTTATGTTGCTGCTTTTGACAAAAAACAATGGATACTGTTGCCTGCTTGTATGTGTGCAAGGCAATGCACTTAAAACATGAATACACTTGAGACTAGATTCTATGATCACTGATTCTCAAGTGGGTAATAAAAGTGTAAAAAAGGGATCGATGATTCTCAAGTGGGGTAATAAATTATGATTGGGGGTATTAAAAGTGACAGCTACATCCTGTTCCAGAACCGGCAGTTCCCTACTACATATATCAATAATATATCAATAATGTTAGTGTGTTACGGTTTGTCTAAGTTATATACCATAAGCAGCAAGTAGGCGAATCCACCCCATAACATATTCTGGTGTGGGAAATTTTTAAAGACGCACCAAGTTTTGTAATGTTGTTGTTGTTTTTTAAAATCAATGACACCAACAAAAAGTAGCAGTGTGGGCCCGGCAACAACACTTACAACAACAACAAACGCTACTTGGGTCGTAAATCAATTGTCAAATGCACACAAATTTGAAGATAAAAAAAAAATGTGCACTGTGCGATGTGATACATGTACATAAAATTATGAAAATTATTTTCAAGCGCATAGTTCACTTAATTGTGTATGCACTTATTCATTAAGAAGCGGAAATCCGTTTCTTTTTTGCAAGTGTAAGAACCTTTTTTTTATGAATTTGCTTGTGCGACGCGAAGCCGTCATTGCGCATTTGTTTTGTTTTTGTATTCTCGCTCGCGATCAAACTCTCCGCTTGTGCGACAATCAGGCGACAGTAGTGGAATGGGTACTTGTTGTAATTGTAATTTGTTTTTTAAAATGGGTAAAAAGTGCTCCAAATCGTATGGGAGGTACTTGAAGGAGTTGTCCAAATAAAAATTCCCTTCTTAGTGCTCACTTACTACCTGCATGGAAAATTGTTTAGCTCTTTTCGTTTAGGCTGTGGCTCTTCCATTATCATCAGGACAAACTCTTTTATATATATAGACTAGTAAGTAGCCCGCTTACTTGCTGCGCGGATAGCTAATATAAATTTTAGCAATAGAAGATAGATACAAAATAAATAAATTAGAAAATATTTCACAAAATATTAAAGCAAAGTATTTAATATTCTCTTTTCCACGCCATCATTGAGGTAGAGAATCAGGCGCGTAATTTTTTATTGTGGTTTCCCCAGTAGTCCTTATCAACTTATTGAATTTAATTTGCAATTATTAACAACTTTTAAGAGCTTCTTTATAAACGTTATTGGTTGTTTTTCCGTCAGGTGCTAATACAAATAAACTTTTTGGTGAACTGACTCTTGAGCAGGCTACATAAAATTGGCCATGAGAAAAACAATCGTGTCTTACGTCTAGTGCGGCTAATTTAAGAGTTTGTCCCTGTGATTTATTAATTGTTAAGGCAAAGCAAACTTTTAAAGGAAAATGCAATCTTTTAAATTGAATTGGCAATTCTGAATCAGAAGGTATTAATGGAATTCTCGGTATACAAACCGTTTCCCCTATACCATTGCCAGTAAAGATAATTGCTTCAACAAAATTCTTATGAGGGACTTTAACTTGCAATCTTGTACCATTGCACAGTTTTGGCGGCTTCAAGTTGCGAATCAACATTACAGGTGAACCAATCTTTAAAGTTAATTTATGTTGAGGCAGGCCAGCCGGATTTAATGAATTAAGAAACTCGACGGGGTAATTAACTGCATCTTCGATTTCAGTCACAGAATCATTAGAGTTATATGTCATTTCTTCACTTTGAAATGATTTTAATAAAAACTCCTTTATTTCCAATGCATTGTCATTTCTCGCAGTCAAAATAACACGTTCTGAAAACCATTCGAGTGATTTTTTAGAGATATTTGTAATATCCGGAAATATTTTTAGAGTTAGCTCTCAATACTTTTCACAACATGACACAAAGTTGATGGTAAAGTTAGTTTGCCATCATGGGTTGGAAATAATCCATTTCCTATTTGAAGAAGCATTTCTGCAAATTTACGAGTTATGTCATCACCTTTTAAGTGTGCACGCATATTTTTCGTTAATGCAATTTTCTGTATTTTGGGCCACAAAATTGAAGACTTTAAGCACGTATTTATTTCATCTGGGGATCACTGGAAGAGTTTGTCGAAAATTACCAGCTAAGAGAACTGTTATGCCACCCATTAAGTATTCACTATCTCGAATGTCTTTCAAAGATCGATCTACAGCTTCAAAAGCACATTTATGGCCCATTGTACACTCATCCCAAACAATAAGCTTGCAATCTTTGAGCACAGCGGCAATATTAGATTGCTTTGAAATTTAGCAATGTGGTGTTTCTAAATGAATCAAATTAAATGGAATCTTAAGTGTGGAATACGCTGTGCGACCACCATTAAGTAAAGTGGCTGCGATACCGGAAGAAGCAACGGCCAATGCAATTTTTATACCCTTAACCCATAAAATGGGTAAATAAGGGTATAATGGTTTTGTGCAAAAGTATGTAACAGGCAGAAGGAAGCATCTCCGACCCTATAAAGTATATATATTCTTGATCAGCATCAACAGCCGAGACGATATAGCCATGTCCGTCTGTCTGTCCGTCTGTCTGTCTGTCTGTATGAACGCGTGGATCTCAGAGACTACAAGAGCTAGAGACTTCAGATTTTGTATTTAAGTTCTCCTATACCATGAGCAGAACAAGTTTGCTTCAAATTATCGATAACTATTCTGGTTTCCGATATACACATGGAATCGATAACAATAAAATATCGAATTCGGAAAATGTAAAAATTAGGGTTGAAATAATGGGTAACGATAGAACTTTTCTGAAAAATTCGTCCAAATCGGTTAAGAAACACCGGAGATATCGAATTTTATCGATTGAAGTTAAGTCAGTATACTAAAGTCAATTATAAATTTAATTTACATATTTATTGCAACTGGGTTCAGGGTATCTTCTAGTCGGGCTCTCCCGACTAGAGCCTTCTTACTTGTTTTCTTTTTCAGCTTTGAATTAATCTTAATTTGTCTATTGCTCGAAATGACCAGCTGCGTCTGTGTTGTTTCTGGTTTCCTAAAGTCGAATGCGTCCAGAGTGCCCGCTACAACCTTAAGAGCTGTTTCCAAAAAGTCAAGGGTTCTTATCTTGCGATGATGCACATTGAGAGCGGACAACATGTCAAGTACATGTCCGGTGTCAATTTCCAGCAACTTCCTCATATGGGAGTGTGGAAATAAATAAGTCGTTTCCCTGTGTTTTCCGCCATTGTCCTGTAGTCCGGGAGGTTGGTGGTGTGTCGCAAGTACCCGTAACTGTCCCAAAGTTAGATGTCTCCGTGCACAATCGTTATGAACGCCGCGTGCGTTGATTCCGCTACCCGTGCAGTCGTCGTTGCCAATTTTAAAAGTATCTAAACGTAATCTTAAAAACGTTATATGTCAATAAGAAAAAATCATATAGTAAATTAAAAACATATCAATGGAGGTTGTCCTTGTGGACCACTCTCCTCGCAACGAAGACCGTTGTTCCCAAGTCCGTTTCAACCATTATAGCGATTTAGCCCTAATCGTTTAATAGCATAGACTTAATTGTCTGTGACTTGAACGCAAGTTCATTGTCGCAATACACTTGTTTTGCTAGCGGAATATTGTTCATCAACCCTAACAGCGGTGGTCTCATGTCATCTATAGTTGGAGACGATATTGGTTGAACCACTGTGAGCTTTGAAAATTTGTCGATGCAGGTAAGAAAAAGTTTCTTGTCTGTGGAGATAATGTCGACATGTAACATCTCTCCTGTTTGCAAAGGTACTGGCGTCTGGCCAAGCTGTGTGTTTTTTTTTTTATACCCTTAACCCATAAAATGGGTAAATAAGGATATAATGGTTTTGTGCAAAAGTATGTAACAGGCAGAAGGAAGCATCTCCGACCCCATAAAGTATAAATATTCTTGATCAGCATCAACAGCCGAGACGATATAGCCATGTCCGTCTGTCCGTCTGTCTGTCCGTCTGTCCGTCTGTCTGTCTGTATGAACGCGTGGATCTCAGAGACTACAAGAGCTAGAGACTTCAGATTTGGTATTTAAGTTCTCCTATACCATGAACAGAACAAGTTTGCTTCAAATTATCGATAACTATTCTGGTTTCCGATATACACGCAGGCGTGATTGCGGCGAAGGTACTTGAAGGCGAGGAACGCATTCTAGCTGCGCTTAATGCCAGGCTGGACAGCATGAATGCTGATTTGCAGGGCCTAACGCAACGTGTGCTACAACTGGAGAAAGATGCTGCCGACTCGCAGCTGCTTAAAACAAAGTTGGCCACCCTGGAGGCCAAGCTCAACGCCCAGGCCAACGCAGGTGTAGCCACTGAGCTTAGGCTACATGGCGTGCCGGTGGTAGAGGGTGAGCAGCTGCGGACAATGTTTAATACACTTTGTTTTTCACTTGGTGTCACACCGGCGCCGCGACTTCGTGACATTTTTAGGGTCAGGCAATCTACCACGACGGTTGCTGACCCCACAATATTAATGCGGTTCGACACAACACATGATAAAATTAATCTGCTACGCGCGGCAGGTCAGTTTAGGCGCACGAATAAGCAGCAGCTTAACCTACAATTGATCGGGATTGAGACACGCGGTTCGGTCCCAATTTACATAAATGAACAACTGAGTAAAGTAAATTACAACATCTTCAAACAAGCGATAAGAATGAAAAAGCAAAAACAACTCACTGCTGTTTTTTGCCGTCGCTCTCTTGTCCATGTTAAGCTTACGGAGAGAGGAGAAGCAATCTGCATAGAGAGTGCACAACAGCTCTCTCAACTGTGTGCAGAAAGCTCGACGTCAGCAGCGGATCTTTTTCGTGCCTAGTTTTTACTTAGTGGTTGTTGTTTGTAAGTCTGCTCTCTCAAATGATAGATGTAATTATTATCTCTTAATTTTAGCTTTTAATATTTATATGTGCTCTTCGATGCTTTCTCTATATCAACGCAGTTTAGGTGTGCTATTGGTAGGATTTTATTATCAATTTAAATGTCTCCCAATATAAATTTACCCAGATCGAACAGCCAAGCAATGATAAGGGTTTTAACTAAACATAAATCTGGTCTTAAAATATGTCACTTAAATGGTCAGAGTCTATGTAATAAGATGGAGGAGTTTAGCTATATGTTTGTAAATTCAAATGTTGATATTGTGTGTGTTTCAGAAACGTGGTTTGTCCCTGAGTTGGAGAATTCGTCAATTGTCTGTCCTGGTTACAACTTGTATCGTTCTGATCGTGTCTGTCACGCAGGGGGAGTTGCAATATTTGCCACAAATAGACTGAAGTGTAAAGTTGTATGTAAACAGCCAGTTGACAGTCCAATAGAGTATATTTTTATTAACATTACTAATTCAATCTGTGATAAAAAACTGCTTGTTGGTTGTATTTATAGACCACACAAGAATATTGACTACTCTAGCCTTATAGATTTGTTATCGAATTTAACACTGAGGTATACTGACGTTATATTAACAGGTGACTTGAACAGTAATGTTCTAAAGGAACAACATCTAACTGATGAAATGCTGTCACTTGGCTTGTCACTAGCAAACTCGACGATACCGACGCATTACTCACGCAATACAAGTACGCTACTAGACGTTATATTTGTTAATAATAAAGACAACATATTACTATATGACCAACTATCTGTACCGGCGTTCTCTAAGCATGACCTCATCTTCCTGACTTATGATATGCATTTTATATATTCAAAACAAACAATTACGTTTAGAGATTTTAAAAACATTGACCAACAATCCCTATTTGAAGCATGCTGCACTTGTGACTGGGATGGCATTTACCGCCTCCCATCCGTTGACACCCAAATAACCCTGCTGCAGCATAACGTTGATTATCTCTTCAATAAGTTTATTCCACTGAGAACTAAAATTGCAAAACCAACTCTCAAGTCTTGGTTTAATAATGATATTAAAAGTGCAATAAAAAAGAGGGATGAGGCGTACGATAAATGGAAACGTTACAGGACGGACTATTACTATCGACTCTTTAAAACTAACAGACGAAACGTTAATGAATCTATTAAAAATGCTAAGCGAAATTTCTTTAGTAATAAATTTAGTAGTGGAATATCTACCAAAGAAACCTGGAAGACATTAAGCAATATGGGTGTTGGAAAAGGAAAATCTGTGATATGTGATGACGAAGATGTAGATGTACTTAACAACAAATTTGTTAGCTTAAATGTTCCAATAACTGTGAGTAATCCGTACGTAAACTGTGTGCCGTTAATCAACTGTAGCAATTGTTTTGAATTTGTATGTGTCAACCAATGTGATGTCCTGCATGAAATGCTAAAAATTAAATCAAACGCTATAGGCTTAGACAACACAAGCCCAAAATTCATAAAATTAATTTTGCCACACATAATCGGTCACATAACACACGTTATAAATACTGCCATTACATCCTCCACTTTCCCAGAGCATTGGAAACTGGCAAAAATTATACCCATTCCAAAACTAAACAACGAGTTCAGGCCAATTGCTATACTACCTTTCTTATCTAAGGTATTTGAAAAACTATTGGCAAGACAAATTAATAGCTTCATTAATACAAATTCGCTTCTGAACAAAAAGCAATCTGGCTTTAGGGCGAATATGAGTTGTACAACGGCGATTTTAAAGGTAGTTGAGGACATTCGGGCAAAAATGGATGATAGTGATGTGACGCTGCTTACACTTCTAGACTATAGCAAAGCATTCGACACGGTAAATCACGAAATTTTATTGACAAAGCTAAGCAATATGTTTTATTTTTCGCAAACCGCAATTAAACTAATGTCCTCATACCTAAAAAATAGGAAACAAGCCGTTGTAACCCAGAGTGCTACTTCAAGTTTAATGTCAGTAACACGTGGTGTTCCGCAGGGCTCTATACTAGGACCTCTCCTTTTCTCTATTTATATTAATGATTTGCCGAGTGCCCTGTCCAATTGTGAAGTACATATGTATGCTGATGATGTTCAAATGTATGTTAGTCGTCCCATTTATCAAATAAATGAATGTATTGAAATGTGTAATGCTGATCTGTTACGTATTAGTGTGTGGGCTAAGGAAAATGGTTTGTGTATAAATCCGTCAAAATCTAAGTGTTTAGTTATGTATAAAAAGTACCTGAATACTGATAATCTTACTAAACTTAGAGTAGACAATAAATCTATAGATTTTGTTGACAAGGCCGTTAATCTCGGGATAACGTTTAATAGAACCCTGGCCTGGAACGACCAGGTAAATAAAGCTGTGGGGAAAACATATGGAGCCCTCCGACAACTTTCCCCGACCCAGCAATTTTTGCCAATTAAAATAAGAACAATGATCGCAAAAACCTTACTGATACCCATCCTTTTATACGGTATTGAAATTTTTGGCAAATGCGATGCAGCTAGCCTACATAAACTCAAAGTCACATTTAATAATATTGCTCGGTTCGTGTATGGGCTGAAAAGAACTGACCACGTAACTGACTATGCGAAGAAGCTTGCCGACCTTGATTTTGCGCATCTAATAGATTTTAAAATACTCGTCCTCCTACATAAATTATCTTTACTAAAAAGCCAGACTATTTATATGATTTTTTAAGATTTACTTCATCACAAAGAGTTAACAACCTAATAAGTATACGAACCAAATTGTCATGCTCAAATAGGCAATTCTATGTCTCTGCTGTTCGACTCTGGAATAAATTACCGTCAGATTTAAAATGTACCAAGAGCGCATCTTTGTTTAGTAATAAGTTAAAAGCACACTTTAGTAGATAAAAAAATAAAAATAAATAAATAAAAAAAAAGAAAAATAAATAAAAAAATAAAAACAATTAGATCTATAAGACACATTAATTAGATAAACCATAAACCCAAATTCAAAGCCATTGTAATAATAAACATATTGAATCAGAAAATTAAACAAATACTAATACTCTTAGAAATATTACTTAATTTGAAAAGAAAATTGTTACTAATAACTAAGAATAGGGTAGGTTACTAAATTATAATACATGATACTAAGTTAATGATTAAAAATTGTGACTAGTGCACTAAAATAAAAGTTATATAACTTGTAGCACTAGGAAAATGCAAATAAATAAATAAATAAATAAATAAATAAATCGATAACAATAAAATATCGAATTTGGAAAATCTAAAAATGAGGGTTGAAGTAATGGATAATGATAGAACTTTTCTGAAAATTTCGTCCAAATCGGTTGAGAAACACCGGAGATATTGAACTTAATCGATGGAAGCTAAGCCAGTATACCAAAGTCTTATAAAAATTAAATATATTTATTGCAACTGGGTTCAGGGTATCTTCTAGTCGGGCTCTCCCGACAAGAGCCTTCTTACTTGTTGGTTTTGCAGCCTGCCTTTTTTTAACAACCGCCAGCAGCAGGGCGTTAGCTGCACCAATAAGTATATAGTTATTGGTTGTACTCAATCACAAAAGTAGCGCGCTTTGGAAGTGAATCATTATTTTGAATCTAAGTGCACAAAACACAGTTGCACTTGCGATTAGTTTAGAAAAAGTTATCAACCAACCGCCACAATATGTGCATTTTTTTTGCACTGCTCGTTAAGGTCCGTAAAACTCATGTATACGGTACGGGGCTCATGCGTACAGGCCTTTAACAAAGATATCTTTATTTTTTTTGGTTCCTGCTTTTTATACCCTTAACCCATAAAATGGGTAAATAAGGGTATAATGGTTTTGTGCAAAAGTATGTAACACGCAGAAGAAAGCATCTCCGACCCCATAAAGTATATATATATTCTTGATCAGCATCAACAGCCGAGACGATATAGCCTTGTCCGTCTGTCCGTCTGTCTGTCCGTCTGTCCGTCTGTATGAACGCGTGGATCTCAGAAACTACAAGAGCTAGAGACTTCAGATTTTTGATATAAGTTCTCCTATACCATGAGCAGAACAAGTTTGCTTCAAATTATCGATAACTATTCTGGTTTCCGATATACACATGGAATCGATAACAATAAAATATCGAATTTAGAAAATGTAAAAATGAGGGTTGAAATAATGGGTAACGATAGAACTTTTCTGAAAAAATCCAAATCGGTTAAGAAACACCGGAGATATCTAATTTTATCGATTGAAGTTAAGTCAGTATACCAAAGTCAATTATAAATTTAATTTACATATTTATTGCAACTGGGTTCAGGGCATCTTCTAGTCGGGCTCTCCCGACTAGAGCCTTCTTACTTGTTTAATAATGGATTCCATTGTGGTATATCCACTGAATATCCATCTTCGCCATAAGGAAATAGCAAAGGGTACTGAAAGGCATCGTAAGATCGATGAACCTCACTTATACGATGTAATCTATTATTATGACTTTCAATAATAATATTGCGCTATTCAAATTGCTGACCAACAATAACTATAGCTACTTCGCTTGAAAGAGGTGCATTGTAAAGCCCTTAATGTGCACCAGCGGGTGTTCGATCAGCATGTATAACCAATTTATAATCTTTAGTATTTGGTATTTTCCTGCCTTGTAACAGATACCCAGAGGCTCTTTACCATTATAAAACATTGCAATGTTTCCATATCATGTTTTTCAGAAACAGCTTCTTGTTTTGCTGTTATTTTTTATGTTTTTAAGAAACATGAAAAATAACAGCATAACAGCACCCAGTTTTTTCAAACCGTAAAAAATAGCAGCTCCCTGTTTTAAACAGTTAAACAACAACCAGTTTCTAAAACCGAAAAAAACGTGTTTTTAACAGCAAAACTGCCACCAGTTCCATGTATTTTGGGCTTACTTCTTTTCAAGGTTATTGTATGAGTTCTAGAATTGGAGTTGAAAGAGAAAATATTTGCCTGGAAACGTCAGATGGCCACCGCTGCCTCACTTTGCAAGGAGTACTTTACTCTGTTCAACAGCGTACTTTTAAGTCCCGGTTTTTAATCGCCACGATTGTGGACTTGTTCTTTCATTTAATGTTAAATTAAAGTTATAGTACAAAACGCAGCAGTATTGCTTCAGTACTTTTGTTGGCTTTAAGTGAAAAAAATTGAAAGCACTCTTAAAAAAAAAATTCGAAATCTCAAAAATTTTTTAGAAAAAAAATCACGAATTGACATTGCTGACAGATGTAAACTACTTTGTGAAGAAAAACAAACGGAAATTAAATTTCCGACAAGATAATAAAAAATTAATAAAAAATCAATAAAAGTCAGTAGAATAGTAACAAATTTTTAATAAAACAAAAAAATAAACATAAAGGGGAATCAATAATAGAATAATATGTCTCCTGCCTGTATAAACCTTAATCGTCGATGAATGATTTGGTAGCTGAGAGGTCTGTTGTGCCCCCTTCTAGTTCTATGACTCTTCCACCGGACATGGAAACTGTACGAGATCAAGTATTTATGATGAGTTGAGGGTTTCTTAGCCTTTAATACGGTTGATATGTTGTTCTAAGACAATAAAATTTTTTCCTTGCTAAGGCTACGCATACTGCTATAATGTGAAAGGAGGATTCTTTCTCCCGATAAACATTTGTCTTGTCTGAGATCAGATGTCTTCGTTCAGCTCGCTTCCATCTAAAGACTCTCGCTGTTCGTTAGCTCCTACCTTATTGTACCTTTTTCTACGTCACACTTCGGCTCAAAGCCTTTTAGGAGTGTCTCTGCCCTCAATCTTGTTTGTGTGCTAATTTTTACGTACCCTGCAATATTTACGTGACTCGGGTACGATCTAAAAAAATTAATAAGAAGTTATTATCGAAAACTCAATCAAAGATACGTTTAAAAGACATTATGGAGGTAGTGTTCAATCAATTGTTTAGTTAGAACAATCAGCGATATAATAGGACAGCTAAAATTCCATACATAAAAGTAAATCCTTAAATTTTTAAAAGATTTGAAGACATTTTTTTTAGTCAGACAAAAATCTAAGTAAATGATTATGTGTGTATAAGCAAATATAATACTTAATTGAGAAGAGCTACTCACCAAACCGGAAAACTTAAAATGTACAATAATAGAAATACAATACAAAATCCCTATAACAAACATATTGAATGACTGTGAGGCTACCGAACTTACAGACATTTTCTAGAGAGATAAAATTGAAAAAACAGGTACGCACTTACTTGGTTGAAAAAATAATAAGAAAAAACGGATAAATTGATAGGGGTTTTAGATGGGAACAACTCATGGAAAAATGTGAAGTACGTAGTAGACTCGACTATGAGTTCACGATTTAATGTAAACCATAATAAATATTTTGGGTGTTACATTGTTCGATCAAATTTCCTCCGAATACTTTATAAATTTTTTTAATAGCTCTTGGTGCTTGATGTCGTTGTCTAATGTTTTTATATCCAAATTATATGTTTTGTGGGCTGGTGTGCTAAAAGTTAAAGGTGTGAGCCTTGGAAAGTAGCTGGAAATAATATAAATCAGGGGATCCAAAATCGGTACAGAGTAGAACAATGAAATACTATTCAAATAAGGCGCCTACATGCAAACCGTACATTATCTAGGTAAAAGTTAATTATGTGTGTACGATTGATGGTCCAGGTGAGGATCGCTTCGTCGTATGGGAGGGTGGGGTGTCAAGTGATGATGGTGAGCGATTGAGTCTTTTCAGGATGCCAGGCTGCCGTAAACAGTGACAGTACTTTTAATTTAATATAAGTAAATATTTTGTGTACCCGTATAACAGCCTACTTTTATTTTTAAATGAAAAATAATCACAACCATTCCCTTCCATCAGTTTTATAGATTAATTGGCTTCCGTTGATTGAATATAAATTGTAGGAAACATCGAAAATTATTAAAGTAAGTTTAGAAGTGGAGCGCAATAAAAAAGAAACATAAGGAAAAATACTATATGAGATGCAAAAGAAATAAATAAACAAAATAATAATTAACAACAATAATCAGCAAACAATCAGGAACATAGAGCACATTCCATTAAGTAATATAATAATTTCAAAGTGCGTGATAAAATGCGAAACGGAAAGAACCAACTAATAATGTTGAAGAAATTCTATAAGACAGTTCCGTCTTTCCACTAATTGTTTTAACTGTATAACCTACCTAGCTCAGGCAAGCAAATTGTTCTTAAAAGCGTCAAATAGTAAACACTTTGAAACGAAAAGATCTGATGTTCCTTAAGTGTGAAAGTTGTAACACTCATGTGTTTAAGTCAGCGATAAGATTCTGAGCAAAATTTAATCTCAATACCTAAAAGCTGATAAAATATAGAGACAGACATATAGTACTTGAAAGCCTACGGTGTTGATCTACATATTGATTAAGAATAAACATATCTAGGATTAAGCATGCTTTCGTTTATGCAGCACAGAAAAAAAAAAAAAATACTATGACTCGGTTCAAAAATTGAGAGGCAAAACCCTTAAATTTAGAGGCAATATATAAAGTCAAATAACATAAAAGAATAAAATAAAAATTAAATAGCAAAATAATAAAAACAATATACAAATATTATTAGAATGGAATGACATACTACTTTTAAATCTTACTCCCTGCCGTATTATATGTAAAGGAAAATGGACCAAGAAAATAGATTGTGGACCTAAACAGGAACAGCTTTATCTCGCTCTTTCAATGTACGAATTATAACCCACAAGAATCATAATAGAATATAGTCTAGCAAAACTACTTACTACTTACTACTTGAAGTCTAAACGGTCTTAAGACCATGAATCCTAAGTTAGTGAAAATTATTGTAAATGACTTGCTTGCGCTCTTTTTATTAGTTTAACATACAACTATTGCTTTACCAACATAAAAAAGAAAATAAATCTTACTATACAATTATTAAACCAAATCTTATTATTTGGAGCCTCCTCCACAAACAGTATACAATAAAATCAAACCCTAATCTAAAATCAAAAAACAGGATCAAGAGCTAGGGTGTATAAAACGACTAATACAAAGGAAGAAAAAACCGAAAATACCAATATTTAGTGGGTATAAACCAATCCGGTGATAGTTAAAGTACATTATTTTAAAAACACACTACAATTAAAAATTTTAAGTACTTTACCGCCCGTTTTGCAAAATACCGACTCTCAAGTCATCTCGAGCTTTAGTACATCACAACCGTATTTTGCCATCCAAATTCAATACTAATGCAAAGGTTCAAGAATAATAAAACACAATACAATGGTTTCACGAATTAAATAAATAACTCAGATCATGAAAAAATAAATCCTTTAGCGACAATAAGTTTTGAGCACTGAAGAAAATAAGTCTCCCTAGGAAATAATTATAATAATTATATGAACAAATACACCCTAATAACATGGCATCTTATAGATACTTAACCCTTAAATTAAAACATTTAACGTATTCATACTTTTCGAAACAGTGTAAGACTCATATCTCGAACTGATAAGCTAGTTCAATGCACTTCCTTATTAAATGCAAGAAAAATGGGGAGAATAATGAAATAAAATATTACCATCCATCAATTATAAGAAATTATTAACGAAATTTTGTAAGTTCAAGCAATGAGTTTGGAAATATAAAAATCTAACATAATCACTAAAATAGTAGAAATGTACATAGGTTGACAGTTGAAATATATTAAAGCAATCAATTATAAAGTGAAAAATCAATGTCCGATCGATTTCCCTGTTAAAATTCAGTTAACTTGTTAAGGACAATAATACAATCTATCTCGTTTTAAGCGTAAAGCCTAGTCAAAATAGCTAACTACATAACATAAAATGTTTAAAAATCTGTAGAATACTAAGTTGAAGAAGACGATTAAATATAACACAAATTAAGATAGGGTATCATACAACGTCAATAGAAGAATTTTTGAAGTCAGTAAATGAGTACAAAACACATTCTTTATACATTTTTATCGTAGGTAGCATACTGAGAAAGAGTTGGTAAAACCCGTTTATAAAAAAAAAAAATCCAGCTGCTAAGAACATCTTACTGTTTTCATTTTCTTTATTTTAGAAATTGATTTGATATGTGAGTTTGATGAAATAATTTTAGTTGAGTATAAGAAATAGTTTGACGGATATCTTAAATATGAAAAGTGTCATTTGATGAAAATCTTAAAGCGAGCAGAGGGAAAGTTAAGGAAAAGATTATTTGATAAGCCTAAAAGATTACATTAAGGAATTTAAAGAATGTATAAGCAAAATAATTTATTACTGAGATAGAACGAAATCCAATATATGGGGATTAAAAAATAATAATAACAATAATCTCAATAAACTATGAAGTATAAATATTAAGATCAAAATTAGTTTGTTAAAACATGATTTATTATACCAGCTACACGAACTTCGTTAAGCTTTCAAGTGAGTACTAGAACTAAGGCTTATAATATTGACTTAAAAAAGCTTTTTATAAAGCCGAAACAAAATCATGGAGTATGACTTGTGTGTTCTACCGGCTTGTCATTAATCTTTATGTTCGGTGTTTGTGTTTGCTAAATCCATCAACGGAACAAGCTTAATATAAATCTTAAATTTAACATACTACAAAAATCTATAAAAAAAAAAAATATATATATATATATATGAAATAAAATTAGTTTCTTAAAAAAGTACACCAACTAAAAAAATGTTCATTGGTTTATTAAAAAGTTATAGTAATTAGCTCTATAAAAGTAACAGAAGTCAGTGCAATAATCAAAACAGATATATGCAAATAAAGGTTAGAAACGTAAGTAGCGAATAAGTTGGGTGTTCGTTAGAAGGAGGGAAAATCAATAAACATACCACCTGCATTTCATAGACGCTCGTGTATAGAATCGCATAAGGGAGCGTGTTTTAATATAATAATACAAGCAGGTTCACTTTCCTCTATAACACTTTCCCCCTCTAACACCTACTCTCTCTAATACTAACTTTCTCTTTCTCCCTCTAACACTTTCCTCCTCTTACAACTTCCCCCTATAATATTTCAAACTAAATCTGCAAGTCTCAATACTCCTGTGCTGATCTTGTTGCTGCTGCTGCGAAAAAATTCCCATCCCTTGCTTACATAACACTCACGAATGTTGTTGTTCTTGTTGTTGTTGGTTTTGCTTTTGATCATAACAATGCGGCCTACGAATGTACTGCCCTTTGACTAGCGTACTTCAAACAAGCACAATCTTGTCTCAATCCTTTTATTATTTGATCACAGGTTTTCACAAACATTCATTGTTTATGTTTTGCCTGCAGGTGTGCAAGGCAACGCACGTCAAACAGCCGCCCTCTCGACTCTCTCTTATCTACTTATTCGTATCTAACACCTTCTCCCTCTAACACTTTCCCACTCTATCCTTTCCACCTCTTACACCTTCTCCCTCTAACACTCCCCCTCTCACACCTTCTCCCTCTAACTCTTTATAATCTAAATGTACAAGTATCAATACTCTTGTTTAAAAACAATGTGTTGATCTTGCTGCTGCTGCTGCTGCGAAAGAAAATTCTCATCCTTGCACACATAACCCCCCACGAAGGATGTTGTTGTTGCTGTTGACAATAACAATGTACGTGTGCAGATCAATGTATTTAAAACAGTAGCATACTTGACTCTAACACTAATTGGTTGAATAGCAAAAACTGATCCTGTCATTATCACAACCATACGGCTCAACGTATTGACACTGCTGCTGCTGTTGCTGCGTAAGAAAAGTTCCACCCCTTGTTCAAAGAGCCCCACGAAGGTTGTAGTTGTTGTTGCTGTTGGTGTTGCTTTTGATCATAACAATGCGGCCTACGAATGTACTGCCCTTTGACCAGCGTACTTCAAAAAAGCACAATCAAGCATGCACAAACTTGTCTCTAAGTCTTCCACCCTCTAACACTTTCTTGCACACAGTATCCTTCTAACACTATCCCCCTCTAACTCTTTCCTCCTCTAGCACCTTCTCCCTCTAACACTTTCCCCCTCTATCCTTTCCCCCTCTTACACCTTCTCCCTCTAACACTCCCCCTCTTACACCTTTTCCCTCTAGCACTTTTTAATCTAAAATGTACAAGTATAAATACTCTTGTTTAAAAACAGTGTGTTGATCTTGCTTCTGCTGCCGCTGCGAAAGAAAATTCCCATCATTGCACACATAACGCTCCCACGAAGGTTGTAGTTGTTGTTGCTGATGGTGTTGCTTTTGATCATAGCAATGCGGCCTACGAATGTACTGCCCTTTGACTAGTGTACTTCAAAAAAGCACAATCTTTTCTCAATCCTTTTATTCTTTGATCACTGGTTTTCACACTCATAAACATTCATTGTTAATGTTTTGCCTGCAGGTGTGCAAGACAACGCACGTCAAACAGGTGCCCTCTCGACTCTCTCTTATCTACTTATTCGTAGCTAAGAAACCTGCTCACAGTTTACTCTCTCTCTCTCTCTTATCTACTAACTTGTAGCTAAGAAACCTGTGCATACTTGACTCTAGCATTTAATAGTTTCATAGGGAATGTACTTTGTGAACCTCACGGACGGTGATACCTATAACACATTAGCCAACTAATGTACTTGACCTTTGACTAGCGCACTTCAAGCATGCACAAACTTGTCTCTAAGTCTGCCTCCCTCTAACACTTTCTTGCACACAGTCTCTTTCTAACACTTTCCCCCTCTAACACATTTTAATCTTAATCAACAAGTATCAATACTCTTGCTTAAAAACAATGTGTTGATCTTGCTGCTGCGAAAGAAAATTCCCATCCTTGCACACATAACCCCCCCACGAGGGTTGTTGTTGTTGCTGTTGACAATAACAATGTAAGTGTGCAGAGCAATGTATTTAAAACAGTAGCATACTTGATTATAACACTAATTGGTTAAATAGCTAAAACTGATCCTGTCATTATCACAACCATAAAGCTCAACGTATTAACCTTGCTCCCTTGTTCAAAGAGCCCCACACGAAGGTTGTAGTTGTTGTTGCTGTTAACCATAGCAATGCAACGTACATCGAACAAGCGCTCGCTTTTCTCTTTTCTCTATTCTTTCTTCCTTTGCACACTGCACCTCATGACCATAAACAGGTTTACAATGCAACGCACGTCAAAGACGCGCCCTCTCGACTCCATATCCTTTGATCACTACTACTCATGACCATAAACAGGTTAACAATGCAACGCACTTCAAACAGGCACCCTCTCGACTCTCTTTTATCTATCCTTTCTTCCTGTGCACACTGCACCTCATGATCATAAACAGGTTTACAATGCCACGCACTTCAAACAGGCGCACAATTGACTCTAACACTAGTTAGGTAAATAGCCAAATCTGTTCCTCTGATCACTGCTTCTCAAGAATCTTGTTGATGTTGTCCTTAAGAATGCCATCTATGATTGTGGCTTGCTTGCAGGGGGTAAAAGACAACACACGTGCAAACAGATGTACACTTGACTCCAAATCCTTTGATCACTAATTCTCACAGATGCTGCTGGTAAAGTGGTGGCCTAGGAATGTAAATCCTTTGTTCTCCACCCTAGTCTTATCAAAGGAGGGTTACGATCATGGGAAAAAAGGGTCATAAATTATGAAATGGAAGGGGGTCAAAAAAAGGGTCAAAGCACAAGGGGGCGATAAAAGGGTCATAAAATTAATGGGGGTAATTAAACTGTCAAAAATGAAAAGTCATAAATTGACACAGAACCGGCAATCCCCTACTACTTCTGGCCGTCGCAATCGGCCACGAGATTGTCGTGAAGCACAGTTCCATTGTGGGCGACTTGAAATATCGTCACCTTTTTGAAAAGCTTGCTTATTTTAAGAATTTTACTTACAAAGCTTATTATATTACCTTTCCGATCTACTTAAATGTTAGATACTTTAAAAATGTCAGTAACTGAAATTCTTGTGATTTGATCGGTGAGAATATTCACAAGATCCGAATGATATATGATTGCTGCGTTAATTTCGTTAATTTTTTCCAGAGTCAAGGTAAGCATTAGATTCGAAAAGATGGCCTGTGTCAACCTGTTTATCATGTGTGGTTTTGAGAATTTTGTTAACGGTATCAGTGAGTTGGTTTATTATACCCTTAACCCATAAAATGGGTAAATAAGGGTATAATGGTTCTGTGCAAAAGTATGTAACAGGCAGAAGGAAGCATCTCCGACCCTATAAAGTATATATATTCTTGATCAGCATCAACAGCCGAGACGATATAGCCATGTCCGTCTGTCTGTCCGTCTGTCTGTCTGTCTGTCTGTCTGTATGAACGCGTGGATCTCAGAGACTACAAGAGCTAGAGACTTCAGATTTTGTATTTAAGTTCTCCTATACCATGAGCAGAACAAGTTTGCTTCAAATTATCGATAACTATTCTGGTTTCCGATATACACATGTAATCGATAACAATAAAATATCGAATTTAGAAAATCTAAAAATGAGGGTTGAAGTAATGGATAATGATAGAACTTTTCTGAAAATTTCGTCCAAATCGCTTGAGAAACACCGGAGATATTGAGCTTAATCGATGGAAGCTAAGCCAGTATACCAAAGTCTTATATAAATTAAATATATTTATCGCAACTGGGTTCAGGGTATCTTCTAGTCGGGCTCTCCCGACTAGAGCCTTCTTACTTGTTTTACTTTGCCGTACCTTTGCCAATAATAAATTTAAAAGGAACGTTTTACCTGTTCCACCAGGTGCATCTAAAAAATAGATTTCTCCCTTTTCTGCTTCAACTCTATGTTGTATCTGTTCGAAGATTTGTTTTTTCTCGGCAGTGAGGAGTAGCTCATTATTAACAACAAAATTATCGCAATTTTCATAACTTGTTTCTCTATGATATTCAATATTTGGAACAATTTCCTCGGATCTAATTGGTAGTGGAAGTCCATAGTAAGTCAAGTTTTGACCACCAATAGACAGTACAATATCTTCAATGTACATAAGATATTTATTAAATACATTATTCACAATACTTTGATCAATTTTTCTGTCTTGCTAAAAATGAAAGGCTTTTAAAATATCTCCTGAGAAACTCTCTTTATAAGTATTCCAAAGCTAAAGAGCATCTGAAGTTTGACAAAATACTAACATTATTGCAAAAAGTTCTCTCATTTGTAGGATTTTGACATATGGAATATGGCTATAGTTGAATCCCAGTGTTTATCATCTTCTAGTAATCCTAGAGCTTTACACGCCAATTGAAATGATGCGCACGCTATACCATTAACGGTTTTTAAATTTAAAAATGAAGTTGGGCCCCTTAAGTAGTAGGTGAATGGCGGTTCTACCCAAAAGGGATGCCGACAATTTATGACCCCATTAAATTTTATGACCCTTTTATCGCAACCTTGTTTTTTGACCCTTTTATCGCCCCTTTCAATATGATAATTTATGACCCTTTTTTCCCATGATCGTGCCCGCTTTAATTAGAGTAGAGTGGAGAACAAAGGATTAACATTTCTAGGCCACCACTTTACCAGCAGCATCTGTGAGAAGCAGTGATCAGAGAAAAAGATTTGGTTATTTACCTAATTAGTGTTAGAGTCAATTGTGCGCCTCTTTGACGTGCGTGGCATTGTAAATCTGTTTATGGTCATGAGGTGCAGTGTGCACAGGAAGAAAGGATAGATAAGAGAGAGTCGAGAGGGCGCCTGTTTGACGTGCGTTGCATTGTTAACCTGAAAGCAAGCAATCATGAATGAATGTTTATGTTCATGAGTAGTAGTGATCCTCTTTGACGTGAGTGGCATTATAAACCTGCAACACACGTCAAAAAATGAATGTTTATGGTTGTGATAACCAGTGATCAAAGGAAGTAAGGATAGAGAATAGAGAAAAGCGAACGCTTGTTCGATGTACTGGGGTTCTGTGAACAAGAGATGGGAATTTTCCTACGCAGCAGCAGCAGCAGCGGCAGGATCAATACATTGCTTCTAATCAAGAGTATTGATACTTGTAGCTTAAGATGTGTTAGAGGGGGAAAGAGTTAAGGAGAGAAAGTGTTAGAAGGAGAATGTATGTTAGAGGGGGAAAGAGTTAGAGAGAGAAAGTGTTAGAAGGAGAATGTATGTTAGAGGGAAAGAGCTAGAGGGGGAAAGTGCTAGAAGGAGAATGTGTGTTAGAGGGGGAAAGAGCTATAGGGGGAAAGTGTTAGAAGGAGAATGTGTGTTAGAGGGGGAAAGTGATCCTGCTTGTATTAATTTAATAAGCCACGCCCCTTATACGATTTTGATTGGTCCCCTCCATCCTTAAGATGAAAACTATTTTACAATCCTTTGGGCTTTATATTTAAATATTTAGCGCCATCCCTTTCTAACCTTTGATATTATATATATATTATATATACTTGTTTTTATTTTGGTCAAGTGCTATGAAAATCTTATATCCTGCATTGACTTCAAAACGCATAAAAGAGGTAGTTTTGACTGAAAAAACCATCAGTAGCTCTCAAAATTTACAAGTGTAACTTTAAAAATTTTTTCTTCCGTGTTTTAAAACTTTTGTGTTTTTAAATTTTTGCAAAAAAAAAAAAAAAAAAAATTGTGTAAAATGTCTTCAAACAACATTGTGTACACCACCACCGCAGCCAACGACTTAGCTGAGATTTTCGGCACCGATTCAAGTCCGCACACTTCAGGATCGCAAACCACTTCCGCCACCTCCACGATCACAAGCAAAGCCACCATCCTTATGAATATGTTTAACGCCACCTTCCCCAACACACCCTTCAACACCACATACAACAACACACCCATCGCCACCACCTACAACAACACAGCCTACACCACCACCTACATTAATACACCTTACACCGCCACCAACATCTTCGCCGCCATCCCCAAACCGACGACAAAGTGGTGCAACATATGTAAGGTTAATGTACTTTTTTCAAAGTGGAATGGACATTTACGCTCCAGTATCCACATAATGCGTGTTTTTATACCTCTGAATAGTGCAGTGAAGCAGCTTTCAGGTGGATTTAAAAACCGCATCCTCACTTTGTCGTTTGAGAATAGGCGTGAGGAAATTCTTGACCCCCAGGAATTCCTCACTGATGCCTCATCGGAGCTTATTCCAATAATAGCCAATGTTTTGTCTTTACACACATCGTGTAAGAAAAACTTTGAGTTATTTGCGGAATACATAAAATTCCAGCAAGACGAGATGGTGATGCAAGTCAAGACGCATCAAACACCTATGTCTGTTCTAACTGCTGGAAGACATATAGAAGAAGTCTATAATCAGCATACTGAACTCATCCGTCAAAAAATGGATGAGTTCCAGGAAAGGGTCAGCGGATGGACTATGTCCCAAATAATAAGATTGGAGTGCAATATTAATAAATACATTCCTTTAAAAGTTTCAAATTATATTGAAACTCCAAAGGTGTTGAGAGTGAAAAAGGCGATTGTAAATGTGAGAAACGAGGACGAATATTGTTTTAAATGGGCTTTAATATCATCCCTTAAAGCTCCACGCATCACCAACCACGCTGATAGATGCTCGAGTTACAATATTAATATTGATAACTCAAAAATCTATGTAAGTGAAACACTTACATTAGATTTTGAGGAGTTGGAGTTTCCGCTTCCGCTCACACAAATTAAAGTGTTCGAAAGACGGAACTCCACTATCAGTATCAACGTTTTTGGATTCGATGAGGAAAAGGGAAAAGTGGTTGGCCCGCTGTATTTAACAGAGGTCGAAAGGGAACGGCATATAAGTTTATTGCTTTTGGAAAGCGATGGACGGGCTCATTTTGTGTGGATAAAAAGTTTATCAAGGTGAGTAAAAATTTCAATTTTCTTAATACTTAGTACTTACTAATACATTTTCTTTTGTTTTGAAATTTACAGACTGGTTCGCTCACAGGTAACCAGACACGATCACAACCTTTTCTTTTGCAACACCTGCCTCAACTTCTCACACAGCGAGAAGTTATCTTTGGAGCACCGGATGAATTGTGGCAAGATGGTTTCGACGTTACCCTCATCAGAAAAAGCAAGTCTTAAATTTAAGAATTTTAATCGTAGTTTAGATGTGCCGTTGTAGTGTATGCAGACTTCGAATGCATTTTAACCCCCTTCAATTCGAAAGTGAGCGAGAATGTTACAGCCACATCATTGCATGTGCCTATAGCATTCTCGTACTATATTAAGTGCTCCTTTGACTCATCCATAGATAAGTTTGTTTTAGAGACTGGTAAGGATGCAGGTGTCAAATTTGTCACATCTCTCATTAGAGATGTAAGTGAAATTTACACGACCTACCTCTCTAATATTTAACCAATGAAAATGAGTGCAGAGGAGGAAAATAGTTTTCGATATGCAGTTAGTTGCCATATCTGTAAGAAAATTCTGGGGGCCGACCGAGTGAGGGACCATTGTCGTTTAACGGGCCAGTACAGGGGTCCAGCCCATAATATTTGCAATATTAATTTTCAAATTGCACCTTTTATCCCCGTATTCTTTCACAATTTCTCGCGGTATGACTCCCATCTCTTCGTTAGGGAACTAAACAAAGTGGAGGGTGATATTAAAGTACTCCCACTGAATAAGGAGTTGTATATATCACTCTCCAAATATACATACATAGCGTCCCATGAAAAAAATTTAGAAATTAGATTTTTGGATACGTTTCGCTCTATGGCAACCAGCTTAGATGCTTTAAGTAGTAATCTAAGTACTGAATGTTTCGAGAGCGTTAAACGTTTTATCCCTGTGAGGAAGAGTTTAATTTATTGCGTAGGTGTCTTTCCATATGAGTTTTTGGACTCAGAAAGCCGACTGGCCGAAACCTCTCTGCCTCCAAGGGAGAAGTTCTTTAATAGTTTAACCAATAAAGAATGTTCGCCTGAGGACTACTTACATGCACAACATGTATGGAAAGTTTTCAATTGTCAATCATTAAAAGAATATATGGAGCTTTATCTCAAAACAGATGTTATTTTATTGACTGACGTTTTTCAAAATTTTCGAGCAATATGCATGAAAATATATTCTCTAGATCCTGCACATTATTACACCATACCCGGTTTGTCATGGGATGCTATGCTGAAAACGACCGAAATAGAGTTAGATCTGCTAACTGATATTGATATGTATAGATTTATTCAGAATGGTATTAGGGGTGTTTTGGTTCAGTGCTGTAAACGGTACTCTAAAGCCAACCACATGTATATGGATGCGTATGACGCAAGCAAACCATCTGAATACTTAATGTATCTAGATGCAAATAATTTGTATGGCTGGGCAATGACTCAGAGTCTTCCATACACTGGTTTTCAGTGGATGAGTGAATATGAGATTGCGTCACTAGATGTTGTTCAAATAGAGGAAACTTCTGAATACGGTTTTATTTTAGAAGTAGACCTTTTATATCCAGATTCACTTCATGATTATCATAATGATCTACCTTTTTGTCCGTTAAACCAAAAACCCACACCAGAAGCAAAGGTGTGTAAGCTTGTTGCTGACCTTAGGTCAAAAACTAAATACCCTATACATTACAAAAACCTTCAACAATGTTTGCGTAATGGTTTAATATTATCAAAAGTATATCGAGTTTTAAAATTTAAACAGGCACCTTGGCTTAAAAAGTATATTGATCTAAACAATTCCCATGGAACTTTAGCGAAAATTAATTTTGAAAAAGACTTTTTTAAACTATTAAATAACGCAGTCTATGGGAAGACAATGGAGAACGTTGAAAAACGTAAAGATGCTAAGATTGTCACTTCATGGGAATCAACCACACGCAATCGATTTGGTGCACGTTCTCTTATTGCAAAGGCTAGTTTTCACAGCTCTGCGCAATTTGCTGAAGACATGTATGCTGTTCAGATGAAGCGGCTCCATAATGTTTATGATAAGCCAATGTACTTAGGGTTTACAGTTTTAGAGCTATCCAAATGGCAGATGTATGACTTCCATTATGATTATATCAAACCTAAATTCGAAGAAAAAGTCACATCAAATTATATGGATACAGACTCGTTCATATATTCAATACAGACTAAAGACTTTTACGCAGATATTGCTGAAGATGTGGAAATGAAGTTTGATACGTCCGAGTACCCTGAGGAGCTAGCAAAGTTATATGGGATTAAGAGGTGCAATAAAAAAGTCTTGGGTATGGTGAAGGATGAGAACTGTGGCAAACGAATGCTGGAGTTTGTTGGTCTCAGAGCGAAAATGTATTCATTGTCTCTTGAGGGGGGTGGTTGTGTTAAAAAATCAAAAGGTGTAAATAAGTCTGCATTAGATAAGCTTACTATAAATAGTTATAAAGAATGCCTTTTTAATAATAAAATATTTAATGATGAAATGATGTTGTTTAGATCTAAGATCCACAACTTGTATACACATAAGATAAAAAAAAACTACCTTAAGCTCTAATGACGATAAAAGAAAAATAAGGTCTGATGGTATAAAAACCTATGACTGGGGTCATTATAAAATTGATTCCTACTACATATATTAATAGCTTTATATTGTTAAATAAAAAATAAATAAAAAAATAAATAAAAAATTAAATAAAAATAAGAACAAAAAAAAAGCACATATACCTTAATTATGTATAAAAAAAAATACATTACTAAAAATAATCTGTAAGTTATAATAATATGAAAAACCTATAAAAAAAAAAAGCCTGTAAAAACCTGTACATAATATAAAATTTGTAAAACCTGTAAAAAGCCTGTAAAAAACTTGTACAAAACCAGTAAAAAAAAAAGCCTGTAAAAAACCTGTAAATAATAAACAAAATAAAAAATATATAAAAAAAACATATTGGTGTTATAGTTTAAAAAACATTCTTCTCTATTTAAAAATAACGAAATAAATAATTATCTTAAAGTAATAATAATAATAATATCAAAACCTGTAAAAAAAAGCCTGTAAATAATAATATTATGAAAACCTGTAAAAAAAAGGCTGTAAATAATAATAATTTTTTGAAACAAAATTAATAAATAAACATTAAAAATTCAGTTTAAAAATCTTCTTTATTTAAAAATAATAGCTAAATATATGGTGTATATATATATATATATATAAATTATAAATTATTGTAAAAATTAGCGGTATAATCCATCCCGTTGAGGCTACAATCCAGCGAGCTCCCAAACCTTGAGCTCAGATCTGGGAACAGTTCCTCCAGTTCGCCCGCACTCGACTCCCAATAGGGCGATGGGGTTGGATCTCTGCTCGGGTGCTGGCGTCCTTCTTCTCTTTGTTGACTTTGTATGATTGAACTATGCTCTGCCCTGCCTTTTTATACCCATCAGCAGCACACACACAACACACACACACACACACACACACACACACACACACACACACACAAACACACACACACACACACACACATGGAGAATATACGTGCGTTTCCCCAAGTCTGGTCGTGTTTTTCTAGTGGCTCCGTTTTACTGATGCTTTTCGGCGTTTAACTGTGCATAACAAGAGAAAAATCCGATTGTACTAGTACTGTGGAAGTGCCGGGCCACGTACCTGAGCATCTGAGTGCTGCCGCCAGGTGTGATCCATGGTAGTCTCCATCGTCGCCTGGTCAAGCCTTTCCTAGAGACTGTTCGCTCGCGCCCTTTTTAGCCAATTTCGTTGGTGTGCGTTTTCAAAGTACACACAGTGCAACACATTTTTGTTGGTTGCGTGCATCTGTGTTTTAGGCTGACCGCAGCTGCCAGCTGATAGCGCTACATCCCTGGGCTGGTGTCTTGCGATAGCGCTGCCAACTGATCAAGCTGCGTTTGTTTCCCCGTGTTGGTAACAGGTGGCGCTGTCGCTAGCTGGAGGTGTCTTCACTGTTTAAGGTTGGTGTACCGGGTGTAACAGAATTCGTGGCATACCCAAAGGAGTCGGTGTTTTGCGCAAGAAAAGTGCTAAGGAACACCATCAAAGCCAGCAAAAAGGAGTGTTTCCTTAAGCTGTGTGACTCAGCCGACAAGGACCCTTGGGGAAGAGCCTACAAGATGGTCTTCAAGCGTGTCAGCCAAGGCACTAACAACGCGCCTATGGAGCTAGTTCGCATGAAGGAAATTGTGGCGACTCTGTTTCCTCAGTGCGCGAACCCGCTATCGTCAGCTGGCGCGGCTTCCATCCATGAAGGTGTTTCTCCAGTTTCTTTGGAAGAAATGCAGCTGGCAGCACGGAAGCTATCAGCCAATAAAGCACCTGGTCCCGATGGTGTCCCTAATAGGTGCCTGCATCTAACAATCATGCTCCAGCCAGAATTGTTTGCCCAGATGTACACCAAGTGTCTGCGAGAAGGCATCTTTCCGGACAGGTGGAAGGTGCAGAAACTCGTCCTGCTGCCTAAGCCAGATAAGCCTCCTGATGACCCTTCAGCATACCGGCCTATTTGTCTCATTGACAACAGTGCAAGGTCTTCGAGGCGATCATAGCTGCAAGGCTGGATGACGCCGTGCAGAATGCTGGAGGATTATCACCGCTCCAATTCGGCTTCAGGAGGGCGAGATCTACCACCGATGCCATCAGGTCGGTAGTCAGCATAGCCTCAGAAGCGATCTCAGGCACCCGCTGGCGCTTTGGCAATAAGCAGTGCTGTCTCGTAGTGACCATTGACGTCAAGAACGCTTTTAACTCCGCGAATTGGAGCTACATTTTGGATGCCCTGGGGAGTTTTAGAGTGCCAGACTACCTCGTAGCAATCGTGAGGAACTACTTTGACAACCGTAGGCTGCATTACCATACAGATGAGGGGGAGAAGGAGTACGCCGTTTCTGCAGGTGTTCCACAAGGATCTGTCCTGGGTCCTCTCCTGTGGAATATCATGTATGACGGGATACTACACCTTCAGTTGCCGGATGGTGCAAGCGCTATTGGATATGCGGACGACGTCGCTCTGGTGCTTGTAGCTAAAGACCTACGGCGAGTTACAGAGCTTTGCGATTGGTGCTTAGACGCAGTGACGCGGTGGCTGTCGTCTGTTGGTCTTCAACTGGCTGCCCAAAAGACGGAGGCGGTGCTCATCAGCAGCCGAAAAAAGGTGGAGTACGTGGATATCACGGTGGGAGGCGTCACAATGCGGTCCAAGGACTGTATCCGCTACCTTGGTGTGGTCATCGATCGGCGCTTAAACTTTGGCGAGCACCTGGCATTCGTGCATCGGAAGGCAGCTGAATCCGTGCGAGCCCTTGCGAGGTTGATGCCTAATACGCGGGGTCCTAAACAGCAAACGAGGCTGCTGCTTACGAGCGTCCTGAAGTCGATAGTGCTGCATGCTGCTCCAATTTGGGTCGGCGCAACTTCGGTGGCCACCTACATGAAGGGTATCGTGTCATCTTACCGGCTCTCTGCCCTTCGCGTCTGCTGCGCCTATCGCACAGTCTCCTCGGATGCAGCGATGGTGGTGGCTGGAATGATCCCAATCCACAGCTTAGCAGTAGAAGCCGCAGCGGTTTTGGAAGCAGCACCAACGGAGAGAAGAGCAGCTAGGTCTGCAGCCCGCGAGCGGAGCCTAGAGGCCTGGCAGCGGCACTGGAATACTTCCGGAAAAGGGCGTTGGACGCACCTATTGATACCCGATGTGCGGCGATGGCTAGAGAGGAAGCACGGGTCAGTCACATTCTACCTCACCCAGCCGCTAACGGGACATGGTTGCTTTAGGAGCTTCTTAAAGCGGTTGAAGCACGATTCCGGTTCAGAGTGTAGCTGGTGCGGAGATGGTACGGAGGAGGATGTAAGCCATGTTTTCTTCCAGTGTGGGCGATTCGCCCATGAACGTCTGCAGGTGGAGACCCTGATTGGTCAGCCCCTTTCGCCAACAAACCTCGTGGATCTTATGATAGAGAGGGAGGTGGTATGGAATGCAGTTTGCGGACTCGCAGCTTCTACGATGGCGGAGCTGAGGCGTATGGAACGCTTAAGGGCGATCGCTTCATAAGCATTGCTTTTGTTTCTGCGAAGCAATGCCTCGCGGCGGTCCCGCAGAGGCTGGCAATGTCTATGATTGTTTTTTATTGTATAGTTTAATGTAGGTTATTATTTATTACCAAGGAATAAAAAAAAAAAAAAAAAACACACACACACACACATGCACATGCGCAATGCAGGTTTCAATACAGGTATCAATTATCCTGCCCACATTTAAAATAGGAAAGTGTCACAAAAAGAGTGACGCGCCCAATAACTGTAGCAACCAATAGAGTGACGCACCCAAAAACCTGTTGCTTTCAATGGAGTGATGCGACCAATACCTGCTGCTTCAAAGAATGTCATTTTTATCTATCCAAGAGTTGTGCGCATTCGAGAACCCTAACCATTTCACGAGTACCTGCCCTTTTCGTTTTTCTATTATTTTCTCAACTAGGTAAGTGTGCGGAAACTTTGTTTTTGATAGTTCCTCTTTATAAAAACCGCCTTTCACTTCGATACCCTCATAGTCTTTCAATATGTATGTAGTAGGGTATGTATTTTGTATTTTTTTAACTTGGAAAATTTCATTTGTCCAGTTTGGGGTATACCCTTTCTCAAATAAATGTTTATGTTTACTTATACGCACATAGTCATTTACTTTGAATTTGCTACCACCAAATATTTTTAATTGACTGTAAACAGTATTTAATAACATCTGTTCATTTGAGGAATTCACTTTTATAGGTGGCATTTTAATTGTTCTATGATATTGATTATTGTACTCTTTAATCAACCGCTTATGCATTTCGATCCAATTATATGTTCCATTGAAGCTAAACTCTCTCCACATCATTTCCTTTAAAGTTCTATTAAAACGCTCAACAATCGATGCCTTAAGTACACTATAGCTTGAGTAATGATTAATGTTATGTTTTTTACACAAATTTTTCAAATCAGTATTAAAAAATTCTTTTCCATCATCCGTTTGTAAATTCTTAGGAATTCTATTCCCTTTAAAAATGCCCGCGAACGCTTGCGTAACTTCTTTTCCAGATTTTGACTTCAATGTTACTCCCCACGCATATTTGGAAAACGTATCAATGATTGTCAATAGAAATCGATATCCCTTATTAGATGAGGAGTACTTTCCCATTTCTACTAAGTCTGCCTGCCAATGATCATCGATTCCCTTCATTACAACTCTTCTTTGATTAAAATTTTTACGTGCAGGAGCATGTAATTCTTTCACTAATTCCCGTTTGCTCATATTGGAATGTAGCACGTCTTGTTGGTTTTATTTTTTTTATTTTTTTTATTTATTTATTTCCTTTATAACGTAGTACAATGTTGTTGCTGACGACGTCTTTTTTTATTGTGTCGAGAGAAAAATTTTGAGAAACACATCTTTTTCACCATAGGTGCCTTCTCTATCAGTATCGTAATCCATACTATCCATATACACTTCCACGATTTAAGTCCCATGTTTCTTGATATAGTAATAATCAAATGAGATATAAACAACTGTGGTGGGGATCAATCAGCATTTAACGGGTTTTGATAAATTGCATTTACTTATAAATCATTTTTATTTATTTATTAATATTTTTCTTTCGTTTTTGTTACGTAGGGGTACAGGCACCTCATCCGCTGTTAATATTTATTTTTAAAACGGTAGGATTCTCAAAACAGACACTTACAAATGTAAAATATTTATCAAGTATTTCTTTCAAATTTTCGATACTCTTTATAGTATTGTTTAAGTTCTCTTGAAATAAATCAATTTTTTGGTTTCTCTCTCTTATTAATAATAATGAGATGGTGTGCTCTATATAATTTTTCACTAGAATTAATACTCGATCAACGTATTCTTTTATAACCAAGTCATTCGCCTCCTGCGGTTCTATACAACATATGATTCGTTTTTTCTGTATATTTAAATTTCCATCCTCATCAACGATAAAACCCACTAATCTTTTTCCATTTCTGTGTAAATACTCCAAATGCTTCCTATCGCTTGAGTACTGTCCAAACTTATCTAGACTCACATTGACTTAACAGCGAACTGATTTCACAATTGGTTTTTTTCTTGATGTAACTGCTTGCTTACAAACTCATTATTACTGTTTACTCTTGAAATGATTTCATTGCTAACTTTGTTAACATCATCTAATAACTTAGTTACTTCGTTAGTTATTTCATTCATTTTGCTTTCCATATCCTTTAACTTATTATTTCTTTGTTCGACTAATTGAGTAATATTAGCCGTTTGACTTGTTTTTAATTCAAAAACCTTAACATCAACATATTCTTTGATTACCAAATCATCGTTATTTATGGGGCTGATTGAATTTTTAATACGTTTGTTTTGGGCATTTAGGTTACCAATATGAATCCCACTCACAGCTTCAATCCCCCTTTTCAACTTCTCCGAGAGTTCTTTATCATTCGAGAAATGACCAAACTTGTCAAGAGACATATTAATAATAAGCATATTTAATGAGTGTATATCACATTTATTAAAAAATTATGTTTGCCTCTCGCAACTCTTCAATTATCGATACAATTTCATTATTATGACTACTGTTACCAGCTGCCTGTGAAGCGATCAAAAGCTTAAGTCTATTTACAATTTCATTAGGATTATCCCAGTATACATAATTTGGTTTATGCTTGTTGAGTATCATAAGAGTTCCGCCTTTATGTGTAGATTTTTTATTATTCAAAGGTGTAGACACTGCACTTGGCTCAACAACTTTCGGGACAATTTTTTTTTATTATATCAGTATACTTTTTGGAGCGATTACCCTTTAGTGCTTCATTTGGCTGATGATTTCTTCTGTCAGCATTTGTTTTTGACAAGATTTCCTTATATGCATCCAGATCTAATTGGTTATAAGCATGTGGATTTTTTAAAAAGATTAAAGAATACAATCCAGGAGTAAGATTCCACTTTTCATCCGTTTCCAGTTCAAGTCTTTTGTTGTTTACGTTTATTTTAGAGCTGCCTAATTTAGTTTCTCCTTTATTTTTACTTGATCCAAACGCTTTATCTAACTGTCCCTCACGCTCTAACTCATTTAGACTGAGATCAAAACTATCATCACTTACTACATTTGACTGATTATAATCTTTATTGCCTGCTGTAGCGAGGTTAGTATAGCTTTGTTCACTCGATATAAGCGAATCATGGATTGACTGTTTTCCATCAATTTCCCCATCTATTGCGTCATAAAATTCACTAGTATTATTTCCATTCTCTGTCACCTCATTTACACTTTTATCTTTCTCTTCTATTTTTATTCGGGGGTATGGCTTAATTTCCCTATTTCCTTTAATAATCTTTTTGAGTGGTTCTGTTATAGGCTTAAATGTTTCCTCCAACTGGTATTCATTTGCGGCTTTACCTAATTTAACGCGTTTCTTGTTTTTGTTAGCTCCTTTAGTATATGCTCATTCATTTTAGTATATTTATGATAGTAAGCCAATAAACTTGATCAGCGAGCGTAAAAGAGGGTGGTTTTAATAACAGGTTGTTCTGTCCTTGTTTTGCTGTTATTTTTTATGTTTTTCAAAAACAGTGTTTTTTTTGTGCTGTTGTTTTTTATGTTTTTTCAGAAACAGTGTTTTTTTCTGTTATTTGTTGTTATTTTTCATAAACAGCTTGTTGTTGTTTTGCTGTTATTTTTTATGTTTTTCAGAAACAGTGTTTTTTTTTTGTTATTTGTTGTTATTTTTTATGTTTTTGGTTTTCAAGAAACAGTGGGCTTGCTATATGTGAACTAATCAGATACTCCAAACAAACTGAGATAGTTTAAAGACAATATTTATATATATATATACTAAAAAATGATAAATTTTTTTTTTTTTTCTTCTTTATTGAACCATTTAAATGTAAAGTATTTATTTTGATTGATATAAAAATTATTTTAAAAAAGATTTTGAAGTGAGCATTAAGAACTTAAGACATTTCCAATGGTCTTAGACATAGCTTTTCGGGCTACTTTAATCGCAGCTTGAATGTCAAGTGGTTTTTCTTTCTTTAACACTCAGTTTGCGTCTCGAACAAGAGTCATAAATTTCTTTTTATTTTTACATGGTTTTCGTTTCTTTTGCTTTTGTGGAAGTCCCATACCAAATTTTTTCTTTGCTTTCATTGCGTTTGTTACGAAATATGCAGAGGATTTTTCACCGAGAGTACTATCAGATGCTTTTACACGCTCCCACGCTCTTTCAGCAAGTATTGTGTCAGCTTTATGACGATTTTCCAGATCTTTATTTTTAGAACAGGTTATATCGTGCTCTCTACAAGCGGCATCCAAGGGATTTATTCCTTTGTCACCACGTGCTAGACGAGCTTTAAGCTTTGTTCCTGGACCACAAAACTGATATCCCGGTATGTGCAGTTCAACTGGTAGGGAGTTTATTATTTTATTAACAATACCTCTTCCTAGGTAGAGTGGTGGTTTATTACTACTAGTTTTATAAAAGCGCAGCACCATTTTTTTTTTGTTGTTTATTCTTCAATGAGATTTTAGCAAGTAACGATCTACTCAAAAGAGTTACATTAATATGCGTTTAATCAAACAAAAAAATGACATAGAAGTAAAAAATATCGTGCGCTATCCACCCCCAGCGAGCACTTGAGTTCTACTACAGGAGGATACAGGTCGATGAAAAAAGTACTAACACCTGAGAACAAATTATTTTTAAAATCTCTGGGTCTAAAAATAAAAAAAATAATGAGTAGTGTATTGAATGTTCGAGAGAAAGCCTATTCGGATGAGAGTATAATCAAGAAAGAATATCATAGTTACTCTCCCTATCTACAAGCATTTAAAAGCAATGATGAACTTAGGATTACTTTTCAGAATCAGGACTTATATGTATTGCCTTGTGAGAGTTTTATTAATGTTGAGGGCACAATTTCTTTGGCGGATAACTCGCTTACTGTAGATGGAAAACTTAAAAACAATTGTATGAGTTATCTCTTTGACGAGGTTCGTTATGAATTAAATGGAATTGAAATTGACCGTACTCGATTTGTTGGTATTTCAACGACCTTAAAAAACTACGCTTCCTTAAACAAAACGGAGAGCTGCATGTTAGAGAATTCTGGCTGGATCAATGGAAATGATAGAGAGCTGTCGAACGGATACTTTAATTTTTCTATACCTCTTAAATACTTACTTGGATTTGCTGAAGATTATAACAAGGTCTTACTAAATTGTAAACATGAATTGATATTACTCATGACTAAAAATATGGAAGATGTATACTACACTAAAATTGGAACTAAGGAGTATAAGCTTAACATTTCTAACATTGTATGGAAAATACCACATGTAACTCTGAGTGATGAAAAGAAGTTACAAATGTTTAGTCTGACTAAGAGTGGAGGCTCATTTCCACTTGAATTCCGCAGTTGGGATTGTTACCTGAATCCAACATTACCCGAAGGCACACAACATGTTTGGAATGTTAAGCTAGCAGCTAATAGAGAACGCCCTCGATTTGCGATAATAGCTTTTGTAGTGGACGATAAACTAACACATAATCATTTGAGGAATTTAAAAGTGTATCTTAACTCGGAGAACTTTCCGTACGATGACATGAACATTAATTTTAAGCATGAACGATACGCAAGTTTGTATGATAATTATACAGGATTTCAAGCAAGCTACTATATGAAGGAATCTGAGTCATTACTAACACCTATAGAGTTTAAAAAGAAAGCACCAATGGTTGTTGTAGACTTGTCACATCAGAATGAAACAGTTAAAACAGGGCCAATCGATGTAAGAGTTTCAATTGATCTCGATAGTGTTAGTGTGAGGAATACTAAGGTATATTGCCTGCTTATGCATGATCGATTAGCAGAGTATTCGCCTTTGACTGGAATAGTTCAACGCATCGTTTAAAACCAATTTAGTATAGAATGAAGTTGTAGTTGATAATCATTGAAATTAATTATATTAAATATTATGTACCCTCTCTTAATTAAATAATAAATAGAAACATGATGAAATTAATAAGAAAATAATTTTTATTTTATTCAAGTATACTAGCATAAGCATTTACATTTTCAGATACCTCAAATTGAGAGTTTTCTAAGATGAGAAATAATTTAAATAAATTATTTAGTGCACATTGATTTACTATTTCTTTGTGTATTCTACAATTTGTAAAGAAGTTTGGATATTGCGCTAAGCTCTGTTTAAGATTTACATCTATTATTTTTGTGTGTAAAAATTTACTTAAGAACTCTTTTTTAGCTCTTCCTCTTACTACTACAGTTGCGTAACTATTCAATGGCTTTAGTATTTCGCCAAGACTTAGATAAGAGATGTCACCTTCAGACCAATCTAAGCCGTCCACATACTGTTTGGTTATCTTTAAGGTTTTCCTAGTCACTTCATCCAGCTCCCTCATGTGGTAGGGTGGTTTAAGGTGAAAAAATTGGGTGTGACGGACCCAGCTTGCATAAATGCCAACTCTTTGACAAACATCTGTTTTTCGTTTCCGAATACATATTGAAAGTCAACTAAAATACATGAGTTTCTATCTAGAATAACCATTTTTCCTCTAGCGTTAATGATGTACTGAGAAATTATACAAAATCGAAACCTTAAATATTATGGTTTATCTTATTTTACGTTTAGTTTGAAAAAGCAGTTAAGAGAGGATGGATACGCTACACTTGAAAAAAAAAAAAATAAAAACTCAAGGAAAATTAAAGATCATGAAATAATTTTTGGATTTGAGTATTTTGTTAGTCTAGAGCTTAAAATAAAGTGTGGGTTCTCTACGAGTAGAGATTTCACACCTATGGTTTGGCTGCAGCAACATCAACGTAACTTATTGGATTGCAAAAAGAGGAGTTGATTCAATTATTAACTTTTAAGGAGTACATCCAAATGAAACTGGAGCACTTTGACTTCTTAATGCCAGATACAATAATTGAACATCCAATGCTTGAGACCGTTAAGTGTCATTTTAAAATTCGAAAATCAGATAGGCAACGAATATTAATACTCAATCAGTATGGTAATAGAGTTGAATTTGATAGTGACTCATGGAGGACGCTTTTAAGATTAGGAATTTTTTTAACAACATTTTTGTTTTGGAACACATTACTGAAAAATCAAATAAAGAATATATATTATAACTATATTATTCCAAAGTGTGTAGGGATGCGTAAATATAGTATACAACTTTCAGATTTAGAAGCAACTTACGATTATGAGTCAGAAATTGATATTACTCGGTTACTGTTTGAAATTTCAAAAAAGATGGGTAAAGAAATAAAAAGGGATGTTAATATTTTTAGGACACAATTTCATCATAATATGAAACTAAATAAAAAATGAAATGCTTTGAGGGAAGTGACAATAATCATTTAAGTCAGTCTTTAATAAACGTTTGCCGAGTATACTACAAAATGGAGCTGAATTCTAACTTTGGATTGAAAACATTTGTCAAGAAAATCGATTATTTATTAAAAGAGTTTGAGGAAATCATTTTTCCTGAACATCATGAATTGCTTGAAGAATATCGAGAATTTTTCTTGGCGTACGAAAACTGCCATCTAGTTACATCCAAATTTGGCGAGCATCTTTTAGCGTGCAGCTGGTCATCCGATTTAACTACAGAGGGAGTCGACACATGTGGATGCTTTTACTATAGCATGCAACAAGAATAGAACTTATATAGAGTCGTCATGAGGCCAAATTCTGACTGCCAGTTGGAATAGGCAATCGTGGCGACACCTCTCTTGCAAAGCGCTGCTGCTGCTTTTTTCTCTGCCATCGCATTTCGTGCCCGAGTATCAAGCCACTCGGCTTGGCGACTGTTATACGCTTTTGTTTTCTCATAGCACAGCCAGCCAGCCATGCTCTGAGTATATGCCCATAGCCAGCGATTTTGCAGCGCGCAGTCGCTTTTTCGCTTGCTGTTCGCCCTTCTTTTCCTTGTACAAACATATGAGCGTGTCTACGTCACACTTATTATCATTTTTTATCATAATTGCGACGTTGCCTTAGTAAAGCTGTTGAGAAGTAAGTACTCGTGGTGTTGTACTTTTTATACTGATCTTTATTTTCCTGAGCCAGGCTTCTTATACCCAGACTCATGCATACATCATCTCTTAATTCTAACTTATCTATTGCTGTGTTTGTAAGACTCAGCGTTGGTCTATTAATATTCTTATCCTATCGCTGTGTTTGTAAGGTACAGCGTGCATATGGCTATTTACGATAACAGATATGTGTCCCTATCTGTACTGCACTCTCAGTTGGAATAACCAACATGTGTCCCTTGCACTGTCAGTTCGTCTGCCTGTTGGCCCTTGAGAGCGCACAAGGCATGTTATAAGTCTTATCTTATTATAATGTATGTTCATGATTGTACATTCTGCCGGGGGGGCAGCAAATGTGACAGCTAGCAACTGCTGCCTCTGGTTTTGCTTTTTCTTTACATAAATGAAAATTACAACTATTATTATTATTGTTAATGCTAAGGAAATATGACCATTCATGGTGTGAAATGCCAGATCCTCAATGTGCACTTTTTGCTTGTGTAGATCCTTTATGTTTTGCTGTAGTCGCTGTAGTTCCACTGAGTTATTTACTACAATGTGGTTGAGTGGTGTCGGCACCCATGTGCTGTTGTGGTTGAGTACTTTTAGGAAGAGTGGAGAGTACCTTGCTGTATCTGTTGATGTGACTTCCTGCGGTGTTATGATGGTGATTTTACCTATCCTGGCTGTACATCCAGCGTATAGCTCTATTATGCCTTGGTTAGGCAATAGGGTCATCTCCTGGTAGTTTCCGCATATTATGTGAGCTGACGTCTTTTCGAATATTTTAAACAACCACCGATTTTTTTTCATTCAGCTTTTGTAAGAAGGTATCCTCCTCGTACTCGACCATGTTGCATGGCTGCTTGTTGCTTGGCTTGATGGGTGATATTTCACAGCTCTGATCGTCGGCATCTTTCCAGGCCCAACTTCCCTCGCATAGCCAAGTGTTCTCGTCTTCATGGCGACAACGATTTACTTCAGCTTCGTTCATTGAGTGGTATGCATTTATCTCGTTATTGAAGATAAGAAAATCAGTTTTAATTTTAGGAATAACCCTTCTTCCATTGAGTTCCAGCGGTATTGGAATTGTTTTGAAGAGGCTGGCATGTTGATTTATGTATATGGGCATCCTTGCATCGATGATTAGCATGTTGTCCTTAAATATGGTTTGTGCCTTCATTAGTTTGTATACTAATTGTAATCGATGTGGGGAATTGCCGCCGGGAAGAAGTTGATTTCTTTGCAACCTTTTTTGAATTTCATTGAGCTCGGCTAACATTTTATTTGGTACAACAAGCAAGGGATGAACTCTTCCTTGGTTAACATCCGTTACAAGCGCAATGACCGCTGATTGAAGATCTTCGGTTTCATCAATCCAGTTACGTACTTGAGTAATTAACATGAAGAATTTTATGGATTCTTTGTAGACGAAAAAGTTCTCTTTTATCGTGTTTGCCACCTTGTTCATTTCCTTTGATACTTCTTCAAAGCTTTTATTTATATCTTCTGTAGTTGAGCGTACCAAGTTTGAAGTTGCGTTGATAATCGAAGTCTGGTTGCTGATATATTTTCTCGCAAATGGCGTCCGTTTTCCTCATGACCTCATCAGCTTGTTTCAAGACTTCGAAATATGCTTGAATGTTGTAGTAAAACAACAATTGCCAGCTTGACGAGACGACTTCCACTTTTCCAAGATTGTGCATCAGCATTGCTGTTTGCTGATCCATGTTCTGGATTCTCAACTTGCTTGTATTTGCGGCAGGTATCGTAGAAGCACTTGCTATCTGTAGGATCATTAGCAGGCTTAAAATCGTTGCTTTAACTGGAGTTATTTTAGCTGCTCTTGTTTTGATCCGCTTTTTGGAGTTGTCGACTTGTTCATCTTTGTCCTGAGTTGGTAGTAAACAGATCTTATTTATTGATCTTTTTACTTCACCCGTGTTTGTTTTTACTGTTACTACTCGAACTGTATCATCTTGTCCTTTAGTAGTTTTAGTTATTTTTCCCATGGGCCATCTACCCGGGTGCGTGTTTTCTTGTTTTAATAAAATAAGTTGGCCTTCCTTGGGGTTTGACTTTCCTTGTCGCCATTTTGTTCGCTGTTGCAGTGACGCCAAGTATTCTTCCTTCCATTTCCTCCAGAATTCTCCTCTAATGCGCTGCATGTGTCTCCATATGTCTAAAGACCCAATTTTCCGATTGTCATCAACATGTTCTGGAGCTCCAATGAGTGGTCTTCCCACAATAAAGTGACCTGGAGTCAAAATGTCATCCCCATCTATGTCACTATCCAAGGTGACTAACGGGCGTGAGTTTAACACTGCTTCAATTTGGCAGAGCAGTGTTGTAAGCTCCTCAAATGTGAAGCTGTTATCGCCGATGACCCGCTTGAGATGGTGTTTTACCGACTTTACTCCAGCTTCCCATATTCCTCCCATGTGGGGGCTTGCCGGCGGGATAAAGTGCCACTTGATGTCTTCTTTTTCAAGCACCGGTGCCAGATTGCTATTGCCTTTTATAGCGGTGACCAGATCCTTGTCAAGTATTCTAGCTGCACCCACAAAGTTTGTGCCGTTGTCTGAATACAGATGTTCGCTTTTGCCGCGTCTGGCAAAAAATCGGCTTAGAGCCTCTAAAAACTTATCTGATGATAAGTCGCTGACGGCTTCCAGGTGTATTGCTTTCGTGGCCATGCATTCAAATAGGCATATGTACCCTTTATATGATTTTTGACCTCTTCCTTTTGAACAGCGAATTTGGAAAGGTCCAGCGTAGTCGATGCCTGTATTCTGGAACGGGTAATCACCTGTTACTCGATACACAGGCAAATTGCCCATCAGTTGACTGGCCATTTCCTGTCTATACCTAACGCAGGTAATACATTGGCGTACATATTTTTTTAAAGAGTTCCGAAGACCAAAGATCCAGAATTCTCGTTGAATTATGTTCCTCATCAGCTTCATTCCACCATGTAAAGTTTCCTTATGAGCATTGTGTATGATTAGAGAAGCTAAGTCTGATTTTCCAACTATAATTGGGTGCTTCACGTCATATGGCACCATTGCATTGTGAAGACGGCCTCCCACACGTAATACTCCATCTCCATCCAGAAAGGGGTTGAGCGGCTGCAATTTACTCTTTGCTTCTAGAGATTTTCCAGCTGTCAGCAAATTAATTTCTTGCCCAAAATCAAGCTGTTGTTGTAATTTTACAACGGCTGTTTTGGCTTTCTTTAATTCGTCAACGGTGAGGTAGGTCGACTGCTGTTGCTTCCCTCGTAGTTTTGCTATAAAGCGTAATACATAGGCCAGTACGCTTTTTAGCTTGTTAAGCGACGAAAATTTTGTCAATAGTGGGATGAGGCAGTTTTCTTTTTTTGTTAGAGTTGCTACTATTAATAACTCAGGTTCTTCAAATTGTGGCCACTGATTTGACGGTCTTGTTAGCCACTCGGGTCCTTTCCACCATATGTTGCATGCTTTTAATTGGTTTGGTGAAATTCCTCTTGAGGCGACATCTGCTGGGTTGTCTGCTGATTTAACGTAACTCCATTCGACATGAGGCAATTTTTTGTTTATTTCATCTACTCTTGTTTTGACGAATTTATCTTTGCTGCGCTTGTTCTTTATCCAAGCTAGCGTAATCTGTGAATCACTCCATGCTTGCGTTTTGGTGTGGTTTCCTACTATTGCTTGGACTTTAGCTAATAGTTTGGCTAATAAGTGAGCTGCACATAGCTCTAGCTTAGGGATTGTTTTTTTGTTTTTTATTGGATTTACTTTGCTTTTCGCTGTTAGCAAAGTGATTTTATTTCCAATTTTGGTATACACCACTGCTGCATACGCTTTTTCTGATGCATCGCAAAATCCATGGAGCTCCGTAGCATCAGTGCTCGATTTTCCAGACCAGCGCGGTATTATAATTTTTTCTAAGTCTGGCAATGCGCTCGCATATTCTTGCCAATAATTGGCAAGACTGGGCTCCAGCTCGGCGTCCAAAGTAAGCGGTAGTTTCCATAGCTCCTGAATAAAGCATTTTCCCTGCAGTGTAGCTGGTGTAATTGGCCAATTGAGATAGAGAAACAGTCGACGAAAAATGTAAATACATCCTTTTTGGGATCCCATTGCAGACCGAGAGTTTTTACCGACTCGTCATTGTTTATTATAATTTTTCGGTTGAGTCTCCTCCTTGAATTCCAGCGATGATTCTGTCATCATTTGATACCCATTTTCTCAAATGCATGCCAGCCTTTTCCATGACGCTTCTAATATCAGTTTGTGTTTTGATGCAGTCGTCAATTGAGTCGCCACCAGTGATTAGATCATCCATGTAAAAGGCTTCCTTTATTGCCGTCATCAGTTTGGTGTTGCCTTGGCAATGCTGATTTGCTAGTTTTTGTAGACAGCGGACTGCTAAAAATGGCGCAGCTGAAGTCCCGTACGTTACCGTAGTTAGCTTGAACTCCTTAATTGGCAACTTTGTGTCGGCTCTCCAGAGGATATATTGATATTCCTGATCGTCTTTGGCGACTTTAATTTGACGGTACATCTTTTCAATGTCAGCTGTCATTACGAACTTCCATAGTCGCCATTTGATTAGTATATCAAATAAGTCCTTTTGTATTTTGGGACCAACTAACATCACGTCATTTAAACTTAATCCGTTGGACGTTTTTGCCGATGCGTCAAACACTACTCTTAGTTTAGTAGTAAGACTGTTTGGCCTGATCACTGCTTGGTGTGGCATATAATATTTGCCTTGGCCGATTGTGTTCACCGGTTCCATGTGACCCAGTTTCAAATATTCCCTCATGAATTTTTTGTATTCATTGAATATTTGCGGGTGCTTCTTGAACTTCATTTCCATTTGAAGTAGTCTTGCCATTGCCTGTTTCCGAGAGTTGCCTAACTCAAAGTTTTTACGGAATGGTATTGAGACTACCAGCCGTCCATTTTCATCCTGCGTAGTTTTTTCCTGGAACACCTTTTCACAAACAGTGTTGTCTTCCGAGTCGCTGGAGTCGCTTTCAAGCTCCCAGAAGCGTTCCAGATCGTCCAGGCAAATGGTCGTTGTTGCACTGATCACTTTATTGCTGGACGATCTAGCTATGTTGCCGGAAACTATCCATCCAAGTTCGGTTTTTTGACCCAGAGTTTCAATGATTCTTTTACTTGTCCTAACATAATTATAGGAAGTAAGTCAACGCCGATTATGACATCAATTCGGCTGGGCTCATTGAAGTGTGGGTCTGCTAGCTCGCAGCCCATCCAATCTTTACAGACATTCATTTCAATTTTCTTGCTTGGTAGAGCTCTTTGTAGTTTTGGCATCACAAGCGCCTGTGTTTTTGTAATAAACTGGCTTTTAAACTGGGTTTAATCATTAGGCAAACGCTGTTTTTTAATATTTCCACGTTTTGTGAAACTCCTTGAACTTCAAAATTTCTTTTTGTTCGTCGAAGTTTCAGTTGTTGTGCGGCTTCTTCCGAGATGAGCGTTTTTTGCGAGCCTCCATCGATCAGGGCTCTTAGCTGCTCATAGTTTCCAGACTTATTTTTTATCCGGATGAGCGCAGTTGCCAGCAACGTGTCTTGCCCTTTACTTTCTTTAAGGCAATTGCTGCTGACGATCTCTTTATTATTTGCATCCTCATGAAGCAAATTGTTGTGAGCTTTTGAGCATCGATTGCATTTCCAATCCTTTTTGCAATCTTTGATGCTTTGTGTGCCCAAGCATTTGAAGCATAGCGAGCTTTTGGTCACAAATTCCTTGCGCTTTTTGACTGGCTCGATTCTAAACTTCTGGCATCTCGTTATTTCATGACCATCCAGTTGGCAATAACGGCATCTTTTGTTGTTCGTTTTCTTGGCTTCTGACTGAATGGCATGTTTTTGTACTGAGTCTATTGAGTTATATAGTTGCTCAATAAACTCTAGTACATCGGACAAGGACTGAATTTCCCTAGCCTTCTTTACATGTTGCTCGTAAAGTTGTAGGACTTCTGTGGAAAATCTTCGCAGCAGAATTTGAGCGAATAAAACATCAGCATCACTAGAAATTTGACCTTTTTCTTTAATGATGTAGATGCACTCAGTAGCTGTGTCCAAGAACTTGCGGATACTGCCTTCATCATTGTTCTTCAGCAGTTCCAAGTCCAGCAGCTGGTTTACGCAGTTAGCAAATATTTTCGTAGCGCTTGCATATAAGCTCCCACGCTGCATTGTAGCTAGCTGCTGATCCTATTAATAAATGGCCGACGACCATTTTAGCTTCTCCTTTGAGGCAAGATTTTAGATAGTTCAGCTTCCTTGTATCGCTGATGTCTTTCCTGTTGTGAATTACCTCGGAGAACAGCTCGAAGAATGTTGGCCACTCTTTGGGACTTCCATTGAAGTGAGGAAGATCCACTTTTGGTAGCTCTGGAACTTTTTCTTTAATTCGGTGCATGTCACTTATTCTTTTGTTTAATTTTTTTAAAAGAACGTCTACACTGCACTCTAGATCATCGATCTCGTCGATGTCAAATGCAAATTTTTCATAGCGTTCCTCTAATTCTGTAAGTGTTGACTGCACCTTGTTCCAAAGGAAGTTAAGTTTGTTCCTAAGATCATTTATATCTTCCTGGTTGCTGATTTATAGGCAGGCATTCACTGTATTAATGTGCTGCCTTACCTTCTGTGCTCTTTTGTCCACAAGATCTACCAATACGTCCATTGGGCTTGGGCTCCGTTGAGAAGACATATCAAATTTCTCTTGAATATGCTTTCCTTTGGACGTCCCAGGTAGCATTTCCACGTCATTTTGTTGGTCGCTTATCTTGGCTTGGTCGGCAGCTTCGACCTTCATCAGGGACTCTTTATAGGTCCTGATGTTTGCCATTGTGACATCATATATTTTTCCAGTAAAATATTGATGATCGACGACTCCAATTTTCATCAGCATGTCATGATTGGCAGTGAATTCGGCTGCCAAATTATCAACAGCTGATACTGCTTCCTTTTTTTCTATTGCCCGCCGGACTTCTTCAAATATCTCCGATTGCTTTTTCAACAGTTGCAGAGTTTGTGCTGACAGCATTTGTAGTTTTATTTTTTTTGGCTAACCCTTGGAGTGTTTTGTTGATCGCTGGTTGATCGTGCTGTGCCTCGACTCACGCTTGTTATGGTTAGCCAAAAAAATTATTTCACAATACACACACACTATTAACACTTCTGTTGTTGACTGCCACAGAAACGCTTTATTATTTTGCAGAGTAAAGTAGCACAGTACTCGAAGGACCAAAATGTTGAGAAGTAAGTACTCGTGGTGTTGTACTTTTTATACTGATCTTTATTTTACTGAGCTAGGCTTCTTATACCTAGACTCATGCATATATCATCCCTTAATTCTAACTTATCTATTGCTGTGTTTGTAGGACTCAGCGTTGGTCTATTAATGTTCTTATCCTATCGCTGTGTTTGTAAGGTACAGAGTGCATATGGCTATTTAAGATAACAGATATGTGTCCCTATCTGTACTGCACTCTCAGTTGGAATAACCAACATGTGTCCCTTGCACTGTCAGTTCGTCTGCCTGATGGCCCTTGAGAGCGCACAAGGCATGTTATAAGTCTTATCTTATTATAATGTATGTTCATGATTGAACAGAAGCTATGCATTATACCCACATTCATATATATTTATATATGTTTGCTGTTTTGCTAGGATTTCTACTGATTTTTGTTATTTTGTTTGGGCTGGCTAGTGTTAGTGGTTTTGTATTTCTACATGACATATGTAATTGTATGCGTAGCATTTGCCATGACATTTTGCTGCTGATCGGCAAGCAAATTTTGTTTGACACTTGTTTATATTGCTGTTCGCCTGATACTGCAAATGGTCGATCAGCACAAAATATGATATTTGGCTGCCTTGGAAGTTTGCTTTTTAGGTTTTTGTAGGCAAAATACAAATTCTGCACCAAATTGAATTGATAATAAGTAGAGAAAGGTCAATGAATGCCATGGCAAATGCTACGCATACAATTACATATGTCATGTAAAAATACAAAATCACTAACACACTAACACTAGCCAGCCCAAACAAAGTAACAAAAATCAGTAGAAATCCTAGCAAAACAGCAAACATATATAAATATATATGAATGTGGGTATAATGCATAGCTTCACTAAGGCAACGTCGCAAAAATGATAAAAAAATGATAATACGTGTGACGTAGACACGCTCATATGTTTATACTAGCAAAATACTCAGAGCATGGCTGGCTGGCTGTGCTATGAGGGAAAAGAGGCGTATAACAGTCGCCAAGCCGAGTGGCTTGATACTCGTGCACGAAATGCGCTGGCAGAGAAAAAGCAGCAGCAGCGCTTTGTGAGAGAGGTGTCGCCATGATTGCCTATTCCAACTGGCAGTCAGAATTTGGCCTCATGACGACTCTATATAAGTTCCATTCTTGTTGATAGCATGCGTCTGACAAGGCTAGAACGCCTCATGGCAAAATATAAAAATTTAAACAAAACAATTAACAAACAACGTTTAAGCCAGTAAGGTATATAATGTATGAATACTAGATTTAAAAATAAATATTAAATAGCATACATAGAAAGATGAATAAACTAACAAACTTAAACCAAACTATCTCTTTTATTCGTTTTGAAGTCAATGCAGGATATAAGATTTTCCTAGCACTTGACCAAAATAAAAACAGGTATATATAATATATATATATATAATATCAAAGGTTAGAAATGGATGGCGCTAAATATTTAAATATCAAGCCCAAAGGATTGTAAAATAGTTTTCATCTTAAGGATGGAGGGGACCAATCAAAATCGTATAAGGGGCGTGGCTTATTAAATTAATACAAGCAGGATCACTTTCCCCCTCTAACACACATTCTCCTTCTAACACTTTCCCCCTCTAGCTCTTTCCCCCTCTAACACACATTCTCCTTCTAGCACTTTCCCTCTCTAGCTCTTTCCCTCTAACATACATTCTCCTTCTAACACTTTCTCTCTCTAACTCTTTCCCCCTCTAACATACATTCTCCTTCTAACACTTTCTCTCCCTAACTCTTTCACCCTCTAACCCATTTGAATCTTACGCTACAAGTATCAATACTCTTGATTAGAAGCAATGTATTGATCCTGCCGCTGCCGCTGCTGCTGCGTAGGAAAATTCCCATCTCTTGTTCACAGAACCCCAGTACATCGAACAAGCGTTCGCTTTTCTCTATTCTCTATCCTTACTTCCTTTGATCACTGGTTATCACAACCATAAACATTCATTTTTTGACGTGTGTTGCAGGTTTATAATGCCACTCACGTCAAAGAGGATCACTACTACTCATGAACATAAACATTCATTCATGATTGCTTGCTTTCAGGTTAACAATGCAACGCACGTCAAACAGGTGCCCTCTCGACTCTCTCTTATCTATCCTTTCTTCCTGTGCACACTGCACCTCATGACCATAAACAGATTTACAATAACACGCACGTCAAAGAGGCGCACAATTGACTTGAATTAGGTAAATAACCAAATCTGTTTATCTGATCACTGCTTCTCACAGATGCTGCTGGTAAAGTGGTGGCCTAGGAATGTTAATCCTTTGTTCTCCACCCTACTCTAATTAAAGCGTTCTCAATAGTTCACAGTTATTAGGCACAACCCAACGATTATCTATGCAATTACATTTATATTAACTGCATTACCAGCATCTTCTATCGCTCTTCTACGAAAACTTTTCCAGTCACAGTTTCTTTAAGTAATTGTCGAGGAAACCTTTTGGTACATTTTCCATTTTTCATGCATGGCGACTTATTATTAAATGCACCGCAAGGACCATGAATCATATTTGACTTAACAATGTTGAATAACAAAGGATCCTCATCTGCGTTTGGTATTTCGGCACAGATAATTTGATCGATTTTATCTGGTCTTATTTTATTTTCTAACCAAAGTAGAATATGTATATGTGGTGAACCTCGCTTTTGCCATTCCACAGAGTACATGAAACATTGCACGCTTCCAAGCAAAGAACCTTTTGTCAATAGTGACATTAAAGCTTTAACTTTTAAATGAAAAACTCGAGCTATAATATCGTGACGTTCATGTGGTTTTTGAACCGGTAATAAAACACTTTTGATGTCATTCCATTGTGGATTGCATGTGAATGTTATGAAAAGATCTGGTCGCCCATAATGGCGGACATATGTCATAGCATCTTGAGTCTTTTCATGCATATATCGTGCAGAGCTTGTAAAAAAATATGGTAAAACTACCATCTGACCAAGTTGAGCTGCGCCAACATCTTGTTGGCCTAATGCATCTTGTAGATGTATATAGCTATCTGCTCTGAGTTTCGCTTGATTGTAGCGAATATAATTTAACCTTTCTGTTTCAACTTTAGCATACATATCAACCAAAAACTGACTAAAAAGGGACAAACGACAATAAATTAAATGATTTATCTCAGATTGACGAATCATTATTTTATAGCTGTAAAAGCTTAACGCAGACATCATTTTTTTTTTGGTTCATCCTTTTTTAATAATGGATTCCATTGTGGTATATCCACTGAATAGCCATCTTCGCCATAAGGAAATAGCAAAGGGTACTGTAAGGCAGCGTTTGATCGATGCACCTCACTTATACGATGTAATTTATTATTATGGCTTTCAATAATAATATCGCGCTTTTCAAATTGCTGACCAACAATAACTAAAGCTACTTCGCTTGATTGAGGTGCATTGTAAAGCCCTTTGTGAGTACCAGCGGGTGTTCGATCAGCATGTATAACCAATTTATAGTCTTAAGTACTTGTTGGTATTTTATTGAGAGCCATTTTAAGATCTTTAACATAACGATTATGCTGATCAAACATACATTGAAGATCCTTTACTACGCTTAAATCAACATTTGAAATATTTTTGCAACGTAGTTGAGCTTCCTTTTCATCATCACCAACTAAATAAATTTGAAGAAACTGCATTTCTTCAAATGGCAAAGGTCGGACACTACCAATCAAGTGATACACTTGTCCTTGGACTTTAAAGGTTGACCAACTTTCATTTATAGTTTTTGTACTTCCAAAAGAAGTCATTTGAAAGCAGCTGTTATACTTTCTCATACGATCAATGAAATGATCATGCTTGGGATGTCCACGAATTATTAAGCTTTAAAGTGGATCAGGCAAACTTTCATTTTGTGAAAGTTTAACTTTTCCTGCCTTGCAACAGATACCCAAAGGCTCATTTTTCCACTTTAAAGCATTACAATGTTTGCACATCAAATTCATACTACCAAGTTGAGTAATTTTATCTGACTTGTAAGCTATTTTAAAATCAGAGTTCAAGCCAGACATGGCTCCAGCGAAGAGCCTTAGCGAATTTGTTGAATTGAAGAATGAAGAAGAGACGTCTGATTTGTTTGAGTGGCAAGTTTATTTTGACTGACCGGAGAAGCCGACAGTGATACATATATGAGAGCTTAAGACTAATGTACAATGTATATGTGTATATGTGTCTATGTTATGTCGCAATAAAGTTGCGACATTGTTGCTGTTTTGTTTATTCGTTTCCTGTTGGAGCAGTGGCTTGATTCTGGGTAGTACACGTGGAATGTGCTGATCGGGCGAATTTGTATTTTGCTGTGTGGGAGTTGCTGGAATATCTGGCTGTGCTGACCGCATTGTTTGTGTGTTTTAGTTCACCAAACGAGGGGGTTTGGCGGGGGCTGTTGTGCCATACTCTGGTGGTATGGTAACTCCTCCCCCCCCAGAATGGAGTGACGGACACAAAGGTGGAATCGACGGCATTGTGACCGAAAAGATCTGCTCGGGGTAGGTATGGAATGTGTTAATGTTGCTTCGAAATATCCAGATTAATATGACTGCAACGGACAGCAATAAGTAAAAGATGTATAGGATTGATGCGTGTTGTATTGTTTCTCGATTTACTACCAGTAGTTTGTTCGACGTTTCCAATGTTTCCAATTGTAGGCGTTTTAAACTTAGTTCCTTGATGGTTACGTTCCTGATTAATTTTTTTTATCGGGGGTAGGAAGAAGTCAAAATGTTCTTCTACTATTTCCAATGTGTTGTCATAGTTATGTCGTTTATTTTTATCGTAGAGTTTGCATATTTTATTATTGCTGATCCATAAATAATGGCGTTGGTGTGATTTGACGACTGGACCGACAGGTTTTTTGCATTGAATACAAAAATATACCCTTTTTCTGGTTCAAACACGTCTGTTGACAATCCTGTTTCTCTAATGTCGCAGGAGCCGGTTTTGTTTAAGAGTAGGTTGCCTAAGCAATTATTGTTACTTAAGTCATTTAACAATGTTTGTTCACAGAAGAATTGATTGTTTATCAACGGACATTTGTTCTTTGTGTAAAAAGTGTTTGTGTTGTTATTGTTGTATATTAAATAGTTAGGTGTTATTATAAATTGTGTAAGATTAATCGGTAATGGAATTAAACGAGCTTTTTTGAAACTACATTTTTTGAAGATAGGTATTTCTATGTTATATACAATGCATTTTTTGTGATGTTTTGTGTGGAGTTTAATTAAATTGTACATTTGTTCTTCTGACGTGACAGAGAAATTTTGGTTTTGGAATATTAGTTTGATTTTGTCAATTTCTTCTTTATTTAATATGAGTTTTGGAATAACGTTTATTTTGGCTAATAGTGTGCTCTCTTATATCTCGTTTAAATGGTTAATTAGTAGTTCTATGTTGTAATTGAGCCTGTTAATGTACTGGAGTTTTTTTATTTCTTCATTATAATTGTTTAAATTTTTGTAGATGCTATTTTGATATTTATTGAAGAAGTGACTTATTAGATCTTGTTCATTGTTAATGTGGTTTGTTATATTTTCAAATCAGATTGTTAAAAAGGACTTGTACTTTGAAGTTGTTTGCAACGATGTTGGTTTTCTCTTTTAACCTTTGTAATTCTTTGTCAATGTTGGTTGCGTCGTTGGCATCCATATTGCCGGAGACGATTTTAACCAGACTACCTAATCCGTTTACGAGACCTCTTTTATGTCTTGCTATTGGTGTGAAAGCATTAAGTTTGCTTTGTTATTGGGCGAGTTTGGCGCCGAGCACGAAAATGGAGTCGTGTAGGTTTTCATCGTTCTTGAGAGTATCAATTGTGTTATGGAGGTTCTTTATACAATTATCATATTCATTTAGGTCGATAACATGGCTTATTTTCTTATAGTTTTCGATTACAAAGGTTTTTCCCAAATTTATTTTTGCTATGGGGGTGGTGTCATTAAAGGAATGGATTGATGTGAGTTGTTGTGCCGCGTGGGCAAATATGAAAAAGTAATTAGGAAGGGTTGGGTCGGTTAGGTTTCTTTTTAACTTTCCTAATTTTTGATGTGTGTATTTTTTAATTTTTATTTGTTATAATTTTGCAACCGTGGTCTCGTAGGACTTTGTGTAACGAGAATCTTGGCGTTATTTTATTTCTCCTATTTTCTTTCCTGAATACTGTTGTGTCGGGTGTTAACGTTGTAGGTTCTTTTCTATCCTGGTTTAATTTTTCTGTCCTTTGTTTTGTATTATTAAATAAGATTTCTTTTACCTTTGGGTATAATATTTCCCTAAATGCATTGAGTTTCTCTAAATAGTCATTTTCGTTATTGAATTCAATTGCTTGGTTAAAATAATGGGTTCTGCCGTGGAACAATTCGAAGGGCGTGTGTTTGGTAGTGGAGTGGATTGAGTTGTTATATGTAATTAAGGTTTCGGCTATGGTTTCTTCGTGTTCTGCTGTTATCTTAAGTTTTTTCTTTGTGTCTAGTATAATTCTATAAATTTCTGTTAGTGTTGTATGTAAACGCTCCACCGGGGAATTGCTTGAAGATTGTTGAAATGAGGTGACATGTAGTGAAGTTTTTTATTGTGAACAGAAGTTGCGGAATATTTCGCTTGAAAATTCGACTCCTTGGTCGTAGACAATTGTTTTTGGAATGCCGAATTGGCTGAAGAAATGTTTCAAGGATTTAATACCAATTAACGGTGTTCCTGTTTGAAATTGGGTAGGCAGCAGCCATTTTGGAAAATTTGTCAATTATTGTTAGGTTGAAGTTACCATTGATGGTGTAAATATCAATATGAATAATGTCTAAGGGTTTTGCAGGGGTTTCTGTGATTTGGAAAGGTATTTTTTGAAGTTGCCTGTCGTATTTCATTTTTAAACAAGTTTAGCAATTCTTTATAAGTTGTGAAATTTTATCTTTCATATAGGGAAAATATTTTTCACCTTTTAAGTGTAATAGGGTTTCGTCAATGCCTTGATGGTTCCTGCAAGTGTGGTATTCTTCTATGAATTTACGTTGTTCGGTTATGTCTGTGATTTCCGGAAGGAAGGTCATGCATCTAATTAGGTTAAAACTTGTATTGTGTGCAAAGTATACTGAGTACGCTTGTTCAATTAGTGCGGCCAATTCGTCGTTTGCAAAGAAAGCACAATTTTTGTTTGGCTTTAGGGTTTGTTTCAATATGGTCGTGATGATGTCTAAGTCGTAAGATGGTTGGGAATATATTTTTCGTACTTTTTTTTTTTTGAAAGGAACCACTGTTTTACAACTTGTCTCTGTATCTATTAACAGTACGAGTTGTATATTTAAGTCATTGAGGGGTTTGTCTGATTGTTTGCAAGTGTTTTTGGTGTTTGGGTGTAACAATATATCATTGTGGTTTATAAAATGATTTGTTCTACTTAAAGCGTCTGCTACTACGTTTTGGGAACCTTTTTTGTGAATTATTTCAAAATTGTATTCAAGCAATTGTAGTCTCCAGCGTATAATTTTTGAATTTAGTTCCTTGAAGTTCATTAGCCAGATTAGTGGCTTGTGGTCAGTTACAATAGTGAATTTTACTCCAAATAAGTAAGGCCTAAAATGTTTAATTGCCCATATAATAGCTAACATTTCTTTCTCTACGGTCGAGTAATTTACTTCGGTGTCGGACAGGGTTCTGCTAGCGAAGCAAACGGGTCTGTCTTTGTTTATGTGTCCTTGTGAGAGTACGGCCCCTAGAGCGAAGTTACTTGCGTCTGTAGTGAGGATGAAAGGTTTTTCGAAATCTGGGTGTACTAGGATTGGTTCGTTTGTTAAAAGGGTTTTGCAAAATTCAAAGGTATCTGTAAATTCTGTAAATTGTCGACTGTAATTTGGTTTTTTTCCTTTTAGTTGTTTTGTCATCGGTTTTGTTATTCGTGCAAAGTCTCTTATAAACTTGTGGTAATAACCAAGAAGTCCTAGGAATGCTTTAATGTCTTTCCTGGTTTTTGGGCAGGGGTAATTTTTTGTTGCTTCTATCTTGTTGGGGTTTGGTTTTATTCCATCTTGGGTTATTAAGTGTCCCAGGAATCCTATTTATTTTCTAAAGAAATCTGATTTGGAGGGTTGTATTTTGAAGTTGGCTGCTCTTAATTTCGAGAATACGGCTTTTAAATCAAGTCCATGCTTTTGTAAAGAGGTAGAAAATATTATTATGTCGTCGAGGTATACCAAGCATATCGTGCCATTTAAGTCACCTAGAACACTTTCCATTACCCTTTGGAAAGTGGCTGGTGCATTTTTCATGCCGAAAGGCATACGGATGAATTCATAGTGGCCGCCCTCGACTGTAAAAGCTGTTTTAATTATGTCCTCTTTTTATACCCTTAACCCATAAAATGGGTAAATAAGGGTATAATGGTTTTGTGCAAAAGTATGTAACAGGCAGAAGGAAGCATCTCCGACCCTATAAAGTATATATATTCTTGATCAGCATCAACAGCCGAGACGGTATAGCCATGTCCGTCTGTCTGTCCGTCTGACCGTCTGTCCGTCTGTCCGTCTGTATGAACGCGTGGATCTCAGAGACTACAAGAGCTAGAGACTTCAGATTTTGTATTTAAGTTCTCCTATACCATGAGCAGAACAAGTTTGCTTCAAATTATCGATAACTATTCTGGTTTCCGATATACACATAATATCGATAACAATAAAATATCGAATTTGGAAAATCTAAAAATGTGGGTTGAAGTAATGGATAATGATAGAACTTTTCTCAAAATTTCGTCCAAATCCGTTGAGAAACACCAGAGATATTGAACTTAATCGATGGAAGCTAAGCCAGTATACCAAAGTCTTACATAAATTAAATATATTTATTGCAACTGGGTTCAGGGTATCTTCAAGTCGGGCTCTCCCGACTAGAGCCTTCTTACTTGTTTCATTTCTATCTGGTGGAATCCGCTAGCTAGGTCTAATGTGGAAAACTATTTTGCTTTTCCAATTTGGTCTAGGATTTCATTAATATTCGGGATTGGGTATCTGTCAGATATTGTTTTGTCGTTAAGTTTCCTATAGTCAGTAACTAAACGCCATTTTTATACCCTTAACCCATAAAATGGGTAAATAAGGGTATAATGGTTTTGTGCAAAAGTATGTAACAGGCAGAAGGAAGCATCTCCGACTCTATAAAGTATATATATTCTTGATCAGCATCAACAGCCGAGACGATATAGCCATGTCCGTCTGTCCGTCTGTCTGTCCGTCTGTCCGTCTGTCCGTCTGTATGAACGCGTGGATCTCAGAGACTACAAGAGCTAGAGACTTCAGATTTTGGATTTAAGTTCTCCTTTACCATGAGCAGAACAAGTTTGCTTCAAATTATCGATAACTATTCTGGTTTCCGATATACACATGGAATCGATAACAATAAAATATCGAATTTGGAAAATCTAAAAATGTGGGTTGAAGTAATGGATAATGATAGAACTTTTCTCAAAATTTCGTCCAAATCCGTTGAGAAACACCAGAGATATTGAACTTAATCGATGGAAGCTAAGCCAGTATACCAAAGTCTTATATAAATTAAATATATTTATTGCAACTGGGTTCAGGGTATCTTCTAGTCGGGCTCTCCCGACTAGAGCCTTCTTACTTGTTTGTTATTAGATGCGTCTGTTTTCTTTGGGACTACCCAAACGGGGGCACTCCATGGGGAGTGGCTTGATTTAATCATTTTTTGGTTCAGCATGGATTCTATCTGTTTTTTGACTTCCATTTTATGAGATCTATAAGATTTTGCATGTATGGGTATTTCATCCATTGTCGGAATTGAATGTCTAACTAACTTCGTTAGTGAAGCTGAGTGGGTCGTTTTCATTATAAAAAATATCCGAAAATTGTTTACACAGTGTTGTTAAAACTTTTTTCTCTTCTGAATTAAGATGTTCTGTCTGGAGAAAGGGGGAATTTGAGATACTGTTGTTAAGAGGGTTAGGTGTTATGTTGAATAGTTCGATGTGGTCATTTTTGATGTATGGTGTTGCTACAATGGGTTGTTCTAAATAAAGGAGTTTGTCTGAATCAGAATGGTTCGTTCTTTCTAAGTAAGCGGTGTAATTGTTTGCATTATATAATCCTTCGGAAATTGTCAGGTCTTTATTCAAGACTGTGGTGCAGCAGTAAAATTCTCCTGTTCGATTTGGACGGGGAGTAGCAATATGGATTTTGTAAAAGCAGAAACGTTAAAAACATTTATGTTTGATTATTGTACTTTAATATTGGTAATACACAATTTGGGGTAGAGAGCTGTGAATTACTAAGGTCAATCTTTGCTCTTAGATTTGATAAAAGATCCATACCTAGAAGACCGTTAAAGTATGTATGAAATTTAAACAGGAGTAGATTGATATGACCTTCGGTTTTAAATTCTGTTGGTATGGGTATTTTTATTTTTCTTTCGATTTGAAAATTGTTTAACGCTGTTTTTAGAGAAATTGGGGTTTGAAGTTTTATGCATTCATTTTGATTGATGAGTTTTGGGTCTATAAATGAATTAGTGGATCCAGTGTCTATTAGGAATTTAAGGGAGTTATGTTTTTGTATTTGTATAACAATGTTTGGCAGTGAAGCTGCGTGTGTATCGGGATTTATGTATCCTGTTGGGACGTTGAGGCTGTTGTCTGAAAAGTTGAGTTAGTTAAGTTGCTTTCGTCTATGTTGTGTAGGTTGTAATTATTCGTGTTGTTGGATTTGAATGGGTTAGTTTTGATATTACTGTTGTTATTTTGCTGTTGGTAATTAGAATTCGATTGTCGTTGTGGATAGTTTTGATTTTGTTGTTGGTTTGAATATGGTACGTTCCGGTTTGAGCGGTCGTTGTAATTGTTTTGTCTACCTTCAGGCTTATTATTCATCTGAGAATTTGGTTTTTTGTTAAAGTAAAGAGCTTGTTCAATTTGGCACTGTTCGTATGCTGTTTCAATGCATTTAGGGCTTTTTAGTCGTATAATTGTCTTAAGTGGTTCCCTTAGACCTGATATAAATGCGTTTAGGCATACCTCATTGTATACTGCTTTCTTAGCGTCGATCACGCTGTGGGATTGGCCGTTGTTTGCTAAGATGGAGAACAATTGGCTTTTAATTCTGGATAGCCCGAAAAATAACTGACCCAGGGATAAATTGTCCGGGAATTTTTGAAATTCGCTTAAGAGCCCTGCCTCACTTTTTTTTACTAGAGTATAGGCGTAACAAATTGTTTTTTATATCGTCCCAAATAAGTTGGGTGTTGGCTAGGTTTAAAGCCTCGTCTGCCCTACCTACAATTTTGTTTCTTATTGCCCTGAGCGTAAGTAACCCGTAAGGGGTTTGATCAGTGCCCCTGATGAGCATTATAATTTCTTTAACACTAGTTATGTATTTATCTAACTGGCCTGGGGTGCCGTCAAATGTTGGCAGTTCTTTTACGAATGCTAAAATGTCGGATGCGCTAAGTGTTGTGGACATGTTGCTAAACCCACTGACAGAAGGTGTTACAGGGAAAGAATTACTTCCAGTGGAGTTGCCTGAATCCATTATGAATGATTGCTTTGGAGATGGGGTGGTTATTTCTTTTATTGTGGGCAGTGGTCCTGGTTTTTTACTAGTTCTTGTTACTCTTGTGTGTGTTGCCTGAACTCCCAGTACCGAACGTGTTGTTTTTTTGATGGTTTGTGTGAGTTTTTTAGACATAACAGTGAACAAGCTCTAATTAATATACATATGCATGTATATGTGTGTATCCTATTGTATTATGTACCTATATGAGTGCTATCAGTTGTTATTCTGTAGTTTCTTAAGTAATTATGATTTTGTTGGATATTTGTTTTTCTTATATACTATTGTTTTTTTTCTTAAAATTAATTGTTTATGTGTTTATTATGAGTAAGTAGTATATATGTTTTATTTTGTTGTAAGATGTACTTGTTGTTTATTGTGTAGTTTAAAATACTCGTGTTGATTTAATTCTGTAACATTTTAATGTTTAGTACTTGAAATATTTGGAGTGTATTTTATTCGTATGTGAAGAGCAGAATATATAAATAAAATAAATAAATATATAAATGTATGTAATTTTTGTTCTATTTTTTTTTTTTTTTTTTTTTTTTTTGCATATTTAAAAAAAAAGGTTTTGGTTTCCGAAGTTGTTGATGATTTGATTTATATAATATGTTGGTCTCGGCAAGAGCCCAAGAACGTGTGTACAAGAACAGTGGCAATCACAGAAGTGTTTTGTGCAAAGGTTTTGCTTGGTTTGTGTGTTTGTTTGTATATATGCGTGTTTAACCAATGTAATGCATGGTTGTGCGTTATGATGCTTGGCCTCTCATTGAGTTTCGGCAGTGATTATCTGCGATAGATTCCACACAAGCATATTCAATAACACTCTTCACGAATTGATTAATATTTGTTGTTGTTGTTTGTTTTTTTTGTTTGTCTGCCTAAACTTGTGCAAATGTGAATCGCGTTGATTTCATTTACACATAGTTCACTGACAATTGGTAATGGGGTATATTTTGTTTTGGTTGTATTTTACACACATTAACTTAACACAACAGTTGCATGCACTCGTTGAGCCGTCATCACATACATGTATATAGTTTGTACGAAGAAAAAAAAATTTTTTATTTGATTGGTTTATATAATTTGAAACCATTAGATTTGTGTTTATTGTTGAACTTGATATTTTAATTTTATCTCCTCTTTTTTTGTATATATATATATTTTCTTTTTCTTGACATACGTTTACATATCTTGTACTTTCACATTACTTACGATAAGAGTAATGTTAGAATGGTAAATTCCATTCTGTTTACCGGCTGCGCCAGTTACCGCTTGGAGCCTTGAGCGGGTTTACAGTCGTGGTGTCTTGGATCCAGCGAAGAGCCTTAGCGAATTTGTTGAATTGAAGAATGAAGAAGAGACGTCTGATTTGTTTGAGTGGCAAGTTTATTCTGACTGACCGGAGAAGCCGACAGTGATATATATATGAGAGCTTAAGACTAATGTACAATGTATATGTGTATATGTGTTTATGTTATTTCGCAATAAAGTTGCTACATTGTTGCTGTTTTGTTGATTCGTTTCCTGTTGGAGCAGTGGCTTGATTCTGGGTAGTAGCACGTGGAATGTGCTGATCGGGCGAATTTGTATTTTGCTGTGTGGGAGTTGCTGGAATAGCTGGCTGTGCTGACCGCATTGTTTGTGTGTTTTAGTTCACCAAACGAGGGGGTTTGGCGGGGGCTGTTGTGCCATACTCTGGTGGTATGGTAACTCACGCAAACGCCTTTCTTGACGTGCATTAGGATAATTAGCCTGATGTCTTCTCACTGCATTTCTATGAGCTTCAGGATTATTAGCCTGATCAGAATTATTAACCTGAAATCTCTTTGATGCTTCTATGCGCTTACCCCTATTGATATCACTATTTTTTTCACATGAACGTTTTTTGTACCTTTTTTTCTGTTTTGCCGATGAATCGACTACGTCTTTTAACAGGATTTTTAACATTTTCAGTTATACATTCACTTGACGTATCAGAATCTTGAGTTAATACTTCCTCTAAAGGAATATAAACATCAAAATGTCCATTCGTTAGTGGACCGGTAAAACGCAAACTTGAAAATCTTGAAAATTTACAGCATAAATTACTGCTGCTGTTTGAAGCTCACATGCTGTACCATAAGTATTTGGATTTGACATATCGCACTCATATTGTTCAGAAGAGCTATAACACTCTCCATTAAAGCTTATGCTGAAGCAAGCAAAAATTTGCCAGTTGGTTACAACATGTTCAACAATATTTTTGCGTATGGTGCCATGGAAGCTTTGCCTACCAAATAAAATGTTGGAAATAGATCTAAAAAGGCAGGCTCCATCACCAATTATGGCAACAACTGAATGCGACACCAAAACACCACTAATATCTTAAGTTTCAATAGACATATTTTAATTTGGCTGTGAGTCAATTGACTTCACTGTAAAACGATTGTTGCGACGTTACAGTGTCTATACGTAAGCATAGAATTCAATAAAATTGAATATACCAACTTATGTTAATTTAATAGAATATTCAGACTGCTTAGTTTTATTTGATTTTGAAATGCACTAAAGCAGCGTCTATATAACTGTGGTTTTTAGTATTCTTCGATTGATTACGATTTTTTATTTATTATGATATAGTTCTAATTGTACAACTTATAATTCTTCGGGAGTTCTTAAATTACCTCCGATGCATAGCTGACAAGAATAGTGACTGACTCCCACTCCAACCTCGGCCGTGAACTAGCATTCTTTAACGGTACTAATATCGATTACCGCTACGCATCTTTCGCAAATATTCGATTCCTACATTCGGCTGTCCTGACGGACCATTCGCCCCGAATTGGTCTACCCATGGCTTCATGAACTCCACAACGGTCGATGTCTGAAAAGGTCCTTCCATTTGACCAATCTTCACTACTTCATACCTTCCATGTGGGTTAACCTTGACTACTTTGTGTAGTCCGAGATACTTCCCCTTAAGTTTTAAGCCTGTCCTATACTGGGTCCTTTATATAGCCACGACATCATTAACACTGTACTGTCTGTCTGCTTTGCGGTTTGAATCGAAAGTATTCTTGTTTTCCTTCTGTATCCGAACTATGTTTTCACGAGTTTCGTCTCGTAAAATTTTTACTTCTATCGTCCAACTCTGCTATCAACGATGTTTGGAGTAATTAATTTAATTTTGGGTCATTCTGGATACGCATTTCTAGACAAGTTAATATTTTAAATGGTAAGACTTTTGTACTTCGTGGTTCTACCTTGTTTATTATCTGCTGAACCTTGCGTAAGTGCATATTCCAAGTACCTGTATCTCCTTGATTCAACTTTGAAAGCATTGGTATCACAATCTTGTGCATTCGTTCTACCTGGCCATTTCCTCGAGGAACACCAGTAGCGATCATTAAGTGTTGGATACTTTGAGCCTCAAAATACTCGCGAAACAAATTGGATTCAATTCAATGGATTGCCAAAATTGGTAGCCTGTAATTCCAGACATTTTATTACCTCTTTAACACCAGTGCTACGCGTAGGCTATAACCAAACATACTTAGAAAATACGTCTACCACTACAAAAATAAAGTTATAACGTTTTTTAGTAATTTCTAACGGTCCAACGTGGTCGATGTGGTATGTCGACAATGGTCTATCACCTTTATCAATAGGTTGTAGATACCCCTCTCTCTCTTTCCAGATTTCTCATTAACAATAATACATTCAACGCAACTATCTATTGTGCGTGAAACTTTCTCTTTAACTATAGGAATAAAATAAGATTTCTCAACCAAATCCTGAGTCTTTTTGTAAGAGAAATGACCTTGTATGTGCGCTATCTGTATGATCTGATTTCCCATTTGAGCTGGTACTACAATAAGTTCTCGGCTTGGGTCCTTAAACAATATACCATTTGCAATATAGTAGTCTTTTTCTTCAACAATTTTCCGCACAGCCTTTATCCAATCATCTGTTAAGGCCTATTTACTCTTGACTTAACTAAACTTAACTTAAAGTAACTTAACGTAACTTAACTTAAGGAATGTATGCGATTACTCTCAAATTAACTTAACGTAAGAAACCAGGTTGTCAGTGCTGTAGAATTATGTAAGCAGTGCTGTTAAACAAAAAAACAATTTATTGACCGCTCGTTGGCGCATTTTGAATACAACGTTGCTACCAAGTTCTTTGGCAGTTGCAGTCCATACTGCTCTTTTTTATTGTTATTTTTAAAGTCCATTGACTTTTTATCATAAATTAAGCTATGATTTTTAATTAAATTTATAAAATTATGCTCATCCATTTCAATATTTGAATTTTTAAACAACGCTTAACGTTTTGCAGCACAGTTTTTGATCAGCTGTTTGATTTTCACATAAATCAACACTGTTCAACTTAAGAACTTAACGTAAGAATCTGCAACCTACAGGTTCAGAATTAAGTTAAGTTACGTTAAGATGAGAGTAAACGCTAACATTGACAGCCATAAGGCAGATTGAGTCAGCTGACTCTAACGTTAAGTAGGCCTTTAACTGAGCTTCTTTCAATCAGTGAACAATACTTTCCGACAACATATAGCAAGCAGCTCGGCTTAATGCATCTACATGCTTCATTTTTGTTTCTGATCGATGTTCAATAACGTAATTAAAATCTTAAAAGAACATTGCCCAACGCGCTACTCTTAATGGTACGTCTTTCTTTTTCATTGTCATTGTAAAAGCATTAGAATCGGTAACGATTTTAAAATTAATTCCCAGAACATAAACACCCCATTTAGTCAGAGCTTCAATAATTGCTAATACCCCAAGATCATAAGCTGGATATTTTTCTTCACTGGGTTTTGTTTTATGACTCATATACTGAACTGGGTGGAACAAACTGTCTTCTAAATCTTTCTGTAACAAAACAGCGCCAAAGCCCCATTTTGACGCGTCGGTATGTATTTCCGTCTCTAAAGCTGGGTTATTTTTTTTCAACACTGGTCTGTTAATTAATGCTCATTTCAGTTGCTTAAACGCAATCTGTTGTAATTCATTAAAATCAAATTTTGTATCTTTTCGTAACATGTCTGACAACGGTTTTGCTATAGTTGCATATCCCTCAATAAATTTCCGAAAATAGGATGTAAGTCCTAAAAATCGTTGGATTGCCTTTGTATCCTTTGACATAGGAAACTAACATGCACATGTCTTTAAACTCAGCTAACAAATCCGCGCATGACGACTGCCAACTTTTATTAGTTTCTATCATATCTTTTGAACGTTTTTTAAATTGCGTTTTTTCTGAAGTTATTTGCATATTAACATACTCGAGAATTGTCCTTCCTAAAATGGCATCAAAACCAATATATCTATCTGGAATTACGTGAATTTCAACTCTCATTTCTATATTGTCATTCTGGACTGGTATAAAGAAACTACCAAATGTTAATATTTGACTTTCTCCAATCCCCGTCAAACATTTCCCAAGACCACTCAACGTCAACTTCCCAAACTTGAAAAATATGTTTCTTCGCAGTAAACATATGTCCACGCCTTTGAATTGAATACCTGCATACGCAACATCTTTTAATTCAAGCCCTAAAGCAGTAAAGGAACTGGTTGGCTTTTGGATCACTTCATCAAACTGCACCACATTTGCGTTCGGCTCACTCTCCTTTTTTGGTTCAACCTTCTCTTTGCACTCTGCAGCACGATGGCCTGGCTTACCACATTTGTAACATTTGAAATCTTTTTTGGTACAATCCTTTCTTAAATGAGACTCATCACCGCATTTAAAACACTTTAAAGACTTTCTATTGTCGCCTCTCTACCTGCGTTATCAACATTCACTAACTCTGACAAATTTTTCTTATGTTGCTCAAGGCCACTACGAGGTTTTGCATATATCTCGATCTGTGATTTCAAGTTCCTAATATTCTTGGCCTGATAAAACATTGCTTTGTTTGCCTTTGTGTCTGGAAAACCTGCAACAAAATATTCTAAAATGCTAGCATCATCTAATTTAATTGGTTTAGCTATTTCCAATAACACGTACAAAAACTCTAGCAGGGATTCCCCTTTGAAGACAATTTAACTGTAAATTCTTCCAGTAGAGCGGACTTCAACGATTCCCAGTTTCGTACGTCGCGTAGGCTTCGCACAAACGACTTCGCAGCACCCACTAATAACTGTTTAGCATATATGAAAATAAAAATGAACTAGTAATCTGATTTGAAAATCGCGTTTAACCCCGCTAGTTTGCAAATTGAGCTGGGCTAACTTCTGTCGCAAATCTACGACACGCATTACCATAATCTCATCAACTTGCATCTTGACCGTTTACAGTTTACTTATGATTAAAAAATTATTAATACTGATCAGTTGATATTCGCAATAATGTTGACTGCGATTGCTACAACACTCTGTTTATCCCGTAAGGCTGTGTTAACGATCGTCGTTGATATTCCCTCGATGGTATATCACGCTGTTAGCTCTGTACAGCTGCTCTGTTAACGCTCGTCTCTGTTAACAACTCGATGATAATAAACGCCGCCGATTTCCAAGCCTTTTCAGCGCCCAAGCTTGACGCAACAATCGGATCAATTTACCTGCCTGCGAATGTTGCTCCTGCCGTCCCCTTGCCACAATTTGCTTTTGTCGTGTTTTACAATTACCTCCTGTGTGATGCCTTCTCACGTTGTGCAGATAACTGTGGTTTCCAACGCACCAGCCTTCTCGCCTGCGTTACCGATCTGTAGCTTTGCAAAACACTTTTTCGTCCAACGCACCGGACTTCTCGCCTGCGTTACCGATCTGTAGCTTTGCAAAACACTTTATCCTGCTGTGTCGGGGTCTGAGACTGCCCTCACTTTTACCAAAAAAGGTTCGCGCTGCAATTTCACAACGCGATGACCTTTTTTATTGACGACTACAGCATCAGATTTCCACCACGGACGTATACGCTGCAATCGCACCACGTTACGTACTCTTGCAATTTCACCACGTACGTACACGCGTGACTTCGCCTTTTAATTTCCACTTTTAACTGCTTTCCGTTGGTTTTCGCTTCGCTCTCCGTTTCGGTAGCACAAATCCAATTTCTTTCTTTCTTTTCTCTTGCGCCACTTTATCGCGCAATACGTACAGTTATCAATTCCAGCCTAAGCTGCTGCCGTCTTTCGCACGTACCAGATGCACCAGAATACTTTTCGCCGAACAAATTATAATTGCTTTTATCTTAGGCTTTATCCCGGACGAGTCCCCAATTGTGAATTTTAGTTTTCTTCGATTGACTACGATTTTTTATTTAATATGATATAGCTCTAATAGTACAACTTATAATTCTTCGGGAGCTCTTAAATTACCTCCGATGCATAGCTGACAAGAATAGCGACTGACTCCCACTCCAACCTCGGCCGTGAGCTAGCATTCTTTATCGAAACTAATATCGTTTACCGCTACGCGTCTTCTGCAAATATTCGATTCCTACATAACTATTATATAATATGAAAAATAGAAGACAACTATATAAAATGTTGCTTCAATAATTAAGTCTAATAAAAACAAGTCGGGTTATCCTCCATGATTGTCTAACTCCAGAACGCACGAACCGATTTCAAGGTAATTTTCAGAGGTGATTGGGGTCTGTGTGGAAGGGGCACATCAGTAATTTAATGTGTGTATTATTGCTTTTTATCACTGTTTTGCCGCAAGATTGGCATTCCTGCTTTTTAACAGAAACAGTAGGCGGATGTTTTTAAAAATCATTCTCATCGCATGTTTTTGCCTTTTATTCATTCTCATCTTGAATCCTGTAGGATTCAGAGCTACATATTTAAAAATGGTTCTACTTTTTTGTTTGATTTAACATTTTGGAAGTTTTTATCAACTACCAATTTTTTGCTGCGAGTTTTTTTTTCTTTCTTCTGGAAGCTTTTAAAATTGTTGATGTAAAGCAAGCTCATTGATAGTCCAATATGCCTAGAGGACGACGTTTGAGCATCGCCCGCCGCACAAGACATGCAAGCCATGGAATGGCAGAAGCGTGGACTACCACATGCTCATATTCTTATTTGGTTGCTGAACAAATGACATTCAAATGAAGTGGATCACATCATATCAGCTGAAATTCCTGATCCAGTCACTGATCCCCATCTACACGACATTGTGATGGTGCATGGACCGTGCGGTACATTAAATCCATTATCGCCTTGCATGGTTGATGGAAAATGCACAAAACGATATCCGCGACCGTTAGTTGCTGAAACTGTCACAGGGAACGATGGATATCCAGTTTATCGTCGGCGTTCAAAAGAAGATAATGGTCGAACCATCAAAGTTAAAGTTCAAAATCGAGAGATTGAGATCGGAAATGAATTCATTGTACCATATTGCCCGCTGCTATCACGAAATTTCAAAACACATGCAAACGTTGAGAGTTGTCATTCAGCCAAATCGATCAAATATTTGTGCAAGTACGTCAAAAAGGCAGCGACATAGCTGTGTTTGGTATTGCGTGTATTGCAAATGACAGTCAGCAACTTCCAAATGGGCAGATACGTCAGTACTAATGAAGCACTGTGGCGATTAATGTCATTTCAAATTCATGAAAGATATCCAACAGTTACACATTTAGCAGTGTATTTGGAAAATGGCCAACGAGTTTACTTCACTGAGGCTAATGCGGCACAACGAGCTGAGAGACCACCATCGACAACATTGACTAGCTTCTTTGCAATGTGTGAAGCAGATCCATTCGCAGCGACGCTGATGTACGTTGAAATACCCAAGTATTACACTTGGAACCAATCAACAAATAAATTCCAACGTCGCAAACAAGGAACCCGAGTTCCAGATTGGCCACAGGTGTTTTCCACTGATGCACTAGGTCGCATGTATACTGTTCATCCTAGAAATGATGAATGTTTTTATTTGCGACTTCTGTTGGTAAATGTACGTGGACCAAAATCATTTGCGCTTTTGAAAACTGTGAATGACAACCAATGCAAAACATATCGAGAAGCATGTCAACTATTGGGTTTGCTGGAGAACAATTCTCATTGGGATTTAACACTTGCGGATTCAGTTATTTCATCAAATGCGTACCAAATACGAACGATGTTCGCAATTATCATGACTACATGTTTTCCTTCACAACCAATTCAGTTATGGAACAAATACAAAGACGACATATGTGCATCGCTTGCGCATTCAAACGAATAGTCCTGACATCCAAATAACCGATGAAATCTACAATGAAGAATTGATTCTGATTGTGGATCAATGCTAGACTATTGCAAACAAGCTACTGATTGAAGTAGGAAATCGATCGATGCACGATGCATTCAACCAAGAACTAAATCGAGAGCTGCAATACAATGTTGATACATTGCAGGAATTCGTTCGAAATAATGTGCCGTTGCTGAATGAACAGCAAGAACAAGTATACGAAACATTAATGCAAGCGGTGATCAATAATACTGGACGCACCTGGAGGAACAGGGAAAACATTTGTCAATTTATTTATTTTGGCCACTATTCGATCAAGATGTGACATAGCTTTGGCGTTAGCATCATATGGAATTTCGGCGACTCTTCTAGATGGCGGTCGTACTGCACATTCTGCGCTTAAGTTGCCACTTAATTTAAGCACAATTGATACTGCAACATGCAATATTTCTCGCTCCAGTGCAATGGGAAAATTGTTGATGCAATGCAAGCTCATTGTTTGGGATGAGTACACAACGGCACATAAGAAATCACTTGAAGCACTTAACTTAACACTGAAGGATCTTCGGCGAAATAACAACATCTTTGGCGGCTTGATGATATTTTTGGCAGGCGATTTCAGGCAGACGTTGCCAGTAATTCCCCGTGGAACGCCTGGAGATGAATAGAATGCTTGCCTGAATTCATCACCTTTATGGAATAACGTAAAAACATTATCGCTAACCACAAATATCAGAGTTCAACTTCAAGTGCTGCACAATTTTCCAACCAATTGTTAGCTGTTGGAAATGGAAAAGTCCCAGTTGATGCGACATCTGGATTAATAACTCTTACCAACGACCTTTGCCGATTTGTAGACTCTCAATTAGCTCTTATTGAAAATGTTTTCCCAAACATTAGTGAGAATTATCAGAATTATGCTTGGTTAAGTCAACGAGCAATTCTTGCCGCAAAGAATAATGATGTACACGCACTGAATTTCACCATTCAACCAAAAATTGCAGGCGATTTGGTGACATACAAATCCGTTGATTCCATATCAAATCCCGATGATGTAGTAAATTATCCAACGGAGTTTTTGAACTCTCTGGAGTTACCAGGACTTCCACCACAAAACTTGCAACTCAAAGTTGGAACAGTTATTATGATATTGCGTAATTTGAATCCACCGCGACTTTGCAGCGGTACTCGACTTTCGGTAAAAAGACTTATGTCGAATTTGATTGAGGCAACCATTATTAACGGAAGGTACGCAGGTGAAAATGTATGTATTCCTCGAATACCAATGATTCCGACTGATCTTCCGTTTGACTTCAAACGATTGCAATTTCCAGTTCGCCTTGCGTTCGCAATGACAATTAACAAGTCGCAAGGCCAATCGCTTAGTGTTTGCGGGATTAATTAAGAAAATCGTTGTTTTTCACATGGACAGTTATACGTTGCGTGTTCACGAGTTGGGAAACCATCCGCTCTGTTTGTGTTAGCGTCAGACCAAAAAACAAAAAATGTGGTTTACCAAAGAGCACTTCAATGAAACGGATAGTTTGCGGAATGAAATAAAATTTATCCTTTTCAAATATAAAACAAACAAAAAATTTTACTTCATCTTTTAATCACCAAGCAAAAAGTTACATAAAACGAAGCCATCTGGTGGCGAAACGGAGTTCGCCGGGTATGCTAGTTAAGTCTAAAATCGACTTTTTAATTTTGTTAAAAAAAAAACAACAACAAAACAAATTAACAACTTAATTTAAAGTAAGTATTATAAATAAATAGATTCTTCAAAATAAGTCAAAAATTGACTTCACTGTACAACGTTACATCGTCTATACGTAAGTATAGAATTCAATAAAATTGAATATACCAACTTATATTATTTTAATAGAATATTCAGACTGCTTAGTTTTATTTGATTTTTAAATGCACTAAAGCAGCGTCTATTTAACTATTATTAAATATGCAAAATAGAAGACAACTATATATAATATTGCTTCATTTATTAAGTCTAAAATTGACTTATTATATTATAAAAACAAAAAAACAACTTAAATCTAAGTAAGTATTATAAATAAATAAATACTTCAAAATAAGTCAAAAATTGACTTCACTGTACAACGTTATAGCGTCTATACGTAAGTATAGAATTCAATAAAATTGAATATACCAACTTATATTATTGTAATAGAATATTCAGACTGCTTAGTTTTATTTGATTCAAAGATTTTACAGTAAGTATTTTATTTTATTTTTTTGTTATAATTATACGTTATTTTAAGAGTTAGCAACTCATATTGCAAGTTTTTCATGTCTACCTTACATTAATTTTTTATTTCTAATTTTATAGCTTATAAATGTAAACATGTTTTTTAAACATTTGTTTAATTTTCCAACTTGGCTCTGCAGCTTTTTTACATATTGTCGCAGCTTCAAATTAATTTTTTGTTGTTGTTGCTGAAGATGCTTTTGTTGTTGTTGTAGCTGCTGCTGCTGCGGCTGAAACGGCTGTTGTAGCTGCTGCTGGTGTAGCTGAAATTTTTGCTGCTGTGGCTGTAGCGGATGCATATAAAACTGGTAATGCTGCAGTGGGGCCACCACAGACAAAGCACACCAATAGTTCTGGCCGTTCATATTGCTACCATTTTTAGAAATGAAATGAAGCAATACGCAAATGGCACATTAAAAAAAAAATTGAAAAATATCCTGAGAGCTGAAAGAGTTACAGTTATTAATGTGAATTGATCTCATCTACAGAACAATATCACATTTTCATGCTCTTAAGTCAATGGCATTGCTCTTAGTCCTCCTTTGTTGTTGCAATTGCTTCGAAACATAGAAAACCAATTTCGTGGGTGCATACAGCGACTTACGATAAGCCGAAAGACAAAACAGAAACAACAAATTTTTTGCATTCACAGTTATTTTTATACCCTAAGCAGAAAAGGGTATTATGATTTTCTGGAAAAGTATGTAACCGGCAGAAAGAAGCATCTCCGACCCCATAAATCAGCTTCAACAGCCGAGTCCACATAGCCATTTCTGTCTGTCTGTCTGCCTGTCCATCCCTATGTATGAACGCGTCGATCTCAAAGACTTTAAGACCTAGAGACTTCAAAATTGGAACATAACTTCTCCTAAGCCATGGGCAGATCAAGTTTATTTCAAACTATCGATAACTAATCTGGTTTCCGATACCCATATGGGATCGATAACGAAAAAATCTCGAATTTAGAAAATGTAATAATAGGAGTTAAAACTATGGATAACTTTATAAATTCTGTGAAAATTAATAATCCAAACCGGTTAAAAAACGCCGTAGATATTTTATATTAAAATGAAGTCAAGAAAAAATCACTACTGCAAGTCATTTTAATACAGGGGTATCTTTTAGTCGGGATTTCTCAACTAAAGCCTTCGTACTTGTTTTCAGATTCGCTCATTCTCGTATTGTGCTGACAGTCGGCAATTCAACACCTGCATCATGAATTGAGCGCTGTTGGTCCCAAACCCAAAGAGGCAGCTTAAAACTTGAACACGCTTGCGCATCGCTCTTCATGTTCGGCGCTAGATGACAAATTATTTTTAAATCTCGCTCCGATCATGCGCCTTCGTTGTTGGCTATTTCGGCTAACTCTCTTATGTATGCGCGCGCTCTGCAAGTCAAACAAAGAGCGTAGTATTTCTACCTTCTTCACACGCACTGAATCAATGCAAAACATATCTAAGAGGCTGCAGTTAAGTGAATTGTATATTGCCTTTAGCTTTAATACAGTGTGTGTGCGGAGGAGCTAGGGTTATTAAACTTTATGATTGACATGCAAAGCGCGCACATAAAATAGAGAGTGAACGTAAATGAGCAACAACAAAGGAGCATGATCGGAGCGAGATTTCAAATTATCTGAGTATCATAAGAGCAACACACACGCTTATGTGAACGCCCTTTGCTTATTCGAAATTGTATATCAATAATATATCAATAATGTTAGTGTGTTACGTTTTGTCTAAGTTAAATACCATAAGCAGCAAGTAGGCGAATCCACCCCCATAACATATTCTAGTGTGGCAAATTTTTATAGACGCACCAAGTTTTGTTATGTTGTTGTTTTTTAAAATCAATGACACCAACAAAAAGTAGCAGTGCGGGCCCAGCAACAACACTTACAACAACAACAAACGCTACTTGGGTCGTAAATCAATTGTCAAAGACACACAAATTTGAAAAAAAAAAATGTGCACTGTGCGGAGTGATACATGTACATAAAGATGAGAGATGGGAGATAGTATACAAGGCAAAGTGCCTGATTGCATTCAACTTGGTGGATGCCAGCACGATCCTTGTTTGTACTTCCTTCAAGTCGACGCGCTACCACCACGTGGTTCTTCTTGGATTGTCAATAAACACCCGTTTAGTGGCAAACTAGAGCGTGCGGCGGGATTCCTAATCCTTCAAATTAGGTTATGGCGTAGGACTTAAAATCCACACAAAGAAAACAAATCTTCAATGAAAGATGCAAGAGGAGCCTCGGAGCGGATTCGAACTAACGTTGACGACTATGGCAAACGAAAAAAGGACTATGATTTGAGGGTATGCACTTGGAATGTGCGAATATTGTATAGACCGGGTGCCGCTCAACAACTAGCAGATACACTCAATAAGTGTAAGGCAGACATTACTGCTATCCAGGAGATGCGATGGAAAGGACAGGGTTGCATCAAGAAGAAAGACTGTGACACATATTACAGCTGCCATTCGCAAAGGCATGATTTTGGCGTTGGCTTTGTTGTTGGTGCTAGGTTACGGCAACGAGTCTCCCACTTCCTGCCAATAAGTGAGAGACTTGCAAGAATACGCATAACTTTTAAATTCTTTAACATCAGCCTAATTTGCGCGCACGCCCCTACTGAAGAAAAAGACGATGCCACAAAGGATGCCTTCTATGCGGATCTCGACCGAGCATACGGCCGTTGCCCATCCCATGACATTAAAATGCTTCTCGGAGATTTTAATGCCAAGGAAGGGCGTGAAGGGATCTTTGGTACAACCGTCGGGCGATTTAGCCTACTTCAGTCCACCTCGTGCAATGGTCTCAGATTAATTGGCTTTGCTGTGGCGCACAATATGGTAGTACGTAGAACTGGATTTCGTCATCTGGATATCCACAAAGCATCTTGGCTGTCTCCTGATCGACTGACGCGGATCTATGCATCTAGCATACTCGACATACGATCTTGTCGGGGTCCTAACATCGACTCTGACCACTACCATGTCGCAGGGTTCGCACACGGCTATGTATGTCGAAAACGTCTCTTCGTGGTATGCAAAGGAAGCTGGACATCAGAATGCTGCAATCACAACAGAGTAATGACGCATTCACATTTCGGCTATCTGGCCTACTAAGCCAACCAGCTCCAAATGCGGAAAACATCAGCGATATGTGGACGCGCATATCTCACTCCTTACGAACCTCAGCGGAAGAGGTGCTTGGATTCCGGCGCCCTCTCATAAGGAATCCATGGTATGACCAGAAGTGTCGTGAAGCAACAGCTGCAAAAGACGCCGCCTATAGAAGAACACTGGAGTCTTGGGCTACACGAGCTGTGGTAGACGCGTACAGGACAAGAAGAAGAGAGGAGAAACGCCTTTTCAGACGCAAAAAAAAAAAAAACAGAACTAAAAAGGCAAGAATGTGAGAAAATGGAGAACAGCAGATGCAGAAATGACGCACGAAACTTCTACCAAAGGGTTAAGCGTCTGACCCAAGGCTTCAAGAGTGGAGGAGTTTCATGCAGAGATGATGACGGAAACCTAGTGACAGACACAGGGGTCGTGCAGAAGTTACGGAAGAGTCACTTCTCGAGTGTGTTGGCAGATAATCCTGAAAACGATATTGGGAAAGATGACGTACAAATGTCAATCCACGACGACGGAATTGGTTGGTATTTTCAATTTAATTGAATTCTATACTTACGTATAGACACTGTAACGTCGCAACAATCGCTTTACAGTGAAGTCAATTGACTCACAGCCAAATTAAAATATGTCTGTTGAAACTTTAGATATTAGTGGTGTTTTGGTGCCGCATTCAGTTGTTGCCATAATTGGTGATGGAGCCTGCCTTTTTAGATCTATTTCCTACCTTTTATTTGGTAGGCAAGGCTTCACTGGCACCATACGCCAAAATATTGTTGAACATGTTGTAACCAACTGGCAAATTTTTGCTTGCTTCAGCATAAGCTTTAATGGAGAGTGTTATAGCTCTTCTGAACAATATGAGTGCGATATGTCAAATCCAAATACTTATGGTACTGCATGTGAGCTTCAAGCAGCAGCAGAAATTATGCTGTAAATTTTCTAGTTTTTCAAAGTGGAAAATTATTACAAGCATTCGGAAATTATATGCATCCTATAAATAGATTGCATTTTACCGGTCCAGTAACGAATGGACATTTTGATGTTTATATTCCTTTAGTGGAATATTAACTCAAGATTCTGATACGTCAAGTGAATGTATAACTGAAAATGTTAAAAATCCTGTTTAAAGACGTAGTCGATTCAACGGCAAAACAGAAAAAAATAGTGATATCAATAGGGGTAAGCGCACAGAAGCATCAAAGAGATTTCAGGTTAATAATTCTGATCAGGCTAATAATCCTGAAGCTCATAGAAATGCAGTGAGAAGACATCAGGCTAATTATCCTAATGCACGTCAAGAAAGGCGTTTGCGTGCATGGAGTGTTAAAGCCATGTCTGGCTTAAACTATGATTTTGAAATAGCTTACAAGTCAGATAAAATTACTCAACTTGATAGTATGAATTTGATATGCAAACATTGTAATGCTTTAAAATGAAAAAATGAGCCTTTGGGTATCTGTTGCAAGGCAAGAAAAGTTAAACTCTCACAAAATGAAAGTTTGCCTGATCCACTTTAAAGCTCAATAATTGGTGGACATCCAAAGCATGATCATTTCATTGATCGTATAAGAAAGTATAACAGCTGCTTTCAAATGACTTCTTTTGGAAGTACAAAAATTATAAATGAAAGTTGGTCAGCCTTTAAAGTCCAAGGACAAGTGTATCACCTAATTGGTAGTGTCCGACCTTTGCCACATGAAGAAATTCAGTTTCTTCAAATTTATTTTGTTGGTGATGATGAAAAGGAAGCTCAAATATGTTGCAAAAATAATTCAAATGTTGATTTAAGCGTAGTAAAGGATCTTCAATGTATGTTGCATCATCATAATCGTTATGTTAAAGATCTAAAAATGGGTCTCAATAAAATACCAACAAGTACTAAAGACTATAAATTGGTTATACATGCTGATCGAACACCCGCTGGTACTCACAAAGGGCTTTACAAGGCACCTCAATCAAGCGATGTAGCTTTAGTAATTGTTGGTCAGCAATTTGAAAAGCGCGATATTATTATTGAAGGCCATAATAATAAATTACATCGTATAAGTGAGGTGTATCGATCATACAATGCCTTACAGTACCCTTTGCTATTTCCTTATGGCGAAGATGGCTATTCAGTGGATATACCACAATGGAATCCATTATTAAAAAAGGATTAACCAAAAAAAATGATGTCTGCGTTAAGCTTTTACAGCTATAAAATAATGATTCGTCAATCTGAGATAAATCTTCTAATTTATTGTCGTTCTCTTTTTAGTCAGTTTTTGGTTGATATGTATGCTAAAGTTGAAACAGAAAAGTTAAATTATATTCGCTACAATCAAGCGAAACTCAGAGCAGATAGCTATATACATCTACAATATGCAATAGGCCAACAAGATGTTGTCGCAGCTCAACTTGGTCAGATGGTAGTTTTACCATATTTTTTTACAAGCTCTGCACGATATATGCATGAAAAGACTCAAGATGCTATGACATATGTTCGCGATTATGGGCGACCAGATCTTTTCATATTATTCACATGCAATCCACAATGGAATGACATCAAAAGTGTTTTATTACCGGTTCAAAAACCACACGAACGTCACGATATTATAGCTCGAGTTTTTCATTTAAAATTTAAAGCTTTAATGTCACTATTGACAAAAGGTTCTTTGTTTGGAAGCGTGCAATGTTTCATGTACTCTGTGGAATGGCAAAAGCGAGGTTTACCACATATACATATTCTACTTTGGTTAGAAAATAAAATAAGACCAGATAAAATCGATCAAATTATCTGTGCCGAAATACCAAACGCAGATGAGGATCCTTTGTTATTCAACATTGTTAAGTCAAATATGATTCATGGTCCTTGCGGTGCATTTAATAATAAGTCGCCATGCATGAAAAATGGAAAATGTACCAAAAGGTTTCCTCGACAATTACTTAAAGAAACTGTGACTGGAAAAGATAGTTACCCTCTATATCGTAGAAGAGCGATGGAAGATGCTGGTAATGCAATTAATATAAATGGTAATTGCATAGATAATCTTTGGGCTGTGCCTTATAACTGTGTACTATTGAGAACATTTGAAGCTCACATTAATTTTGAATATTGTAGTTCTGTAAAGTCTATAAAATACATTTGTAAATATGTTAACAAGGGCAGTGATCGAGCATCATTTACTCTTGAAGACCAACGTAATGAAATTAATATGTACGAAAGTGGCCGTTATATAAGTAGCTCAGAAGCGGTATGCAGAATCCTTGCATTTCCCATACATGAACGTTTTCCGGCTATTACACACTTACCTGTTCATTTAGAAAATGGTCAACGGCTATATTTTAACCCCAATAATCCGCAACAATAACTTGACAGATTAAGCACTTCACCCAAAACCAATTTGCTAGCCTTCTTTGAGCTATGCACATGCGATGAGTTTGCAAGAACGCTTCTATATTGTGAAGTTCCATCGTATTTTACATGGAACAATAAAGAATTTCAAAGAAAACGAGGGCATGATTTGCCAAATTTTCCTGGAGTTAAAAGAGATTCAGCTTTGGGCTTTTGGACTTTTATAACATTTTGTAAGGGGCCCAACTTCATTTTTAAAATTAAAACCGTTAATGGTATTGCAAACGCATCATTTCAATTGGCGTGTAAAGCTCTAGGATGACTAAAAGATGATAAACACTGGGATTCAACTATAGCCGAAGCTTTCATATATCAAAATCCTACAAAAGAGAGAACTTTTTGCAATAATGTTAGTATTTTGTCAAACTTCTTAAGCTTTGGAATACTTATAAAGATAATTTCTCAGAAGATATTTTGAGAGCCTTTCATTTTTCGCAAGACAGAAATATTGATCAAAGTATTGTGAATAATGTATTTAATAAATATCTTATGTACATTAAATACTGTCTGTCTATTGGTGGTCATAACTTGACTTACTATGGACGTCCACTACCAATTAGATCCGAGGAATTTGTTCCAAATATTTAATATCATAGAGAAACAGATTATGAAAATTGCGATAGTTTTGTTGTTAATTATGAGCTACTCCTCACTGCTGAGCAAAAACAAGTATTCGAACAGATACAACATAGAGTTGAAGCAGAAAAAGGAGAAATCTATTTTTTAGATGCACCTGGTGGAACAGGTAAAACGTTTCTTTTAAATTTATTATTGGCAAAGGTACGGCAAAGTAAAAAAATTGCATTGGCCGTTGCTTCTTCCGGTATCGCAGCCACTTTACTTAATGTTGATCGCACAGCGCATTCTACACTTAGGATTCCATTTAATTTGTTTCATTTAGAAACACCACATTGCTCAATTTCAAAGCAATCTTATCTTGCTGCTGTGCTCAAAGATTGCAAGCTTATTGTTTGGGATGAGTGTACTATGACCCATAAAGGTGCTTTTGAAGCTGTAGATCGATCTTTGAAAGACATTCGAGACAGTGAATACTTAATGGGTGGCATAACTGTTCTCTTAGCTGGTGATTTTCGACAAACTCTTCCAGTGATCCCCAGAGGAACAAGAGCAGATGAAATAAATGCGTGCTTAAAGTCTTCAATTTTGTGGCCCAAAATACAGCAAATTGCATTAACGAAGAATATGCGAGTGCACTTAAAAGGTGATAGCATAGCTGGTGAATTTGCATAAATGCTTCTTCAAATAGGAAATGGATTATTTCCAACCCATGATGGCAAAATAACTTTACCATCCACTTTGTGTCATGCTGTGAAAAGTATTGAAGAACTAACTCTCAAAATATTTCCGGATATTACAAATATCTCTCAAAAATCACTCGAATGGTTTTCAGAACGTGCTATTTTGACTGCGAGAAATGACAATGCATTGGAAATAAACGAGTTTTTATTAAAATCATTTCAAAGTGAAGAAATGACATATAATTCTGTAACTGAAATCGAAGATGCAGTTCATTACCCCGTCGTGTTTCTTAATTCATTAAATCCGGCTGGCCTGCCTCAACATAAATTAACTTTAAAGATTGGTTCACCTGTAATGTTGATTCGCAACTTGAAGCCGCCAAAACTGTGCAATGGTACAAGATTGCAAGTTAAAGTCCTTCATAAGAATTTTGTCGAAGCAATTATCTTTACTGGCAATGGTATAGGGGAAACGGTTTTTATACCAAGAATTCCATTAATACCTTCTGATTCTGAATTGCCAATTCAATTTAAAAGATTGCAATTTCCTTTAAAAGTTTGCCTTGCCTTAACAATTAATAAATCACAGGGACAAACTCTTAAATTAGCCGCACTAGACTTAAGACACAAATGTTTTTCTCATGGCCAATTTTATGTAGCCTGCTCAAGAGTCAGTTCACCAAAAAGTTTATTTGTATTAGCACCTGACGGAAAAACAACCAATAACGTTTATAAAGAAGCTCTTAAAAGTTGTTAATAATTGCAAATTAAATTCAATAAGTGGATAAGGACTACTGGGGAAACCACAATAAAAAATTACGCGCCTGATTCTCTACCTCAATGATGGCGTGGAAAAGATAATATTAAATACTTTGCTTTAATATTTTGTGAAATATTTTCTAATTTATTTATTTTGTATCTATCTTCTATTGCTAAAATTTGTATAAATTAATTATGATAAATATATTTAGGAAATAACTAAAAAGTACGCTTTTTAAAAACATTGAACTAATAAGTACAAAATAAATATATGTTTTGAAAAAACTAAAAAATACGCTTTTTTAAAACATGGAACTAAAAATTAAAAAAAAAAAAATTTCTAATGTAAGCTTAAAAAATCTAAAAATTCTTGAATTATTGTGAAAATTGTCTGGCGCTCGATACACGAGGTGTATATCACAAAGCGCCCACGTTTTTTTTTTTTTTTGAAAATAATTCAAGAATTTTAAGATTTTTTTAAGCTTACATTAGAAATTATTTATTAAATTTTAGTTCAATGTTTTTAAAAAGCGTATTTCTTAGTTTTTTTCAAACTACATGTATATTTTTAGAAAAAGATTTTTCTGTTGCCTGATTGACGCCTGCTCAGAATAACAAAATAAATAATGCAGATATGATAGAATTTTAAAGGCTATTATAGATACTTAAAATGCACACTTGAATTGAAAAGTCTTATAGCTTACATTTTTAAGTATTCTATTTATTTTATTTTATTGTTTTTTTTTTGTATTTATGCGTTGACTGTGTACTTACTGCTTTCCATTGAGAACGAGCATTTTGGATCATCAAACGGGAAAATATGAAGACTTCCCTGACAAGACAGTATCAAGTGACGCCTACAATGCATAAAAAATAAATTAATGAACCAAGCGAAAACGTTAGCCGTACTCGACCGACTACTGATTTGCCTGGTAAAAGTAGGTGCTTAAACCTTTGGCATTGCTTAACCTTTTATTAAGGTTGTCACTAACCAACCTTTAAGTTTTAGTTGATCTTCCCTCTTAAACTAAGGAAATTATTAATTTTGGAAACTTTGCGAGCTATAGTAGTCGTTGCCGCTTTTTGTCTGTCCGACTGTCTGTCCGTCTGTATGAACGCAATCTTTTCCACACCATCCAAGCTAGAGACTTGAAACTTTCCAATTCTCTATATCTATGGGATAGTATATTAAAGAGTCATGATGGGGGTTCTACGATAATTGGGGGGCTGGCAAATCGATAAATTCGATAGCTCAAAACCGATAAATCCAAATATTTCGCACATCCTTACAGCTAGAACTACCAAATTTGGCAAGCAGATAGCTACTAGAAACCCCCAAAAACTGCATCGAAACTTTTGGAGCCAAGCCCACCCATTCCTCCTTCAGCTAACTGGAGACACCAAATTTGGTAAGAATATACATGGTTACGACCTCCAAAGAACTGCATCAACGTTTTGGAGCCACGCCCACCCATTCCACCTCTCTTTGCACACTTTTTACACACTTTGAGCTAGAGTTACAAAATTTGGTATGAAGATAGCAATTGACATTCCACAAAGATCTGCATTACAAATTCGGATGCCACGCCAGCCCATACCGAACCAGCCCCCCTTACCCGCCTTTTACAAACTTTGCGTTCGAGTCATTAGATTTAGTATGAAGATAGCATCTGACCATACCACAAAGATCTGTAGCAAAAATTTGGATGACACGCCCACCCATACTGCCCCCAGCCACTCTTCCCGACCAAATACAAGTTTTCAGCTAGAGTCACCAAATTTAATATGGAGATAGCAATTGACATTCCACAAAGATCTTCATAAAAAATTTGGATGGAATTCTCTTTACATTCTGGTGTTGCCCTAAAACTTTTCTAAAATCAGCCGATAAACATTTGATAAAAATCTGGCAAGTTTTATTATGTTCATCCATTATGCAATGATACAGAAGCATTTTTTTTTTTTTTTTTTTTTTTGCTTGGACCTTGATTGGCCACATAAAATAATAGGCAATTTCCGGTAGTTACCAATTTTACGGTAACGATCAATATATAAAGGGTGAAAAATTTAAGGTATGATTGTATCAGAGTGGATGGCATGACTGCATGCACCGCAATTCAAAAGGCACTTCCTAAAGAGAGTCCAGCCAAGTAATCTCCGGTAGTTACCAATTTTACGGTAATGATCAATTTATAAAGGGTGAAAAGTATAAGGTATGGTTGTATCAGAGTGGATGGCATACGTGAAAGTATAACTGATCTTGGAAAAAGGAGCTCAGCAAATTGAAGAGAAGTTTACTTAATTTGCAGGTTTGTACGAATTCATAGAATTCCAAGGTGAGAATGAAAATTTGGAAAAACACTTTTGCATTTTATTTCTAACAAACGAGAATCAGAGAAGTTTTAAGAATGGAACCGATTGAAATCAATTCTTAATACATAAATTAGTTATGTGGGCATTTAGAATGCAGCAATTCAAACTTTGCATTGATAAATGCAGAATTGTTTAATGAATTAACTGAATTAGATTTGAAAGAGGCGATACGCCGTTCTTTATTGGTATGCAAATTCAGACTGAAATCTAAAACTTACAACAAGCTTAAGCTGGCCCTACTGCTCCCGGCTGCTGGTGCCAAGCACGGTAGCACGGTAAGCACAGATAACAGCTCGCCACAGTTCGAATCTGGCAGTAGTAGGGGATTGTCGGTTCTGTGTCAATTTATGACTTTTGATTTTTGACAGTTTAATTACCCCCATTAATTTTATGACCCTTTTATCGCCCCCTTGTTTTTTGACCCTTTTTTTGACCCCCTTCCATTTCATAATTTATGACCCTTTTTTTCCCATGATCGTGTCCCTCCTTTGATAAGACTAGGGTGGAGAACAAAGGATTTACATTCCTAGGCCACCACTTTACCAGCAGCATATGTGAGAATTAGTGATCAAAGGATTTGGAGTCAAGTGTACGTCTGTTTGCACGTGTGTTGTCTTTTACCCCCTGCAAGCAAGCCACAATCATAGATGGCATTCTTAAGGACAACATCAACAAGATTCTTGAGAAGCAGTGATCAGAGGCACAGATTTGGCTATTTACCTAACTAGTGTTAGAGTCAATTGTGCGCCTGTTTGAAGTGCGTGGCATTGTAAACCTGTTTATGATCATGAGGTGCAGTGTGCACAGGAAGAAAGGATAGATAAAAGAGAGTCGAGAGGGTGCCTGTTTGAAGTGCGTTGCATTGTTAACCTGTTTATGGTCATGAGTAGTAGTGATCAAAGGATATGGAGTCGAGAGGGCGCGTCTTTGACGTGCGTTGCATTGTAAACCTGTTTATGGTCATGAGGTGCAGTGTGCAAAGGAAGAAAGAATAGAGAAAAGAGAAAAGCGATCGATGTACGTTGCATTGCTATGGTCAACAGCAACAACAACTACAACCTTCGTGTGGGGCTCTTTGAACAAGGGAGCAAGGTTAATACGTTGAGCTTTATGGTTGTGATAATGACAGGATCAGTTTTAGCTATTTAACCAATTAGTGTTATAATCAAGTATGCTACTGTTTAAAATACTTTGCTCTGCACACTTACATTGTTATTGTCAACAGCAACAACAACAACCCTCGTGGGGGGGTTATGTGTGCAAGGATGGGAATTTTCTTTCGCAGCAGCAAGATCAACACATTGTTTTTAAGCAAGAGTATTGATACTTGTTGATTAAGATTAAAATGTGTTATTGGGGGAAAGTGTTAGAAAGAGACTGTGTGCAAGAAAGTGTTAGAGGGAGGCAGACTTAGAGACAAGTTTGTGCATGCTTGAAGTGCGCTAGTCAAAGGCCAAGTACATTAGTTGGCTAATGTGTTATAGGTATCACCGTCCGTGAGGTTCAGTGAGCAAAGTATATTCCCTATGAAACTATTAAATGCTAGAGTCAATTATGCACAGGTTTCTTAGCTACAAGTTAGTAGATAAGAGAGAGAGAGAGAGAGAGAGTCAACTGTGAGCAGGTTTCTTAGCTACGAATAAGTAGATAAGAGAGAGTCGAGAGGGCACCTGTTTGACGTGCGTTGTCTTGCACACCTGCAGGCAAAACATTAACAATGAATGTTTATGATTGTGAAAACCAGTGATCAAAGAATAAAAGGATTGAGAAAAGATTGTGCTTTTTTGAAGTACACTAGTCAAAGGGCAGTACATTCGTAGGCCGCATTGCTATGATCAAAAGCAACACCATCAGCAACAACAACTACAACCTTCGTGGGAGCGTTATGTGTGCAATAATGGGAATTTTCTTTCGCAGCGGCAGCAGCAGCAAGATCAACACACTGTTTTTAAACAAGAGTATTGATACTTGTACATTTTAGATTAAAAGAGTTAGAGGGAAAAGGTGTAAGAGGGGGAGTGTTAGAGGGAGAAGGTGTAAGAGGGGGAAAGGATAGAGGGGGAAAGTGTAAGAGGGAGAAGGTGCTAGAGGAGGAAAGAGTTAGAGGGGGATAGTGTTAGAAGGATACTGTGTGCAAGAAAGTGTTAGAGGGTGGAAGACTTAGAGACAAGTTTGTGCATGCTTGATTGTGCTTTTTTGAAGTACGCTGGTCAAAGGGCAGTACATTCGTAGGCCGCATTGTTATGATCAAAAGCAACACCAACAGCAACAACAACTACAACCTTCGTGGGGCTCTTTGAACAAGGGGTGGAACTTTTCTTACGCAGCAACAGCAGCAGCAGTGTCAATACGTTGAGCCGTATGGTTGTGATAATGACAGGATCAGTTTTTGCTATTCAACCAATTAGTGTTAGAGTCAAGTATGCTACTGTTTTAAATACATTGCTCTGCACACGTACATTCTTATTGTCAACAGCAACAACAACATCCTTCGTGGGGGGCTATGTGTGCAAGGATGAGAATTTTCTTTCGCAGCAGCAGCAGCAGCAGGATCAACACATTGTTTTTAAACAAGAGTATTGATACTTGTACATTTAGATTATAAAGAGTTAGAAGGAGAAGGTGTGAGAGGGGAAGTGTTAGAGGGAGAAGGTGTAAGAGGGGGAAAGGATAGAGTGGGAAAGTGTTAGAGGGAGAAGGTGTTAGATGCGAATAAGTAGATAAGAGAGAGTCGAGAGGGCGGCTGTTTGACGTGCAGGCAAAACATAAACAATGAATGTTTGTGAAAACCTGTGATCAAAGAATAAGAGGATTGAGACAAGATTGTGCTTGTTTGAAGTACGCTAGTCAAAGGGCAGTACATTCGTAGGCCGCATTGTTATGATCAAAAGCAAAACCAACAACAACAAGAACAACAACATTCGTGAGTGTTATGTAAGCAAGGGATGTGAATTTTTTCGCAGCAGCAGCAACAAGATCAACACAGGAGTATTGAGACTTGCAGATTTAGTTTGAAATATTATAGGGGGAAGTTGTAAGAGGAGGAAAGTTTTAGAGGGAGAAAGAGAAAGTTAGTATTAGAGAGAGTAGGTGTTAGAGGGGGAAAGTGTTATAGAGGAAAGTGAACCTGCTTGTATTATTATATTAAAACACGCTTCCTTATGCGATTCTATACACGAGCGTCTATGAAATGCAGGTGGTATGTTCATTGATTTTCCCTCCTTCTAACGAACACCCAACTTATTCGCTACTTACGTTTCTAACCTTAATTTGCATATATCTATTTTGATTATTGCACTGACTTCTGTTACTTTTATAGAGCAAATTAGTATAACTTTTTAATAAACCAATGAACATTTTTTTAGTTGGTGTACTTTTTTAAGAAATTAATTTTATTTCATATATATATATATATTTTTATTTTTTTTTTATAGATTTTTGTAGTATGTTAAATTTAAGATTTATATTAAGCTTGTTCCGTTGAGGGATTTAGCAAACACAAACACCGAACATTAAGATTAATGACAAGCCGGTAGAACACACAAGTCATACTCCATGATTTTGTTTCGGCTTTATAAAAAGCTTTTTTAAGTCAATATTCTAAGCCTTAGTTCTAGTACTCACTTGAAAGCTTAACGAAGTTCGTGTAGCTGGTATAATAAATCATGTTTTAACAAACTAATTTTGATCTTAATATTTATACTTCATCGTTTATTGAGATTATTGTTATTATTATTTTTTAATCCCCATATATTGGATTTCGTTCTATCTCAGTAATAAATTATTTTGCTTATACATTCTTTAAATTCCTTAATGTAATCTTTTAGGCTTATCAAATAATCATTTCCTTAACTTTCCCTCTGCTCGCTTTAAGATTTTCATCAAATGACACTTTTCATATTTAAGATATCCGTCAAACTATTTCTTATACTCAACTAAAATTATTTCATCAAACTCACATATCAAATCAATTTCTAAAATAAAGAAAATGAAAGCAGTAAGATGTTCTTAGCAGCTAGATTTTTTTTTTTATAAACTCTTTATTACCAACTCTTTCTCAGTATGCTACCTACGATAAAAATGTATAAAGAATGTGTTTTGTACTCATATACTGACTTCAAAAATTCTTCTATTGACGTTGTATGATACCCTATCTTAATTTGTGTTATATTTAATCGTCTTCTTCAACTTAGTATTCTACAGATTTTTAAACATTTTATGTTATGTAGTTAGCTATTTTGACTAGGCTTTACGCTTAAAACGAGATAGATTGTATTATTGTCCTTAACAAGTTAACTGAATTTTAACAGGGAAATCGATCGATTGATTTTTCACTTTATAATTGATTGCTTTAATATATTTCAACTGTCAACCTATGTACATTTCTACTTTTTTAGTGATTATGTTAGATTTTTATATTTCCAAACTTATTGCTTGAACTTACAAAATTTCGTTACTAATTTCTTATAATTGATGGATGGTAATATTTTATTTCATTATTCTCCCCATTTTTCTTGCATTTAATAAGGAAGTGCATTGAACTATCTTATCAGTTCGAGATATGAGTCTTACACTGTTTCGAAAAGTATGAATACGTTAAATGTTTTAATTTAAGGGTTAAGTATCTATAAGATGCCATGTTATTAGGGTGTATTTGTTCATATAATTATTATAATTATTTCCTAAGGAGACTTATTTTCTTTAGTGCTCAAAACTTATTGTCGCTAAAGGATTTATTTTTTCATGATCTGAGTTATTTATTTAATTCGTGAAACCATTGTATTGTGTTTTATTATTCTTGAACCTTTGCATTAGTATTGAATTTGGATGGCAAACTAAGGTTGTGATGTACTAAAGCTCGAGATGACTTGAGAGTCGGTATTTTGCAAAACGGGCGGTAGAGTACTTAAAATTTTTAATTATAGTGTGTTTTTAAAATAATGTATTTTAACTATCACCGGATTGGTTTATACCCACTAAATATTGGTATTTTCGGTTTTTTCTTCCTTTGTATTAGTCGTTTTATACACCCTAGCTCTTGATCCTGTTTTTTGATTTTAGATTAGGGTTTGATTTTATTGTATACTGTTTGTGGAGGAGGCTCCAAATAATAAGATTTGGTTTAATAATTGTATAGTAAGATTTATTTTTCTTTTTTATGTTGGTAAAGCAATAGTTGTATGTTAAACTAATAAAAAGAGCGCAAGCAAGTCATTTACAATAATTTTCACTAACTTAGGATTCATGGTCTTAAGACCGTTTAGACTTCAAGTAGTAAGTAGTAAGTAGTTTTGCTAGACTATATTCTATTATGATTCTTGTGGGTTATAATTCGTACATTGAAAGAGCGAGATAAAGCTGTTCTTGTTTAGGTCCACAATCTATTTTCTTGGTCCATTTTCTTTTACATATAATACGGCAGGGAGTAAGATTTAAAAGTAGTATGTCATTCCATTCTAATAATATTTGTATATTGTTTTTATTATTTTGCTTTTAATTTTATTTTATTCTTTTATGTTATTTGACTTTATATATTGCCTCTAAATTTAAGGGTTTTGCCTCTCAATTTTTGAACCGAGTCATAGTATTTTTTTTTTTTTTTTTCTGTGCTGCATAAACGAAAGCATGCTTAATCCTAGATATGTTTATTCTTAATCAATATGTAGATCAACACCGTAGGCTTTCAAGTACTATATGTCTGTCTCTATATTTTATCAGCTTTTAGGTATTGAGATTAAATTTTGCTCAGAATCTTATCGCTGACTTAAACACATGAGTGTTACAACTTTCACACTTAAGGAACATCAGATCTTTTCGTTTCAAAGTGTTTACTATTTGACGCTTTTAAGAACAATTTGCTTGCCTGAGCTAGGTAGGTTATACAGTTAAAACAATTAGTGGAAAGACGGAACTGTCTTATAGAATTTCTTCAACATTATTAGTTGGTTCTTTCCGTTTCGCATTTTATCACGCACTTTGAAATTATTATATTACTTAATGGAATGTGCTCTATGTTCCTGATTGTTTGCTGATTATTTTTGTTATTATTATTTTGTTTATTTATTCTTTTGCATCTTATATAGTATTTTTCCTTATGTTTCTTTTTATTGCGCTCCACTTCTAAACTTACTTTAATAATTTTCGATGTTTCCTACAATTTATATTCAATCAACGGAAGCCAATTAATCTATAAAACTGATGGAAGGGAAGAGTTGTGATTATTTTCATTTAAAAATAAAAGTAGGCTGTTATACGGGTACACAAAATATTTACTTATATTATATTAAAAGTACTGTCACTGTTTACGGCAGCCTGGCATCCTGAAAAGACTCAATCGCTCACCATCATCACTTGACACCCCACCCTCCCATACGACGAAGCGATCCTCACCTGGACCATCAATCGTACACACATAATTAACTTTTACCTAGATAATGTACGGTTTGCATGTAGGCGCCTTATTTGAATAGTATTTCATTGTTCTACTCTGTACCGATTTTGGATCCCCTGATTTATATTATTTCCAGCTACTTTCCAAGGCTCACACCTTTTACTTTTAGCACACCAGCCCACAAAACATATAATTTGGATATAAAAACATTAGACAACGACATCAAGCACCAAGAGCTATTAAGAAAATTTATAAAGTATTCGGAGGAAATTTGATCGAACAATGTAACACCCAAATATTTATTATGGTTTACATTAAATCGTGAAGTCAAAATCAAGTCTACTACGTACTTCACATTTTTCCATGAGTTGTTCCCATCTAAAACCCCTATCAATTTATCCGTTTTTTCTTATTATTTTTTCAACCAAGTAAGTGCGTACCTGTTTTTTTCAATTTTATCTCTCTAGAAAATGTCTGTAAGTTCGGTAGCCTCACAGTCATTCAATATGTTTGTTATAGGGATTTTGTATTGTATTTCTATTATTGTACATTTTAAGTTTTCCGGTTTGGTGAGTAGCTCTTCTCAATTAAGTATTATATTTGCTTATACACACATAATCATTTACTTAGATTTTTGTCTGACTAAAAAAAATGTCTTCAAATCTTTTAAAAATTTAAGGATTTACTTTTATGTATGGAATTTTAGCTGTCCTATTATATCGCTGATTGTTCTAACTAAACAATTGATTGAACACTACCTCCATAATGTCTTTTAAACGTATCTTTGATTGAGTTTTCGATAATAACTTCTTATTAATTTTTTTAGATCGTACCCGAGTCACGTAAATATTGCAGGGTACGTAAAAATTAGCACACAAACAAGATTGAGGGCAGAGACACTCCTAAAAGGCTTTGAACCGAAGTGTGACGTAGAAAAAGGTACAATAAGGTAGGAGCTAACGAACAGCGAGAGTCTTTAGATGGAAGCGAGCTGAACGAAGACATCTGATCTCAGACAAGACAAATGTTTATCGGGAGAAAGAATCCTCCTTTCACATTATAGCAGTATGCGTAGCCTTAGCAAGGAAAAAATTTTATTGTCTTAGAACAACATATCAACCGTATTAAAGGCTAAGAAACCCTCAACTCATCATAAATACTTGATCTCGTACAGTTTCCATGTCCGGTGGAAGAGTCATAGAACTAGAAGGGGGGCACAACAGATCTCTCAGTTACCAAATCATTCATCGACGATTTAGGTTTATACAGGCAGGAGAAATATTATTCTATTATTGATTCCCCTTTATGTTTAATTTTATTTTAATAAAAAGTTGTTACTATTCTACTGACTTTTATTGATTTTTTTATTAATTTTGTATTATCTTGTCGGAAATTTAATTTCCGTTTGTTTTTCTTCACAAAGTAGTTTACATCTGTCAGCAATGTCAATTCGTGATTTTTTTTCTAAAAAATTTTTGAGATTCGAATTTTTTTTTTTAAGAGTGCTTTCAATTTTTTTCACTTAAAGCCAACAAAAGTACTGAAGCAATACTGCTGCGTTTTGTACTATAACTTTAATTTAACATTTAAATGAAAGAACAAGTCCACAATCGTGGCGATTAAAAACCGGGACTTAAAAGTACGCTGTTGAACTGAGTAAAGTACTCCTTGCAAAGTGAGGCATCGGTGGCCATCTGACGTTTCCAGGCAAATATTTTCTCTTTCAACTCCAATTCTAGAACTCATACAATAACCTTGAAAAGAGGTAAGCCCAAAATACATGGAACTGGTGGCAGTTTTGCTGTTAAAAACACGTTTTTTTTCGGTCTCCGCTCTCTGTTTTAAACAGCTATATAACAACCTAATTCTTAAAAACATCAAAAATAACAGCAAAACAAGAAGCTGTTTCTGAACAACATGAAAAATAACAGCAAAACAGCACCCGGTTTTTCAAACCGTAAAAAATAGCAGCTCCCTCCCTGTTTTAAACAGTTAAACAACAACCGGTTTCTAAAACCGAAAAAAAAAACGTGTTGTTAACAGCAAAACTGCCACCAGTTCCATGTATCTTGGGCTTACCTCTTTTCAAGTTTATTGTATGAGTTCTAGAATTGGAGTTGAAAGAGAAAATATTTGCCTGGAAACGTCAGATGGCCACCGCTGCCTCACTTTGCAAGGAGTACTTTACTCTGTTCAACAGCGTACTTTTAAGTCCCGGTTTTTAATCGCCACGATTGTGGACTTGTTCTTTCATTTAAATGTTAAATTAAAGTTATAGTACAAAACGCAGCAGTATTGCTTCAGTACTTTTGTTGGCTTTAAGTGAAAAAAATTGAAAGCACTCTTAAAAAAAAAAATTCGAATCTCAAAAATTTTTTAGAAAAAAAATCACGAATTGACATTGCTGACAGATGTAAACTACTTTGTGTAGAAAAACAAACGGGAATTAAATTTCCGACAAGATAATAAAAAATTAATAAAAAATCAATAAAAGTCAGTAGAATAGTAACAAATTTTCAATAAAAAAAAAAAATAAACATAAATAATAGAATAATATAATCAATAATAGAATAATATGTCTCCTGCCTGTATAAACCTTAATCGTCGATGAATGATTTGGTAGCTGAGAGGTCTGTTGTGCCCCCTTCTAGTTCTATGACTCTTCCACCGAACATGGAAACTGTACGAGATCAAGTATTTATGATGAGTTGAGGGTTTCTTAGCCTTTAATACGGTTGATATGTTGTTCTAAGACAGTAAAATTTTTTCCTTGCTAAGGCTACGCATACTGCTATAATGTGAAAGGAGGATTCTTTCTCCCGATAAACATTTGTCTTGTCTGAGATCAGATGTCTTCGTTCAGCTCGCTTCCATCTAAAGACTCTCGCTGTTCGTTAGCTCCTACCTTATTGTACCTTTTTCTACGTCACACTTCGGTTCAAAGCCTTTTAGGAGTGTCTCTGCCCTCAATCTTGTTTGTGTGCTAATTTTTACGTACCCTGCAATATTTACGTGACTCGGGTACGATTCTAAAAAAATTAATAAGAAGTTATTATCGAAAACTCAATCAAAGATACGTTTAAAAGACATTATGGAGGTAGTGTTCAATCAATTGTTTAGTTAGAACAATCAGCGATATAATAGGACAGCTAAAATTCCATACATAAAAGTAAATCCTTAAATTTTTAAAAGATTTGAAGACATTTTTTTTAGTCAGATAAAAATCTAAGTAAATGATTATGTGTGTATAAGCAAATATAATACTTAATTGAGAAGAGCTACTCACCAAACCGGAAAACTTAAAATGTACAATAATAGAAATACAATACAAAATCCCTATAACAAACATATTGAATGACTGTGAGGCTACCGAACTTACAGACATTTTCTAGAGAGATAAAATTGAAAAAACAGGTACGCACTTACTTGGTTGAAAAAATAATAAGAAAAAACGGATAAATTGATAGGGGTTTTAGATGGGAACAACTCATGGAAAAATGTGAAGTACGTAGTAGACTCGACTATGAGTTCACGATTTAATGTAAACCATAATAAATATTTTGGGTGTTACATTGTTCGATCAAATTTCCTCCGAATACTTTATAAATTTTTTTAATAGCTCTTGGTGCTTGATGTCGTTGTCTAATGTTTTTATATCCAAATTATATGTTTTGTGGGCTGGTGTGTTAAAAGTTAAAGGTGTGAGCCTTGGAAAGTAGCTGGAAATAATATAAATCAGGGGATCCAAAATCGGTACAGAGTAGAACAATGAAATACTATTCAAATAAGGCGCCTACATGCAAACCGTACATTATCTAGGTAAAAGTTAATTATGTGTGTACGTTTGACGGTCCAGGTGAGGATCGCTTCGTCGTATGGGAGGGTGGGGTGTCAAGTGATGATGGTGAGCGATTGAGTCTTTTCAGGATGCCAGGCTGCCGTAAACAGTGACAGTACTTTTAATATAATATAAGTAAATATTTTGTGTACCCGTATAACAGCCTACTTTTATTTTTAAATGAAAAATAATCACAACCATTCCCTTCCGTCAGTTTTATAGATTAATTGGCTTCCGTTGATTGAATATAAATTGTAGGAAACATCGAAAATTATTGAAGTAAGTTTAGAAGTGGAGCGCAATAAAAAAGAAACATAAGGAAAAAATACTATATAAGATGCAAAAGAAATAAATAAACAAAATAATAATTAACAAAAATAATCAGCAAACAATCAGGAACATAGAGCACATTCCATTAAGTAATATAATAATTTCAAAGTGCGTGATAAAATGCGAAACGGAAAGAACCAACTAATAATGTTGAAGAAATTCTATAAGACAGTTCCGTCTTTCCACTAATTGTTTTAACTGTATAACCTACCTAGCTCAGGCAAGCAAATTGTTCTTAAAAGCGTCAAATAGTAAACACTTTGAAACGAAAAGATCTGATGTTCCTTAAGTGTGAAAGTTGTAACACTCATGTGTTTAAGTCAGCGATAAGATTCTGAGCAAAATTTAATCTCAATACCTAAAAGCTGATAAAATATAGAGACAGACATATAGTACTTGAAAGCCTACGGTGTTGATCTACATATTGATTAAGAATAAACATATCTAGGATTAAGCATGCTTTCGTTTATGCAGCACAGAAAAAAAAAAAAAAAAATACTATGACTCGGTTCAAAAATTGAGAGGCAAAACCCTTAAATTTAGAGGCAATATATAAAGTCAAATAACATAAAAGAATAAATAAAATTAATAGCAAATATAAAAACATATACAAATATTAGAATGGAATGACATACTACTTTTAAATCTTACTCCCTGCCGTATTATATGTAAAGGAAAATGGACCAAGAAAATAGATTGTGGACCTAAACAGGAACAGCTTTATCTCGCTCTTTCAATGTACGAATTATAACCCACAAGAATCATAATAGAATATAGTCTAGCAAAACTACTTACTACTTGAAGTCTAAACGGTCTTAAGACCATGAATCCTAAGTTAGTGAAAATTATTGTAAATGACTTGCTTGCGCTCTTTTTATTAGTTTAACATACAACTATTGCTTTACCAACATAAAAAAGAAAAGTAAATCTTACTATACAATTATTAAACCAAATCTTATTATTTGGAGCCTTCTCCACAAACAGTATGCAATAAAATCAAACCCTAATCTAAAATCAAAAAACAGGATCAAGAGCTAGGGTGTATAAAACGACTAATACAAAGGAAGAAAAAACCGAAAATACCAATATTTAGTGGGTATAAACCAATCCGGTGATAGTTAAAGTACATTATTTTAAAAACACACTACAATTAAAAATTTTAAGTACTTTACCGCCCGTTTTGCAAAATACCGACTCTCAAGTCATCTCGAGCTTTAGTACATCACAACCTTAGTTTGCCATCCAAATTCAAGATTAATGCAAAGGTTCAAGAAGAATAAAAAACAATACAATGGTTTCATGAATTAAATAAATAACTCAGATCATGAAAAAATAAATCCTTTAGCGACAATAAGTTTTAAGCACTAAAGAAAATAATTTTGATATGTGAAATTGATTTGATATGTGAGTTTGATGAAATAATTTTAGTTGAGTATAAGAAATAGTTTGACGGATATCTTAAATATGAAAAGTGTCATTTGATGAAAATCTGAAAGCGAGCAGAGGGAAAGTTAAGGAAAAGATTATTTGATAAGCCTAAAAGAAAACATTAAGGAATTTAAAGAATGTATAAGCAAAATAATTTATTACTGAGATAGAACGAAATCCAATATATGGGGATTAAAAAAATAACAATTACAATAATCTCAATAAACGATGAAGTATAAATATTAAGATCAAAATTAGTTTGTTAAAACATGATTTATTATACCAGCTACACGAACTTCGTTAAGCTTTCAAGTGAGTACTAGAACTAGGCTTATAATTGACTTAAAAAAGCTTTTTATAAAGCCGAAACAAAATCATGGAGTATGACTTGTGTGTTCTACCGGCTTGTCATTAATCTTAATGTTCGGTGTTTGTGTTTGCTAAATCCATCAACGGAACAAGCTTAATATAAATCTTAAACTTAACATACTACAAAAATCTATAAAAAAAAAAAATATATATACATATATATATATATATGAAATAAAATTAGTTTCTTAAAAAAGTACACCAACTAAAAAAATGTTCATTGGTTTATTAAAAAGTTATACTAATTTGCTCTATAAAAGTAACAGAAGTCAGTGCAATAATCAAAACAGATATATGCAAATTAAGGTTAGAAACGTAAGTAGCGAATAAGTTGGGTGTTCGTTAGAAGGAGGGAAAATCAATAAACATACCACCTGCATTTCATAGACGCTCGTGTATAGAATCGCATAAGGAAGCGTGTTTTAATATAATAATACAAGCAGGTTCACTTTCCTCTATAACACTTTCCCCCTCTAACACCTACTCTCTCTAATACTAACTTTCTCTTTCTCCCTCTAAAACTTTCCTCCTCTTACAACTTCCCCCTATAATATTTCAAACTAAATCTGCAAGTCTCAATACTCCTGTGTTGATCTTGTTGCTGCTGCTGCGAAAAAATTCACATCCCTTGCTTACATAACACTCACGAATGTTGTTGTTCTTGTTGTTGTTGGTTTTGCTTTTGATCATAACAATGCGGCCTACGAATGTACTGCCCTTTGACTAGCGTACTTCAAACAAGCACAATCTTGTCTCAATCCTCTTATTCTTTGATCACAGGTTTTCACAAACATTCAGTGTTTATGTTTTGCCTGCACGTCAAACAGCCGCCCTCTCGACTCTCTCTTATCTACTTATTCGCATCTAACACCTTCTCCCTCTAACACTTTCCCACTCTATCCTTTCCCCCTCTTACACCTTCTCCCTCTAACACTCCCCCTCTCACACCTTCTCCCTCTAACTCTTTATAATCTAAATGTACAAGTATCAATACTCTTGTTTAAAAACAATGTGTTGATCCTGCTGCTGCTGCTGCTGCGAAAGAAAATTCTCATCCTTGCACACATAACCCCCCACGAAGGATGTTGTTGTTGCTGTTGACAATAAGAATGTACGTGTGCAGAGCAATGTATTTAAAACAGTAGCATACTTGACTCTAACACTAATTGGTTGAATAGCAAAAACTGATCCTGTCATTATCACAACAATACGGCTCAACGTATTGACACTGCTGCTGCTGTTGCTGCGTAAGAAAAGTTCCACCCCTTGTTCAAAGAGCCCCACGAAGGTTGTAGTTGTTGTTGCTGTTGGTGTTGCTTTTGATCATAACAATGCGGCCTACGAATGTACTGCCCTTTGACCAGCGTAATTCAAAAAAGCACAATCAAGCATGCACAAACTTGTCTCTAAGTCTTCCACCCTCTAACACTTTCTTGCACACAGTATCCTTCTAACACTATCCCCCTCTAACTCTTTCCTCCTCTAGCACCTTCTCCCTCTAACACTTTCCCCCTCTATCCTTTCCCCCTCTTACACCTTCTCCCTCTAACACTCCCCCTCTTACACCTTTTCCCTCTAACTCTTTTTAATCTAAAATGTACAAGTATCAATACTCTTGTTTAAAAACAGTGTGTTGATCTTGCTGCTGCTGCCGCTGCGAAAGAAAATTCCCATCATTGCACACATAACGCTCCCACGAAGGTTGTAGTTGTTGTTGCTGATGGTGTTGCTTTTGATCATAACAATGCGGCCTACGAATGTACTGCCCTTTGACTAGTGTACTTCAAAAAAGCACAATCTTTTCCCAATCCTTTTATTCTTTGATCACTGGTTTTCACAATCATAAATATTCATTGTTAATGTTTTGCCTGCAGGTGTGCAAGACAACGCACGTCAAACAGGTGCCCTCTCGACTCTCTCTTATCTACTTATTCGTAGCTAAGAAACCTGCTCACAGTTGACTCTCTCTCTCTCTCTTATCTACTAACTTGTAGCTAAGAAACCTGTGCATACTTGACTCTAGCATTTAATAGTTTCATAGGGAATGTACTTTGCTCACTGAACCTCACGGACGGTGATACCTATAACACATTAGCCAACTAATGTACTTGACCTTTGACTAGCGCACTTCAAGCATGCACAAACTTGTCTCTAAGTCTGCCTCCCTCTAACACTTTCTTGCACACAGTCTCTTTCTAACACTTTCCCCCTCTAACACATTTTAATCTTAATCAACAAGTATCAATACTCTTGCTTAAAAACAATGTGTTGATCTTGCTGCTGCGAAAGAAAATTCCCATCCTTGCACACATAACCCCCCCACGAGGGTTGTTGTTGTTGCTGTTGACAATAACAATGTAAGTGTGCAGAGCAATGTATTTAAAACAGTAGCATACTTGATTATAACACTAATTGGTTAAATAGCTAAAACTGATCCTGTCATTATCACAACCATAAAGCTCAACGTATTAACCTTGCTCCCTTGTTCAAAGAGCCCCACACGAAGGTTGTAGTTGTTGTTGCTGTTGACCATAGCAATGCAACGTACATCGATCGCTTTTCTCTTTTCTCTATTCTTTCTTCCTTTGCACACTGCACCTCATGACCATAAACAGGTTTACAATGCAACGCACGTCAAAGACGCGCCCTCTCGACTCCATATCCTTTGATCACTACTACTCATGACCATAAACAGGTTAACAATGCAACGCACTTCAAACAGGCACCCTCTCGACTCTCTTTTATCTATCCTTTCTTCCTGTGCACACTGCACCTCATGATCATAAACAGGTTTACAATGCCACGCACTTCAAACAGGCGCACAATTGACTCTAACACTAGTTAGGTAAATAGCCAAATCTGTGCCTCTGATCACTGCTTCTCAAGAATCTTGTTGATGTTGTCCTTAAGAATGCCATCTATGATTGTGGCTTGCTTGCAGGGGGTAAAAGACAACACACGTGCAAACAGACGTACACTTGACTCCAAATCCTTTGATCACTAATTCTCACATATGCTGCTGGTAAAGTGGTGGCCTAGGAATGTAAATCCTTTGTTCTCCACCCTAGTCTTATCAAAGGAGGGACACGATCATGGGAAAAAAAGGGTCATAAATTATGAAATGGAAGGGGGTCAAAAAAAGGGTCAAAAAACAAGGGGGCGATAAAAGGGTCATAAAATTAATGGGGGTAATTAAACTGTCAAAAATGAAAAGTCATAAATTGACACAGAACCGGCAATCCCCTACTACTTCTGGCCGTCGCAATCGGCCACGAGATTGTCGTGAAGTACAGTTCCATTGTGGGCGACTTGGAATATCATCACCTTTTTGAAAAGCTTGCTTATTTTAAGAATTTTATTTACAAAGCTTATTATATTACCTTTCCGATCTACTTAAATGTTAGATACTTTAAAAATGTCAGTAACTGAAATTCTTGTGATTTGATCGGTGAGAATATTCACAAGATCCGAATGATATATGATTGCTGCGTTAATTTCGTTAATTTTTTCCAGAGTCAAGGTAAGCATTAGATTCGAAAAGATGGCCTGTGTCAACCTGTTTATCATGTGTGGTTTTGAGAATTTTGTTAACGGTATCAGTGAGTTGGTTTATTATACCCTTAACCCTTAAAATGGGTAAATAAGGGTGTAATGGTTTTTTGCAAAAGTATGTAACAGGCAGAAGGAAGCATCTCCGAACCCATAAAGTGTATTTATTCTTGATCAGCATCAACAGCCGAGACGATATAGCCATGTCCGTCTGTCTGTCCGTCTGTCCGTCTGTCTGTATGAACGCGTGGATCTCAGAGACTACAAGAGCTAGAGACTTCAGATTTGGTATTTAAGTTCTCCTATACCATGAGCAGAACAAGTTTGCTTCAAATTATCGATAACTATTCTGGTTTCCGATATACACATGGAATCGATAACAATAAAATATCGAATTCGGAAAATGTAAAAATTAGGGTTGAAATAATGGGTAACGATAGAACTTTTCTGAAAAATTCGTCCAAATCGGTTAAGAAACACCGGAGATATCGAATTTTATCGATTGAAGTTAAGTCAGTATACCAAAGTCAATTATAAATTTAATTTACATATTTATTGCAACTGGGTTCAGGGTATCTTCTAGTCGGGCTCTCCCGACTAAAGCCTTCTTACTTGTTTTCTTTTCAGCTTTGAATTAATCTTAATTTGTCTATTGTTCGAAATGACCAGCTGCGTCTGTGTTGTTTCTAGTTTCCTAAAGTCGAATGCGTCCAGAGTGCCCGCTACAACCTTAAGAGCTGTTTCCAAAAAGTCAAGGGTTCTTATCTTGCGATGAGGCACATTGAGAGCGGACAACATGTCAAGTACATGTCCGGTGTCAATTTCCAGCAACTTCCTCATATGGGAGTGTGGAAATAAATAAGTCGTTTCCCTGTGTTTTCCGCCATTGTCCTGTAGTCCGGGAGGTTGGTGGTGTGTCGCAAATACCCGTAACTGTCCCAAAGTTAGATGTCTCCGTCCACAATCGTTATGTACGCCGCGTGCGTTGATTCCGCTACCCGTGCAGTCGTCGTTGCCAATTTTAAAAGTATCTAAACGTTATATGTCAATAAGAAAAAAATAATATAGTAAATTAAAAACATATCAATGGAGGTTGTCCTTGTGGACCACTCTCCCCGCAACGAAGACCGTTGTTCCCAAGTCCGTTTCAACCATTATAGCGATTTAGCCCTAATCGTTTAATAGCAGAGACTTAATTGTCTCTGACTTGAACGCAAGTTCATTGTCGCAATGCACTTGTTTTGCTAGCGGAATATTGTTCATCAACCCTAACAGCGGTGGTCTCATGTCATCTATAGTTGGAGACGATATTGGTTGAACCACTGTGAGCTTTGAAAATTTGTCGATGCAGGTAAGAAAAAGTTTCTTGTCTGTGGAGATAATGTCGACATGTAACATCTCTCCTGTTTGCAAAGGTACTGGCGTCTGGCCAAGCTGTGTGTTTTTTTTTTTATACCCTTAACCCATAAAATGGGTAAATAAGGATATAATGGTTTTGTGCAAAAGTATGTAACAGGCAGAAGGAAGCATCTCCGACCCCATAAAGTATAAATATTCTTGATCAGCATCAACAGCCGAGACGATATAGCCATGTCCGTCTGTCCGTCTGTCTGTCCGTCTGTCTGTCTGTATGAACGCGTGGATCTCAGAGACTACAAGAGCTAGAGACTTCAGATTTGGTATTTAAGTTCTCCTATACCATGAACAGAACAAGTTTGCTTCAAATTATCGATAACTATTCTGGTTTCCGATATACACATAATATCGATAACAATAAAATATCGAATTTAGAAAATCTAAAAATGAGGGTTGAAGTAATGGATAATGATAGAACTTTTCTGAAAATTTCGTCCAAATCGGTTGAGAAACACCGGAGATATTGAACTTAATCGATGGAAGCTAAGCCAGTATACCAAAGTCTTATATAAATTAAATATATTTATTGCAACTGGGTTCAAGGTATCTTCTAGTCGGGCTCTCCCGACTAGAGCCTTCTTACTTGTTTTTTTTTGTTTTTGGGTGTCGGTTGAATTTTGCTTTTATGCAAACTTTGCAATTCAGGACCACTTCGTTGGCCAGCTTTGTCATTTTTGGAAAGTAGTATTCCGTCAAGACCTGCCTGATATTTTCCTGCCCTGCCCAATGGCAAGTAACTCCCGCTCGTAAGTCGCGTAGTTAGCTTCCCTATGCTTTAGTCCTCTAGATATCATGGTTATAGGTCGGCCATTTTGTGACAAAACAGCGCCTGATCCGTAGGCTGAAGCGTCTGTGGTGAAGTAAAAGGTTTTTTTTTACAGGGTACATTAATATAACGCCTTCGGACGCTAAAATTTTTCAAACGCGTTGCGCTGAGCCTGATCGAATAGTACTGGGACTTTTCTCGAATTGTAATTGCTGATTGATCCGTTATATCTCTTAAGGACATCGGATATTAGCTTTGAGATTGCAGCAAAGTCTTTTATAAAGCACCTGTAACAGCTCTTACCTTTTCTGTTTTTTATTTATTTGTGTTTTATTGCCCATACCATGTTTGGCTTTCTTGTCTACCACCCACAATGGTTTATAGTAGATTCATCTCGACGTTTGGATTAAGCTATTTTTTAGGAGTTCGTTTACCTCCGAAGTGAAAGAATCCTCAACACCCCTAAGGTAAGGGTACAGTTTCGAGTATATCACATTTTTGTCGGTCGCACGTATTGTGGCCTTGACGGACTTGCTATAAGGGAACGCATTGTTAAAGTCGGCTAAAGCCTTGTCGTTTCTATAAAGCAATTGCAGGATATCTGCCTTCACCACCGGTGTGGCCACGATTTCCTTGTTCTTCGTGTGGTTGACGATCGTACATTTATAGTACTGTAACGCCTCCGAAGTCGCACCGATTTTTAGTGTTCTCTCATCAATGCGACGTCACCTGATTTAGCAGATCCAGTCCTTTGATTCCATCAAATGTGGAAAGGCAATCAAGAAGAAAGAAGAATGTGTCACACCCAAACATGGACAACTTGCATTTTTCGGCAATGATGTTGGAACCATGAATGGAGTGAACAACGAAATGATATGACACCTCTTAATGGCCTGATGTAATTTTTGGCCGATCCCGTGTCGATCAGAATGATCATATTTGTTTTTGAATGAACGGCAGAAGGTACTTTCCCCTAAAAATTGGCACTATCGCTCTCATAGTTTGTGCCATTTTCGCCATCTATCTCCTCCTGCGCCGGTTCAGTGTAACTTGCTCTTTCTTGTGCGCTTGCCTTAATGTGGTCGACTCTTTGTTGCTTTTGACTAATTGTCCTATTGGAACCAGCTGGGTGCTTATTCCCCTGACCCTGATTGTTATTTAACTTCGTGGAGCCTTGGACTTAGTGAAAGTTCATGGGCTGTCTGACATTGGAAGTTGAAGGGTCTTCTTCCATGGGTACAGGAGCTTTCGGAGCTCCAGGATTTTGTTGAGTCCTGTTTGACCATTGGCCGTTTCGTTTTTTAAAGTGTGGGTTTTTACCCTGACCGCCCTGAGGTAATTATTGCGCATGTTGCTGCTCTCCCCCTTGCTGTAATTCGTCCGGATGTAGCTTTCTATCTTCCTGTCTTTTTGCAAAACTTGCTCTAAGAGCATACCTCTCATAATTTCGTTCAAACTCCTTACCCAACGCATGGAGGGCCGCAACCCATAGATGAACACACGAAGTGCGTCGTTCCTGAATTTATCGCCCATCGCCAAACTTTTGTCGTAGGTCATGTGAGCCTTTTTCGTCAGTGACGTGAGTTTTTTTAATTCAACCTCATAATAATACTGTAAATAAGACAAGCCGCCCTGCTTAAGTTACCCATTTCTTGTTCAATGACATGCATCGGCCGCTTGTCACTGTACTCGACTTCACGCCTTGCTATAATAGCCTCAAAATTTAACGGAGTGTTTAAGGATGCTAGAACAGAATCTGTCGGGCCTCTCACTTTACTCCTAATAATATTTTTAGTCTTCGAAAATCTTATTAGCTGCGTGCGCAGCCTGTCTCCAAGTCACATATGACTCCTGAGTTCCATTAAACTCCGGAATGGAATTCTGACGTCCTTATTTATTTTAACATCTTCATAAACCTTAATCTCTGGCGCCAAATGCTGAGTATTCTTTAATCTAGATGATATTTGTGAAATTTTTTGCTCCGATTCTGCCTTAAGATAAGTTTCTCTATCGACAAATTTCTGTGCCTGTGCCGCAAGTGTGTTCTGCACAGCGGCCTCTATTGCCTCGCCTAATTGTTGTGGGTCCATGACCGGCCTAGATTCTGTATCCTGTTCAGGTGGACTTTTGTCCCTGAAACGTAAAGAGTATCAAAGTTCCCTTTCAAATTCACCAAAATACTTTCGTCACTGTCGCAGTGCTCTTGACTGCCCTCAGCGGGGTCACAGTCGCTCATTCGGTCGCAACAAAAGTCTATCCAATACCGCACATCACACGATGCGAAACTTTTCCAAATTTAACATACATGAACGATTCCCGAAGCAGTTCTTTCCCTGATCAGGCCTTACTTTGGAAGTTAGTTACGCAAATGGTGTAAATTATATATTACAATGTTATGTTTCTATTTAAATTCTTTTATTCTTAATTCTTTATTTATTTTTTCTTACAAAAAAAATCACTTACATAGCTGTCCACTTAAGTATTTCCTCCTTTTTGTTAACGTGACTGATTATTGCTCGATGGCTTATGTCTTTTTTTCTTTTTTTTTCTTCAACTGTTTTTATAACAACCCAGACACCAGATACGGTGTCGCTGCGCACGCGCGTTATACATAATGGAATATGCTTCGACCTGGCTGTCTATGGTGTTTATTTTAAGGTCATTGTGCAAGGTTGAATTTCTTACGTGCGTTATTCGGCGCAAGGCCAAATTCTGAAGTGTCTGGATGCGTCGCACAGTGGCGCCCGTAGAACAAGTCAGGTGTCAAAAATCAAAAATTGCATGTGCCTCTAAAAAATATTGAATGAACCCACTTTATAGGAAATTTTCCAACGATTTCAAATCTGCAATCCTTAATGTAACCGGATTTGTTTAGAAGATATAGCTTTTCAAAGTTGTCTGATTTTTTTGTGTTACATAAAAATCACAATTTTAAGGTAAATTAGTCGGCTTTGAGATACAATATCTCAAAAACTAAGGTACGGATCGTCATTATTTTTGGTTCTATTGATAGATATATTTATTAAGAAAAGAATCAAAAAAAAAAATTTTACTGTTTGTTTTGCGTTTGGCCAGGCAAATCAATATTTACCAACTATCCACTTTTTCACTACTTCTCAACTTTGATGGAAAATAAAAAAAAATTATCACATTTTACATCTGCCATATTTTCAAAATTATTTCTTTGATTATTCCTTTAAGGCCTCTACGCAGATGCTAGTACATCGCCCGCACCGTAGAAACTTCATATAAAAAAAACAGTCTCGTAAATCACCCGTACCGTATTACGAAACTCTGGTATGCACCTCTGTTAGTTACAAGCAGTAGCTTAGTGTTGAACAATGAAAATGTTAAATAAAAGCTGTGCTGTTGTTACTGATGGATTCAATGTTCAGCAATGGTTTACGGGCCTTAAAAGTGAACCAAGATGTCGGCAAACAGAAGTAGGTTTGAGAATTTTAATAGTGAATCGGCGCAAATTGCTCTAATGAAGGCAATGGAACGTCGGCCTGTCTTGTGGGACATTACAAGCAAGTTGCATTTTAATAATGTTATCGTTAAATGCGCGTGGGAGGAAATTGGCGCCGAGTTGGGAAAAGATGGTAAGCAATTGAACAAATGAGCCAACAACATAATTTATAAAATATATATTCTTGTGTATTTACATTGCAGTAAGTGATTGCAAGAAGGCATGGGCGGGTCTACGCGATAAGCATCGTTATCACCTCAAGCAACGTGCTAAACGGGCAAAGAGTGGCAGTGCTGGCGGCTGTTCGCTAAGTGTTCCACATATTGACGATTGGGAGCTTGCCCCGCATATGGCTTTTTTGGTGAATATGTCCCAATTGAGAATGTAAGTCATTATATATATATATATATATTATTCCAATTTCATATTATTAACAATTTAAGTATTTTTATTTCAGAACAATGGATTCGAATATTAGGACGATAGATTTGAATATTAGTGAAGCTGAGAGCTCGAGCAATGACGTGATGGAGACGTTGCTCTCAGATGGAGATTTGGATGCGTCCACTAGCTCTGCGAGGCAACAACCACAGTATTTGTATGTAAGTAATAGAACAAAGCAACTACTTAAGCATACTAATACTACCATCTATTTTTACAGAAACCAAATAATGCTAGAAAGCGCAAACGCGATGATGGAAATGATGACGATAAACTTTTACGCGACATAATGGTGTCGCATGAAAGTTTAGTCAAGGAAATTGCAACGCAAACTCCGTTGGAGCCGCACTTTGTGTATTGGCGTTCCATTTTGCATAAATTGGACCAAGAGGCAAGCGAAAATGCTGTGGTAAAAGTGACCCAGCTTTTGTTGCAAGAGCAACAAGCATTTATGGATGCTAATAAAAAAGAATGAAAATGTTACACATTGGTTTTTTTTTATTATATTTCACTTTATTCGGGAACTCCCGTTGACTCGTACTGCCAGGGTACGGATCCACTAGCGGAATTAACATAATCTTTTAAGTGATTTCTTATCTTCTTTGCGTATTCCCTGCGTCTTCCAAGTGTGGAACACGCATTTGCGTCAACAGCACTTTCAACTAAGTTCAAGTTGGTTATGTTGCCATACACTGGACTTCTTTTTATCAAAAAATTGTGAAGCAGGCAGCATGCGAACACAATTTTTTGCGCTCTGGTAGGGGAGCATAAGAGCTTCCGTTGAACCGCAATCCATCTAGCCGTCAGAATCCCAAACGCGTTTTCAATGCAGCGCCGAGCTCTACTCAAACGGTAGTTGAAAATGCGTTCTTCTCTAGTCAGATTCCGGGACCCGAACGGCTTCATGAGATGCTCATGCAAGGGGAATGCGTCATCTCCAACCAGGTAATATGGAGTGAGCAGGCCATTTACCACGCTGTCGTTCGGAAATTCGAACGTGACCTCCAAAAGCGCTTTTCCAAATTTCGAATGAGAAAACGCATTCATATCGCCTTCGCTTCCATAAGCGCCAACATCAATATAGGTAAACGCATATGATGCGTCGCATATGCCGAGAAGCACAAGTAAAAAAAAGCCCTACAAAACAAAACAGAATTATGTAATTAAATTAGTTTAGCAAAGGGCAACACTACTTGCATATGCATACCTTGTAATTATAAAAGGCGCTGCCACTACTGGGAGGTGCGCGAAGTGCAACATGCTTGCCGTCAATTGCTCCAATGCAGTTTGGAAGGTTCCACATCTCTTCAAACTCCTTCGCAAACAGTAGCATGTTTTCATTGTTCCACTTAGGGAACTCGCCAGATAAGGCCAGCACAATTGCATTGCAAACCAAATCAATGGTGGTTCCAATGTGCTGCTTGCTCACACGGTAGGTTAACCCAATGTGCCGTTGCAGATCACCAGAAGCTAAATATCTGCAAGGAAATTAATTTTAATAATGCAAACAATGCATATTGCAATTTACTTACTCTAACACAATTGCAAACTTGGCTTTGGTTGGTATCGAATCTGGGCGTGTGAGTCGATTCAGTACCAAGTACTGCTCCACTAATCCAAACAAATCCAGAAAATTGCTGGACGTCGTATGAAAATTTGCATAAAATGTAGCCGGCTCCTTGCATAGATTTTCAAACTAAAATTAGGTAGCAAAATCAATATACTTAAATTTTTTTTACATATAATTAAAAATACTTACATCTCTTGCAAATCGGCCATGCTCAGCCCTGCCCATCATATATGGATTTACCCAAATGCGTCTCTGCCGCTTTGCTTTTGCAGCGTCCCTTTTTTTTTTTAATAACGCCAACACCAAGGTGCTGCTTGATATGGCGAGTAATTTTAGCTGTTCATAATCCATAATTGCAGTTTTATTATTTTTCACAATTGTAAACAAACAATCAAACACAGCTGCATTTCCGATTTATTAAAAAAAAGTTATCGACCAACCGCCACAATATGTGCATTTTTTAAAACTGCTCGTTAAGGTCCGTAAAACTCATGTATACGGTACGGGAGCTGTACGGGGCTCATGCGTACAGGCCTTTATCTAATGCAAAAAGTTTCAGCTGCCCGTTTTTGCCCCTTTTTTTTAGATATAAAATAGTGAAAAAAGACAAAGTTCCAAAACTGTTTTGCATGCATTTTTGAGCAATTTACGACATATATCCGTGAAAACCCATTTTTATTGTTGTTGTTTCGTTCGTTATTGTTAAGATACTTGATTTTTGTTTTTCATTCTGTAATGCTTACCTGAGATCATTTGTCAAATCCTGGTCCCTAAATTCAGGTGCAGTTACAGGATATACAAATAAATTACCAGGTACGCACCGAATACAGAAATTGCGTTAGCGTACAACTAGTCACACATCCCATTCAGGTAGGCACAAATCATATTCGGACACGTGCCAAGTACCCAAATTGCATAAATTGACCTTATTGACCTGGACTTATACAAACAATAGGTAAATTTGTTAGGCATGAAAGCTAACTCTTTTCTTGAACCCTTAATCCAAACGGTATCTATCAGGTAATAGATTAGACTATATATTGAAAAAAAAACTATAATTCTGGATTAGTCTACGACTGAAAGTTGGCGAGACAAGACGACATATGTCGTTGAACAACCATAAATTATTTGACCTGTTTAGGAAGTCAAAAACAGTAACGAATTTCACGGAAGCTGCCTTCGAAGAACTTGATAGTTTATACGGCAATGTACAGAGAAGTGAAAATTTAAAACAAAACTTGCCTTGACGTATGCCAGACTAAACTCAAGATGGATGCAAGCAAACAGAATGATTGAGAGATTCAACACCAAACACCAGTACTGGCTTAATAGTGATACCATCCTGGATACATTGACAGGAGATGAACCCAGCACATCCACCGGACGAGCAAGAGGAAGGCCGACTAAAGGTATGGAAGAGTGTTCAAATTTAAAAAAAAAGAGGAAACTTGCTGATTCAACAAATGATTTATCCACGGAACATTTATCGGAAGCGCTGTCTATTAGATATATAAAGGATGTTGAAAAATTAAGGTCACACATTACAAAAGCAGTTGCTATTGCAAGCCCACCGCGACTACAAAGAATCAAGAAAAGCATTCCCACGCCTCCAAACTCAAACCTTAAGAAGTATGGTTCCGAAGAAGCTTTGGCTTTGTTTATGGACTTGGAACTTTCTAAAGATAAATATGAGATATTACGGGCATCTTTGAGGCAACATGGAGCTGACATTTTACCGGGATACAAACATGTTTCTAAAGCAAAATTAGATTCACGACCACTGCATACGGAGTTTACTGAAGTCTCTGTAAAAACTAACATGCAGGATCTAATGGACCATACAACAAAACGGCTGTGGCAGAGTCTTGCTGAAAATGTGGTTGAAGTTCTTCCTGAGAATCTGACATTGATCAGTAAATGGGGCTGCGATGGATCATTGGACAAAGCGTGTATAAGCAAAGAATATCATCCGATGACGCTACAATATCAGACGGAAACATGTTTATAGCATCCGTTGTTCCTTTGCGGCTTAAATCTGATGTTTCTTTATACTGGAAAAATGAACGGCCGTCATCTGTACATTATTGCCGACAAATAATGTTTCAGTATGCAAGGGAATCGCCAGAACTCATACGAAACACAGTAAAGGATATTGAAGACCAAATAAGCAAGATTAAGCCAACAAAGCTCGAAATCAGAGAAGGAAAATACATTGAATGTAATTACGAGTTCCACCTAACCATGGTTGACGGAAAAGTAGTCAACGAACTGACAAACACAAGGTCAACTTTGTCATGCCCAATTTGCAAAAGTTCGCAAAAAAACTTCGACAATTTAAGTGATTCTGCAAATGAAGAAAATTACGAGTTTGGGATCTCACCCTTGCATGCAAGAATAAGGTGTATGGAGTTCTTGCTGAAATTAGCGTATACGCTTCCACAAGAGGATGAAAACTTTGACGAAAACACATCAAACAAAAATAAGGAAAATATCAGACAGAAGCGAATACAGGATGCGTTTTTCAAACAAGTTGGACTTAAAGTAGACTGCCCCAAGTACGGATACGGAAACTCAAACGATGGAAACTCTCAAGGAGATTTTTTGAAAATGATGAAACTGTAACTCAAATCACAGGGATAAACAACCAAATCGTTAAGAGATTGGGAACGATCTTAAATATTTTGAACTGCAAGGAAAAAGTTGATTCTGCCAAGTATGGAGAATATGCTTCAAAAAAAGCATCACTTTTAGCAGAATTATATCCGCAGAAAAAGTTGACGCCGACAGTCCATAAAATATTGGCGCATGGCAAAGATATAATTGAGTATCAGTCTTTGCCAATTGGAGAGCTTTCTGAAGAAGCACAGGAATCATTAAATAAATTTTATAAAAAATACAGATTGCTAAACACTTTCAAAGCATCAAGGGTGAGACAAAATGAGGACCTCTTCAACATGCTAGCAGCATCTTCAGATCCACTTATTTCATCACTGAGGCATGTTAAGTCACGAAAAGAATTAGAAAATACTTATAGTTTAGAGATGATTAGTCTTTTAGATATACCATCTTTACGGATTGTGATGAATATTTTACAAAAAATTAAAAAAAAAAATTATTTTTAATTATTATAATATTAATTTTAAATTATAAAAACCATTAAAATGAAACAATAAAAATCAAAAAATTTTAATAATATTTTTTTCTTTCCCGTAAAATTGGTTTTTTCACAAGTTTCAACTTTGCATACCCATGGCGCCACTGTGCGTCGTCGGCTTGTCCGACACGCAATGCTTCAAATCTGAATATCACATTTCTATGTCGGATCAATCAATGTGTTATACACAGCGCGTTTGGTTCGCAGCGGCAATGCGCTATTAGCGTTAATCAACTAGTTTACCATAGTCAGCTTGTAGCGACAGAGTTCAACCGTCTAACAGGCAAAATTGATCCAATGGGCAGGTTTTGCTCAAATTTTCTTCAAATGTTAAAAATAGTGGTATAAAAGGAAAAGTGAAGTCAAATGTTCAATTTTAAATCATACTTCGCCGACAGGTAAAACTTAAGTAAGCCAGCCTCAGGGCAGCCTTAAAAACTTAGTCGGGTAGATCAAAGTGTTTTCATGATATTCTTTTATACTCGAATTAATTATACAATTTATTTATTTATTGTGTAATGATATTCGGTAAAACAATATTTTGAAGCAGAACAGCATAAATGTAAGTTATATTTTTCGCAAAGTCTGTGTTGTTTTGCACAGTTTGCACTTCTTTTTTCCTGAATCTTTGAGCAACCATTTTGGAAAATGCATATATCCGGCGAATCGTTCATCAGAAACAGGATGTGGGGAAGTACTTCGGCTTTTTCTGCCTACAGGTCGTTTTTCAGAATACTTGACCAAACCTTTTGCAATTTCATCCCCTAATATTGGGTAACTTTAGCAATTTATCCTCTGATATATGTGTTGAATCTCTTTTTTTTTCAGCATCCATTAAGTGGTAAAATAATTAATTCATTGGATTTCGCGTTTTTGCACGTATATGGTACCATCCCATTAGCCCATCCATGAGATCAACTCCTCCCATATGTGCGTTATATTCCTTGAAGATCTGAGGGCAGTCCACACTTATATATAGATTCTTTTTGCGATCATATCTTGCCGCCCTGGAAGGGTTTTCAGTTTCAGCCACACGTGCAAGTCGCTCTCTGTCAACATATGTCGATATCAATTTGACGGCTTTGTTATCTTATCAAATTACAATTGTTATATCAATACCGCAAGCACTTATCGTATACTCTTCTGAATACCCTCTTTCTCTTGCATTTATGTCTTTGTCTACAGGAAACTTACATCAGGGTATTCTGTTGGTTCTTACAGTACCTAAGCTACAATAATTCTCTGTCACGTAGATTTACCAATAAAGTTTGCATAAATATTGTCAAAAAAGATGTAATTCTTATTTAAAATCTGACTACAATGTTAGCACAGGCACCAAAATCAGGGGCGTCAGGCAGCACTAATTCGAAACAACGGGTCGTAACCCGTATTTCCTTTTTATACCCTTAACCCATAAAATGGGTAAATAAGGGTATAATGGTTTTGTGCAAAAGTATGTAACAGGCGGAAGGAAGCATCTCTGACACCATAAAGTATATATATTCTTGATCAGCATCAGCAGCCGAGACGATATAGCCTGGTCCGTCTGTCCGTCCGTCTGTCTTTCTGTGTGAACGCGTGGATCTCAGAGACTACAAGAGCTAGAGACTTCGGATTTTGTATTTAAGTTCTCCTATACCATGAGCAGAACAATTTTGTTTCAAATTATCGATAACTATTCTGGTTTCCGATATACACATAATATCGATAACAATAAAATATCGAATTTGGAAAATGCAAAAATTAGGGTTGAAATAATTGGTAACGATAGAACTTTTTTGAAAAATTCGTCCAAATCGGTTAAGAAACACCGGAGATATCTAAATTTATCGATTGAAGTTAAGTCAGTATACCAAAGTCAATTATAAATTTAATTTACATATTTATTGCAACTGGGTTCAGGGTATCTTCTAGTCGGGCTCTTCCGACTAGAGCCTTCTTACTTGTTTGATATGCCCGCTTCCAGCCTCAAAACACAGATACCGTTTTTTTGGCAGAAACCTTTTCAATGGAATTGTTATTTGAATAGATAGAAATGCATTTTTCCCCCAATTGCTTTCAATGTAAGGATATCTATAGACAGACACGTAGATCAATACTCCAATATACTTGTACATTTACTCAACACTTGTCTTGAACTTTGTGTTGATATCCTGAGTATCTTCAACAATAATTTGCACAATTTCAGGAGTAAACAAGTAAGAAGGCTCTAGTCGGGAGAGCCCGACTAAAAGATACCCTGAACCAAGTTGCAATAAATATATTTAATTTATATAAGACTTTGGTATACTGGCTTAGCTTCCATCGATTAAGTTCAATATCTCCGGTGTTTCTCAACCGATTTGGACGAAATTTTCAGAAAAGTTCTATCATTATCCATTACTTCAACCCTCATTTTTAGATTTTCCAAATTCGATATTTTATTGTTATCGATATTATGTGTATATCGGAAACCAGAATAGTTATCGATAATGAGAAGCAAACTTGTTCTGCTCATGGTATAGGAGAACTTAAATACAAAATCTGAAGTCTCTAGCTCTTGTAGTCTCTGAGATCCACGCGTTCATACAGACGGACAGACGGACATGGCCATATCGTCTCGGCTGTTGATGCTGATCAAGAATATATATACTTTATAGGGTCGGAGATGCTTCCTTCTGTCTGTTACATACTTTTGCACAAAACCATTATACCCTTATTTACCCATTTTATGGGTTAAGGGTATAAAAAGTACCAAAAGTACTGCATTGGAGTATCCAAATTCATGATCGTGTCTGGCATACTAGAATGCCCTCGGAAAGCGATGTAGACGCTTCGATCTCTTGCGATATGTCATCCTCGGAAAAATCATGAGAATCTTTACAGATATCGCTCACATCTGACAAGAAATGAAAATTATTATAATTAACGATCAAACAAGGCAATGTTATGATATTATGACTTGACAAAGTGAAACCTCCAAAAGAAGGCACAAGGGAAGGACCTGTTTCCTCGAAAAACGGCAACGATGAGCGAATTCTTTTTTGTGTCTTGATAATTTCAGCTGATGCTGCCGATGTTGATGGCGCTGTGTTTGCAACTGATGCAGCCGATGTTGATGGCGCAGTGTTTGCAACTGATGCATTCGCTTCGCTTATGCAGGTTGTTTATTTCAATAATAATTAAAGTGAAAAAAAATGGAAAAGAAATATTAATTGTTATGAAATAAAATTTGACATAAACCAGCAACGCTGCCTGTAAGCTGCTATCAGTTTTCTGCCCCTTAAGCACATTGGAAAACTATTTTTTCTATAGAATTGTCCATATTCGCACAATAAACACTATTAGGCTGTTCACTTTGTGTTGCAAAAGTGTAAAAGTGTAAGCCATCCCAAATACAATTTGTACATAAAACAAAACTTTGCTAATAACTTTCGTTGGTGACGGTTGTGTTTTTGCGTGCTCGTGGTAAATTAACTGTTTTCTTGCGATTGTGAACGGTGTTTTGATTGGCACTCTCGCCTAAGCGCTCTTTTGATCTTTACCGTCTTATCGTGCCCTTTGCATTGAAACGTTTTAACTTATACATACCTGCACCCTACCATTTTTTTTGCTAAAGCATATTACTAGCATGATGCTTGTCTGTTGCAGTGAAAATTGCAAATTGGTTGGTTCAACCAACCAAGATTTTATTTTGTGTGGTCTATGTGACAACATCATCCACATGAAATGTGTTGGCTTTACAGCCAAAACCAGGGAGTGTCTGCTTGCAGACACAGGCCTTAAATGGTATTGTGGGTCTTGCAAAGAGGCGGTGAAAGAATCTTCGTAACTTATGTGGTCCCAGATTTCCGCAAATGCTTTTGTCCAGGCAACAAATTAATATTATCGTTTTATTTTATTATTATACATAAGTGATTATGTTTATATGTAGTTCTATTTATTTAGAAACTTGGTAACTTTAACTTTGTTGAGTTAATTTTCGTGTGTGTTTGTGCGTGCGTAGTAGGCGAGATCTCGGCATCGACTATTTTCTCTCGCTTTTAATAGGGATGGCCACTTCTAGTGGTTCTCTCAGCTACACTATCGATTACTTGCCCTTCTGGTTTCTCATCGATTCCCACATTCGGCCCTCCTGACACTGGATTCGACCCGAATTCCTTCATGTATTCCGCCACTGTAGATGTTTTACCTGGGCCTTCAAAATCTCCCACCTTTTCTACTTCATACCTGCCATGCTTCAGAACCTTCAATACTTTATACGGACCAAGATATTTCCCTTTTAATTTAAGACCTACACCATACTGCGTACGTTTTATCGCTACCAAATCATTGACTTTATAAGTCTTCTCGGCCTTGCGCTTGGAATCAAATACCCTTTTATTCTCTTCCTGTAGAGCTTTTATATTTTCTCTTACATCCTGACGTATCTTTGAACGTTCTTCATCTAGTTCCTGCAACAGCGATTCTTGCACTAGTTCTTTTAAACCTGTAACGTCCACACAACGCATATGGACACCAGTCAAGATTTTAAAAGGTGTCCTTTTAGTACTTCTAGGCTCAATATTGTTTATCAACTGCTGTACCCTGCCAACATGCTTGTACCATAAACCTGGACTCTCTATGCTCAACTTTGACAGCAAAGGCACTACGACTTTATGCATACGCTCCACCTGTCCGTTACCACGAGGTACTCCTGTAGCTATTAGGAAATGCTGTATCTTCTGCCTCTCACAATATTCTTTAAACACATGTGACGTAAACGCTGCCCCCCTATCCGTCACAATCCTGTTAGGATTACCAAAATTCACAGCTTGTTTTTCCAAACAACCGATAACTTCCTCAACTCCAGTACTACGCGTAGGATATAGCCACACATATTTTGAAAATCCGTCAACAACAACCAAAATATGGTTATATCGTTTTTTTGTTATCTCCATTGGCCCAACATGGTCGATGTGGTATGTAACTAATGGCTTGTCACCCTTATCAATCGGTGTTAAGTAACCCTCCTGCCTACCAGCTTTGGTATTGACTAAAATACACTCCACACAACTTGTCACTACTCTAGCTACTTTTTCCTTTAGCTTTGGAATATAGTATGACTTTTCTATCAGTTCCTGTGTTCTTTTAGCTGAGAAATGGCCCTGCTTGTGAGCGATCTGTATTATTTCAGTCTCCATCTGAGACGGCACTACAATCAACTCTCGATTAGGGTCTTTAAACAATATCTGGTTTGCCATATAATAATCTTCGTAACCATTACTATTCACCAGACTCCGGACTACTTTTGTCCACTCGTCAGCAATCTGCACTTCTTTCAGCCTATGTATGATGCTCTCAGTTAGTACATAACAATAAACACGACTTAATGCGTCCACGTGCCGCATTTTCGTCCCTGAGCGGTGTTCTATCTCAAAATCAAAATCTTGAAGATACATAGCCCATCGTGCAACTCTCAATGGCACTTCATTCTTCTTCATCTTCATGGCGAATGCATTGCAATCAGTGACGATCTTAAATTTAACTCCCATGACATAGACTCTCCATTTAACTAAAGCTCCTACCACTGCTAATACTTCCAATTCGTATGAGTGATAATTCTCCTCGCATGGCTTTGTTTTCTTACTCATATGCATCACCGGATGCAACATGCCGTCCTCTAAGTCTTTTTGTAGCATCACCGCCCCAAACCCAAACTTAGATGCATCTGTGTGTATTTCTGTCGCAAGCTTTGGATTATACAGCTTCAACACTGGCTTCTTAACTAGCGCTGCTTTCAACTGCTCGAATGCTACCTGTTGCAACTCCTTAAACTCAAACTTCGAATCGTGCCGTAGCAAATCGGACAATGGCTTGGCTATCAACGCAAATCCCTCAACAAATCTTCTGAAATATGATGTTAGTCCGAGAAATCGTTGAATACCCTTTCTATCTCTTGGTGTTGGAAAATTTGACACCGCCTCTGTCTTTTCTTCACTGGGAATAATTTTCCCATCTTCAATGATGTACCCCAAAAAATTTACCTTTCTTTGCAACAGTTGACATTTGCCCCAATTAATTCTTAGCCCGTTTCTTGCTGCCACCTCAAGTACTCTTTCTAGCTTTTCTAGCCCTTCCTCAACATTGACACTCGGTATGATAATATCATCCATGTACACAACTGCATCATCCTTTTGTACCAATTCCCGAAAAATTGCCATTATAAATCTGGTGAACACGGCTGGCGAATTTGATATGCCAAACGGAACAAATAGAAAGTCGAACTGTCCTTTCTGAGTAACAAACGCTGTGTATTTTTGCGACTGTGCCTCTACCGGTACGTGGAAATACCCATTAGTCAAATCCAGCGTAGTGAAAATCTTTGCACCCTGCAATTTTTCAATAACACTATCCATGTGTACCATTGGAAAGTTATCGCGCATTATCTTTTCGTTTAGTTTCCTATAGTCACAGCACAAACGTTTCTTCCCATTTTTCTTCGCTACAAGAACCACAGGAGATGCATACTCTGACGTGCTAGGCTTAATAATCTTTTCCTCTAGCCACTCTTTAACCTGTTCATCCACTATCTGCTGTTCTGTATACGCCAAACGTCTCGGATGCTGGTATACTGGTAATTCATCTGTCAACACAATCTTCATTTCCACCGGACTCTTAGCACTCCGTTGCGGAACATATAGTTCGACCAATTTCACCGCTCTGCATTTCTGTGCTTCGGACAACTCAGACAAATCAGACGCAATTTCCTTAACATTTTGCTCAGCACTAACCATACACAAACCGTTAAACTCCTTGAACAACTCTGCACAGCTATTCTTGGATTCTTCCTTTTCTTTCTGTCTGCATACTAATTCTGTACCCTCTTTGGTCACTTTCATATCGACATTTTCCAATATGGTTCTGCCAAGAATCGCTTCAAATGCTATATCTTCGTCTGCCACTACATGGAATTCAACTTGCATGTCAATGTTATCAATCTTTACAGAAATACTCAAACTACCAAACGTTACAATCTGACTCTCACCGATACCTGCCAAACACTTTTCACGCCCTTCTAGCTGTCCTTCCCTTAGCTTCAAGAACACACTACGACGTAGCAAACATAAATCTGCACCTGTATCTATAAGTCCTTTAAATGTAACAGTTACATGAACAATAGACTTCAACTCAAGTCCTGAAACTGTAAACAAGCTTGTTGGCTTTTTTACTGACTTATCTTGAACTACATTTGTTCCCTGCTCTGTTTTTAACTCAACCTTACACTGCGCAGCTCTGTGCCCTGGCTGATTACACTTGTAACATTTCATATCATTTTTCGGACAATCCCTACGAAATGTGATTCGTCCCCGCACTTAAAGCATTTTTTTACTCCCTGACTTGCGTTTGCGGATGTACTTTGACTTTTTTCCGGCTGTCTTTGCTTGTTCCACAAATTTACCTGACCACGAACTTTTTCATATGCTTCAATCTGTATTTTTAATTGTCTCATGTTTCTGGCACTATACAGAAGACCTTTACTCATTCTCGAATCGGGAATGCCTTCTACAAAATAGTCTATCAAACTTTCATCTTCCAAGTCAATAGGCCTTGCTATTTCCATCAGAGCATACAGATATTCAAGCAATGTTTCATTCTTCTTCTGTTGGCGCTTCGATAATCTTCTATGAATTTCTGCTGATGATATTCTCACTCCAAACTCTTCTACCAATGCCCCTTTTAACGATTCCCAATCACGAATATTTCTTTGACTGCGTATGAACGACTTTGCTGCTCCACTAAGCAACTGTTTTGCATAAATGAAAGTCTGTAACTGGCTCCAACCTACAGTTACTGCACATTCCTCAAGCTCCTCAATCCACTGATTAATGTCTGTCAAATTCGTACCCGTAAACTGCGATACGCTTCCCTCCACATCTTTCAACGTGAACCATGATCTATTCATACCTGACGTTCCTTGTTGTTGGTTCTGCACACCTCTATTCATACTTGCTACATTATCCCCTTGCTGTGATACGATATCAGCACCTGTTGTAAACGATCCTTCGTTTTCGTCCTCATCTGAACCGCCGTGTGACTCAACTTGAATACCATAATGAGCAAGCAATCTGTTCTGCAGTTCTGATTTCTTTCCACTGCTGCCTAATCCAAGTTCACTCAATTTAGCGCGCAATTCCGCTACTAGCAATGCCGAAATCTCCTCTCTATTCATTTTGTCTTATTTTAACTGTAACAAATAGCAAATAAATTATTTTAGCAATGCACACACACTTTTACAATCAATCGTTAAATCTTTAGTTTTACAGTATCGATATCTACTCGTTAATTTTTATGTTGTCAACAGCAACAGTTTCTGTAAATACCGATTCCCGCGACGTTCCTTTCGCACAAGTCCCTCGCCGCTCAGCTCTCTGCTCTGCATTCACATACAATTCGTTAGCTCGCAGCCAACAAAAATACTGAAGACAAAATTGCACCACGCGTACCAACTCGACTGTACTTGCCAATTTTCCCGCACACGCTGTTCTGTTCTGTTTCTGTTCTCGCTCTGTCTGCTAGCCGCCGACGCTTCGAATCAACGATCGTCTGTCGCCTCGCTCGTCACGCACTTCTCGACTCGTACTTTTACCACAGCCCGCCGTTCTTGCCTTTCGCCAACGTCGTCTGCTTAGTCACCAGCCCTCAAATGCAATCCGTTACTTCGGCGTTGCCTCAAAATTGTACCACAAGCACCAACACAACTGTACTTGGCAATTTTCTCGCACTCGCTCTTCTTGTTCTCGGTATGTCTCCTAGCCGCAGACGCTTCGAATGAACGATTTTATGTCGCTTCTCTCGTTCCGCACTTCTCGACTCGTACTTATTCCACAGCTCGCCGCTCTTGCCTTTCGCTAACGTCGTCTGCTAAGTCACCAGTCCTCAAGTATCGGTTCTTTGCGACTTCTCTTTCGCTTTTTCCGCGCGTCGTTCTCCGTATCTCTTTTGAGTCGATCTTTCGTCGTCGCTTGTCTTTAAACGTTTTGATTTTCACAGGACTTTTATAGACAATTGTTTCATTGTTAACAATTTTTAAACAGCCACTGCACAACACAAATCACACCAGTTTCAATGTTTTTATATTTTTATATAAATTCAATTACAGCGTGAGCCACAATGTAAATCTTGGTTGAGCCCCCAAAATTTGTGGTCCCAGATTTCCGCAAATGCTTTTGTCCAGGCAACAAATTAATATTATCGTTTTATTTTATTATTATACATAAGTGATTATGTTTATATGTAGTTCTATTTATTTATAAACTTGGTAACTTTAACTTTGTTGAGTTAATTTTCGTGTGTGTTTGTGCGTGCGTAGTAGGCGAGATCTCGGCATCGACTATTTTCTCTCGCTTTTAATAGGGATGGCCACTTCTAGTGGTTCTCTCAGCTACACTATCGATTACTTGCTCTTCTGGTTTCTCATCGATTCCCACACTTATGCGGCAGAATCACGAAGGCTTTAAAGCTATGCATGTTGCTTTTAATAACCTGCAAAAGTCTTTCGAGCAGCTAGAGTCATATTTCAAAAAGGGCAAAGTGATAACTGAATCCCCGAAGCGTAAAAAGACTTCGGGACCTCATCCGATAACTGTCCCACCTGTCCTGCCCACTAAACCGCTTCTGGTGCCTAGTAATAATCCCCCCATGGGTACTTTTGCTAGCTCATTAATTTTATTTAGCTCCCTGGCAATTAATCTTAACAATAACCTTACCACTAATAACATAATTTGTGATAATATAAGTGAGTCCTCCGGTCCAACAGCTAGTGTGCCTATTGATTCTACTGGCGTTACAATTGGGGCATACAAGCCTCTAGTTGTTATGCCACTTAATAAATTTGTTTTTGTTTCTAGGCTGGCATCCGATACGTCATCGGAGGATGTTGCAGCATATGTTAAAAGTCAAATCGATTCCCCACTTATTGTTGTTGAAAAGTTTAAATTTAAACATGCCATAATAATAACAATAATGGTATAAGGATCAATAGCACACCGCCTGTTATCCATCCTGTTGCCTCCACCTCGGCGGCGAAAAACCAACTGAAGTAATCAGCTTGGCCTATCAAAATGTTAGAGGCCTTAACACTAAAATGGCTAAATTATATATTAACAGCTTATCTTTTGGTTCGCAAATAGTTGCACTCACTGAAACCTGGTTAAAACTTGATATATCTGATTATTCCATTTTTCCTTCTAAATATAACTTGTACAGATGCAATCGCACTTCCCGCAAGGGGGTGGTGTTCTCATTTCTGTTGAATCCTGTATTTCCTCTGAACAAAGTCTTTCTCAGCATCTTCCGGAAATAGAGTTTTTATGTGTTAAAATATTACTAAACCGTCGTTCATTTTATGCTAGTTGGTCTTATATTCCTCCTCATTCTGATATTAACATTTACGCATACCATCTGAGTGCCCTGCAACTTGTTTCGTAATTTTTGACAGATATGGATAATCTGATAGTGGTTGGTGATTTGAATCTGCCACATGTTGTATGGTCTGTGAATGACACATCTTCGGCGGTATTACCAGTCACTTCTGATGATTTTATCGATGACATACTGGAGCTAGGCCTATCGCAAGTTAACAGGGTGCATAACTGCAGACGTAGAATGTTGGACTTAATATTTGTTTCTTACTCAGATTGCAGTAATACTAGTAGACTACCCCCTCTAGTGCTTCCGGAAGATACCTTCCATCCAAACTTAGAACTATCCTGTAATACGTGGAGTCTTTCATCTTTTAACTAAGTTGGATAGTCAATGAATATACTTCACTTTGGTTTTCGATTTGATTCTTTATTAGGAACTGGAGCAGCAATGGTGCCGCTTCCAACGTTCAGTTGTTTCTCGTCTTAAACATTTTACTTAGGTTCTAAGGAAGCCTAAATCTCATTGCTGCACTGCCCTCAGTTGGACAGCAGAGAGAGACGGTTATGTATATTGTATGTATTATTACATATGTATGTAGAGTATATATGTATCTATGCCCACTTAAGCTGGAGCGCAAGGGTATATGCATACACTTGAGTTTGGTCACGCGGTCGGCGAGTGCAGGCAGAATGCTGACACTTGCACATTCTGTGCGGCTGCCGATCGACTCATATTTCGTCCATGGGTTGAAGACCGGGACTATGTTTATGTAAACATTGCAACAAAGTGTTACAGTGTGTATTCTTTAAGTACTCTTGGTACAGTTGATATTCAATATGTATGCATACTACATCTCACTCCTTTTGAAAAATGACGTAATATTATGAAGTTATTTTATAAGGATTAATTTTTAATTAACATATTTATTTAATTGTTTTTTTTTTTTTTTAAATTTTTTTTTTTATATATATACATATAATATTCAAGTTTAAAGAAAAATTTATTTTATTTTTTCTTAGCATGGCCATACTAAATACAATTATGAAATAAACATTTTTAACCTATCCTTATGTACTGTTTGTTTTTTATTTTTCATATTTGTTATTATTATGTTATTTCTATCTTTTATTTCCGTTACTTTATACGGACCAGTATACTTATAATCTAGCTTATGACCTGTTTCATTTTTAAGTAGGACCTTATCGCCTCCTGTTATATTCATATTATTTACTGTTTGGTCATATAATTCTTTATTTTTATTGTTATTTTCTTCGAGCATTATTCTTGCTCTTTTATATGCTAATTCTAATCTATACTTGCATTCTTTAGCATAGTCATCTATATTATAGAATGGTTCTATATTTGTTATACTATTGAACTGTTGTGGTAAGTTGTTTGTTTTACCAAAGATTAACTCATATGGACAGTAATTATGTGCCATTGAGGGGTCGTGTTGAAACAAAAAACGAAATATTGAAGCCATACGTCCCAATCAGTTTTATCAACCGATATATATGAGCGTATGTATTCATTGAATGTTCTATGACTACGTTCTATTGTTCCAACTGTTTGGTGGTGGTGTGCTGTTGATGTTATATTTTCAATTTTTAAATATTTGCACAGATCATTTATAATTGAATTCTTATATTCTGTCCCCATGTCCGTAATGAACGTCTTCATTGGACCGTACTTCAGAATAAATGATTCAAAAATTGGTTTAGCGACAGTGTTCGCGTTTTTATTTGGAACTGGTATGGCAACTAAATATTTAGTTAGGTCACATATTAGAGTGACTGCGTATTCGTTGCCATTTTCTGATTTTGGTAGTGGACCAATAGTGTCTTCTATCACCCTGTCGAAAGCATTTAATGGTGTATCGGTTATAATCATAGGAGTCTTATTGTGCTTGGTTGTTTTAGCTTTTTGACATTATTGACATTTTCGTATATACTCAGTAATATCCCGAGTCATACCTTTCCAAAAATAATGTCTTTTGACCTTGGCCAAGGTTTTTGCAATGCCAATATGACCTCCTTGCATTGGATCGTTATAGTATTTAGACAGTATTGCTTATTTTTCTTTTTCTATAAAGGTCACCGGGTTGAGTAGCGCTACTCTTAATGTATTCAATATTTTATTGCCCATTTGTTTAAAATTATCTATTGAAACATTTTCAAAGATATTTTCCCACGGTGCCATTTTGAGTTGGCTGATTTTGTTTATACCGGCTTGCATTTCAAGCCTTTGGAAAAATTGACTTAGGTCTAAGATCCCATTGGTATATAAATCGCTAACATCATATCTTGCAGTAATTTCTTTACCATGCTTAAATAAACATAGCATATCTTTTACATGCAAGGTCACTACCTTACGTACTTCGTCATTGTTTATGACTTCACATACGTCGGGCTTAGAAGCGTTTTCTATAGATTGCTTAGGCAATTCTATTTCTTTATTATCCGCGCGGATTTTCTGTCTATTTTGATATCTGGTAGTGACTCTCATTATGTTTCCTGTTATGTTTTGTAGTGTAGTATGCATGACAATCTGTCATACGCCCATTATATTGCAGGGTATGTAACCTTCAGACATAGCAACACTTTGTTGCTACGTATATACAAATATAACGCATCTACACAAACGGTCAGCGCACTTGAAATCTGATCAACCACCACGAAGTGTGGGATCCGCAACGTAAGCGTTTTAGCCCTTACGAGCCAGTGCTTGCCTTATATATGTATATTCAATGTATATGCATTCTTTGCCTTCTGCATATACATTCATAAAAATACTACAACTCTCTCTCTCTCTCTCTCTTGACCGCTGCAGCGGCCGCTCTGCTGCGACAGAGTTTTATACATAAGTAACCAATTATGTATTTAGGCTAAGAATTCTTTTGATTTAAAATAAAGACACATTAACAAAACCAAAGTCAAAAGGCACGGACGTGCCAGCGTAAGAATACTTTAAAATACACCACAAGGAGATATCTACATGGCGACCGTGACAATTGTCACGAAGGCTGCAGGAGCAGCAGGATCGGAAAATTTACAAGGAAAAATAACCAAGGGGCACAAACTACAACAGCGTAAATAACTGAGTGAGTAGTGTTGTTGTAAATTTAGCCAGTGTAATAAAATAAACCAAAATGTGCGAAAAATAAAAACTATAATGCCGAAAACAAGACGCAGTGGCGTAATATTTCGAGCAAAACAAGAAATTGCTCAGCTGAAAAACCTACTAACCGCACCTAATCCCCCAAGTTGGAACAAAGCAAATAAATTGCAAAACAGAATTGACTTTCTAGAGTCATTCGTTAATGAAACACTGGCACGTAAAAAATTACAACACACTATCTCATTTTGCACAATTAAAACAATGAATCAATCAACTAATCCACAAATCAAACAAAATATACCAATACAGAAGAAGGAGTGCCCACAAGACTGCGAAGGACCACTGGTTTCAGTCTATTGCGAATACACATGCAAACATTGCACGTCTGATCAACAAGTACGAAAGGCATAGGACCGCCTTTTGTGCCAACGCTGGAACATATGAGAACAAAACATCAGCAAATGATGACCCCCGAATGGAGCAGAATGCAGAAATAAATTAAATATATTAATACACATATACACATATTAACATAAAAATATTGTTAAACTGGGCTTTAACTAGCACGGTAGCGTACGGCCCATAAAGCTGAACACAACTAGGTAGGAATCTGTAAATGATAGGAACTTCTCGCCACCTACGAGGTGTACTAGGATCGTGCATTTAAAATGCCGATATTCTTAAAATTAAAATACACAACTTATACACGTACACAAAAAAAAAAAAAAAAAAAATGTTAATGCTAAACATGTAAAGCAAACCATTCATATACATTAACAAATGCAAATAGTGTATACAAATTAAAAATTTAATCCAAAACAAATATGATCTAAAAAAAAAATTTTATTCCACTATAAAACAAGAAATTTAAAAAAAAAAAAAAAAATGTTTTTATGTTGGAATACAAAAGTTAAAAGTAATCAAAACAATATTGATATGTTTACAATTAATTCAGTTCCCAAAGGAAACATCATGGGCATTGTTGATGTAAAAACGGTGGATTCAACCGCCAACGTTATTAATAAAGTTGCCGTTACTCCGCCGGATACGCTATACATGCTCATTTTGGTTCTTATAATTGCCATAATCATGGTCATTAAAGCCCTAGTAAGTCTTTACAAAATGCACCAAAGGTGCATGCAAAAAAAAATATGGCACTAGTGTAGCTAACGAATTAGACCAGATATAAATTCAAAAAGAAAAGGCAAAAATAATAGCAATGAATAACATTGATTCCAAAATTGATCAGACTTACACAAGCGATCCAGATTTCAGAAGTAGAGCTTTAAATGTTTTGTGTTCACATTTTGAATTTATTACAATAAATGAATTTGAAAACGAATACATAGAAACATTTAATACTCATTCTAGCCCCTTAATACACTGTTCAAAAACAGAAAAAGGGATGGTCTTAAACACCTTGCCATATGTCACAGTAAAAATTAATACTGAAGATCATACAATTCTTGGCACAGCCACAATACTAATGGTGCGTTTGCACCGATAAACATATAAAATGGTTGAGCTTAAGTATTTGGTTAAGCTTCGTCCCGTTCTTAAAATTTTTGGTCGGCAACGAACCCCACCCACCCAAAACTGAGATTTATCCTACAATGGATACTAACAAATAAATCAGTTAAGTCGCATATGTTCGAACAAATAAGATGAATAATTATACTTCAGTATGAAATTAAAAAAAAAAAACCAAAACGTACATATGCATAAATCAATACATGATTTGTTTCGCAGTCAAATCGTTAGAGTCGAACCATTGAGTCCCGAAAGTGACAATTCAGACGTCCAAGTAATACAATAGTCAAACAAATATGCGATTGTGTAAGTAATAATTATGGAATGGCAAGTAATAGAGGAAAAAATTGACTCATCAAAAGAAAAATTTGACAAGTCATTCAAATGTCTCAACAAAAATGTTACAATAGGAGTCAAGACGCTATTACACCACATAACGATACTAACAACTCAATACAATAAAATCAGTGAGTTAGTATCCTCGCTAAAAGACAAACTTACACACGCACATAACGAGCAGTGTTTGAAAATTTTACGTGTATTAGCTACAAAGCTAGACACTATAAGTTTTCGGCGTAATATAAGATTAACCATACCGAAAAATCCCTACTTCCCAGTTGAGTTCGACCCAAGTCAACTCGCGGATTTAGACGAATCAAAACCGGCCATTGACACTGATTCAGAACAGGAGTGTTCTGACTCAGACAATAAAACTAGCAAAGAAACAGAAAACAAAATGCCTGGCCAGACAACTTTAGACAGGGAATACGTTCGACAAGTTTCGTCGACGGTCCCAGAATTCGACGGTAAAAAACTGTCATTGAATCGTTTTCTAACAGCTATAAAGCTTGTTGAACGAACAAAGGGAACCCAAGAGGACCTAGCTGTCGAGGTAATAAAATCAAAAATAACTGGCACAATTTTGTACAAAGTGCAAAATGAAACAATAATTTCTGCTATTATACAAAAACTAAAAGGAAACGTTAAAGGTGAATCATCTGACGTAATTAAGGCTAAACTGTTAAATACCAAACAAAAAAGTAAAACAGCATCTCAGTATACAGCTGATATCGACAACTTGCGTAAGCAACTTGAAGCAGCTTACATTGACGATGGCCTAGACCCTGACAATGCAGAAAAATGCGCAACAAAAGAAGCGATATCAGCCATGACAGACAAAATTGACCATGAAAAATTACGCATGATACTAGAAGCATGTAACTACAGTAATTTCGATGATGCGATGGGTAAATATATCCATTGCAGCATTAAAATGACTGGTAGTAGCAGCACAGTATTCTACCAGCAAGGTCAAAATATTAGAGGAAACAGTTACCGTAATCCCCGACAGGGTAGAGGCAATGGCCGCGGTAACTATAATAATAATTACAACAATTATAATAACGGCTATAACAATAACTATAATAATAATTATAGAGGCCAAAACAGAGGTCAAAATAGAGGAAACTCTAGAGGCCATGGCCGTGGCAACTCAAATAGAGGCCACAACACAAATAATGTCAGAGTAACCCAAGAAGCCTCGGGAAACTCCCAAACACCTTTAGATACCCAACAATAAACACCAGAGTTCACACAATAAATTTCAGTCTCAATATATTTGTTTCATTTGACCATGTATCAACAGGTAAAAAACTTATCTTCTTAATAGATACAGGTGCAGACATTTCAATAATTAAAGAAACTTCTGATGTCTTTCACGACATCCAGCCTAATAATGTTATAAACATCCAAGGCATTAGTAAAGAAATTTTAAAATCCAAAGGACTAGCATCATCAGACAGGTAAATATATAATTCCACACAACTTTCATATAGTTGATTTAGATTTCGCTATACCATGTGATGGAATACTAGGCATTGATTTTATTAAAAAATACAATTGCCAACTGGACTTCAAACCATCAGAAGATTGGTTTATAATTAGACCCAATAATTTACAATATCCAATTCATGTTCCCATAACATATGATTCTGGTAGAAACTCAATACTTCTACCAGCAAGATCTCAAATTGTCCGAAAAATTACGCTAACTTCAAAAGAATATAGCATATTTATTCCAAACCAGGAAATCCAGACTGGTGTATATGTTGCAAACACAATTGCAACATCCCAAAATACGTTTGTCCGTTTACTAAATACAACTAATTCAGATCAATTTGTTACAATTAATAATTTGCAACATGAATCACTTTCGAACTACGATGTAGTTCAAACAAATCCAGAAAGTAGAAAAGAAAACGTCTTATCTCAGCTAGCCAAAAATTTTCCGCCTCAATTCAAACCTCAACTAGAAAAGTTATGCACCGAGTATAGTGACGTATTCGGTCTCGAAACCGAATCGATCACAACAAATAATTTCTATAAACAAAACTTGAGACTAAAAGACAATGAACCAGTGTATATTAAAAACTATCGAAGCCCGCACAGCCAAACAGATGAAATTCAAAAACAATTTGGAAAGTTGATCAACGACAACATAGTCGAACCATCTGTGTCAGAATACAACAGCCCACTTTATTAGTTCCAAAGAAAGCCCTTCCAGGCTTAGAAAATAAAAAATGGCGATTAGTAATTGACTATCGTCAAATAAATAAAAAATTACTGTCCGACAAATTCCCACTGCCTAGAATTGATGACATATTAGATCAACTAGGCAGAGCAAAATACTTTTCATGCCTTGACTTAATGTCAGGTTTTCATCAAATCGAACTCGAAGAAAGTTCAAGGGATATAACTTCATTTTCAACGAGCAATGGCTCATATCGCTTCACGCGATTACCATTTGGTTTAAAAATAGCGCCAAATTCATTTCAGAGAATGATGACTATTGCATTCTCTGGCCTTGAATCTTCCCAAGCATTCCTTTATATGGATGATTTAATAGTTATTGGTTGTTCCGAAAAACATATGCTCAAAAACTTAACAGATGTTTTTGAAAAATGTAGGATATACAACCTTAAGTTACATCCACAAAAATGCTCATTTTTTATGCATGAAGTGACCTTTCTTGGTCATAAATGCACTGATAAAGGAATCTTGCCCGACGAAAAAAAATACGACGTCATTAAAAACTACCCAGTCCCACACGATGCGGACAGCGCTAGACGTTTTGTTGCATTTTGCAATTATTATAGACGTTTCATAAATAACTTCGCCGACTATTCACGGCACATAACAAGATTATGTAAAAAAGATGTTCCTTTTGAATGGACAGTTGAATGCCAAAATGCATTCCTATACCTAAAAGATTAGCTAATGCAACCTACACTATTACAATACCCAGACTTCAGCAAAGAATTTTGCATAATAACGGATGCAAGTAAGCAAGCGTGTGGAGCAGTTTTAACTCAAAACTACATTGGACTCCAACTTCCAATTGCATACGCATCACGTTCATTTACAAAGGGTGAAAGTAATAAGAGTACAACGGAACAAGAATTAGCAGCAATTCATTGGGCTATAGTACATTTTCGACCTTATATTTATGGAAAGCACTTCACAGTGAAGACTGACCACAGGCCTTTAACATATTTATTTTCTATGATCAACCCTAGTTCCAAATTAACGCGTATGCGGCTCGAATTAGAAGAGTACGACTTCACAGTCGAGTATCTAAAGGGTAAAGAAAATTTCGTGGCAGATGCCCTATCCCGGATAACCATATCCGAATTAAAAGACATTCAAAATAAAGTCCTGAAAGTCACTACCAGGCAAACCAGTAGACAAAATAATTCCTGCGCAGGAAATAAACAAGAACTTTTGCTTAGGCAAAATCTTGAAAAAGCTTCTAAGCCCAACGTATATGAAGTCATCACGAATGACGACGTTCGAAAAGTGATAGCCTTGCATATGAAAGAAAAGTTGTGTTATTTTAAACATGGAAATAAAGTCATTGCAAGAATAAATGTTAGCGATCTGTATACTAATGGAGTTATTGATTTAGGTCAGTTTTTCCAAAGGCTCGAAAAGGAAGCCGGTATGCATGATATACGCGAACTAAAATTGGCACCGCATGAAAAAATCTTTGAACAAGTTTCTATAGATAATTTCAAAAACATGGGTAATAATGAATTGAATTTATTAAGAGTAGCGCTACTCAAGCCGGTGACCATTATCGCAAAAGATAAAGAAAAAGAAGCAATATTGTCTACATTTCATGATAGTCCCACACAAGGAGGACATACTGGCATAACAAAAACTTTGGCCAAAGTAAAAAGACACTACTATTGGAAAAATATGACTCGTCATATAAAAGAGTACGTACGTAGATGTCCAAAATGCCAGATGTCAAAAACATTAGTTCATACTAAAACTCCTTTGACAATAACAGACACACCAATGTGTGCCTTTGATCGAGTAATTGTTGACACTATAGGTCCATTACCCAGATCCGAGAATGGTAACGAATATGCAGTTACACTTATTTGTGATTTAACTAAATATCTCGTTGCCATTCCAATACCAAACAAGAATGCCAACACTGTTGCAAAAGCAATATTTGAGCAATTCATTCTAAAATTTGGCCCCATGAAAACGTTTATTACAGACATGGGCACCGATTATAAAAATACCATTATAAGTGACATGTGCAAATATTTAAAAATAGACAACATAACGTCCACAGCTCACCACCACCAGACCGTTGGAACAGTTGAAAGAAGTCACAGAACTTTTAACGAATATATACGCTCTTACATTTCAGTCGATAAAACCAATTGGGATGTATGGCTCCAATATTTCGTATACTGTTTCAACACGACCCCTTCTGTGGCACATAATTATTGTCCATACGAATTAGTTTTTGGCAAACAAAGCAATTTGCCCCAACATTTTAATAAAATAGATAACATAACCCTTATAATGTAGACGATTACGCTAAAGAAAGTAAGTTTAGATTAGAACAGGCTTATAAAAGAGCAAGAATTATGTTAGAAAAACATAAATCTAAAAATAAAGAATATTATGATAGGAAAACAATAGATTTTAATTTGAACATAGGAGATAAAGTACTTTTAAAAAATGAACAGGTCATAAGTTGGAAAGCAAATATATAGCACCTTACACAGTAGTAAACATAATAGAACAGGATAATATAATAATAAAAAATAAAAAAGAAAAAAAACAAACAGTTCATAAGGATAGATTAAAAGTTTTCAATTTATAAAAGCTACTTTATTAGTCCAACATGAAAAAAATTTTTTTTTTTTCTTGTCAACAACGGTCTGATCAGCCGAACATTGAAAAAAAAAAAAAATAATATATTAAAAAAAAAATTAATAAAAAATGTGAAAATTAAAAATTAAAAACACAATAATAAATTTTTATACTATTATATTTTTATATTTTATTACCCATATTAATAATAAATATATATATCTATAAATAAAATGGAAAAAAAAGAAAAAAAAACAAAATATATATATATATACATATATAGCCACATAGAAACTAAAATAACTACACTAAGTTACGTTATTTTCCAAAAGGAGGGAGATGTAGTATGCATGACAATCTGTCATACGCCCATTATATTGCAGGGTATGTAACCTTCAGACATAGCAACACTTTTACTCCGCAACGTAAGCGTTTTAGCCCTTACGAGCCAGTGCTTGCCTTATATATGTATATTCAATGTATATGCATTCTTTGCCTTCTGCATATACATTCATAAAAATACTACAACTCTCTCTCTCTCTCTCTCTTGACCGCTGCAGCGGCCGCTCTGCTGCGACAGAGTTTTATACATAAGTAACCCAATTATGTATTTAGACTAAGAATTCTTTTGATTTAAAATAAAGACACATTAACAAAACCAAAGTCAAAAGGCACGGACGTGCCAGCGTAAGAATACTTTAAAATACACCACAAGGAGATATCTAAAGTAGTTCTTTGATGGTTATTCTTGATAACGCATCTGCTACATAATTGTCTTTTCCCTTTAAATATTCAACTGTAAAATCATATTCTTCCAATTCTAGCCTCATACGTGTCAGTTTAGAACTTGGATTGATCATTGAGAATAGGTATATTAAAGGTCTGTGATCTGTTTTGATTCTAAAGTGTTTTCCATAAATATATGGTCGAAAATGTAATATTGCCCAGTGAATTGCAGTTAATTCCTGCTGCCTTTCACACTTGTTGTTATTTCCGTTGTTGTTTGCTGCATGTATAGCCGCAGAACGGGCTCTCCAGGGGTCCAGGGCAGTCTGTTGGGCATTCAGCTCTTCGTTTTGGCATCTCTTTTTGCTTGGGTGGTGAAGTTTTTGTATTAGTGTTGTTTATAACGGTCTTTATATTTGGGTGAGTATGAGTGATTGGCTTTTTAATTGCGATTTTAGACTTTAAAAAGTCCAATTCAGCTTGTAATTTTATAGCAGTTGCCCACGGGGGTGGTGTTGGGCTTGAAAATAATAACCACTTTAGACGGGCTATTCGTTTATTAATTTTGTTTGTTGCACCCCCTTTTTATGCCATATCACTTTTACTCTACTCACTCAGATTGTATCGTTGCCGTTGTCCACTATTTAATTATCCATTTGCATATTTGTGTTGTTGCAGATTTGATGTTTTGTAAATTCTTGGAGTTGTAGGTTTTTGTAGCTCTGTAGATTTTTGCAGTTGCTGGTTTTTGTTATCTTGTAGATTATTGTAGTTGTAGGTTTTATATCCTGAGGTCTCACCGGACCTCTGTCACGGTCGCCATGTAATACGTGGAGTCTTTCATCTTTTAACTAAGTTGGATAGTCAATGAATAGACTTCACTTTGGTTTTTGATTTGATTCTTTATTAGGAACTGGAGCAGCAATGGTGCCGCTTCCAACGTTCAGTTGTTTCTCGTCTTAAACATTTTACTTAGGTTCTAAGGAAGCCTAAATCTCATTGCTGCGCTGCCCTCAGTTGGACAGCAGAGATAGACGGTTATGTATATTCTATGTATTATTACATATGTATGTAGAGTATATATGTATCTATGCCCACTTAAGCTGGAGCGCAAGGGTATATGCATACACTTGAGTTTGGTCACGCGGTCGGCGAGTGCAGGCAGAATGCTGACACTTGCACATTCTGTGCGGCCGCCGATCGACTCATATTTCATCCATGGGTTGAAGACCGGGACTATGTTTATGTAAACATTGCAACAAAGTGTTACAGTGTGTATTCTTTAAGTACTCTTGGTACAGTTGATATTCAATATGTATGCATACTACAATCCATCGAAATTCTTAACCATATTTCAGTATCTAACAAATAAATCAAACAAAATTTTGAAGACATGGTTTTATACGCTTTCTTGCATACATATGTTACCGTTAGTTTAATAAAGATTGTTAAAAAAAAAAGAAAATTTCGGTCGGAGATCGAACCCACGATCTTTGGGCTGTGGAGCGGCAGTCTTCTCTCTATACCACCAAAGCTCTTCTATTTTACCAGTCAAAATAGTAACTTAATCAAAAGGGAAAACAGGTTTTCGTGGTTTGGCATGGTGTTAAATATTGTATCGTGCCAAAAACTTTAAAACATCTGAAACACATATTTGGTGAAAATTTCAAAGCTCTAGCTAGTCGGGAACTTGGTGAAAATTTGATTACAAGAATCCAGTACAAACATACAGACAGACAGACAAGTCAAGTTAAATAAAAGCATTTAATAATACTTTAAAAACACGATGCTTTCGTAAAACTTACTTTACTAAATTAAATTATCTTCTTCAGCATACTAATTGGTCTCAGCTTGATTCTTGTACTGATATAGAAACTGCTATTGCCATATTTTATAGGACCTTGAATTCGCTTTTGGATATTTGTGTTCCCCTCACTTGTTCTTCCAGTGATAATAAACCACCTTAGATTACGAGGGAACTATCGCAATTGAAAAACGCAAAGGCAAGATCATATAAAAAATTTAAAAAATCGGAAACTACTTTAAATGTATCTTTGTATTTAGTAGCAAAATCTATTTTTCTTACTGTTAACACATATTGTTATAATAATTATCTTAATCGTTGTAGACTAAACTTTTCACGTGACCCTAAACAGTTTTATAAATGTGTTAGCTCTAAACGTAAGTCTTCTTGCTTGCCATCCTCAGTATACCTAGATGATAAAAAAGCAAGTTCAGATCAAGCAGTAGCCGATCAATTTGCTGAGTATTTTCAATCAGTATACTCATCGAATATGTATAGTAGTAGTAATTCCTATCCTATCGATATATGTAAGGAATCCTTTATAATTCCACTCCATAAAAATTCTTCAAATCAAACGTTAAAAATTAAAGGGGCATATCCAAGTTGTCTGCCATACCAACAGTCTTTGAAAAAATTATATCTTCTCAACTGCAACACGGATGTAGTTCAATTATATCGCCTTATCAACATGGTTTTGTTTGGCGTAGATCGACTACCACTTACCTTCTTGACTTCACTTCGCTTTTTATCAAAGAGTTTCAGGAAAAAATGCAAACTGACGTTGTTGACACCGATTTTAGTAAGGCATTTGATTCTGTTAGTCATTCTCTGTTTCTTAAAAAATTAAATATTATTGGATTTCCATCAAAACTCTTATTGTGGCTTTCGGAGTAATTGTGTTGCCGAACACAAAAAGTAGTTTTTAAATCGTCTGTATCTAAACCTATTTTTGTTACCTCTGGTGTTACCCAAGGTAGTCAACTTGGTCCTTTGCTATTTAATTTGTTTATTAACGATCTCCCAGCTGTTATTAATAACTCTTTTGTGTATATGTTTGCTGATGATGTGAAGCTATGTTTCACCTCTAATGACGCTTCGCTGTTTAGTTTACTACAGTCGGATTTGGGTGCATTGTCAGCCTGGTGCCGTACTAAATTACTAAATTTAAATTGTTCTAAATGTAAAGTCATGTCTTTTTGTAGAAGTTCCCTTCACTCTGCTCACTACTTGCTTGATGCTTCACCACTTGACCGCGTGTTTGAAATTAAAGATTTAGGAATTATTCTTGATCCTAAATTAAAGTTTGACGCTCATATTTTGTCTATGGTCAATAAGGCCATTATTGTCCTTGGCTTCATCAAGCGGTGGTCGAAAGAGTTTAATGATCCCTACACCACTAAAACGCTTTATACATCCCTAGTTCGTCCCATCCTGGAGTATGGATCTTGTGTGTGGTCCCCACAATACTCGATTCACCAGGATAGAATTGAATATTGCCCTTAGAAGTTTTAACTGGTTTCCTGGAGTAGACTAACCCCCGTATTCAAGTAGACTCCTTTTGATAAATCTTCCCTCCCTGTTAATCCATAGAACTATGCATGGAGTATTACTAACCTACTTAATGGTGAAATCGACTCATCTGTTCTTTTGAGTCGAATTAAATTTCATGTCCCAATTAAATCTTCACGTAACTTTTTACCCCTTAGCCTGGATCGTTGCTTGAGCAACTATTTAACTCATGAACCATTTCGTGTTACATGTTCTGACTATAACAAGCTTTATTCTCTTGTCTCCTTGGAGGCCTCAACTCCAGTACTAAAAAGATCGATCCTCTTTGCTTTATCTAATCGAAACCATTTATTACTAATCTAACGCTGGTCTGATTGGGTTTTTCTGGGTTTTTCCCAATCCTCGCAACAAATGTTGGACTACTACATTTTTTATTGAATTTCCCAAAGCCTTACTTTTGAATTTTTTCCTCAATCTATTTATAGAATTTTTTATATTAATATATACACTACTTAGTTTAATTATTTAACTATTTTTTAATTTAAATTAAATTTGACTTCATTTAATAGTCAGCTGCTCTTAGCTGACTATAAATCTATATATATAAAACAAAGTCGGGTTTGTTACTCGAGATTTGCTGGACCAATTTTCACGGTTTTTGATTTGTTGGATTTGTCTCCGACCCGAATAGCAGAATACATCTTAAAAATACTGAAAAATTGACGAATACTTGAAAAATGCGTTATTTTCCCTAAAAGTACTTTAGTTTCGGAGCTGTCAAATTTTTTTTTGTCAAAATCTGTAAGTAATGATTGACATTTATCCATGCGTTCATAGAACTATTTGAAATGGATAAATAATCTTTTATGTGTGCGTTCAGAAATAAGTATCCATTATTCTAAATCATTTTAATAAATGCTCATTTGTTTATTACATGCCAAACATTTGTTGTACAATCTTGTCAAATACTGTAACAACTATTTATGTGTGCGTTCAGAAATTAATTTTGTGCAAAATATCTCGAAAGTTCAGGTAGGTACTGTTATATTTGTTTGTTTTAGACATTAATTTGTCTAAATTATTTTTTAAATTAAAGATTTATTCTACAGGTTAACAAAAGTGTAAATGTCTTTTTATAGGTTGTCTATGATTTTTCTTGATAAGCTATTGTCTATGTCTCGATTGTTTTATGTGGTTTTGTGCGAGTGCATATTCAGTATTACTATTAATAAAAATGCCGCGTCCTAGAAGATCTAATCTTTCACAGCGAAGCCGTAATGCAATTAGGCTACGGAATATCGCAAGTCAATTATTTGACGAACAACGAGAAATCGCCCGAGAAGAGCGCCGCGTCAGTAAGGAGCAAAGAAGCGTCTTAATTCGTGCTTCTCAAACACAAGAGCAAAGAGAGGCAGCCCGTTAAACGGCTAGATTAGAAATGAGAAATCGTCGAGCTTATCGTACATGTGAACAGAGGAATAATCTTCGAAGTGCAAGAAGAAACGGTTCAAGTATTGATTTGAAACGAGCAGCGTTTCGATATGATTGCACCATCGGCTACAGCTTGCATCGTTTAGTTTGCATTGGTCCAATGGACGTTGTTTACCAGCATTGTGGCGCATTGAAGTTTGCTGGTGAAACGCCCGGTTTGTGCTGCAAAGTTAAAATTTTGACTTTAAATGCATCAACACTTTTTCATAATTGGTCTAGCTATTAAACTGTATACTTGTTTTTGTTTTGTTCTAACTGTCCTCTTCAAGAATAGCATCAAAAGAGGCAGCATAAAATTATTTTGGCATTGCAGCGTGAACAGCTTGCAAATAGAGCTTTCACTAAAAAAGTTAAATAAACATTTTAAACAAAGCTATTGTGCGATGGATGGGATTATTATGATAAATAAAGGTATTAACAATGTTTTTACAACAAAAAATATATGTACTTCCCGCTGTGTGTTGTGTAAATCGTTATTTTGTTAAGTACGTTATTGTGGACGTTCTGTGTTTGTCTTTGCTGTGTTTCGTTAGAGTTTTAGTTATGACCGTCATCTCGCGGCACAATAATTCTTTTTGTATATTATTTATTATCATTTTAAGATAATGTGGTGTTAATTTCAAGTGCCCGTAGGTGCCCGTGCTCTTGCTTTATTCAAAAAGGTAACCTAACCTCAACTTTAAAAAGCACATGTGGCTTGCGAAAAAAATTAAAGAAGCGTGCTAGACAAAGACGAAAGAAAGTGTAAAGAAAAGAGAGGAAGTGTAGTGTTCGACTACTACAAGTGTTATTTTTGTTGTTGTTGTTGTAGTGGCTATTTTTTTTTTTTTTTTGTTGATGTTCTGTGTTGTTGTTCTTTCAATATTTTGTGTTTTGTGTTTATTTTCGGTTTTCCATGCTAAGAGCGCATTATTTTCATAGGGACAACATATGAATGCCAATTTCCTCGATTAGCTGCTTTTGATGTATGGTGTGGCAGAGCAGGTTCACTCAAAGAAAAAAGTGATAATGCACAGGATGCCATTTTAAAACATGCCAATCATTTGGGTTAGCAGCTGGACCAGGATGAATTGAACAAATGCATAAATAACGTTTGCATAAACTTTTCAAAGTATTGGAACATATTTGTTGAATTTTTTTTTATATTTGTTGAATTTTTACCTTATAATTAAAGCGTGTACATACATGAACTATGAAAAAATCTTTAATAATTTTGTGTTTGTTGTTGTTTAATTATTGTTACATTTTTGCCGTTTGTCGTTTAAAACAAAATAATTTTTCCAACAAAAAGTCGATTTTAGACTGATTGTTCCTATGGCAGCTATATAATATAGTACCCCGATTTTCACTAAGTTCGCCCTGGTTAAATAAAATAGTTTTTAATGAAGAATTATAAGGTTGCGTTGCAATATAATGGAAAACAAAACAGTTTTCCATACATACACTTGATTTCAGACCGATCGTTCATATGACAGCTATATGATATGGTGGCCCGATCTGGCTGATTTTTACACATCATCTTACCATGAATTTATAAAAATGTTGTGTTAAGTTTCAAACCTCTACCTCAACTAAAAGTATTTTTGGCCGCCCTCCCCATACAACAGGAACCAGTGTGCATTGCCATTAGTGGTCCCGCCACCAGAGCCATTGCGTTCCCTGCTTTATGGCGAAACACTAGAATCACGAAATTTTCTAGCGAACACTCAAAAATACAATGCCTGTTTCCAATGATTTCATTTGGGGCGGAAAATATTGAAGAACACGGATATAATCCGACATTTAAGGTAATTTACGTTAAAGATTTATTTTCTATGATTGTAAAAAAAATTTGGAAAGTTGTTTGTTATATTTCTGTAAAAAGTGTTTGTAAATCTAACTATAACTATGGCGTTGAATTTACAGATTCAAGGACAGATTTGCCATCGCATTGGATCATTGCAACTTATTGAAAAAAATTCTTGCAAATATACTTCATGAGCAATATGGAAGAACGACTTGACCGGATTCAAGGGATCAACACAGCTACGAAAAGAGCAATTCTCCAAGGTTTGCAGTAAGTGCTTCATGAACATCATGCATTGGTCAGGCTGTTCAAGACTGCTTTAGAGCGCATGCCAAGTGATGACTATAAAGTTGTAATCAGAGCAGATAAAAGACCAGCTAGAACACATGAACGCACATTTAATGCTCCAACAATCGATGAAGTGGCAATCCTGATTCTTGGTGAAAACTTGAAAGCACGTGTGCTTACACGACGCAATACTGGGCAACTACAAAGAATATATGAAACGCACCGTTCATACAATACCCGCTGATGTTTTGGCAAGGAGACGATGGATATCACTTTAATATCAAAATGATTAATCCATTGAATGGTAAGATCAATATCAATGTTTTCATTTTAACTTGATATACATTTTATTCTGTTTGCTTTTGGTACACAAAAAAAGTTGTCACTCTTAATTTAGTAGAGAGTAGCTGTAAGAGTCGTAAACCTATTAGGGGTTCTAATATAAAATTTTTACTGTATTTGTTTCAGGTGAGGAAACTACCTAGAAGGTTAGTTCGATGAATTATTACGCATATCGTTTGATGATTCGTGATAATTTGGACAATTATTTGTTGCGATGTCGTCGACTGCTTCAACAATACTGCGTTGACATGTACGTTAAAATTGAAACGGAGCGTCTGACTTTCATGGAAATTATTCAATTGCTGCTTACCGAACAAACATCAAGTGATCGACACGACATCACCGCACGGGTTTTCACGCAAAAAATTCGGTCACTAATAAATTACATTGTTAAGCAACACGTCTTTGGGATTACTTGATGCTGGATGTATTCAGTCGAACGGCAAAAACGAGGCCTACCGCATGCCACTCCGCCCAAGGTGAAGCTAACAAAAAGTTATTAAAAATAGGCGTACCGTCCCCGACATTCTTCTTCAAAACATTAATCACTAGGACTTTGCAACGGAACCATGCTCTCAGTAAAGAGTATGATGATAAATGTTATCGAGGCAACAATTTTGACAGGAAATTCAAAGGTGAAGGCGTACTGTTGCCACATATCCCAATGATGCCGACAGATATATATATATATTTTTTTTTTGCTAAACATTCTTTATGTAGAATCTGTCATTTTTTGACAATGGCTAAATTTCGTGGAGTAATTAACGGTTACGTATACTTAACACTGACGTTTACTATATTTATGACGTGTACCGACAGATATGCCATTCGAATTCAAACGTTTGCAGTTCCCGGTGCGACTCGCTTTCGCAATGACTATCAACAAAGCACAAAGACAATCATTGAAAGTGTGTGGAATAAATTTGGAGAATCCATACTTCTCACATGGGCAGTTTTATGTGGCCTGTTCACGCGTCAGAAAACATTCAAATTTATTCGTGCAAAAAACGGAAAAACAAGAAATTTTGTGTAATCCATAGCACTTCAATAGTTTTCAAATTGAAACGAAATTTAATTGGGCAAAAGAATTAAAGGAGGAAAACATTTTTGTCGATGAAAGCCGCGTTCGCGTTGAAGAGATACGCCAGGAGAACGATTTCAAACTAAAACAAATAGAGCTGGAGAAAAGGGAACGTATGTAAAAGTACAAACTTGAATTAAAATACGCAAAAAAGGATTAAAAAAAATTTCAAAGTATAAAAGATTTATTTCATGAATATTTTTAGGGAAGCATTTAATCAAAAATAAACAATCTCTTGCTTTCAGCTGCCGTAGTACCTATATCGTTCGTACAATTTCGGAAGGCAATGGATCTTGCTTATCATGTTGGTGAGATTATTCCTGCACAAAATCATGATCCCTTATTAGAATTTTGTGCAGAATGGAGCACACGAGCATCCAGTCGCAAAGAGAGGACTTTCTCTCGCTATCTCATAAGCGAATCCGAAGAGCCTTCAAACTGTTAAATCTTCCTTTAATGAGACCAAATCAGTTTTCGACTCTGACACGGTATTGGCGGTGCCTCTTGTTAAATTTGACTCGCTTGTTCAAGTCCATCGCTCGCGAGTTGCTCCTAAACGGAGTAAATAACAATGTTGACTGTGGGTATGCGGAGTCACCCGCAATCCACTCTTCTCCGGTAAAAAAAAACTTGCACTTTGTTTCCCGATTGTGCTGTTCTTGAACACTTTGGAATCATGGTAGCTGCCTGGCTATCCAACAACAGAATCCCTAAATCTTAACTTGTGGTGGCATATAACCTGCAGCTTCACAGAATAGATCCGCTGCCGTGAATAGTACACCTCGCGGTTGCTTGGAGGCTTCTCAAACAATTTCACTTCTGTGCCGTCTATATACCCAATGCAGTAAGGCAACTCATGAAACGATTGTTCCACAAGCTGTTGACGCTCCGCTGCTTGGGGCCTATTCATATACATGGGCATCAGCCGCTAAAATGCAGAGAAAACTCGCTTAGTAATTAAGCGCAAGGTGCTACCATCGCCAGTTCCAAATATTGTGCAAGTTTTTCCGACGCACTGCTTCCAGAGGACCCCAGAATAAAGAAAACAGCTGCCAATTGCAGGTCAATTGGCAATTTTTTTTTTTTTTTTTTTTTTTTTTTTTTGGACGCCTGGTGTGTTAAAGACTTAATCTTGTTTTATAAGCTCAAAAAGCGTGCCAAATTGTACCTACCAGACGGCTATTGTCGAATGAGCAAAGGATTTTATCCCGCGAACTAATGGATTTTGGTACATTTGCAATGTTACCTCTGCGGCTGGCATAAATGCAAATTGCATCATCAACGAAATCACCCCATATTTCGTCCAATGCAGAGTCGGCCAAGACATGGTCAGAAACACCTGCAATAATGTTTAGCGTATATACTTAAATTTCCACTTTATGCATTTCAATGTATGTACCTTCAATTGCTTCAATTTCCTGAATTGCTTGGGATGCTGTCCATTCAAGGATTGAAGCTATTACGCTTTTGAAATGCATTTTAAAATTTATTTGTTCAAAATAAGCATATAGCGAACAGCTGATTGTGTAAAGTTCCAAGACTTGTGTCGTTCAATTGAGTGTTCACAACAGCAGTGTTAGTTACAAAGTTACACTTTTGCACTTTTGCAACACAAAATGAACACCCTTTATAGGCTACTTACCGAAAAATAATTAGACGTTCCCGACGTCAATAAGAATTTTTATTTTTATTTTTTTACTTAGAAAAGGTATTCTTTTTAATTGGCGCCCAAATGGCAAAAAACCTACGACTAGTTAAAACGGGAAAATCCTTTCAAAAACAGGAGTACCAATATTAACAAAACAGTGAAATGAATGTTACAACAACAACACATAAAAAACACACGCAAAAACAATAAAAGTGAGTGTTACAACAAAAAAACAAAGCACAAAGAGCCAACGAAAACACACAAAATAAAGTGAGTGTTACAACAGAAACAAAAACACAAAAAATCCAACCGACACAAAAACACACAAAATAAGTGTTACAACAATAACATAAACACAAAAAAAAAACCAACAAACACAAAGAGATAAACAATAAAGTGAGTGTTACAACAATAAGAGAAACACACAAGAACTAACACTGAACAATAAAGTGATCAACATAACAAGAAATTAACATTGTCATAGCAACAAAAAACACAAGAACTAACACTGAACAATAAAGTGATCAACATAACAACAAATTAACATTGTCATAGCGACAAAAAAAAACACAAGAACTTACACTGAACAATAAAGTGATCAACATAGCAACAAATTAACATTGTCATAACAACAAAACGCAAAAAAAAAAAACAAACTGAGCGTTCTAAACATCAAAAGCAAAAAACAGGGAGCGGCCGGCGAATATCAACAAACAACGAAAACGTCACAGCGCAGCGGCCACCACATCGTCCGATAAGAGGCATATTATATTTAAAAAATGTGAGTGATAAAATAAACGAATAATAAAAATACAAAGCTGTCTCATATGAGTTTTCATTTCGTTTACAAAGTAATAAGCTTTAATAAAAACTGCCTGTTGCAATAAATATTGCGAGAACCTTATAACTGACACTAGAATAAATTCCGGAGTGGTCTGAAACTATTTATGCTGCGCCCAAGTCAAACAAAAACGGACGACAGTAGTGGAGACGAACTTATACCTTCGTAATTAAAACAGCAGTCCTGACAAAAAACAAAAAAAAAATGAATTTGGAACAAATTGCACAGATGGAGGCAAAGGTTCAGGCAGCCCTTGACCAACAAGCGCGCTTATTCGAAGATAAGATAGCCTCTCTTACAGATCAGTTTAAGCAATTAAATAATTCTGCCCCACAAATAGAATTTTTCAAGAAATAGAACTCAAGCCAGAGGTAAAGTGCGACGGGTCTCTGGAAATTATAAAGTCCATTCCCGAGTTCGACGGGAAACAAGAAAATTATCTAATATGGAGGCAAGCTTCTTCTACAGCTTACAAAGTGTTTGAGCCATACAATGGCAGCTCAAAACATTATCAGGCAGTAGCCATAATTCGAAACAAAGTAAGGGGACCAGCAGCTACCGTTCTGGCTTCATTCAACACAGTGTTGAACTTCAGGGCCATTATTGCTAGATTAGATTTCACGTACGCGGATAAAACACCTATGCATGTAATTCAACAACAGTTAAGCACGCTTCGGCAGGGCGATCTGCCATTGCTAACGTATTTCGATGAGGTGGAGAAAAAGCTCACCTTGTTACAAAATAAAACGCTTATGGCACACGAACCAGCTGCAGCAGCCGTATTAAACGAAAAATTTAGAAACGATGCACTTCACACTTTCGTGTCAGGGTTGAAAAAATCTCTGGGATGGGCCGTTTTTCCGGCACAACCCAGGGACCTCCCATCAGCTTTGGCTCTAACTCAAAAAGCTGAGTCAAGCAATGATAGAGGCATTTTTGCAGCCAATTTTGCAAAACACCTCGAGGAAAAACCCCAAAAGCCAAATTATCAATAGTCCCAGAACTGGCGTCAGAACGCCCAACAAGAGAAGGAAAGCAATTCCCAAAAAAAGAACCCGTACTTCCAGAAAAACCAGAAAGATCAAAACCAGCAAAAACCAAGTAGCTCGAAAAACCGCTACAACAATCAAAAGTTCCAAGGGCGGGCGCCTGAGCCAATGGACGTGGATCCATCTCCGCGCTCTAGGCAACCCGCACAGGGCTACAGAAACAACCAAGGGTACGGTGATCAGTCCATGAGGACTCAGCAAAACGTAAATCACTTACCACAGGAAGAAGGTACCGGTGACTACGAGTCACTGTCAAAGCATGAGGCAGCTGAAATTGAAGAAGATTTGTCCGGGGCCGAAAGCCGCAATTTTTTAGCGGAAACTCCCTGCTTCCGTTCGTAAGGCGAATGGTCGCAGGGCAAACTATCAAACTTTTGATAGACACAGGGGCCTCAAAGAATTATATAAAACCCCTTCCCGGTCTGGCACATTGGATGCCAGTTGACAGCCCTTTTCAAGTAAAATCAATCCACGGGCACACCAAGATTGAGCAGAAATGTCTCATCCATCTTTTCGACGTTAAGTCGTACTTTTTTATGATGGAGGCACTTAACGACTTCGACGGCATAATCGGCCTTGGTCTGTTAAAACAGATCAACGCTCGGAAAGATTTAACTAACAATGTCATAAAACATGACAACGGAAGAGAAAAAAACTAGTTCACTAAGTGCCAACAAGTGAACCACATTCGGATTAATGACACGGATGTCCCTCCCGCTGTCAGATCCACCTTCGATCGTATGATCAATAAAATGGTAAAGGCATTCGCGGCCGTTAACGAGTCCCTTCCGTACAACATAAATACGGTTGCCAAAATACCAACGGATGACGAACCAGTTTACTATAAACTGTATCCGTATCCAAAAGGTGTGTCAGACTTTGTCAATGCAGAAGTTAAACAACTTCTAGCGAACGGCATAATACGACCATCAAAGTCTCCATATAATAATCCAATATGGGTTGTCGACAAAAAAAGTATCGATGAAGCGGGACACAAGCACAAGCGTCTAGTTATTGACTTTAGGAAACTAAATCAAAAAACAACAGATGACAAATACCCTATACCATCAATCTCGACTATATTGTGGAACTTGGGTGAGGCTCAGTATTTTACTACGCTAGACCTCAAATCAGGGTTTCACCAAATCGAATTAGCTGAAAGAGACAGAAGAAAGACAGCGTTCTCTGTCAACAACGGGAAGTATGAGTTTGGCAGAGTTTGGCCCCAAGCATTTTTCAACGAGCCATCGATGATGTGCTCCGCGAACAAATCGGAAAGATATGTTATGTCTACGTAGATGACGTAATAATGTTTTCCAAGTCCAAGGAAGACCTCATCAGAGACATTGAATGGGTCTTTAAAAACCTTAGAGATGCAGGCATGCGAGTATCCCAAGAAAAATCAAAGTTTTTCAAAAAAAGCGTTGAATATTTGGGATTCACAGTATGCAGAGGCGGAATTCAGTCCTCACCCGATAAAGTGAAAGCGATTAAAGACTTTCCACAACCAAAAACTCTGTTTGCTCTTAGGTCATTTTTGGGTCTAGCACGCTACTATAGCTGCTTTATAACAGGCTTTGCCAGCATCGCAAGGCCTTTAACAAATATTCTCAAGGGCGAAAATGGCAAAGTAAGTGCCAATTATTCCAAAAAAGTAATAATTGAATTGTCACCAGAGCAAAGCGAGGCCTTTGATAGGCTTAAGAACATACTAGCCTCAGAAGACGTAATGTTGTCCTATCCGAATTACAAAAAGCCTTTCGACCTCACAAATGATGCGTCTGGCCACGGACTGGGTGCGGTACTGTCTCAAGACGGTCGACCCATAACAATGATCTCGCGAACTCTGCGGGGTAACGAGGTAAATTTCGCCACAAATGAGCGTGAACTTCTCGCCATTGTACGGGCACTCAAAAACCTCAGGAATTATTTGTATGGCGTTAGAAATCTTAACATCCATACAGACGATCAGCCATTAACCTTTTCGGAATCGGACAAGAATCCGAATGCCAAAATAAAGCGTTGGAAAGCTTTTATTGACGAGCACAACGCAAATATAATTTATAAACCCGGAAAGGAGAATTTGGTGGCGGACGCGCTGTCTCGCCAAAATGTCAATGCGTTAGAGGATTCAGCAGATTCTGATGCTGCTACTATTCATAGTGAAGAATCCCTCACATACACCATTGAATCCACAGACAAACCATTCACAAAGCATTCCCTTCTACCACTTTTAGATATTCCAAGAATTATGTTACGGACATTACAAACCCAACCGAACAAAGGGAAATTGCTACAGTTGAGCATAACCGCGCCCACAGAGCGGCGCAGGAAAATGCAAAGCAAATACTTAGGGACTATTTTTTTCCGAAAATTGGTCGCCTAACGTCAGAAATAGCGGCGAATTGCAGAGTCTGTACCATGAGTAAACATGATCGGCACCCGAAAAAACAAGAGGTAGGGAAAACCCCGATACCAACATATGCCGGAGAAATGTTGCATATAGATGTTTACTCCACCGATGGTAAATACTTTTTAACTTGCATCGACAAGTTTTCTAAATTCGCAGACGTACAGCCCATACGGTCCCGCGCAATTGTAGATATAAAAGCGCCACTTCTACAACTTTTAAATTTGTTTCCAAAAACAAAAACCATCTACTGCGACAACGAAGAATCCCTGAACTCAGAAACCATTAAATCAATGCTTAGCAACAGCTTTGGCGTCAAGATTTCTAGCGCCCCACCCTTGCGTAGCTCCTCTAATGGGCAGGTCGAGCGGTTTCACGGTACCCTCGGAGACATAGCACGTTCATATAAGTTGGAAACGCAGGTGGAGGACACTGTTGAGAATACTCTCCTTGCAACCGTCAAGTACAACAGGTCAATCCACTCAGTAACAAATGAGAGGCCCATAGACGTAATTCACGCAACTTCCAAAAACAACACAGCGCAGATTATGGAAAAAATTGCAAATGCTCAAAGAAAGACACTTGACCTTATGAATAAAAATAGGGTCTACAAGTCGTATAAAGCAGGAGAAAAGGTCTGGATAAAAAATAATAGGAGGTTAGGAAACAAGCTATCACCCTTATTTACAGAAGCAACACTAGAGGCAGACCTAGGTACGACGGTTGTGAGGTAGGCTGTCCAACGGCCCTCCTCCCGGATCAAGCCCCGATTCGTACGGAGCAACACTAGCGGAGTTAGCGGACACTGTACGAGTGTACGTCAAGCCCTAACATCCCTGCCTTTCGACGCGTTTCCCCTTCCTCCCCCGCATTCCTATTGATCGGCGGGTCAAACCCCGATTCGTATGGAGCGGCATTAGTGGAGTCAGCGGAGACTGTACAAAAGTACGTCAGTCCCTGACACTCCCATCTTTTCGGAAGCGCAACCTCGGGGTTGCATCGCTTATTGAAACTCGCCTCTATGATAGCTAACGCGTTTCGGCAATTTGTAAATTTCTTGTAACGCGATCCTTGGCCAGACTGAGATCTGTACCTCGGCATAATTCACTACTTTACAAGTGGCACCCGAGCAGGGACCAGTTAGCTAAAGAGAGGTAATATAAATCGGTAACAAAGCCCCGAAAATATTACCAAAGTTTGAAGTTTCGCGAAAACCCGATATACACCATCATACCCTGTTCTGAACACGCGCATCGAAATCGACGAAAACGCAACGGTGCCGGCGTCAATTGTCGCGGCACTTTGGTTTTTTTTTTGTAACGGAATCGAGCTAAGCCGATCGAAAGTGACGGTGGAAGCGGACGCCCCGATTAAGCGAGCGGTAAACGCAAAGCGACGACTACAATTGTTAGCGGCTAACGGCAAGTTGTAGCGCTACAAAAGTGATGTTGGTGTGGACCGCCAACAACCAATCGGGATAACGAGCGCGCGATCAATTCGAGTACAGCACACCCCAAATAACCACAAATGTTTTGTGAAGAGGGTATATCTGCGCACAGTGGGACGAGGATAGAAATGTTAATGAACAGTGGAAAAGTGAGGAAATAAAAAGAATAAAAAATTAATAATAAATAAAATTTAATAAAATTAATAATAACATTTAATAAAACTAATAATAAATAAAATTTAATAAAACTAATAATAAATAAAATTTAATAAAATTAATAATAAATAAAATTAATAGTAAAGAAAATTGAATAATATTAATAATAAATAATATATAATAAAATTAATAATAAATAAATTTAATAAAATTAATAATAAAGAAAATTTAATAAAATTAATAAATAAAATTTAATAGAATTAGTAATAAATAAAACTTAATAAAACTAATAATAAATAAAATTTAATAAAACTAATAATAAATAAAATTAATAGTAAAGAAAATTGAATAATATTAATATTAAAGAAAATTTGATAAAATTAATAATAAATAAAAATTTGAAAAAAAATTTTTAATAAACAAAATTTAATAAAATTAATACTAAATAAAAATTTAATAAAATTTTAAAAAAAGGAAAGGAAATTTTGTAAAGAACAACAACGCCGGAGGAGGAAAAAAATACATATAAAGCAAACAATGGATGGGCCGAACGATGCGTCCCCGAAGGATCGGGTCAACCCAGGAGTGGGTGTGCGCTGGATCTACCATATCCAGAGAGAAGAATTAGACCGGGTTGCGCTAGAACTTGGCTTGGATCGAGTAGGAAAGGTAGATGAACTTCGAAAACGGGTGTGTACTTTCATCAAAGACGGGGGTCATCGTACTGAAGTTTGGACAAGGTTGGCCGAATGGGAGGCGCAACTCGCCAAAGGGCCAGAACCGCCCGCTGTGCTCGACGTTTTGACCTTAGGTTCGCGTCAGCGTCAGAAATCGGAATCTGACCTACTGACGCTGTCGGGGTCGCCGGGGGGGCTGTTCCCACCACTCAGCCACGCGCGACAGATGCCGCCTAAAGGGCAGAACACTAAAAAAGAGACCTCACCGGTATTGGCGCGTATTGGTATCGGTATGCTCACCTGTGAATAACACCCAGGTGGGGCACGGGGGTCGTGGACCTTACACGGGGTTCGACTATGGGGAGTCAGCAATGGGGGGCACTACATGGTCGTCCCAGAGCAAGTCAGAAAATGGGGAGTAAAATTCGATGGGTATGCTGAACCGCTCGTGTTTATAGAATCATTGGAGGAGTGTGCGAGGACGTACGAGATAGAGTTAGATCGCATCCCCAGAACCCTGAGTAAAGCATTCACCGGCATGGCGTCGGTGAGTAGTATTAATAGTATTAATAATATAAGGCAGTCACGAATTACTCATTTACCATGAATTACTGTTAAGGGTCAGGGAGACACAATAGTATTAATAATATAAGGCAGTCACGAATTACTGTTAAGGGTCAAGGAGACATAATATTATTCATTGTATACATAAACATAAGCTACAAATATAACATTAACTCGTAACATAATTAAGACGATAAAAATAACATAGAAGTCCACAACAGTCAACAGAAAGGCCGAGTGGCCAGATCAGCATAAGGAGAACGTAGGTCGTGCGCGCTCTCGCGGCCCACACTCTCAAATGTCGCGATCCACAACTGGCAAAAGGGTAAGCTCAGGTCGAGGGCGAGACCGGCAAATCAGTTTCCCAGTAGCGTGACAAGTGGACGGACGCGAGGTCACTGACAACGGTTTGGAAGTTCAGTGAAAGTGAAACGCAGATGAACAAGACAATTTTCGTGAAAGAGACACCGCACGAGGTGTGTAAAATAAAGACTCGGTACGTTGTTTAAACGTAAGTAAGTATAAGCGAGCCCATTGAAAGGGAATTAAAAGTAATCTAAATTGATCCGAAACCCCACGTGTTATATTGTTTTTTTTTTTTTTGCCTAAGACAAGCGAGAATCGCAGCACATATATATATGCGATCATATATGTATGCACGCGCATTCAAATTAAAAAGTTGTGTGACCGGCGATCACTCAATCGGTTCGGCATCGCGTCAAGCCCTGACATCCCTGTCTTTCGAAGCGTTTCCCCGTCCTCCCCCGCATTCCTACTAATCGGCGGGTCAAACCCCGATTCGTACGGAGCGGCATTAGTGGAGTCAGCGGAGACTGTACAAAAGTACGTCAAGCCCTGACATCCCTGTCTTTCGACGCGTTTCCCCTTCCTCACCCGCATTCCTACTAATCGGCGGGTGAAACCCCGCAGGGACTAGTTCGCTAAAGTGAGGTAATATAAATCGGTAATAAAGCCCCGCATATATTACCAAAGTTTAAAGTTTCGCGAAAAACCGATATACACCATCATACCCTGTTCTGAACACGCGCATCGAAATCGACGAAAACACAACGGTGCCGGCGTCAATTGTCGCAGCACTTTTTTTTTTTTTTTTTTGTAACGGAATCGGGCTAAGCCGACCGAAAGTGACGGTGTAAGCGGACGCACCGATTAAGCGAGCGGTAAACGCAAAACGACGACTACAATTGTTAGCGGCTAACGGCAAGTTGTAGCGCGACAAAAGTGAGGTTTGTGCGGACAGCCAATCACAAAACGGGATAACAAGCGCGCGATCAATTCGAATACAGCCCACCCCAAATAACCACAAGTGGTTTGTGAAAAGGTATATCTGCGCACAGTGGGACGAGGATAGAAAAGTTAATGAACAGTGGAAAAGTGAGGAAATAAAAATAACAAAATTAAAACAAAATAAATAATTTATAATAAATAATATTTAATAAAATTAATTATAAATAAAATTTAATAAAATTAATAATAAATAAAATTTTATAAAATGAATAATAAATAAAATTTGAAAAAAAATTTATAATAAATAAAATTTAACAAAATTAGTAATAAATAAAATTGAAAAAAATTTATAATAGATTATAGATAGTGTTGGGTCAGAACCCAATAAGTAGAATTTAACATTTTGTATGAATATTTGAATATAGCGGCTAAACACTGTTAAAGTTAAAGTGCCCAAATCTGTTAGTCTAAGTTAACATTACTCACTCTCTCACAACTATTGTAAATTAAATGCAATTGAGAGGAGTGAATAAGAACATGAGAGTTAGTTGAAATTATACCTGAAGTCGATCGCACGTGAACTTTGTGGTGCAGCAAATATAACATTAAGCAATAAATCTAAATTACTTTTGTATGGAAATAAACACCCCCGACACATTTTATAGAAACATAGCAACAGTCAAGAAAACGCTCTTGAACTTACATTTTGGCGCCCGAGCAGGGACCGTGTTTATTTCTCATATTTAGAGTTTTTGTGAATTTGCAATTATTCTTGCATGTACACACATACCACATGTACATTGCTCGAAAAGTGAGGTTATGTTCGCCGCAGCCGACTTAGTTTCACATCTTGCCCGCGTTTATAAAATTGCCCTGCCAATTGTTATATTCGTTTTTTCATTATCGCGTACATTCCAACTAACTATTTTGGATTTGCGCTCACGGCCGGCGGCCCAAACTGATCGCCGCAACCTAACGCACGCCGCTGCTATATTTGGTAGAGCTGCTTGTGCTCAGACATATTCCTTCGCTGGAGTCGATATAGTATCCTCCTAATCAGAGCGTCGTTGGAGTGGACATCTCATCCTCCTTCGACACAACTTGTACGTGCACACTCGCACTGCTGCACCCCCCCTCGTCGCATAGCCGCCTACTCGTCAGTTGGCACGCTCACCATATCGTCGTTCGCTCTCGCTAACTGTTACGCCGCTGCTGCATTTGAGCACAGCCGCTATCACGCGATTGCTCTAGTTCGTTGTTGGAGTTGACATTCCATCCTCCTAACAAGCCCGTCGTTGGATTAAAACATTTGCATAACATCATGCACACTTGCTTGCATCGGTTATAACCTTACACATGCACATACGCATTGCTGCACCCCCCTCGTCACCCAGCTGCATACAGCGCAGCTTACGCTCACTACCTATCGTCGTCTCGCTCTCACACGCATACATACTGTGAGGAGCGAAACACCTGATCAGAAATACATTAGAATTGGGTGACCATAGTGACAACCGCATACGGCGTTGCCATATCGGTCATTTAATAAAGTAAACAAATACCTCGCTTATTTGTCATTTGTGTAATTTGAGATGGCATCGTTGGAGCAACTCAAAACACAACGTTCTAATGTTCGCAGAAATATTTCTCGCATTAGCAAATCGGTCGAACCTAGCCAGCAGCTTTCACCGTTGGAATTAACCTGCCGGCTATCAATATTGGAAGCATATTTCAAAAATGCACTTCGAATTCAAGGAGACATTGAACAAGCTGAACCGGATGAATCACGCGATTTTCACTGCGAAATTGAAGAAATATTTATTCGCACCAAGGTGTGCATTCAGGAACAGCTCGGACCTGACGCACATAGCACCGTTAACGAAACTACCGTAAAAGTTGGGCATACATCCTCAATCAAACTGCCACGGCTGTCTCTGCCAACATTTGACGGCAAGTACGCCGATTATCAGAACTTTATTACATCGTTCAAACAAGTGGTGGGAAATCAATCCTTTTTGTCACCCATTGAGAAGTTTAATCAGCTATTAAATTGTCTCCGTGGTCCAGCGCTAGAAACGGTCCGAGCATTCCAAGTGACTTCAGACAATTACGCAAAGGCTCTGGAGCACTTGAAGAATCGCTACGAAAACCCAACACTAGTATTTTTGGATAACATATCGTCGCTCTTCGCACTGCCGCATGTTGCCAAATCCAATGGCCAACAGTTACGCAGTCTCATCGACAATGCTTCCGCATTGTATAACTCATTGCTGTCGCTGGGTAAGGAAGCACAGATTGCCCAGGCCATGCTCATCTTTATAGTCATGGGAAAGGTGGACCAGGAGACGAAGCGAAAATGGAATGAATCTCTTGTTTACACATCCCTACCATCGTGGGACAACTGCATCCAAATTGTGGAACGGCATTGTCAGTATCTTGAATCAATTGGAAAGCCGGCTGCTGACGCGTTTGTGAGCCAACAAGGTGGTCACATCGACACAGACGTCAACTTTCCAACCTGGTTTAACTGTCTCGCCAGCTCAGAGTGCAGTCGCGCATACGCATTCAGACATACGCTCGGATTGTGTCATATTAGCCACAGCATTGGTCTTTGTAAAGGATTCCTCTGGATGCTACAAGGTAGGATGCGCTCTGTTGGACTCATGCTCGCAGGTAAACTTTATATCCGAAGAGTTTGCCCAGACGCTCCGCTTGTCGAGAGTCAAGCGCGATTTGGAGATTCGCAGCATCGGCGAGTCGCGAACCCACATTAAGCATCGCACCTCCACTACAATCAAATCACGGCATAACGAGTTTGAGCTTCAGCTCGACTTCTGCGTTACGCCGCATTTCGCATATCATCCGGACTCGGAAATTGATATATCTACATGGAACCTGCCAGCAAATTCGTTACTGGCAGATGACGACTTCAATAAGTCGCGACGCATAGATTTGCTTCTAGGCACGGAGACCTTCTTCGACATACTGGCAGTTGGCCAAATCAAGCTTGGTCATCAGTTGCCCGTGCTTCAGAAAACCTTACTAGGATGGGTAGTCTCTGGTCAATGCCAAGCCATCCCCGGAACACTTCATCAATACTCGCTGACTGCAGACGAAGCTATCAGCAACAATTTGGAACGCTTGTGGCGCATCCAGGATATCCACAAGGAGTCGGATACACTTACGCCAGAGCAGCGCAACTGTGAGGAATCATACACCAAAACCGTTCATCGCTCACCTGATGGTCGCATAGTTGTTCGACTCCCATTTAAGGATGACTCAAGCATGCTTGGATCATCGTTCGACACTGCTAGCAGACGATTTCACGCACTCGAACGCAGTCTCGCCAAAAGGCCTGAGGTCAGGTCAAAATACGTAACTTTCATGCAGGAGTTTGAAGACTTAGGACACATGAGCCTGGTAGAGCTCCCACAGCTGCACACTCCGCATTATTATATCCCGCATCATTGCGTGCTCAAGCCAAGTAGCACATCAACAAAGTTGAGGGTTGTCTTTGACGCTTCGTGTCAAACAACGTCTCAAAAATCGCTTAATGAATTGCTTATGGTTGGACCGACTATCCAACCTGATCTCTACACACTGCTATAACGTTTTCGAACTCATCAGTACGCGATTACTGCAGATATCGTCAAAATGTTCCGTCAGGTTCATGTGGCTGCAGAGGATCGCAAGTTTCAATACATACTCTGGAGAGCTTCACCATCTGAACCAGTTCGCACCTTCGAACTAAATACTGTAACTTATGGTACCGCCGCCGCACCATACTTAGCCATACGTAGTATGTCATATTTAGCAGATCAACATATGGATAAATTTAAGCTTGTTGATAAGACCATCAAATCATCATTTTATGTTGACGACTTCCTTGGTGGAGTGGACACTGTCGAAGCCCTCCATCAAATCAAGAAAGAAGTCACAGCCGTTCTCAAGGATGGTCATTTTGAACTCGCAAAATGGCATTCTAACCACATAGATTTCGTAGATGACCGCACAATTCAGGATCTAAATTTGGATAACGACACAATTACCAGTACTCTTGGTCTGAAGTGGGACCAACGATTGGACACGTTTACGTTCTCATTCTCTCCAAGACGTAGCTCGGAATCGGTCACCAAACGCACAATTTTGTCGATCGCTTCATCGTTGTTTGACCCTTTGGGACTCGTCACGCCTGTCATCATAGTCGCTAAAATCATTCTGCAAGAGCTGTGGCTACTTCGACTACATTGGGACGAATCTGTTCCCCAAGGCATCCAAACAGCATGGGCATCGTTGCTCTCATCACTCTCGTCGTTAGAAACAGTAGCAGTACTAAGGCAATAAACGCCGAAGTCGTATCCGATCTCACAACGGATAGCTTCATTGCAGCGCTCAAGCGATTGATCGCCCGACGCGGACTCCCGGCATATATCTTCTGTGACAACGCAACGAACTTCACAGGGGCGAACAACAAGCTTGAGGCGCTGAAGCTGTTTCTTTTCAAGAACGAAACAGTTCACTCAATCACCAACTTTTGTAACTCTGAATTTATTAATTTTCATTTTATTCCGCCCAGGGCTCCACACTTCGGGGGCATATGGGAAGCAGCAGTTAAAAGCTTCAAGGGACTGCTCAACCGCACACTTCGGGACACCAGGCTCACCTTCGAAGAGCTTACCACTGCTGTCGCTGAAGTGGAGGCAATACTAAACTCTCAACCCTTGTCACCGCTCTCCTCGGACCCGAACGATTTGACCGCGCTCACACCTGGTCACTTTTTAATCGGTGAATCACTCCGTGCGCTTCCCGAGAATCCGATACCGGATGCTAAATTGGACACTCTAGAGCGCTGGCAACGGGTAACCGCTATTAAGCAGCAAATTTGGCGACGATGGTCGCACGAATATATCAATGAGCTTCAAGTCCGCACGAACTGGACCAAGACATCACCAAACATATCCGTTGGTGACATGGTCATCGTGCACGAAGATAACTTGCCGCCACGCGGTGGCTTCTTGGTCGCGTCATCAATAGCATCCCTGGAAAGGACAAACTCGTACGTGTAGCCGAAGTCCGCACCTCCAACGGAGCTATTCGCCGACCCATACGCAAACTCGCATTGATACCAGTTTCTTGAAAGTCAATGACATACTTCCAAGGAGGCCGGAATGTTGGGTCAGAACCCAATAATTAGAATTTAACATTTTGTATGAATATTTGAATATAGCGGCTAAACACTGTTAAAGTTAAAGCGCCCAAATCTGTTAGTCTAAGTTAACATTACTCACTCTCTCACAACTATTGTAAATGAAATGCAATTGAGAGGAGTGAATAAGAACATGAGAGTTAGTTGAAATTATACCTGAAGTCGATCGCACGTGAACTTTGTGGTGCAGCAAATATAACCTTAAGCAATAAATCTAAATTACTTTTGTATGGAAATAAACACCCCCGACACATTTTATAGAAACATAGCAACAGTCAAGAAAACGCTCTTGAACTCACAAATAGATAATTAATAAAATTTAATAAAATTAATAATAAATAAAATTTGATAAAATTCATAATAAAAAATATAAAAAATAATATAAAATAAAATCTAAAAAAAACGACAACGTAGAGAAAACAACAACAACGAAAAAAAATATATAAAGCCAACAATGGATGGGCCGAATGATGCGTCTCCGAAGGATCGGGTCAACCCAGGAGTGGGTGTGCGCTGGATCTACCGTATCCGGAAAGAAGAATTAGAACGGGTTGCGCAAGAACTTGGCTTGGTTCGAGTAGGAAAGGTAGATGAACTTCGAAAACGGGTGTGTACTTTCATCAAAGACGGGGGTCATCGTACTGAAGTTTGGACAAGGTTGGCCGAATGGGAGGCGCAACTCGCCAAAGGGCCAGAACCGCCCGCTGTGCTCGACGTTTTGACCTTAGGTTCGCGTCAGCGTCAGAAATCGGAATCTGACCTACTGACGCTGTCGGGGTCGCCGGGGGGGCTGTTCCCACCACTCAGCCACGCGCGACAGATGCCGCCTAAAGGGCAGAACACTAAAAAAGAGACCTCACCGGTATTGGCGCGTATTGGTATCGGTATGCTCACCTGTGAATAGCACCCAGGTGGGGCACGGGGGTCGTGGACCTTACACGGGGTTCGACTATGGGGGAGTCAGCCATGGGGGGCACTACATGGTCGTCCCAGAGCAAGTCAGAAAGTTGGGAATAATAATAGGACGTACGAGATAGAGTTAGATCGTATCCCCAGAGCCATGAGTAAAGCATTCACCGGCATGGCGGCGGACTGGTTTTCAACGAGCGACCTGAGGGACGCGTCGTGGGGAGTGTTTAGGATAAACTTTTTGGATTTCTTCCTGCCTCCCCAGTATTTTGACAAACTGGAAGACGAGATAAGGGCCCGTCGGCAACGGGTAGGGGAAGGGTATAAAGAGTATCTGGTTAGCCTGAAAAGATTAATGCGGCATGCCGATTATAGTCCCGAACAAGAGCTGAATAGGGTGTACGAAAACCTCACACGGGAGTACCGCTTGTATATTCGGAGGAGAGATTTTACGAGTCTAGCCCAATTGTCAAAGATAGCCGCGGAGTTCGAGAATATACCGGGTGGGGGTCACGGGTAATCGGCGCATAGCCAGGCGACAGGCTTTAGACATTTGGGCGGACTAGGAGGCGTAAACGATCCCGCAAGGCAAGCGAACCCTTTTCGGAGCCCACCAGCACAAGTATCGTTGGTGAGGAGCGAGCCGGGTAGCCATCCAGTCGCTGAGCGTGAAAAGATTTCGAACGGCATGGTGGGGTTCTGTAGACAATGCGGTACGCGAGGCATGAGTAGTGGGGCGTGTTGTGGACGGAAAGCGGGAAACGGACAGCCGCGTCATCCGGAACGGGATCGGATCGGCGCCGGCAGAAACCAGTCCCAGAATTAATATACCCACTCAGCGTCGAAAAGAATCGCATGGTCGCCACGGTGAAGATCGGAGACCGGACGGCAAGGGCGACAGTCGATACCGGAGCTACTAGGAGCTTCGTGAGTGAGGAGTTCCCCAGAGAGATTGAAGCACAAGGGTAAGTAATGGCAGCAACCGCAAACACGCATCTAGCAGACGGGTCAAAGGTGGCCATAAATAAGCTGTTACGGATAAAGGTGGGGCTAGTTAGCAAAGAAATACTGATGGACATGCTCGTAATGCCATCCATGTTAGATGATCTAATTCTGGGAATGGATCTTCTATGCAAGATGGGTACGACCATAAAGTGCGGTTAGGCGAAATTAGTCCTTCAAAGCGTTGACGCTCCGGCCGAGCCGAGTTACAGAGCCGAAGTGGAGCCTGAGGGGGAAAAGACACTCGGTACGAGAGACGGAAAGCGATGGAATGTCCTGGGGACATATCGCAAGGAAAACGCCACGCCAGCCAAGCGAGAGGGTGACCGAGACGCAGTTACAGTCGTCAAGGAGCCATCGCTGGGCCAGCTGGGAAGTACAGGAGTAGAGGCACCTCAGGATGGAGACCCCAAATCCCAGGCAGGATCAAGGTCAGAAGGCACCACCGTGGAAGAAGCGGAGTGGCCAGCGGATTTAGAGCCAGCCACACAGGAGTTTTTGAAAGCGGAGTTACAGCTTTTCGAAAGGCTAAAAGGAGTGTCCCACGTGGCTGAGCATCGGATTATCTTGAAGGATAATAAACCTATCAACCAGAGGTATTATCTCAAGAATCCCGCCATGCAGCGTGTGATCGACCAGCAAGTGGATGAATTGATAGAAGCAGGAGCCAAAGAGCCGTCAAGGAGCCCGCACAGCGCCCCGATCGTACTCGTCCGGAAGAAGACGAACGACTGGAGGATGTGCGTGGATTATAGGCAGCTCAACGCACAGTCAATACCAGACGCGTACCCTGTGCCAAGAATAAATCACATCCTGGAAAAGTTGAGACACGCCCGTTACATTTCAACATTGGATTTGAAACACGGTTACTGGCAGATCCCCATGGCGGCGGACAGTCGAGAATGCACGGCATTTACGGTGCCCGGTCGAGGGCTATTCCAATAGCGAGTCATGCCATTTGGACTGCACTCGGCCGGTGCAACTTTACAGAGAGCATTGGATGCGGTAATCGGCCCAGAGATGGAGCCTCACGCGTTCGCCTACCTGGACGATATAATCGTGATCAGCGCAACGAAGGAACAGCATTTGGAGAACTTAAAGGAAGTCTTTCGCCGGCTGAGGGCAGCAAATCTGAAGATAAACAAAGTGCTCGTTCTTCCGCAGGAAATTGGTCTACCTAGGACACCTGGTAAGCGCCGAAGGGATTCAGACGGATCCATCGAAGGTCGAGGCAATAAGCAATCTGAAGTCCACGACGAATTTGAAGGAGCTCAGACGTTGCCTAGGGATGGCATCCTGGTACAGGCGCTTCGTGCCCAACTTCACAACGGTGGTACAGCCGATGAAACTCCTGCTGAAGAAGGCTAAGAAATGGTCGTGGAATGCGGAACAACAAACGTCTGACGACCGCTCCCGTTCTCGCGTGTCCCGATTTTTCCGAGAAGTTTACGTTGCAAACGGATGCCAGTGACTACGGCCGAGGAGCAGTGTTGACGCAGACCATCGACCAACAAGAGCGAGTTATCGCCTACGCAAGTCGGAAGCTATCCAAGGCCGAGGAAACTATTCGGCAACCGAGAAGGAATGCCTGGCAATAGTTTGGTCGATTCGGAAGCTGAAATGCTATCTAGAAGGATATCGTTTCGATGTAGTGACGGACCATATGGCATTAAAGTGGTTGGATTCAATAGAGAGCCCGTCGGGAAGAATCGCGCGCTGGGCGTTAGAGCTTCAGCAGTACCAGTTTGATGTACGGTACAGGAAAGGAAAGCTCAACGTGGTAGCGGATGCATTGTCGCGAGATCCGTTGGAAAAACTCCAGCAAGTCGTATTCCAGCAATCCCCAGGGAAGTGGATTCAAGGAATGAGGGAAAAAATCGCTAAGGAGCCAGCTAAGTATGCGGATTACGTCGAGGAGAATGGACAGCTGTACCGACACCTGGGTCACCGGGCGGACGATGAGGACTACATCCCATGGAAGTTGTGCGTCGACGAAGAACATAAGAAAAAGAGTGTTAAACGAATGCCACGATACACCGACGGCAGGACACCAAGGGATCCGCAAGACGATAATGAGGCTATCGCAGCGTTACTACTGGCCGGGTATGTTTCGGGACGCAGCCAAATACGTCAAATACTGCGAGACATGTCAGAAATTCAAGACGGAGCAGAGGAAGCCAGCCGGATACATGCTGACCCGCCAGGTGGCAGAGCCAATGGCCATTCTGTGCGCGGATTTTGTGGGCCCCCTACCGCGATCAAAACAGGGCAAAACGATGCTGTTGGTGTTTCACGACGCGTTTACGAAGTGGGTAGAATTGGTTCCCCTGAGACGAGCGACAGCGGCCACATTGCAAAAGGCCTTTCGCGAGCGCATTTTATGCCGGTTCGGGGTACCCAAAAGGTTTGTCTGCGACAACGGAGTGCAGTTCGCAAGTCGGAATTTCAAAGAATTTCTGAGTTCGCTGGGCGTGGAGATGGAACATACCGCCCCGTACTGCCCGCAGGAAAACCCGACTGAGAGGACTAACAGGACGGTGAAGACGATGATTGCCCAATACATATCTGGAAATCAAAGTTCGTGGGATCAGTTAATTCCAGAAATATCACTAGCCGTCAACTCAAGCATTGCGGATTCGACTGGATTCTCCCAGCATTCTTGATGCAAGGAAGGGAACCACGTCTGCCAGCCACATTATACGAGAAGAAGACACCAGGTACGGGAAACACGCCGCAAACGCCGGAGGAGAAAGCAAATAGGCTGAAGGAAGTGTTCGACATAGCGCGAAGTAACCAGCATGGAGCATCAAAAGACCAGGGCAGGAGTTATAACATGAGGAGGAGAGAATGGCGCCCTGTCCTTTACGAGCTGGTCTTGTTGAGAACACACCAGTTGTCCAAAGCTAGTAATGGTTTCGCAGCGAAATTTGCCGCGAAATACGACGGACCTTTCATCGTGAAGAAGTTCGTGTCACCAAACGTCGTACGTCTCGCAAAAGTCGGAGAACGCAAGAGGAAAACTGCCAGCATCTCACAACTAAAACCTTTCCACCGAGAAAACGACGACCACGAAACGAATCATCAACAAGAGAAGGAATCAGGCGAAAACCACTCAACGACCTAAAAACACTACGAAAATCGCCAGTAGCGGTTTTTTTTCTCGTCGCTTTCGTAAATTTTTTTTCCATAAAAAAAAAAAAAAAAAAAAAAAAATTCACTTACAACTAATCTTGCCAAATGTATAAAATTTGTAACAATTTCATAAACATTTCAGATAAAGATGGACGATATCCTATCGATTAGTAGCGGAGAAGAGTCGGACACGACAGTCGAACGTGTCGGCGAAACGGGTGCCTACGGACGACAGTGACGTACGGATGACGACGAGGAAGGCAAAGAGTCAGACACGACGGTCGAACGTGTTGACGAAAAGGGTGCCCACGGACGAAAGTCACGTGCGGCGAGCGGAGAGGAGTCAACGACCGACGACGACACAGGAACCCACGAACAAGACATCCGTGCGGAAGACGTCATTGACGAGGAGTCGGATACCACTGCTCGGCGAGAAGCCAAAACGGGTGCCCACGGACACAACGTCCGTGTGGAGGAGGATGAAGAGGGCAGCGAAGCCGAAAGCGACGACCCGAGCGCATACCAGCGTTCACGAGATCCACGCCGAAATCACCCGAAATACCAACAAAATGAGAGAGAAAACTCGCCTCCCACATTTTTGCACACGATGTACGAGAACGAAGAGGTAGTTGCGTACAGGGTTGACGGTGCGGTGGTCTTAAAAATGACAAAGACAAAAACAGTCATCATCACGGCACGGCACACGCAAAGGCGCCATCTCCGTATGTAGAAGAACTGGCATCACCGGAGCAACCCCAGGCGATCGAAGACGGGAACGGAGACAACGATGACCTGGCGGCAACCAGCACGACAGACAACCCGACGCCCAACAACGGGAAACGCATGCGGAGCGACACGGACCGGTCAGAAGAACCTTTCGAAGGAGTGTGCGGATGCGAGGAGGGCTTGGAGACACAAGTCGAGTCAGACAACACGCCGTCCTGCAGCCGTAGATCACCCCCACGAAATGTGTGCCCCGCAATTAGGTGGGAATTCCCGGACGAATGGGAAGTTCTCCTTAATGAGAATATACTGACGGCTATGGCGGTACCAGCCATCAAGCGGGAATTAGAATACCGAAGACAGAGGAACAAGCACGGATGAATCAAGTTAACCGCGGGAGGAAAATACTACATTCTAAACCCCCGCAAACCCCGCTGGGTTACGATAACGAAAGAGTGCGCAAAGCCACAGGTCGCAGAAACAAACACCGCAAACGCCAGCAACGGGAAAACAAAGGCCGAATCCAGAAAAACACCGGCACAACCGCCACACACTTGGCATGTGCTACCGGCGGGTGAGGAGCTGCCGATAGCAGCAATACGGCAAATCGAGAGATGGCTCATCGGGAGAGGTCCAGGAAGACGAGAGAGGGCGAATATAAAAGGGGGACTACAATTCTTCAATGAGACAAAGCACCCCGACGGGAAGGTCACAGTCTCGAGGAAAGGGGGGGGGGGGGGGGGTGTGAGGTAGGCTGTCCACCGGCCTCCCCACATTTATATTATTATAATTGTGTTTAAATCCTTAGACTAAGAACACATTTTATTCATAATGAACCATAGTCTAGGAGACTCTATTATTTACACATAAACATAAAATACAATTATAACACTAGCACGTAACATAATCTACGATAAGAAGATAAGCAAGAGAGAAAAGGCGAGCTAGCATAAGAGAACAAGGGCAGGCTAGCCTAAGAGAGCAAAAGGGCCGAACAGCCGCATTCTCACGACTCACAACCTCAAATGTCGCGATCCACAGGCGACGAAGGCAGCGATGAAGGCAAGCTCAGGCCGAGCGCGAGACTGGCAAATCAATTGCCCAGTAGAGCAACAAGAGTGCGGTGTTGTTTAAGTTAAGACTATAAGCGTAAGGAACTGTTAGTGCTAACATTGTAAAGAAGACGTACAAGACGATTTATGGTGAAAAGACACTGCACGAGATGTACGGAAAAATTCAAAAGTGAGTAAGCATAAGCAAGCCCAATGAAAAGGGAATAAAAGCAATCCAAACTAATATAAAACCCCACATGATATATTAGTTTTTTTGTGTAAGACGAGCGAGAATCGCAGCACATACATATATGCGATCATATATATATGCACGCGCAGGGTATCACACGCATTACGTTTCGTGTAAATTAAATAGTTGGGTGACCGGCAGTCACTCAATCAGTTCGGCATCGCGTCGACGGCATAAGTTCGCTATACGTTCCCCCTTCCTCTTTTCCCCAGCATTCCAACTAATCGGCGGATCAAGCCCCGATTCGTACGGAGCAACACTAGCGGAGTTAGCGGAGAATGTACGAGTGTACGTCAAGCCCTAACATCCCTGCCTTTCGACGCGTTTCCCCTTCCTTCCCCGCATTCCTATTGATCGGCGGGTCAAACCCCGATTCGTACGGAGCGGCATTAGTGGAGTCAGCGGAGACTGTACAAAAGTACGTCAGTCCCTGACACTCCCATCTTTTCGGCCGCGCAACCTCGGGGTTGCATCGCTTATTGAAACTCGCTTCTATGATAGCTAACGCGTTTCGGCAATTTATAAATTTCTTGTAACGCGAGCCTTGGCCAGACTGAGATCTGTGCCTCGGCATAATTCACATTAAAGGGAGGGTGGTCCATAACGACAACCTCAAGTAAGCATTCTGCTCTAAAAAAAAAAATAAAAATAATAAATAAATATTTTTTTTTTTTTTAAATTTTAAAATTTTAAAGTATTTTTATTGCACAAATTTTTATCTTCATTTTAGGTTAGGATACTTTTTCAGTTTAACAATGGCAGCCATGACTCTGACTGAAGCGACATTGAGACTTAACGACTATTCACACGCGGACTAAATACCTATAGTTGACGGAGATGTAACGATTTGGGACGAGTACAGCTACATGGGACATACAACGAACTTGACATCATTCGAAACTTACATCGACGAGACACAAAAATTAATAGACAAGTTACCCAAGGACCAAATGAGAAAGGTACTGAGAACTGACATACAATACATAGCCACCTATATAGCCTCTCTGACAGCCGACAAGCACGCAGTATCAACATGATAGGTAGTGCCCTTAAGGCAATTGCAGGAACAAATAAAATTTAAACAAGGTCAGCTAGAAGAATCCGAAAATAGACAGATAGAGATCAATAACAAATTCCAGGCGAGACTTAATGACGTTTCAAGAAATTTTAAAACCAGATGCAGAGGTCGAACAACAATTTTGGCAGAAAATAGAATGATTATCACCAACCTGGAGGACTTAATCCTCACAGTTACATTCGCAAAAATAAATCTAATCAGCCCTCTCATATTAGACAGCATTGATATAAAAGAATTGGTAAATGAACAACTCACGAATACTAGCATAATTGACCTTTTAGAGGGTTCACATATTAAAGCTTTCCAAAACTCTGAACTAATTTATTTTCTAATAAAATATCCTAAACCATTGTTAAATTGGAAGAAAATAGACATTTTCCCGGTTCAACATAATAATATAATATTAGATTTAGAAGAAGGAAATACAGTGGCCGATTGCGGAACAGAAACCTTCGCTGTGCGTGACTGCGCTGCCACTGTGAGCACTTCTTTCTGTAGAAGACTACAGAACACCTCATTGGCCCAACAACTGGTGTCTAGAACCGTCGCACAATGTGCCACACGCCCCGGGCACCTGGAAGCTGTAACAATAATCGGCGAGGGCATTGTCGTAATAAACAACGCAACCATGAATGTAGTGGACAGCAATGGAAACAGCGAGATAGTAGCGGGAACTTTCCTCGCCACTTACGACGAACACGTCTTCTTGAATGTTACCCGTTACGTGAACCACCGAGGCATCCTGAAGAAGAAGCCTGCCGTATCTGCGTTAGCCGAGGTCATCGTCACTCTCTTCAGTGAACACCTGAGCCTCCCATTCCTGCACGACCTGAGCCTAAAGAATATCCAGCACATCGGGGATCTTAGATCAAAGGTATCATCTAGGTCATTTGGCTGCTTGGCACTCATCGCCATATTCCTACACTTCGTGGGCGCCTGGAAATTATACCAGCGCAGAGCAAACAAGAAGAAACCCGAGGACGTGTTTCCATCAAGTAGGGGAGGAGTTAACACGCGCAAGCTTGAGTTAGCTGACAACGCTGTTGCGCCGGATGCCGTCGCGACAAAGTTGCAGCCGAAATATGAAACTCGCACGCGCAAGCAGCCTGATCACCCGTTGAAGACGCCGACTCAGCATTCAGCCGGCATTCCAGCCAGCAGCGGCGGCTTCATGGTTCGATGCAGTTTGCCTTAGAGTTTAGTTTAAAAATTGTTCTCCAACAGCTCAAACGAGACAGTAAATAAAAACATACTTATAAAAGATATTTCCTTTTAAATAAATAAAGTATACTTATAAAAGGTATTCTTTTTAATTTGCATAAGCCTACAAGCCGAGCAACAATTAGCCTTTCCCATACCTTTGATCAAGAAGGCAAGAGACTGAACGGTCGATACGACTCTGAGTCATCCTCTAGCTTGCACGGCTTGTAAATCATTTGGGCAGGAAAATGCAGGGTCCTTAGAATAGCGTTGAAAATCAACATAGTAAAAAGAAGCGCTCTGATTGGCTGGGCCCTAAGGGAGGTGTGGCAATTACCGTCATGGCCAGGATCCTTAAATAATGGAAGGACCTTGACTTCCACCACTCTGATGGGTTTTATGGGCAGAGACATCTGTAGCCGAGTTTAAAATGATCGGTTGGTCTCGTCTAGATTATTCTGGGCAGCTAGGTCAAGCTGCGTAAAGCGTTCTTCCAGGTGATTTGCAAACGTTTCAGCTTGTTCGTCGTGAGTGTGGCAGCTTCCGTTTCCAGGGAAACGAAGCGGTGCAGACCTCCGTGGTTGACACTTAAGCCTACGTTTGACACGCCAGATAGAGTAACCTGCGTTACGGGTGTAGTCCATACTTTTTAATCTCCTAGTAAAGGATTCACTTTTAAGCCTGCGTAGCGCCTCCCTTAGCTTCGTCTTAGATCTTTACCATACCACCTTGTCCTGAGGGCTATGCGTTGTCTGGTATCTATGTCTGTTGCGCCTCTTTTTCCTGAGCAAGTTCATTATGTCCGCTGGGAGTCTGTTTCCAGAGTTGTCCAGCCGTCTTATTATAAGGGGCGGGGTGGTTTCAGCCGCAGCCGACCGGATCTTGGTGATGAGCAAACCTGTGGAATTTGCTACATCCAATCACCACCGGCTTTCACCAAGCCGTCTATGGTTTGAATCTTTGATGGCTTTATCTTAGCCTCTTTTGGGGTGATTTTTATTTTAAATTATACTTTTAACTTGTCTTTAAAGCATACTTCAGATTGTCATTTATTTATAGAAAACTTAGTGTAAATGTGTTTTGTTTGCTTTGCGGATTATCGAAATTCTTTTGTTTATTTTACACACTTATTCCGATTTTATTTGTGAATATTCTTTGAATTATTTTATTTCATCAATGCACTTGTTTGTTTAACTTTGTCTTGTGCGTAATTGTAATTTTACATCAGCTAATGGACTACAGGGTTATGGGTTATATGCAAACGGTGTAACTTAAAATTAATCCGCTGAAAGCTACTAACTCCTGTTTTACATTCAAACGGCTCAGCCCGAAGGAGTTGTCTTTGACAAACCGTCACACGCCTTACTTTTGGGCCACATCGTAAGACCACGGTGAAAAAATGTGGCCACAGAACTCAGCAACTGCGATGGCTTATTAGTATAAGGAGCACCTTGCCGCTGAGATGCAAAAGGGCTGTGTATGCTCACAGAATTGCCCCAATATGCCTAAATGGAATAAAGATTTTGGGGATTGCAGCCAAATCAAACTATAAACGTATACAGGTGCTGCAGAATCGAGTTTAACGACAGATAAGGGACTGTCCCTGGTACGTACGCGGTTCCACGCTACATAGAATCCTCAATCTGCATTTTGTTTGGTAGGCACACCAGCAGATACAGCGACAGATTGCTGAGACACCTTCTTGCAAGAAGTCTACTTTCTGCTCGCCCTTTAAGGTGACTTAAAGGGCAGGTCTTGGCCAAGATGATTGGACGCCAATAAGACGGGTTTTACACATAGACCCCATTTACACGCTGAAGTTTTTTCGTTTATTTTCTCTCTGAATCTTTTGTTTGACGGAAAGAGGAGTAGAGGTGAAGTTTTTTCGTGAATTATCTCTCTGAATCTTTTGTTTGAAGGCAAGGGGAGTAGAGGTGTAAAAATTCAAGCAAAGATTCACTACTTGTTAAGTCGTGAATTTTTCTTCTCATTTTGCTTTGCCTTATTCCGATAGAATGTAAACACAGTGTTTGATGTGAAAAATAAAGTTATTGATACGAAATATCGGACAAGCAAATATTAGCGCAAATAGTAAATATATTGTTGTGGTTTATAAATAATTAATAGAAATCTTATGGAAGAAAGAATTAATTGAACTGGTGTTAACTGTGTCTGTTTATCGACCATAAATTTAAACCAGAGTTGCATTTTCAAAGGAAAAAATTTCACTGAAAAACTTCAGCGTGTAAATGCGACCTGACCTCCGAAGAAGTTTTAAAACAGAATGAAAAAAAACTTCATGAAAAAACTACAGCGTGTAAATGGGGTCATAATTAATAATATTTCCCCCTAAAACTGTGCAAGCAATTGTGTGTTGCGTTTTCACCTGTGAGTATTTTGTGACTTATTTTGCTTTGCTAAAACAGTTGTGTGTGCATTATTTAGAGTATTTATACTCGATACCGAAGGTAAAGAGTATATTGGTTTTGTGCAATGTCCGTCATGGTGTCTGTCCGTCCGTATGGTTGCAAGTTTTTTCCACACCCTTCAAGCTAGAGACTTGAAACTTTGCAATTCTCTTTATCTACGGGATCGTAAACTAAAGTGTCAAGATTGGGGTTCTAAGATAACTGGGGGGCTGGCAATTTTAATTTTGGAGTAACGCCCACCCATTTGAACTATAGCCACCAAATTTGGTGCCAAGATAGGTGATGATGACCCCCCAAAAACTACATCAAAAGTTTGGATGCCACGCCCACCAATACCGCCCTTGCCACCCCCATCTGCCCCAACGCTTCGTCAAAAACGGGAGTGCGTGTATATTCCAGAGTAGTGGAGCTAGAGCCACCAAATTTGGTAGGAAGATAGCAGGCAACAACCCCCAAAAATCTGCATTAAAGTTTTGGAGCCACGCCCACTTCGCCCCCTTTCCCCACCTTATACAAACTTTTAGCTTGAGTCACCAAATTTGGTATGAAGATAGCAATTGACATTCCGCATAGATCTGCATCAAAAATATGGATGCCACACCCACCCAAACCGATCTAGAGTCACCAAGTTTGGTATGAAGACAGCAAGTGACATTTCACAAAGATCTGCATCAAAAATGTGGATGCCACACCCACCCATACCACCCCCAACCCCCCCTACAAAACTTTTTACAAACTTCGAGCTAGAGTCACCAAATTTGGTATGAAGATAGCAATTGACATCCCACAAAGATCTGCATCACAAATTTGGATGCCACGCCCACTCTTACTGCCCCCAGCCTCCCTTTCCCCAACCTTTCCAAACTTCGAGCACGAGTCACCAAACTTGCAAGGAAGACTGCTGGTGGAATCCCCATCTGCATCGGATAATCTTTAAGGCAGCGTACACCCCTGCCCCATCCGTACTCCTTTGCAATAAGGCCTCTTTTTACCGGTTTTAATACTGGTATCGAGTATGCCGCAGTCGGTTGCGTCCGACTGCAAAGTTTCCATTTGTTTTTATGTTGGGTTTTGTAAAGTAGGGCGCCAATAACTTATGTGGGCATTTTTAATGCAGCAATTCAAACTTTGCATAGATAAATGCAGAATTGTTTAATGAGTTAACTGAATTAGATTTGAAAGAGGCGATTCGCTGTTTTTTATTGGTATGCAAATTCAGACTGAAATCTAAACTTACAACAAGCTTAAGCTAGCCCTACTGCTCCCGGCTGCTGGTGCCCAGCACGTTAGGTGTGCGTGTGCGTTGCTGGGTTGTATCTGGCGCAGCTGCGCATATGCCCTGCACTTGCTGTCTTCTAACAATTGTCAAAACAGATTCCATTTTAGTCCTGTGTATCAATGTGATGTGCTGCAATCAATACAAAAAAACAAATCCAATGCTGCCTTAACTTTGTCAAACTTCTATTACCATTTATAATAGGCCACTTAACGCATATTTTTATTACTGCTATTACCACCACTTTATTCTCTTTCGACCGATATCCATATTACCATACCTGTCTAAAATTTTTGAGCATCTAGTCGCCAAACATATTAACAAGTTTCTAAACGCCAATAAACTTCTTCCATTAGTCTGGCTTTCGGACTAATCATAATTGCACATCGGCGATTGTAAAATTAGTCGAGGATATTAGGTTAAAAAAGGACAATAGCGAGGTAACCTTATTGACGCTTCTTGATTTAAGTAAAGCTTTTGACACGGGGAACCACGACATACAACTCACCAAACTATGTAGAATGTACAATTTTAGTACAACTGCCACCAAACTAATGTACTCCTATTTAAAGCAAGGAAGACAAAACGCCAAAATATCGGACCTGCAGATAGTGCCCCGTGGTGTTCCGCAGGGATAAATATTAGGTCCGCTTCTATTCTCTATTTATATTATAGATCTACCGTCTTGTCTGTCTTACTGTAATGTTCAATTGTATGCTAATGATGTTCAATTGTATGTCAGTACTAATTTTTGTCAATTAAATAAATATTATGACTTGTGGAGTATTTATCTATTAAGTGTAGGTAACGAGTATAAAAATTTCATTAACGGAGAGTGTTAAATTTTTACGTTAGGTTGCACAAATAGAAGGAGTGACCATCTGTGCCAAATATTTGTATGGCAAAATGTAAATATTAGATGGTCACCTTGTTTGAATAATTTGTTCATTCTGTTAATAAATTGGAGAAAAAAAAAAATAAAAAGACATGGAGAATAGTGATTTCTCGATGGTATTAGCTGTTTTTATTATTCTAAGCAGAATGAGGAAAGCTAATGTGCTAAATCAAAGCTTGCCACGCCGAAAATGTTGGGTAAACCCATATTTACTAGAAAGGGGAGATAAGAGACGTTTCAAAAACGCTGCCTTAAAGATTCTGCGATGCAGATGGGGATGCCACCTGATATCTTCCTTCCAAATTTTGTGACTCTAGCCCGAAGTTTGTAAAAGGTCAGAATAAGAGGACTGGGGGAGGAAAGGTTGGGCAGGATATCCAAATATTTGATGTAGATCTTTGTGGACTTTCAATTGCTCCTGATTTTCTGATTTCAAAATGCGGTGGGGAGGATGGAGCTGAATGGCTGGGCGTGGCTCCAAAATTGTTGATGCAGTTCTTTGGGGGTTTTTAGTAGCTGTCTGCTTGCCAACTTTGGTAGTTCTAGCTGTATCGATTTGCCAGCCCCCCAGTTATCGTGGAACCCCCATCATGACACTTTAATTTACTTTCTTAAATATATAGAGAATTGGAAAAATTCAATTCTCTAGCCTGAAGGGTGTGGAAAAAGGTTGCGTTCATACAAACGGACAGACAGACGGACGGACGGACACCATGACGGACATTGCACAAACCCTATATACTCTTGACCTTCGCTCCTCGTCCAAAACTCAAAGAGCCGCTTAAAACTTAACAGAGCGCGCGCGTCGCTCTTAAGATTATAAGATAATTTGAAATCTGGCTCCGATCATGCTCCTCTGCTGTTGCTCATTTACATTCACTCGCTATTTTATAAATAAGCAGTAATGAAGGCGCGTAATCGGAGCGAGATTTAAAAATAGTTTGTCATCCGGCGCCGAACATGAAAAGTGATGCGCGTGTGTGTTCTTGCTATAAACTGCCTCTTTATGTTTGGGACCAACAGCGTTTAATTTATGATGCAGGTGTACATATGCCGACTGTTGCCACAACACGATAATAAGCGAATTTCAAACCATTAAGAAGGCTTTAGTCGAGAAATCCCAACTAAAAGTTACCCTGAACCCGTGTATTAAAATGACTTGCAGTAGCGCAGTTTTTCTTGACTTAACTTTAATATAAAATGTCTCCGGTGTTACTTAACCAATTTAGATCTAATTTTCACTGAAGCTATAAAGTTATCCATAGTTTCAAATTCTATTTTTACATTTTTTAAATTCGAGATGGCTTCGTTTCCGATTTCATATGTATATCGGAAACCAGAATAGTTATCGATAGTTTGAAATAAACTTGATCTGCCTATGGCTTAGGAGAAGTTATGTTCCAAATATGAAGTCTCTAGGTCTTATAGTCTTTGAGATCGACGCGTTAATACAAACGGACGGAGGGACAGACGCACGGACAGACGCACAGAAGGAAAGACGGTAATGGCTATATCGACTCGGCTGTTGATGCTGATCAAGATATATATAAATAACGTGGTCGGAGATGCTTCTTCCTACATGTTACATACTTTTGCACATAACAATTATACCATTTTTCACCCAGGGTATACAAATAATGTAGTATTTTACTCATCGATAACTTGCAAAACAAAGTTTTCTTACATTTTGTAGCCACAGTAAGATAACAGAGAGAAGAACAAGGAAGCAAATTAGCGAATAAATGCATGACTTCAACACAAAGAGCAGCTTAAAGCTTGATCAGCCAGCTAGTCACTCTTATGAGTGCCGCTAGGTATAAAATAATTTGAATGAAATGAGTTTGTTGCCCAATTACGCTCACTCTTATCTTTATGCTCGCGCTCTGCATGTCAAACATAAATCTTAAAATCCCTATCACTTCCGCACTCACTAAGCTAAGCTAACCATAATTTCTAACGATTTCATTCGGGCGTAACTTGATTGGATCATGTTGAAACTGAGAGCCATTTGAAGTAGTCGGTAGTGCAAACGTATTTGTTGCAGGGTCAGGTTGGACCACTTTTTGAAGATGAGTAGCAAATGTGTTATCTCTTTCTTCATCGCTGCGGGCCCAGCCACCTACAAAGTTTCTTACAGATATTAATGTTTCTGTTGGTGAGCTTAGAGTTGGTTGAGCTCTCCGCAATGAGTTTTTCGTACTGGGGGTTGATAATTGATAGATGTAACGGCGTTGAGCACGTTCGTCCATGATTTTTGCGCTTGGGTGCCGAGGGCGATCAGTTCGATTGCCAGAGTGTTAACAAAACTATCAATGAAAGCTTCATCTTCGAGACGTGGCTTAAGCTCAATGTGTGAGTTCATATATTTTTTGTATCTAGCCAGTTTGTTTTATGTGAATTTAACTTTCCGAATAAACTACGCGATTTATGAATTCAGGGTGTCGTAGCAGATGTATTAGGTCTGGTGAGTGTTCCGATGATAGATCCGAAAGGCACTCTGCACTTATCAGTCTACGCGAAATGTTTTTGGTAACTGCAAAGTCAATCAAATCGGGTAGTTTTTTGGGATCTGTCGGCCAGTCTGTGAGTCTGCCAGGAGAAACGTGGTCGAGCTTGTTGTTAGCTTTTATAATTGCATTGTAGAGCTGCTTTCCTTTTGGATTCACGAGACGAGATCCCCAGTAGGTGTGCTTGGCTTTGTAGTTTCTTGCTGCTATAAAACATTCTCCTAGAAAGTTAAAAAATTCCATAAATTGGTCTTCAGATATGGTATAACGCGGGGGGCAGTATACAGCGGCTAGAGTAAGTTGGTTCCCACTGTCCAAATGTATTTTTAGAGATGTGACCTGAAAAAGTTTTCAGCAAACTCTTTATGGTAGTGGTGCTTGAGGCGGCTTCTGATCAAAATACCAGTTCCACCGTGTGCCTTGCCATCGGGATGATTTGTACCGTAGAATAAGTATCCACTTATGTTGAAGTTATATTTCTTTGAAAGGTGTGTTTCGGAAAGTAGCTTTACGTCGATGTGCTTATCGAGTAGGAATTGAGCTAATTCAAGTTTATGCTGTGAGACGCCACGTTCCACGTAGATATTCGTTGTGGTACAAGAATTTGTATCAATAGATTTTCATTACGCATTAGTTCTTGCATGGTTGTTTTCACGAATGACATAAACTCGTTCATGTTCTGCTGCAGGGTACATAAGAGTGTTTCGAGGTTGCTTTGTTGCTGCTCCTGTGCAGCGTTTGTGCTCACTTCTTTTGGTTGTAAATACGGTGTGTTAGAAGCAGGCAGAGCCAGTCCAGATCTTAGGGCGCTTGCATAAGTTGCGTTATTGGTTGAGAACTCAGGGCCAAGTGAGGATCTGGCTGCAGACAAAAAGAAGAGTTTTGGGTTGTGTTTCGATGGAGTGAAGGTTATCGGTGTGGGTAGCGAGCTTACAATAGTAACGCGCTGATGGATACGGGTTTTAAGTTCCTAGTAGACTTGGCAGCCTCTGTAGTTGGCTGTGTGCTTGCCTTCGCAGTTGTTGCGAAATTGTTAGCTCGAGTTTTTTTTTACTTGTTGGGAACTTGAGGAGTTATGTATTCCCCACAGTATGCACATACCGAGCGCAGTGTACAGTAGGCATTTATTATTATAATTATTTATTTATGATTATTCCAAGTGCTACAAGTAAAAGTACATATAAATTGATGCACTAGTCACATTTTACATTTGCTATTTAAACATACAAAACATCATTATTTCAATTATTTTAAACAAAATGACTTTAATGCTACTTATGTACTAAACATTAAAATATAAATTAAAAAACAAAAATATAAACTCAACACAAAAATGTATCCATTACCCAATTACCCTAATTATTGTTGTCATTAATACCATCACAATTCACTTCGCTGTAAGTATGTCTTTAACTTGGATTTAAAAATCTATGTGCTTCTAACGGTCCTAATCTCTAGAGGCAACTGATTCCAAAGTCGAGCAACCCGTACAAAAAAATGCCTGTCGGAGGATGCAAGCTTAGTTCTAGGACGAACAACATTACAGGTCCTTAATGACACTGCAAAGCGTAGTTTCTCATATAAATAATCAGGCGCTTTTGTGTATATAATGTCATGAAGCAGATTTAAAGTTTTATACTTAGTCCAGTTTCTTAAGTCCAAGTCAAATATCAATTTGCAAAACATGTAACAAGATCATAATTTTTAAGTTGTAGTGTATTCATATATGTATTTTAAAAACATATATTAAATACAACTTGTAACACTTTGTTGCCAGTTTAAGTAAACCTCAACACGCTCAGCATAAACATATATATGTATTCGCATACCAAAGCACATACATACATATGGTCTGCGCGTGTAGGTAGTATGAAGCCTCTTTTGAAGGCTGAGCCAGCGTAAGACCGTTGACCAACGCTCTCCCTCTTTTTGTAGCTGTTAACTGATAACAGCATAAGTTCAAAAATGTTAGCCATAAGCCAAGAATATATTTCGATTTGAATAAAGACATTGAATAAACGAACCTCAAAGTAACAAGATGTTACTTATTACAGAACCGCTACAAGTTATAGTATTAATCAAGAATCCCAATACTACAGAGTGATTTTATTTAAGACTTTTACTACATTTTGTACGAGGCCCAACTTCATTTTCAAATTTAAAACCCGTTAATGGTATAGCATACGCATCATTTCAACTGGCGTGTAAAGCTCAAAAATTCCTAGAAGATGATAAGAACTGGGATTCAACTATAGCCGAAGTTGTCGTATGTCAAAATCCTTCAAAACTGAGAGAACTTTTTTTTTAAGACGGGACTTGCATGAAGGACATCATTCAGGCTCTTACCATTAGTGGATTGACTGGAGGCGTTAAATACAACGCGAACTTTTGTGGTAGTGCTGTCAGGTTTGAAAACCGCATGGTGTGGAAGATGAAAATTCCCAGTATCTATAGTAGGTGGGACTCGTCTCATGTGACCTAAGTCCCGATATTTCTGGATCACGGAGTCGTACTACTCTTTAAATGGATTGTTTCTGTTTAAACGGTTCTCGTTTTTTAGAAACTGAGCCAGTGCGATTGACTGTGAATGTCCTAAGTTGATGTGATCAGGATCTTTGAAGAGGAGAGCGACAATATATTTGCCACTCTCATCTCTTGTTGTTGTGCGCATAAAGTAGTCTTGATTCTATCAGCGAACTATTGTAAAAATTAGGGTCAGCCAGCGGAATATTGGGCAGGTCTCGCCACGCACTTCCGGGAATCGGATGTGCAGGTTGAGTTCCTGCCACATTTGGAAGCACAAACGCCGAAGCTTCAATGTGGATTCTCGTCTTTGTTGGGGATCCTATGTTGAAATGACATAACTTCTCAGGATTGGCTGATACAGCTTTGGTTAAGTCCGGCAACTTGGGCTGTCACACGTTAAAATGGGAGTTTGATGATTCTCAACATTCGTTCTGAAATGAATGTGGCTTCAGAGCCAGAATCGAGAAGGTGGCATATGTTTATAACAGCCGTGCCTAAAAAACTCCTTGCTTGTTCGACGTGAAACAGTTGTGGATCTTTGGCGAACTTTGGTCTGGAGTGGACTGTATTGGTTGACTTGGAAGATATGGAGTAGCAGCAGAACTTAAGGACGACCTGGGGGCCGTTTGAGTAGTAGGCTCACCACGTTGCAACAATGTATTGTGGCGACCTTTGCAAGTGCAGCAGTTATGGCTGCAATTGCATTCTTTAAGCTGATGTCCTCTGATGAAACAGTTTAGACACAGCTGCTGCAGCTTAATGTTGGAGGCCCGATCTGTAACTTCCATTTGTAGAAACCGTGGGATAATAAGCGAATTTCAAACCATTAAGAAGGCTTTAGTCGAGAAATCCCAACTAAAAGATACCCTGAACCCGTGTATTAAAATGACTTGCAGTAGCGCAGTTTTTCTTGACTTAACTTTAATATAAAATGTCTCCGGTGTTTCTAACCAATTTAGATCTAATTTTCACTGAAGCTATAAAGTTATCCATAGTTTCAAATTCTATTTTTACATTTTTTAAATTCGAGATGGCTTCGTTTCCGATTTATATGTATATCGGAAACCAGAATAGTTATCGATAGTTCGAAATAAACTTGATCTGCCTATGGCTTAGGAGAAGTTATGTTCCAAATATGAAGTCTCTAGGTCTTATAGTCTTTGAGATCGACGCGTTAATACAAACGGACGGAGGGACAGACGCACGGACAGACGCACAGAAGGAAAGACGGTCATGGCTATATCGACTCGGCTGTTGATGCTGATCAAGAATATATATAAATAACGTGGTCGGAGATGCTTCTTCCTACATGTAACATACTTTTGCACATAACAATTATACCATTTTTCACCCAGGGTATACAAATAATGTAGTATTTTACTCATCGATAACTTGCAAAACAAAGTTTTCTTACATTTTGTAGCCACAGTAAGATAACAGAGAGAAGAACAAGGAAGCAAATTAGCGAATAAATGCATGACTTCAACACAAAGAGCAGCTTAAAGCTTGATCAGCCAGCTAGTCACTCTTATGAGTGCCGCTAGGTATAAAATAATTTGAATGAAATGAGTTTGTTGCCCAATTACGCTCACTCTTATCTTTATGCTCGCGCTCTGCATGTCAAACATAAATCTTAAAATCCCTATCACTTCCGCACTCACTAAGCTAAGCTAACCATAATTTCTAACGATTTCATTCGGGCGTAACTTGATTGGATCATGTTGAAACTGAGAGCCATTTGAAGTAGTCGGTAGTGCAAACGTATTTGTTGCAGGGTCAGGTTGGACCACTTTTTGAAGATGAGTAGCAAATGTGTTATCTCTTTTTTCATGGCTGCGGGCCCAGCCACCTACAAAGTTTCTTACAGACATTAATGTTTCTGTTGGTGAGCTTAGAGTTGGTTGAGCTCTCCGCAATGAGTTTTTCGTACTGGTGGTTGCTAATTGATAGATGTAACGGCGTTGAGCTCGTTCGTCCATGATTTTTGCGCTTGGGTGCCGAGGGCGATCAGTTCGATTGCCAGAGTGTTAACAAAACTATCAATGAAAGCTTCATCTTCGAGACGTGGCTTAAGCTCAATGTGTGAGTTCATATATTTTTCGTATCTAGCCAGTTTGTTTTATGTGAATTTAACTTTCCGAATAAACTACGCGATTTATGAATTCAGGGTGTCGTAGCAGATGTATTAGGTCTGGCGAGTGTTCCGATGATAGATCCGAAAGGCACTCTGCACTTATCAGTCTACGCGAAATGTTTTTGGTAACTGCAAAGTCAATCAAATCGGGTAGTTTTTTGGGATCTGTCGGCCAGTCTGTGAGTCTGCCAGGAGAAACGTGGTCGAGCTTGTTGTTAGCTTTTATTATTGCATTGTAGAGCTGCTTTCCTTTTGGATTCACGAGACGAGATCCCCAGTAGGTGTGCTTGGCTTTGTAGTTTCTTGCTGCTATAAAACATTCTCCTAGAAAGTTAAAAAATTCCATAAATTGGTCTTCAGATATGGTATAACGCGGGGGGCAGTATACAGCGGCTAGAGTAAGTTGGTTCCCACTGTCCAAATGTATTTTTAGAGATGTGACCTGAAAAAGTTTTCAGCAAACTCTTTATGGTAGTGGTGCTTGAGGCGGCTTCTGATCAAAATACCAGTTCCACCGTGTGCCTTGCCATCGGGATGATTTGTACCGTAGAATAAGTATCCACTTATGTTGAAGTTATATTTCTTTGAAAGGTGTGTTTCGGAAAGTAGCTTTACGTCGATGTGCTTATCGAGTAGGAATTGAGCTAATTCAAGTTTATGCTGTGAGACGCCCCGTTCCACGTAGATATTCGTTGTGGTACAAGAATTTGTATCAATAGATTTTCATTACGCATTAGTTCTTGCATGGTGGTTTTCACGAATGACATAAACTCGTTCATGTTCTGCTGCAGGGTACATAAGAGTGTTTCGAGGTTGCTTTGTTGCTGCTCCTGTGCAGCGTTTGTGCTCACTTCTTTTGGTTGTAAATACGGTGTGTTAGAAGCAGGCAGAGCCAGTCCAGATCTTAGGGCGCTTGCATAAGTTGCGTTATTGGTTGAGAACTCAGGGCCAAGTGAGGATCTGGCTGCAGACAAAAAGAAGAGTTTTGGGTTGTGTTTCGATGGAGTGAAGGTTATCGGTGTGTGTAGCGAGCTTACAGTAGTAACGCGCTGATGGATACGGGTTTTAAGTTCCTAGTAGACTTGGCAGCCTCTGTAGTTGGCTGTGTGCTTGCCTTCGCAGTTGTTGCGAAATTGTTAGCTCGAGTTTTTTTTTACTTGTTGGGCAACTTGAGGAGTTATGTATTCCCCACAGTATGCACATACCGAGCGCAGTGTACAGTAGGCATTTATTATTATAATTATTTATTTATGATTATTCCAAGTGCTACAAGTAAAAGTACATATAAATTGATGCACTAGTCACATTTTACATTTGCTATTTAAACATACAAAACATCATTATTTCAATTATTTTAAACCAAATGACTTTAATGCTACTTATGTACTAAACATTAAAATATAAATTAAAAAACAAAAATATAAACTCAACACAAAAATGTATCCATTACCCAATTACCCTAATTATTGTTGTCATTAATACCATCACAATTCACTTCGCTGTAATTATGTCTTTAACTTGGATTGAAAAATCTATGTGCTTCTAACGGTCCTAATCTCTAGAGGCAACTGATTCCAAAGTCGAGCAACCCGTACAAAAAAGTGCCTGTCGGAGGATGCAAGCTTAGTTCTAGGACGAACAACATTACAGGTCCTCCACTGCAAAGCGTAGTTTCTCATGTAAATAATCAGGCGCTTTTGTGTATATAATGTCATGAAGCAGATTTAAAGTTTTATACTTAGTACAGTTTCTTAAGTCCAAGTCAAATATCAATTTGCAAAACATGTAACAAGATCATAATTTTTAAGTTGTAGTGTATTCATATATGTATTTTAAAAACATATATTAAATACAACTTGTAACACTTTGTTGCCAGTTTAAGTAAACCTCAACACGCTCAGCATAAACATATATATGTATTCGCATACCAAAGCACATACATACATATGGTCTGCGCGTGTAGGTAGTATGAAGCCTCTTTTGAAGGCTGAGCCAGCGTGAGACCGTTGACCAACGCTCTCCCTCTCTTTGTAGCTGTTAACTGATAACAGCATAAGTTCAAAAATGTTAGCCATAAGCCAAGAATATATTTCGATTTGAATAAAGACATTGAATAAACGAACCTCAAAGTAACAAGATGTTACTTATTACAGAACCGCTACAAGTAATAGTATTAATCAAGAATCCCAATACTACAGAGTGATTTTATTTAAGACTTTTACTACATTTTGTACGAGGCCCAACTTCATTTTCAAATTTAAAACCCGTTAATGGTATAGCATACGCATCATTTCAACTGGCGTGTAAAGCTCAAAATTCCTAGAAGATGATAAGACTGGGATTCAACTATAGCCGAAGTTGTCATATGTCAAAATCCTTCAAAACTAAGAGAACTTTTTTTTTAAGACGGGACTTGCATGAAGGACATCATTCAGGCTCTTACCATTAGTGGATTGACTGGAGGCGTTAAATACAACGCGAACTTTTGTGGTAGTGCTGTCAGGTTTGAAAACCGCATGGTGTGGAAGATGAAAATTCCCAGTATCTATAGTAGGTGGGACTCGTCTCATGTGACCTAAGTCCCGATATTCCTGGATCACGGAGTCGTACTACTCTTTAAATGGATTGTTTCTGTTTAAACGGTTCTCGTTTTTTAGAAACTGAGCCAGTGCGATTGACTGTGAATGTTCTAAGTTGATGTGATCAGGATCTTTGAAGAGGAGAGCTACAATATATTTGCCACTCTCATCTCTTGTTGTTGTGCGCATAAAGTAGTCTTGATTCTATCAGCGAACTATTGTAAACATTAGGGTCAGCCAGCGGAATATTGGGCAGGTCTCGCCACGCACTTCCGGGAATCGGATGTGCAGGTTGAGTTCCTGCCACATTTGGAAGCACAAACGCCGAAGCTTCAATGTGGATTCGTCTTTGTTGGGGATCCTATGTTGAAATGACATAACTTCTCAGGATTGGCTGATACAGCTTTGGTTAAGTCCGGCAACTTGGGCTGTCACACGTTAAAATGGGAGTTTGATGATTCTAAACATTCGTTCTGAAATGAAGAGCCAGAATCGAGAAGGTGGCATATGTTTATAACAGCCGTGCCTAAAAAACTCCTTGCTTGTTCGACGTGAAACAGTTGTGGATCTTTGGCAAACTTTGGTCTGGAGTGGACTGTATTGGTTGACTTGGAAGATATGGAGTAGCAGCAGAACTTAAGGACGACCTGGGGGCCGTTTGAGTAGTAGGCTCACCACGTTGCAACAATGTATTGTGGCGACCTTTGCAAGTGCAGCAGTTATGGCTGCAATTGCATTCTTTAAGCTGATGTCCTCTGATGAAACAGTTTAGACACAGCTGCTGCAGCTTAATGTTGGAGGCCCGATCTGTAACTTCCATTTGTAGAAACCGTGGGATAATAAGCGAATTTCAAACCATTAAGAAGGCTTTAGTCGAGAAATCCCAACTAAAAGATACCCTGAACCCGTGTATTAAAATGACTTGCAGTAGCGCAGTTTTTCTTGACTTAACTTTAATATAAAATGTCTCCGGTGTTTCTTAACCAATTTAGATCTAATTTTCACTGAAGCTATAAAGTTATCCATAGTTTCAAATTCTATTTTTACATTTTTTAAATTCGAGATGGCTTCGTTTCCGATTTCATATGTATATCGGAAACCAGAATAGTTATCGATAGTTCGAAATAAACTTGATCTGCCTATGGCTTAGGAGAAGTTATGTTCCAAATATGAAGTCTCTAGGTCTTATAGTCTTTGAGATCGACGCGTTAATACAAACGGACGGAGGGACAGACGCACGGACAGACGCACAGAAGGAAAGACGGTCATGGCTATATCGACTCGGCTGTTGATGCTGATCAAGAATATATATAAATAACGTGGTCGGAGATGCTTCTTCCTACATGTAACATACTTTTGCACATAACAATTATACCATTTTTCACCCAGGGTATACAAATAATGTAGTATTTTACTCATCGATAACTTGCAAAACAAAGTTTTCTTACATTTTGTAGCCACAGTAAGATAACAGAGAGAAGAACAAGGAAGCAAATTAGCGAATAAATGCATGACTTCAACACAAAGAGCAGCTTAAAGCTTGATCAGCCAGCTAGTCACTCTTATGAGTGCCGCTAGGTATAAAATAATTTGAATGAAATGAGTTTGTTGCCCAATTACGCTCACTCTTATCTTTATGCTCGCGCTCTGCATGTCAAACATAAATCTTAAAATCCCTATCACTTCCGCACTCACTAAGCTAAGCTAACCATAATTTCTAACGATTTCATTCGGGCGTAACTTGATTGGATCATGTTGAAACTGAGAGCCATTTGAAGCAGTCGGTAGTGCAAACGTATTTGTTGCAGGGTCAGGTTGGACCACTTTTTGAAGATGAGTAGCAAATGTGTTATCTCTTTCTTCATCGCTGCGGGCCCAGCCACCTACAAAGTTTCTTACAGACATTAATGTTTCTGTTGGTGAGCTTAGAGTTGGTTGAGCTCTCCGCAATGAGTTTTTCGTACTGGTGGTTGATAATTGATAGATGTAACGGCGTTGAGCTCGTTCGTCCATGATTTTTGCGCTTGGGTGCCGATGGCGATCAGTTCGATTGCCAGAGTGTTAACAAAACTATCAATGAAAGCTTCATCTTCGAGACGTGGCTTAAGCTCAATGTGTGAGTTCATATATTTTTCGTATCTAGCCAGTTTGTTTTATGTGAATTTAACTTTCCGAATAAACTACGCGATTTATGAATTCAGGGTGTCGTAGCAGATGTATTAGGTATGGCGAGTGTTCGGATGATAGATCCGAAAGGCACTCTGCACTTATCAGTCTACGCGAAATGTTTTTGGTTACTGCAAAGTCAATCAAATCGGGTAGTTTTTTGGGATATGTCGGCCAGTCTGTGAGTCTGCCAGGAGAAACGTGGTCGAGCTTGTTGTTAGCTTTTATTATTGCATTGTAGAGCTGCTTTCCTTTTGGATTCACGAGACGAGATCCCCAGTAGGTGTGCTTGGCTTTGTAGTTTCTTGCTGCTATAAAACATTCTCCTAGAAAGTTAAAAAATTCCATAAATTGGTCTTCAGATATGGTATAACGCGGGGGGCAGTATACAGCGGCTAGAGTAAGTTGGTTCCCACTGTCCAAATGTATTTTTAGAGATGTGACCTGAAAAAGTTTTCAGCAAACTCTTTATGGTAGTGGTGCTTGAGGCGGCTTCTGATCAAAATACCAGTTCCACCGTGTGCCTTGCCATCGGGATGATTTGTACCGTAGAATAAGTATCCACTTATGTTGAAGTTATATTTCTTTGAAAGGTGTGTTTCGGAAAGTAGCTTTACGTCGATGTGCTTATCGAGTAGGAATTGAGCTAATTCAAGTTTATGCTGTGAGACGCCACGTTCCACGTAGATATTCGTTGTGGTACAAGAATTTGTATCAATAGATTTTCATTACGCATTAGTTCTTGCATGGTGGTTTTCACGAATGACATAAACTCGTTCATGTTCTGCTGCAGGGTACATAAGAGTGTTTCGAGGTTGCTTTGTTGCTGCTCCTGTGCAGCGTTTGTGCTCACTTCTTTTGGTTGTAAATACGGTGTGTTAGAAGCAGGCAGAGCCAGTCCAGATCTTAGGGCGCTTGCATAAGTTGCGTTATTGGTTGAGAACTCAGGGCCAAGTGAGGATCTGGCTGCAGACAAAAAGAAGAGTTTTGGGTTGTGTTTCGATGGAGTGAAGGTTATCGGTGTGTGTAGCGAGCTTACAGTAGTAACGCGCTGATGGATACGGGTTTTAAGTTCCTAGTAGACTTGGCAGCCTCTGTAGTTGGCTGTGTGCTTGCCTTCGCAGTTGTTGCGAAATTGTTTGCTAGAGTTTTTTTTTACTTGTGGGGCAACTTGAGGAGTTATGTATTCCCCACAGTATGCACATACCGAGCGCAGTGTACAGTAGTCATTTATTATTATTATTATTTATTTATGATTATTCCAAGTGCTACAAGTAAAAGTACATATAAATTGATGCACTAGTCACATTTTACATTTGCTATTTAAACATACAAAACATTATTATTTCAATTATTTTAAACCAAATGACTTTAATGCTACTTATGTACTAAACATTAAAATATAAATTAAAAAACAAAAATATAAACTCAACACAAAAATGTATCCATTACCCAATTACCCTAATTATTGTTGTCATTAATACCATCACAATTCACTTCGCTGTAATTATGTCTTTAACTTGGATTGAAAAATCTATGTGCTTCTAACGGTCCTAATCTCTAGAGGCAATTGATTCCAAAGTCGAGCAACCCGTACAAAAAAGTGCCTGTCGGAGGATGCAAGCTTAGTTCTCGGACGAACAACATTACAGGTCCTTAATGTGTATATAATGTCATGAAGCAGATTTAAAGTTTTATACTTAGTCCAGTTTCTTAAGTCCAAGTCAAATATACAATTTGCAAAACATGTAACAAGATCATAATTTTTAAGTTGTAGTGTATTCATATATGTATTTTAAAAACATATATTAAATACAACTTCTAACACTTTGTTGCCAGTTTAAATAAACCTCAACACGCTCAGCATAAACATATATATGTATTCGCATACCAAAGCACATACATACATATGGTCTGCGCGTGTAGGTAGTATGAAGCCTCTTTTGAAGGCTGAGCCAGCGTGAGACCGTTGACCAACGCTCTCCCTCTCTTTGTAGCTGTTAACTGATAACAGCATAAGTTCAAAAATGTTAGCCATAAGCCAAGAATATATTTCGATTTGAATAAAGACATTGAATAAACGAACCTCAAAGTAACAAGATGTTACTTATTAAAGAACCGCTACAAGTTATAGTATTAATCAAGAATCCCAATACTACAGAGTGATTTTATTTAAGACTTTTACTACATTTTGTACGAGGCCCAACTTCATTTTCAAATTTAAAACCCGTTAATGGTATAGCATACGCATCATTTCAACTGGCGTGTAAAGCTCAAAAATTCCTAGAAGATGATAAGAACTGGGATTCAACTATAGCCGAAGTTGTCGTATGTCAAAATCCTTCAAAACTGAGAGAACTTTTTTTTTAAGACGGGACTTGCATGAAGGACATCATTCAGGCTCTTACCATTAGTGGATTGACTGGAGGCGTTAAATACAACGCGAACTTTTGTGGTAGTGCTGTCAGGTTTGAAAACCGCATGGTGTGGAAGATGAAAATTCCCAGTATCTATAGTAGGTGGGACTCGTCTCATGTGACCTAAGTCCCGATATTCTGGATCACGGAGTCGTACTACTCTTTAAATGGATTGTTTCTGTTTAAACGGTTCTCGTTTTTTAGAAACTGAGCCAGTGCGATTGACCTTGCATGTCCTAAGTTGATGTGATCAGGATCTTTGAAGAGGAGAGCGACAATATATTTGCCACTCTCATCTCTTGTTGTTGGGCGCATAAAGTAGTCTTCATTCTATCAGCGAACTATTGTAAAAATTAGGGTCAGCCAGTGGAATATTGGGCAGGTCTCGGCACGCACTTCCGGGAATCGGATGTACAGGTTGAGTTCCTGCCACATTTGGAAGCACAAACGCCGAAGCTTCAATGTGGATTCTCGTCTTTGTTGGGGATCCTATGTTGAAATGACATAACTTCTCAGGATTGGCTGATACAGCTTTGGTTAAGTCCGGCAACTTGGGCTGTCACACGTTAAAATGGGAGTTTGATGATTCTAAACATTCGTTCTGAAATGAAGAGCCAGAATCGAGAAGGTGGCATATGTTTATAACAGCCGTGCCTAAAAAACTCCTTGCGTGTTCGACGTGAAACAGTTGTGGACTGTGGACTGTGTGGACTGTATTGGTTGACTTGGAAGATATGGAGTAGCAGCAGAACTTAAGGACGACCTGGGGCCGTTTCAGTAGTAGGCTCACCACGTTGCAACAATGTATTGTGGCGACCTTTGCAAGTGCAGCGGTTATGGCTGCAATTGCATTCTTCAAGCTTATGTCCTCTGATGAAACAGTTAAGACATAGCTGCTGCAGCTTAATGTTGGAAGCCCGATCTGTAACTTCCATTTGTAGAAACCGTGGTTATACACGCACTAGTTGATTTTCTTTGGAACAAAGCTTACAGGTAGAATTTGGCTTTGGAGCTTGTGGCATTACCTTAACCTTTGCTTAGAAAGAGTTGATTTTTTTTGTATTAAGATCCTTGCGATCGGATTGACTCGGGGCGTTCATAGGCCTCATGTCTTCTTTGGCTTCCAGCGTACGATGGCGCTCAGTCAGATAATTGTTAAATTCGACCCAAGTCGTAATATCGGACTTATTGTGGGGGGACTGTTCCCACAAGGACAGGGTAAGTTTCGGCAGTCTGGATGAGCATAGGAATACGAGCCAGCAATCCCAATTTTCGATGCTGACCTTAGCTAGCTCAAAAGCTTTCAAACATCCCTAGATTGTGCTCTGAGCTCATTTGGAAACCGACGGTAGATTAAAAAGGATTCTAAGCTGATTGTTTACTAACATCCGCTTATTTTCGAATCTTTCCGTAAGATTCTGCCACGCTGAGGGGAAACCGTCATATGTCAATGGAGGTTTTGAAACAATACACTTTGCTCCGCCGGTTGTCTTAGCATTGAGGTGGAACAGTTTCTCGACAGGGGTAAATCTAGAATTATTAATGTAAATCGCTGTAAATAGATCCTAGAAAGTGGGCCAGCTTAGATAGTCTCCATAGAAGACGTCTGTATAGATTGGGGGAAGACTACAACCTCTTGAAATGGATGGAAGAGATGATTGTTGTTGCTTATTTTTAGAGGATGCTTCGTCGATACTCTCACTCAATTGAGCTACGCATCGTTCACGTACGGAATATGAATGATCATATTTCACTTGCATACTTTGCAAATCTTCCATTAAACTGCCGTCTTGCAGAAGGGTTTGGGAGCCTTGTTCAAACGCAAACTCTACTTTTTCCTATAAGGATCGGATTTGATCCCGACACACTTGTAGCGAAAACACTGATTCGCCGGCTGACTTGGGAAATCTAGCTTTGAATTGGCCTAGCCTGTCCGACACAGCAATGAACTCTCTGGATGCCATTTTGGAATGAGCTATGATATTCTTTGATTTCTGTCTTGTTAAACTGGCGCAGTCCTGCGGAATTGCTAAACTCTCTGCTTTGAGCTTAGGCTGAGTACTAATTTGAGGTTTGGACGGACCAGCGGACGGTTTTTATTCGAACTTATTACCAGACATACACTTTTCGCTTGGCGCTGAGCAGCTACAATCGCTTGACAAGGAAGCACTACGGACTTTTGAAATGGAAGGACTATGTTTCGCTTGTTGCTTTTGGTCCTTCGACATAAGAGGCTATTTACTGAGCCGGCAACAAATGGATCAACACCAAAGAAATCAAAAAAAAAAATTTAAAAAAAACAACAGGCAACAAGAGAAACAAAAAAATATATACACACAAAAAATACAAAAATTTGAGTGTTTTTCACCAACGGAAAGTGTAAATATTAATTAAAGATGAAGAAACATATACCCAAAAAATACAAAAAAAAAAAATAACAAAATGTGGGTATTTTCCACCAACGGAAAGTGTTTATTTTATTTGAGAAGGAAAAATAATATACCCAAAAAAAAAATACTAGGTGAAATAGTTTCTTTTTTTTCGATTGTTTTTTATTATGTGCTCTTATTTTTAATTTATTATTCAATTTATATACAAAAATTGTTTTTTTATTATAATACATGATGTGACACAGCAGGTCAGATATAACCCACTTTCGGAAGGGTGCATTAATTATTTACAAGTTAACTCTGGAAGAGGGTACACCCCAATTGAATAGAAAAAAAGTAGGGTATACTCCACCGTTGGTTTGACTAATGCTGTGTTATATTATTTGTGGATGACTTTGTTTGACCTACCGGCTGTGCCAAGGTCAACGTCTTTATGTCATGTATTATATATATTTTACAGCACAAAATGTGTAATTAATTTATTGGATAGTTCACAAGTGGGAGCGGATTGCGGAAACGGAACACCTGTTATTTTTTTTTACATAAATATGTATTAAACTTTGTCACAATTAAACGCACATAAATATGAAACGTTCATATGGGAACAATTGTGAGCAAAACAAGCTTGGCACCATTTACATATGTACATAAAAATGCGCAAAAAAAAAAAAAAAAAAAATTGCAGTGGAGTGTATGGACCAAACAAAACGGAAAAATGTGCAAGAACTAATTTTATCGGAGATATTAAACAGACTGACTTTAATATTGATAAAAAAAAAAGATGCACACGGAAAAATAATGTCAAAAAATGCAAATCATTACATTTCTGTGTTCTCTTTTGTATAATGTGTGTGTGTGTGTGTTTTTATTTTATTTTTTTTATTTTTATTTCATTTATTACGCGCTGAAATTAACTAACCTAAACTAGGTAATACTATTTGGTACACTATGACCACATTGGGAAAAAGATAGAACAATAGCAATTGCGGAACGGCCGTTAGGCAATGCGTCGCAAACGCTTTGGTTCCTCCTACTCCCGTGGTCCATTTCGCTCTCTCTCGGCCTTTCGCAGTTCGTTCGTAACAGCCACCGCGAAGACGCTGAAGGCTTCCCAGTTGTCACTGCTGGCTAGCAGCAGGGTTATAAGGTTGTCCACCGCAATGGCGCAAAACTCCTCTCCAAGTCCGCGCGAAGCTCGGTGAAGCGCGTGCAGTGTAGCAGCACATGCTCCGCAAGAGAGCCACTGAATGACAACTTCGGTAGCTTGGTTACATCAATCCTCGGCTGCCTTGAGCTCCTTTGCCACCACCACTAACGCCACGTCGTCCGCAAAACCCACTATACGGACATCGTCTGGCATCGGAAGCCAAAAAACGCCATCGTACATGGCGTTCCACAGGAAAGGGCCAAGTACTGACCCCTGTGGCACTCCTCTAGATACGCGGTACTCCTCAGTTGCCTCGCAGGTGTTGTAAGGTAGGTAGACATAGGCAGATAGGTCGATATGCAGCTGGGTCATCAAGCTGCTTGCCGGGTTTTGGTAGTAGAACCAGGCGCTGAACTTTCCACCGGTTTGGAAATACTCCGCTGCTTAGGCATGTGTTAAACATGTGCGCAAATAAGTCAGGTCGCAGCGCGAGGGCTAGCCTGAGCGCTCGGTTGGGAATTCCATCGGGGCCGGGTGCCTTGCTGGGCTTCATCCTCTTTGCGATATGGCAAATCTCCTCTAAGGTGACCTCCTCAAAAACGACAGGCGTGGAAGCCACCGCCGGAGAGCCGCCGATCTCGTCAGGCATGCTAGGGAACAAATGAGCTACGATCGCCCTTAACGCCTCTGGATCGGAAGGATGGCAACGGGAAAAGCCGTTGAATCGTTTGACCACGATTTTATATGCATCACCCCACGGGTCGTTTTCCGCCGAGTCGCAGAGGTCATGAAAACACCTACGCTTGCTGTCCTTGATCAGCTTTTGCAGATGTCTCCTGCATACGAGAAAAGCTGCTTGTCGTTCTCGGAACTCCAGTGAGCCGCGTGAGCGCTGGTAGCGGCGTCGAGCTTTGTTGCATTCGCTCCTAGCCTCTGCTATTTCTTCGTTCCACCAATGTACTGGAACATGGTGCCTCCGGTAAGTTTTTCGTCTGGCCATGCTTGCCTCACAAGCGCTGCTTAGCATCGAAATGGTCCAATCAACCACCTTGTCGGTGCTGCCGGAATTGATCGGGATCTCAGCGGACTCCAGCTGAGTACCAAATATACGCGTGTCGAGAGTCTCGGCACGGTATTTTGTCCTCGGTTGATCTGGGCCCAGCTGGCGATCAGGGCGCCCTCCCACGGTGCACCAAATAGCAGCGTGGTCGCAAGCGTTGAAGGTGGCATCGATGCTCCACCTGGATGAGCCGAACATCGAGCTGCTGGCGAACGTTAGGTCCACAACGGAACCCAGCCCTGCTCTGCTGAAGGTGTGCTGTGTGCCCTGGTTGAGTAAGGATACATCCAGTACCGTGAAGGCTACCAGCAGCGCTCGACCTTTGGCGTTAGTCGACAAGCTGCCCCACGCTCTCGCCGCCTCTTGGGCGTTGCTACCGTCCTCGCAACGCCGCTGATCTGCTGGCGAACCTTATCGGCTGCGGACTCTGGTAGCTTTGCAGCCGGTAGCGTCTACACGGTCACCAGAGCCCCACGAAGCACTGCCGCGGCGGATGGGGTTGGTAGTAGCCGGTTCCGTGGCCTTTGCTTGATGCTGCTAGAAGTTCCCGTCTAAGAAACCACGCAATAACCAGCGCCCCTGATGGCTATGCAGCACTCTTTAGAGTATTCCTTGAGCGTATGCAACACCCGTTCTGGCTTGCACCCAATGCACAAACCACGCCCAGCTGGGACACCTTCTGGAGTGTAAGTTCCACCTGTGGGTTACCACTCAGCTGACATCGTTATGCACGTTATGCAGAGCGAGCGGCCCTGGTACGCTACGCGATCAGCTGACACTGTGGTCTTCCTAAAACACACATATACACAAGTTGCACACCACAGAAGAGTAGTAGCACTATATGTAATAATTGCGTGTATTGTTCCCACGCACTCTAGCTAGGGTAAGCCAAATTGCGCGCAGATAAGGGGAGACTCCAATAAGCACGACGGCTATATCCAGACAACGCTCTTGGTCCAGGTTATGATGGCACAAGGTAAGTGGCGCAGACTCTCGGAGCTTGACTAACTTGCACAGTTTGCTTTTTGCTGTAGGTTAAACACTGCGAAAACGCTAAAAGGACGGAGCGACAGAAACACGCGACCGCTCTTCTCAAGTTCACATCTGTGTGTGTGCGTGTTTTTTTGTTTATATTCTTTATTACCTAATCATGCTAAAACTTAATTAATAACAATAGTATTTGTGAGTATAGGAGCGACAGTTGTTTGCGGTACGTCCGTTAAGAATTGCTTCGCAAACAACAGACGCTACCTAAACTGCAGTGAGGCTCCGCTCCACTCGCCGTAGTTCCTTCATGGTCACCGCTGCAAACGTTCTGACCGCTTCCCACTTCATCGAAGACTCCAGCATTCCTTCAACAAGATTATCCACAGTGATGGGACCACCCATTGCATGCTCAAGCATTCTTCGCTGGTTAGCGAACCGCCCACAGAAAAACAACACGTGGTGTGCGTCCTCCTGCACGCCCAGTCTACACCATGAGCATTCATCGCTTTGCACGTGGCCGAATCGCTTCAAATAGCTCCGAAAATACCCATGACCAGATAGGAGCTGAGTCAGGTAAATATTTACCTCTCCATGCCCACGGTTGATCCATTGTGAGAGCTGTGGGATCAAGGCGAATGTCCATCGCCCCTTCGCTGCAGTGTTCCAGCGTGCCTGCCATCGCTCGATCTTGTTTGTTCTCGCCATAAGACGACCACTGCGCGCCGATATACCGTCTGTTTGGCTTGCTAGCTCACCGGACTCAATAGCTAGCTCTTCAATGGGTACCATGCCTGCAATAACCAAAGCAGCCTCCTCGGAAACTGTCCTAAACGCACAGCATACCCTGATAGCGCAAAGGCGGTAAGTTGCGCCTATGTCACGGCAATAGGTCTGGACCTGCACGGCTCTCCACCAGATCGGCGCTGCGTACAAAATGGTGGCACGGACTACGCTCATTAGAAGGTGCCGAGGCTCCTGCTTTGGCCCGCGCGTGTTGAGCATTGTGCGCGACAGTGCACGACAAGCCCCAGCTGCCTTGGATGCATTGTATTGCATGTGCTCCTTGAATGACAATCTCGTGTCCAGCATCACGCCGAGATATTTAGTGGCCCGCTTGGACATAACAGTAGTGCTGCCCACCACAATCTTTGCCGTTTCTAACGTTTTGCGACTTCTCACAAGGACCGCCTCCGTCTTGTGGGCAGCCAGCTGCAGTCCCGCCTAGGTAAGCCAATCCTGCACGCGAGCAATGCATGTATTGCATGTGGTCTCAATATCATCCAATTCGCCTCCTCCGGAAGTTGTAGACTTAGAACACCGTCGTACATAATGTTCCACAGTAGTGGCCCAAGTACAGATCCCTGGGGCACTCCTGCAGAAACATCGAGTTCTTTGATTTATTGGATAGTTCACAAGTGGGAGCGGATTGCGGAAACGGAACACCTGTTATTTTTTTTTACATAAATATGTATTAAACTTTGTCACAATTAAACGCACATATATATGAAACGTTCATATGGGAACAATTGTGAGCAAAACAAGCTTGGCACCATTTACATATGTACATAAAAATGCGCAAAAAAAAAAAAAAATTGTATGGACCAAACAAAACGGAAAAATGTGCAAGAACTAATTTTATCGGAGATATTAAACAGACTGACTTTAATATTGATAAAAAAAAGATGCACACGGAAAAATAATGTCAAAAAATGCAAATCATTACTTTTCTATGTTCTCTTTTGTATAATGTGTGTGTGTGTGTGTGTGTTTTTATTTTATTTTTTTTATTTTTATTTCATTTATTACGCGCTGAAATTAACTAACCTAAACTAGGTAATACTATTTGGTACACTATGACCACATTGGGAAAAAGATAGAACAAAAGCAATTGCGGAACGGCCGTTAGGCAATGCGTCGCAAACGCTTTGGTTCCTCCTACTCCCGTGGTCCATTTCGCTCTCTCTCGGCCTTTCGCAGTTCGTTCGTAACAGCCGCCGCGAAGACGCTGAAGGCTGGCTAGCAGCAGGGTAATAAGGTTGTCCACCGCAATGGCGCAAAACTCCTCTCCAAGTCCGCGCGAAGCTCGGTGAAGCGCGTGCAGTGTAGCAGCACATGCTCCGCATCCTCGACGACCCCTCCTCCGCAATGGATGCAGAATGGAGCAGACTCATGGCCGAAACGGTGGAGATATCCACGGAAGCAGCCATGCCCGCTAAGGATCTGGGTAATGTAAAAGTTGACCTGCCCATGCCTCCTGTTCAACCACACCGATATATTCGGGATTAAGCGGTGAGTCCAACGCTCTTTAGTGGACGAATCCCAGCGCCTCTGCCAGTTGATCAGCGTGCGCGATTTTGCCGTGTTTCGCGCTGCTTTCTTGAGGGCCACTGAGAGGTCCTTGCCATGTGTCTCCTGGTGCACCTCGGCGATTTCCCTGGCGAGCTCCGAGATGGGGGCGATTCCGGCTAGCACCAGGCACGCATCGTCCGAAATGGTTCGGAATCCGCAACACACTCTGATCCCCCCAAGGCGGTGGGTAGCCGTCAATCCACGGGAGTAGCTGACATAGCGGAGGCTAAGTTGCCATATAGGCGCCGCGTACAACATCACCGCCCTAGTCACGCTGGATAGAAGTTGTCTTCTGTCCTGCTTAGGGCCCCTCGTGTTAGGCATAATGCGCGATAATGCCCTGTTAGTCAAAGCTGCCTGCGAGCTGGCATATGCCAGATGTGGCTTGAAGCACAGCCTGGTGTTCAGCATCACTCCCAGGTACTTTATTGCCCTCTTTGAAGAGATTTTGAGTTTGCTACTTGAATAGTGGCTGTCTCAACCACTTTCCGACTGCTTATAATCACGGCCTCGGTTTTCTGAGGGGCAATCTGTAGTCCGATCGAAGAGAGCCAATGAATGACAACTTCGGTAGCTTGGTTACATCAATCCTCGGCTGCCTTGAGCTCCTTTGCCACCACCACTAACGCCACGTCGTCCGCAAAACCCACTATACGGACATCGTCTGGCATCGGAAGCCAAAAAACGCCATCGTACATGGCGTTCCACAGGAAAGGGCCAAGTACTGACCCCTGTGGCACTCCTCTAGATACGCGGTACTCCTCAGTTGCCTCGCAGGTGTTGTAAGGTAGGTAGACATAGGCAGATAGGTCGATATGCAGCTGGGTCATCAAGCTGCTTGCCGGGTTTTGGTAGTAGAACCAGGCGCTGAACTTTCCACCGGTTTGGAAATACTCCGCTGCTTAGGCATGTGTTAAACATGTGCGCAAATAAGTCAGGTCGCAGCGCGAGGGCTAGCCTGAGCGCTCGGTTGGGAATTCCATCGGGGCCGGGTGCCTTGCTGGGCTTCATCCTCTTTGCGATATGGCAAATCTCCTCTAAGGTGACCTCCTCAAAAACGACAGGCGTGGAAGCCACCGCCGGAGAGCCGCCGATCTCGTCAGGCATGCTAGGGAACAAATGAGCTACGATCGCCCTTAACGCCTCTGGATCGGAAGGATGGCAACGGGAAAAGCCGTTGAATCGTTTGACCACGATTTTATATGCATCACCCCACGGGTCGTTTTCCGCCGAGTCGCAGAGGTCATGAAAACACCTACGCTTGCTGTCCTTGATCAGCTTTTGCAGATGTCTCCTGCATACGAGAAAAGCTGCTTGTCGTTCTCGGAACTCCAGTGAGCCGCGTGAGCGCTGGTAGCGGCGTCGAGCTTTGTTGCATTCGCTCCTAGCCTCTGCTATTTCTTCGTTCCACCAATGTACTGGAACATGGTGCCTCCGGTAAGTTTTTCGTCTGGCCATGCTTGCCTCACAAGCGCTGCTTAGCATCGAAATGGTCCAATCAACCACCTTGTCGGTGCTGCCGGAATTGATCGGGATCTCAGCGGACTCCAGCTGAGTACCAAATATACGCGTGTCGAGAGTCTCGGCACGGTATTTTGTCCTCGGTTGATCTGGGCCCAGCTGGCGATCAGGGCGCCCTCCCACGGTGCACCAAATAGCAGCGTGGTCGCAAGCGTTGAAGGTGGCATCGATGCTCCACCTGGATGAGCCGAACATCGAGCTGCTGGCGAACGTTAGGTCCACAACGGAACCCAGCCCTGCTCTGCTGAAGGTGTGCTGTGTGCCCTGGTTGAGTAAGGATACATCCAGTACCGTGAAGGCTACCAGCAGCGCTCGACCTTTGGCGTTAGTCGACAAGCTGCCCCACGCTCTCGCCGCCTCTTGGGCGTTGCTACCGTCCTCGCAACGCCGCTGATCTGCTGGCGAACCTTATCGGCTGCGGACTCTGGTAGCTTTGCAGCCGGTAGCGTCTACACGGTCACCAGAGCCCCACGAAGCACTGCCGCGGCGGATGGGGTTGGTAGTAGCCGGTTCCGTGGCCTTTGCTTGATGCTGCTAGAAGTTCCCGTCTAAGAAACCACGCAATAACCAGCGCCCCTGATGGCTATGCAGCACTCTTTAGAGTATTCCTTGAGCGTATGCAACACCCGTTCTGGCTTGCACCCAATGCACAAACCACGCCCAGCTGGGACACCTTCTGGAGTGTAAGTTCCACCTGTGGGTTACCACTCAGCTGACATCGTTATGCACGTTATGCAGAGCGAGCGGCCCTGGTACGCTACGCGATCAGCTGACACTGTGGTCTTCCTAAAACACACATATACACAAGTTGCACACCACAGAAGAGTAGTAGCACTATATGTAATAATTGCGTGTATTGTTCCCACGCACTCTAGCTAGGGTAAGCCAAATTGCGCGCAGATAAGGGGAGACTCCAATAAGCACGACGGCTATATCCAGACAACGCTCTTGGTCCAGGTTATGATGGCACAAGGTAAGTGGCGCAGACTCTCGGAGCTTGACTAACTTGCACAGTTTGCTTTTTGCTGTAGGTTAAACAATGCGAAAATGCTAAAAGGACGGAGCGACAGAAACACGCGACCGCTCTTCTCAAGTTCACATCTGTGTGTGTGCGTGTTTTTTTGTTTATATTCTTTATTACCTAATCATGCTAAAACTTAATTAATAACAATAGTATTTGTGAGTATAGGAGCGACAGTTGTTTGCGGTACGTCCGTTAAGAATTGCTTCGCAAACAACAGACGCTACCTAAACTGCAGTGAGGCTCCGCTCAACTCGCCGTAGTTCCTTCATGGTCACCGCTGCAAACGTTCTGACCGCTTCCCACTTCATCGAAGACTCCAGCATTCCTTCAACAAGATTATCCACAGTGATGGGACCACCCATTGCATGCTCAAGCATTCTTCGCTGGTTAGCGAACCGCCCACAGAAAAACAACACGTGGTGTGCGTCCTCCTGCACGCCCAGTCTACACCATGAGCATTCATCGCTTTGCACGTGGCCGAATCGCTTCAAATAGCTCCGAAAATACCCATGACCAGATAGGAGCTGAGTCAGGTAAATATTTACCTCTCCATGCCCACGGTTGATCCATTGTGAGAGCTGTGGGATCAAGGCGAATGTCCATCGCCCCTTCGCTGCAGTGTTCCAGCGTGCCTGCCATCGCTCGATCTTGTTTGTTCTCGCCATAAGACGACCACTGCGCGCCGATATACCGTCTGTTTGGCTTGCTAGCTCACCGGACTCAATAGCTAGCTCTTCAATGGGTACCATGCCTGCAATAACCAAAGCAGCCTCCTCGGAAACTGTCCTAAACGCACAGCATACCCTGATAGCGCAAAGGCGGTAAGTTGCGCCTATGTCACGGCAATAGGTCTGGACCTGCACGGCTCTCCACCAGATCGGCGCTGCGTACAAAATGGTGGCACGGACTACGCTCATTAGAAGGCGGTGGCGCTCCTGCTTTGGCCCGCGCGTGTTGAGCATTGTGCGCGACAGTGCACGACAAGCCCCAGCTGCCTTGGATGCATTGTATTGCATGTGCTCCTTGAATGACAATCTCGTGTCCAGCATCACGCCGAGATATTTAGTGGCCCGCTTGGACATAACAGTAGTGCTGCCCACCACAATCTTTGCCGTTTCTAACGTTTTGCGACTACTCACAAGGACCGCCTCCGTCTTGTGGGCAGCCAGCTGCAGTCCCGCCTAGGTAAGCCAATCCTGCACGCGAGCAATGCATGTATTGCATGTGGTCTCAATATCATCCAATTCGCCTCCTCCGGAAGTTGTAGACTTAGAACACCGTCGTACATAATGTTCCACAGTAGTGGCCCAAGTACAGATCCCTGGGGCACTCCTGCAGAAACATCGAGTTCTTTGATACCTTCGCTGGTCTGATACCGCAGCACCCGGCCTTCAAAGTAGCTCCTCACTGTGTCCTGTAGGTATATGGGGACCTGCAGGGTATCCAGTGCGTTAAGTATGACGCCCCAATTGGCAGTATTGAACGCATTCTTGATGTCCAGCGTGACAATAAGGCAATACTTCTTGTCGCCTCCTGCCCACCTGGTGCCCTGAATAGCACTGGCTGCTAATTCGACCACCCTTCTTAAGGCGTCAATGGTTGACCTCGCCTTACGGAACCCATATTGGTGCGGGGACAGCCCGCTGGCTCTGTCTTTCGCATGACTCAGCCTTGCTGCCAGCAGCTTTTCAAAAGCTTTCCCAATGTTGTTGATAAGACAAATTGGTCGGTATGAAGACGGCTCCCCCGGTGGTTTATCCGGCTTCGGCAAAAGCAGCAGATTCTGAACCTTCCAGACCTGTGGCAAAGTCCTTTCATGCAAGCAGGCAGTAAAAAGAGCGGCAATTTATTCGGCTTTCAGAGTCAAAGCCAGCTTCAGCGCACGGCTATGCATACCGTCTGGACCTGGTGATTTGGACGCCACGATGCTTCTGGCCATTTCGAGTACCTCCTCCGGCGTGATAGTATCTGGTACGGTGTGATGTTGGTGCTCCATTTGTGCTGCGGAAAAGAACAGCAAATTGCCACGTGGAAACAGGCACTCTACGACCTCCTTCATCCTGTCGGTCCTCATCGAAGGGTGGTGTTGATTCCCTGCATGGATGCGCTTGACCACCGTTTTGTGCGCTCTACCCCACGGATCTTGCTCAGCAGAGTCGCACAATTTCAGGTAGCACTCTCTCTTGCTCGCCTTGATAGCCTTTTTGAGTGCGCCTCTCGCCCGTCTGTACTCCTCTTGTCTTCTCGCACAGTCCGGCCTATTAGCTGCACGTTAGCTTAGCCTTCTGGCCCTGATACAGACGTGGCATGCCATCACAATTTTAGCATTCCACCAATATGTGGGGGCATGGGAGCGCATGTATGGACGTCGCAGTGCCATACTGGCATCACAGGCTGAGGAAATTTGCTCTGTCATTTGAGCTGCGCGATCGTCTGCAGGTCCTGACGTAGAGAGCTTCGCGATTGCTCTAGAGAACACCAGAGCGTCAAAGGTGTCCTGCCGGTAGTGCTTTCCGATTGGTGCGCTATGCACATAACGCTCTCGCTGGCCACCAAGTGAGCATATTATGGCGTTATGGTCGCTTGCTGTATAGACGTCACTAATTGTCCACTTTGCTGCGTTGAATAGGGATGGGCTAACGAAGGTAAGGTCTTTTACTGAGCCCCAGCTCTGGAGAAGGTGTGCCCGCTTCCACTGTTGAGTAGCGCGAGATCCAGTGGAGCCAGTGCTTCCAAGAGCACGCCTCAATCTGAACGCTGCCCCATTCCAGTGCCCATGCATTAAAATCGCCCGCGAGAATAATTCTGCTGCGACCCCTGGCATCGTCAACAAGTTGCTCCAAGATTCCTGAGAAAGCGGCGAGTGATAAGCTTGGCGCGAAGTAACAGCTGTAGATGCAAAAGCTGCCCAGTCCGTCTCTCACAAAACCTTTAAACTCCTGCACTTCAGTCAGCTGCTGGGTTGGACCACATACCCACAACGCAGCCTTCTTGCTAGTGTCCGATGCCCAGATACCTGATGGTGCGATCGGCACCCGATGATGCTGAGTTAGTATGCATACATCAATGCAATTCTCTTTAGTTGACTGCTCCAGAAGCGACTGAGCAGCCATGCAATGATTAAGGTTTAGCTACAGTAACCTTAACATTTCGTTCGCTCTACAGCTGCTTTATAAGCCCGCGAATTCCGCGATTCCTGACGCCTGCTTAGAGCACAGCCAGCACTTTGGTGGCTTGCTGCATGTTCCCGCCTCGTGACCAGCCTCGCCACACTTGTAGCACGAACCCCTTCGGTCGTCGTTGCTTGTGCATTTCGCTGCAATTATAACACCGCAGTGGCTGCACAATGGGAAGTATGTGGCCAACAGCCTAGCCAACGCGGATTTTACGCAAATCCAGTAACCGTCCAGCTAAAGCGGTTGGAAGCACCAACTATGCCGACGATGTGCCGCTACGAAGGGCACGAACAGAGCGGACTGCATCGACCGTAAGGCTTGAGGCGTCTATGGCCTTCTGGACTGCTTCGATTAACTCCTCCTTTGTTGATAGTCCGTCTAAGTCGCGGATTTCGACTCGCTGGACGTCTACTAGCGTTTTGACCTTCGCCTTGTCACCCAACGCTTTTGCCATGGCTGCTTGCACTTCCTCAGAGCTGTGCGAAGGCTTTATATTTAGGCGCAGCAGCAGGTCACCATTGGCTGCTCGCCTGATCCCCTATACATCCTCGCAGTATTGGCGCAAGAATGAGTCGGTTTTTACGACGCGAAGCATGTCAGCGTAGCTGCAGCCGTCAACCCTAGAGATTGCGATTGCGTCCGCACGATTTCGCCTGTGTGACTGCCGCCTTGGCTTCACCTTCGACCAGGTCGATTGTGGTGCCGTCTGTGGTGCTGCGTTTGGTGGCGCTTTTGGTGGCGCTTTTGGTGCCGCTTTTAGTGCCACTGATAGTTCCCTCGGTGCCACCTGGGGGGCTTTAGAGGGGGCTTTCCTAGTTTTTTAGGTGGAGTGTTGCGCTGATCAGGCAACTCTCTTTGTCGCTTAGGCGTTGGTTTGCTACCTTCGCTACGGACAACGCCAGGGCGGTGAGCTGTCATCTCCATGTCCCTGCAGCGAGGACAGTCCGAGATTGTTGGTGACGTCTGGGTATTGCCAGCTGCTTCTTGGGGCTTGCTAAGCTTAAGAGCTGCCTCGTGCAGCTTGACGATCTTTAAAAGCTCATCGCGCATCAATGTATTAATGTGGCGTTGGCCACTAAAAAGCTCAGACAAACCTGAGAGAGCCTTGCCCATCTCTTCCAGCGCCCTTTGCAATGTGCCTGGTAGCTTCACTGCTTTCGCAACTGGCCAGACAACTGGTTTCGGCAAATGCGCTGCCGGTGGGGTTTGCAGCGGTGTGGGAAGCGCAGCATCTTCTGCCGGGGTTGGTGCGACCATCCGGATGGGGGATCTCGGCAATGCCGAGCGGCGCACACTTTCATCCATCCTTCCTCGAAGGACTCAAGCAGAGCTCAAGCAGTCCCACGTTGACCACAGGTTTCCCTATGGTTTGAAACCGCTGGAGGTTATACCGCCCCGAATCGGTCACCAGAGCCCCACGGAGCACCGCCGCGACGGAGGGGGTTGGTAGTAGCCGGTTCCGTGGCCTTTTGCTATCTCTGCTTACAGGCTCCTACTTGGATGCCGATAAAGAGACCCGCCTGTGGTTATGCTACACTTGGCATAGGCCCTTTTGGGTATGCAATGGGAGTTTGATTACCCTGTTCTTACTCCTATTGCAGCAGAGACTACCACCAAGCCCACTAACGCCACCTGTTACCAACAAGGGGAACACTTATAAGCGGCCAGCCCTGGGATGTTGCGCGGTCAGCTGGCCATGGGGTCACACTAAAAAACACAGACAGCACACCACATATACAGATTTGGGGCATTGCGTGTCGGACAAGTCGACGACGTATCCAGACACTCCAGAATTTGGCTTTGTGTCGAATAACTGCTGCTGCATGGTACGTACGAAATGCAACCATGCACAATGACCTCAGACTGACTACCATAGACAGCCAATTGGAGCTTATTCCATCAGATACAACGCACGTTTGCAGCGGCACCGAAGCCGGCTGGCTAGAGAGCTTGCGGGGAGAAGAGTCGTTAGAAGACTTAAGCGCAGGTCATTTGGAAACCTAATACAATAGCCTGGTGACGATCCAAAGGAAGTCAACCTCATCCACAAGACCCACAACTACGCCTGAAGTCAACCAGGCTTGCCGAATTTACTAATGAAGATCACTGTGTTGTAATAAAAACTAACTGTGTTTTTGGTCCAATACATTAAATTTAAAAAAAAAAAAAAAAAAAAAAAAAAAAAACAGCACACCACAGGGAATTGGGTGTTGCACTGTGTGTATTTAAATAACTCACACAAGCGAGACTGACCAAAACAAAAAAGCGAGCGTGCGATCTGCTGGTGAGAAGGCCTTATTGAAAAGACACTGAATATCCAAGAATGCAGGAGACAATAGCAATCAGCTGCGTGGGTAAGTGGTCTGGAACTATCACCAACCCGATACAAGGTGTTTGATTTTTGTTTACAGATAAGTCACCGAAACACAACAGATGGAAGGAGCGACTTGAAAAACGCGACCGCACTTTCACTCACTCACTCACTGTGTCCGTGTGTGTGTGTGTGTGCTTTTTGTTTTATTCCTTGGTAATGAATAATAACCTACATTAAACTATCTGAAAAGATTCAAGCAGATTATAAATATGGGAAAGAATAGACTCAGGATAATCACCGGTCTTTTGACAGGACACTGCAGACTAAGGGGTCACCTAGCCAAGCTAGGAATCGCTAGTAATGATACATGTAGATTCTGCGATATGGAAAGGGAATCCTCCTTGCATATCATAGCAGAATGTGTAGCCTTAGTGGGTAAGAGAAGCAGGAAAACATGTTATTCAGTTCACTGACCTGAAGACCATCGATCCAGTAAATATACTTGCCTTCGTACAAGGACTAGGTCTGATGGAAGAGCTTTAAGCCAAGAAGGGGGCACAATAGATCTTTTAGGTCGCAGTGCACTTCACCCCAATTATAATAAAACTATACGATAAATACAATCATAGACATTGCCAGCGTCTGCGGGACCGCTGCGAAGTATTGCTTCGCAGAAACAAAAGAATTGTTTATGACTCGATCCGCAAACCGCATGCCATACCACCTCCCTCTCTATCATAAGCTCCACCAGGTTTGCTGGCGAAAGGGGCTGGCCAATCAGGGTCTCTACCTGCAGAAGTTCCTTGGCGAATCGCCCACACTGGAAGAAAACATGGCTTACGTCCTCCTCCGTACCATCTCCGCACCAGCTACACTCTGAACTGGAATCGTGCTTGAACCGCTTTAAGTAGCTCGTAAAGCAACCATGTCCCGTTAGCGGCTGGGTGAGGTAGAATGTGACTGACCCGTGCTTCCTCTCTAGCCATCGCCGCACATCGGCTATCAATAGGTGCGTCCAACGCCCTTTTCCGGAAGTATTCCAGTGCCGCTGCCAGGCCTCTAGGCTCCGCTCGCTGGCTGCAGCCCTAGCTGCTCTTCTCTCCGTTGGTGCTGTTTCCAAAACCGCTGCGCTTTCTACTGCTAAGCTATGGATTGGGATCATCCCAGCAACCACCAGCTCTGCATCCGAGGAGACTGTGCGAAAGGCGCAGCAGACGCGAAGGGCAGAGAGCCGGATGACACGATACCCTTCATGTAGGTGGAAACCAAAGTTGCGCCGACCCAAATTGGTGCAGCATACAGCACTATCGACTTCAGGACGCTCGTGAGCAGCAGTCTCGTTTACTGTTTGGGACCTCGCATATTAGGCATCAACCTCGCAAGGGCTCGCACGGATTCAGCTGCCTTCCGATGAAAGAATGCCAGGTGCTCGCCAAAGTTTAAGCGCCGATCGATGACCACACCAAGATAGCGGATACTGTCCTTGGACCGCATTGTGACGCCTCCCACCGTGATATCCACGTATTCCACCTTTTTTCGGCTGCTGATGAGCACCGCCTCCGTCTTTTGGGCTGCCAGTTGAAGACCAACAGACGACAGCCCACGCGTCACTGCGTCTAAGCACCAATCGCAGAGCTCTGTAACTCGCCGTAGGTCTTTAGCTACAAGCACCAGAGCGACGTCGTCCGCATATCCAATAGCACTCGCACCATCCGGTTACTGAAGCTGTAGTATCCCGTCATACATGATATTCCACAGGAGAGGACCCAGGACAGATCCTTGTGGAACACCTGCAGAAACGGCATACTCCTTCTCCCCCTCATCTGTTTGGTAACGCAGCCTAAGGTTGTCAAAGTAGCTCCTCACGATTGCTACGAGGTAGTCTGGCACTCTAACACTCACCAGGGCATCCAAAATGTAGCTCCAATCCGCGGAGTTAAAAGCGTTCTTAACTTCAATGGTCACAACGAGACAGTACTGCTTACTGCCAAGCGCCAGCGGATGACTGAGATCGCTTCTGACGCTATGCTGACTACCGACCTGATGGCATCGGTAGTAGATCTCGCCCTCCTGAAGCCGAATTGGAGCGGTGATAGTCCTCCAGCATTCTGCACGGCGTCATCCAGCCGAGGAGCTATTCTCGCCTCGAAGAACTTGCCACTATTGTCAACGAGACAAATAGGCCGGTATGCTGACGGGTCGTCAGGAGGCTTATCTGGCTTAGGAAGCAGGACGAGTTTCTGCACCTTCCACCTGTCCGGAAAGATGCCTTCTCGCAGACACTTTGTGTACATCTGGGCAAACAATTCTGGCTGGAGCATGATTGTTAGATGCAGGCACCTATTCGGGACGCCATCGGGACCAGGTGCCTTATTGGCTGATAGCTTCCGTGCTGTCGGATGCATTTCTTCCGAAGAAACTGGAGAAACACCTTCGTACATGGAAGCCGCACCAGCTGACGATAGCGGGATTGCGCACTGAGGAAACAGAGTCGCCACAATTTCCTTCATGCGAACTAGCTCCAAAGGCGCGGTGTTGGTGACTTGGCTGACAAGCTTGAAGACCATCTTGTAGGCTCTTCCCCAAGGGTCATTGTCGGCTGAGTCACACAGGTTAAGGAAACACTCCTTTTTGCTGGCTCTGAGGGTGTTCCTTAGCACTTTTCTTGCGGCTTTAAACTCAAGCTGCATCGAGCGAGTTCCCCCCGACCCTCGTGTGGCTGCTCGCTGAAAGCGCCTCCTCGATCGCAGGCAGGCTCGCCGAGCCTCAGCTATTTCTTCGTTCCACCAAAACACGCTGGTGTGATGGTGTCTATATGCTTTCCTCTGGGGCATGCTCGCAACACACGCAGCTTCTAGCTGCTGAGCCATCTGTTCCACCATATCATGCGCCGGTCCAACTGCTACTATATGAGCAATGGAATCAGCAAAACTCATCGTGTTGAGTGACTCATACCGGGTTGATCCCACGGTGACCCAAAGTTTCTCCTAGGTTTTTTACCGGCGGGGGTTAAACTGCCCCTGATCGGTCACCACAGCCCCACGGAGCGCCGCCTCAGTGGTGGGGGGGGGGGGGGTTGGTAAAAGCCGGTTACCAGAATGTGCAGAACGGGGCGTCCTCATGCCCAAATCGGTGCAGGTATTCCCTGAAGCAGCCATGACCACTTAATAGTTGCGTAGCATAAAAGTTTAGCTGCCCATGCCGCCTGTTTATCCACGCTGAGATGCTCGGGATGAGCCGATGTGTCCAGCGATCCTTGCAAGACGCATCCCATTGCCTCTGCCAGTTCTCCTGGGTGCGCATTTTGGCTGTAGTGCGCACTGCCTTCTTTTGGGGAGCGGAAAGAGCCTCGCCGTGCGTTCCCTCGAAGATCTCCGCGGCTTCTCTAGCCAGCTCGGTTATGGGTGCTACTCCAGCCATAACCAGGCAGGCGTCGTCCGAGATGGTTCTGAAGCCGCTGCAGACTCTGATAGCTCCAAGGCGGTATGTGGCTCTCAGTCCGCGGGTGGCAATAACAAAGCGGCATCCTGGTTGCCATATCGGCGCCGCGTATAGCATTGTCGCTCTTGTGACACTGGATAAGAGGAGCCTCTTGAACTGCTTTGGGCCTCGCGTATTAGGCATGATTCGCGAGATTGCTCGATTTGTTAGGGCGGCCTTTTTGCTAGCTTACTCCAAGTGCTCTTTAAAATATAGTCCAGGTATTTAATAGCCCTCTTTGAGGTGACCACAGTGTTGGCCACCATTATGGTAGCTGTCTCCACTGCTTTCCGGCTGCTAATGAGCACTGCCTCCGTTTTTTGGGGTGCTATCTGCAGCCCTACTGAAGATAGCCACTGTAAGACTTCCGCGATGGCTAAGTTGCACTTCCCCTCCACTGTCTTAAGTTCCTTGGCGACGACCACTTTTGCCACGTCGTCAGCAAAGCCCACTAAGTGAACATCATCGGGCATCAGTAAACGAAAAACGCCGTCATACATGACGTACCATAATAGAGGTCCCAGAACCGACCCTTGTGGCACGCCTCCAGAAACTTCGTGCTCCTCTGTCGACTCGCTGGTGTCATACTTCAGGATTCTATCCTTGAAATAGCTTCTTGTAATTCTAAGTAGGTACTCCGGGACGTTGAGCGCCTCGAGGGCATCCGGGATGCAGCCCCATTTAGCCGTGTTGAAGGCATTTTTGACATCCAACGTTGTCACTAGGCAGTACTTCTTAGCGCCGCCTTTCCATCTGCATCCGGCTATCGCTCCCGAGGCTAGCTCGACTACCTTGCCGATCGCATCCAGCGTAGATCTCGCTTTGCGGAAGCCATACTGCTGAGGTGAAACTCCACCAGCAGCTGCGATAGCGCCGTCAAGACAGGTACATATCAGGTGCTCCAGTTACCGACCGAATCGTTCAGGCAGATAGGGCGATATGCAGCTGGATCATCGAGCTGCTTGCCAGGCTTCGGTAGTAGGACCAGGCGCTGAATTTTCCAGCGGTTTGGAAACACTCCGCTTCGTAGGCAGCTGTTGAACATACTCGAGAAAACCTCAGAGCGGAGTGCGATTGCCAATTTAAGTGCTCGGTTAGGGATCCCATCTGGGCCAGGCGACTTGCTCGGCTTCAACATCGATGCAGCGTGGCGGATCTCCTCAAGTGTGATGAGCTCAGCTGCTGGAGGAATGACTGACACGGGCGGGAGCTCACCGAAATCCTCAGCCATACTGGGAAAGAGATGCCTAATAATCTCTTTCAACGATGCTGGGTCCTTGGCTTGGCTGCGGGAAGAGGAGTTAAAGCGTTTAACTACCAACTTGTAGGCATTGCCCCACGGGTCATTCTCCGCAGTTTCGCAGAGGTCCAAGAAGCATCTGCGTTTGCTATCTTTAACAAGCTTTTGGAAGTGTCTCCTTCTGGCGAGAAACTCAGCCTACCGTTCCTGAAACACCAGTGATCCACGTGAGCGCTGGTAGCAGCGTCTCGCATAGTTGCAGTCGCTCCGATCCTCGGCTATCTCCTCGTTCCACCAGTATACTGGGACATGGTGCCTATGGTATCTTCTGTTCCTGGTCATGCTAGAATCGCACGCTCTGCTTAGCATCCGCATGGTTTTGTCAACCAGTCTTCGGTGCTATCGGCAGTATCGGAGACCTCTGCAGACTCTAGACAGGCACTATAAGTCCGCGTGTCAAGCGTCTCGACTCGATACCTAGGCCAATGCTGTGCTGGAGCATTACGGCGATCCTGGCGTACTCCAACGTTTTACCATATGGCGACGTGATCACTTGCATTGGAAGAGTCGTCGATGCTCCAACCGGACGAACTAAAAAGCGAGCTACTGACGAATGTTAAATCGCCGACAGAACCAAGTCCAGCTCTGCTGAACGTGTGCTGCGTTCCGTGGTTTAGGAGCACCACGTCCAGGAGAGAGAACGCCCGTCCCTTTGCATTAGTTGCTGAGCTGCCCCACTCCTCTGCCCACGCGTTGAAGTCGCCCACTATGACAGTAGGGTGGCGGCCTCTAGCGTCTGCTACCAGGGAGTCCAGGGTGTCTGCGAACTCCGAGAGCTGCAGGCTAGGTGCCAGGTAGACGGAGTAAATCCACATGTCACCCACCAACGCGCGCACGAAGACATCCGCCCGGGAAACTCTGGTCAGTGGTGGCGCGGCGCACCCACAGGACCAAATGGCCGCTCTTCCTGATGAGCCAAGTGCACAGTTTGGTCCCTCCTGCAGCCGGTATGGCTCACTCAACACTGCAAGATCGGCAAAGTGTTCACGCACTGTTTGCGACAACAAGTCCTCAGCCGCTGCACAGTGGTTAAGATTCAGCTGTATGCACTTCATTTTGCACGGCTTCTAACTCCTCCGCTGAGTGGACATCTACTACTGCCCGCATGGTGGCTGATTGAGGCACTGCCCTTAGCGCTGCAGATGAAACACCTCGCCTCGCTCTTACAACTTGCTGCCTTGTGACCCAGGTCTCCGCACCTGATGCAGCACTGGGACCTGTCCACTGAGTTGCGGCATCTGCTAGCGGTATGTCCCATTTCAAGGCATCTGAAGCACCTCGTGCGTGCTTCCTGCGGGCGGATGGTGCAGCTGGTCCAGCCGACTCGAACCGTACGCAAGGCAGTAATACTGCTCGCCAGGTTCCCAGGTACCGAAAAATTGGCTACCTGGGTGTTGCCGTATCCGGGTCGAATACTTTTGACAGCCACTATTTCCTCCTTGTTTGCCAACTCGTCCAGACCTCGAATCGCAAAGTGCGATTGCTCTGTAAATGAGCGAACCACTGCGCTCTTTCCAAGCACCAGCTCCATTTCATCCTTAAGCTGCTTGGTACACTCCAGGCCGCCTTCCTTAAGCTCCAGAAGCAAGTCGCCTTTAGCAGTGCGACGAGCTTTCGAGACCTTATCGCGGACACCGTTGAGCTTGCCATCGTCTCTGCGAGTAACGAGCGCTAAAACTTCGCTGTATGACAGCTCGCTGGTACTTATGACTAGCGCATCTGATCTGCTCTTCGAGAGCTGCTTACCAGGCGGCTTGTCAGGTTTCATAGGCGGCTTCGTCGTAATCCTCCGTTGCACCGTTTGCCACGTGGTGCATGGAGCAGGTTCCAAGGCTACCGGAACTGGGAGACCAGTTCTGTTTCTCTTAAAGAGAGACAGAGAGGGGCGCTGGCTAGGCTCGCGCTCTCGCTGTCTCTTGGGTGTTACGATCGTCCTCGCAACCCCGCTACCCTGCTGACTTGCCTTGCATACGCTGGGAGCCAATTTTGCCACCGCGCTTCCTTTGAAAGCTGGCTTACTTCCGCCTGCAATCGCTTCGTAAAATTTAACCGCGTTCGCTGCTAAATCCCTCACCTGATGGTTGACATGCCACTGCCCGAATAACAGAGCACTGTGGCTGGTAAGGGTGGCACCCAGCTGCTCGAAAGCATCCATCCCTGCCGGCTCCTGAGGTGAGGCGGCTGCCACAGGTGCAGGCGAGGCGCCTATAGGTGCAAGAGCACATACACTTCTCCGCGTGTGTGTGTGTGTGTGTTTTTTTTTTTTTTTCCTTTATTGCTTATCCTATATATACAGTGTTATTATTAGGTAATAAAAGCGAAACATAACATTGGCGGTACGGTCGTTAGGTAATGCGTCACCAATGCCTATGTTCCACCTAATCCTCTTGCTCTCTTCGCTCGCGCTCAGCCTTACGCAGATTGGTCATGACTGCCGCCGCGAACGCGCTGAATGCTTCCCAATTGGCGTTGCTGGCCAGTATCAATGTCACCAGGTTGTCCAACTCGATGCTACACCCGAAAGCCCTCTCCAGCTCATCTCGGAGCCCGGTAAAGCGTCCGCAGTGAAACAAGACGTGTTCGGCATCCTCAACGATCCTATCACCACAGGAGGTACAGAACGCTGCACTCTCATGCCCAAGTCGGTGCAAGTACTCACGGAAGCAGCCATGACCACTTAGGAGTTGGGTGGTGTAGTAGTTGAGCTGCCCAAGCCGCCGGTTTTGCCACGCTGAGATGCTCGGGATGAGGCGATGCATCCAACGCCCTTTGCTAGACGCATCCCATTGCCTCTGCCAGTTTTCCAAAGTGCGCGTTTTGGCCGCTGTGCGCACTTCATGCTTCTGGGGATCCGAAAGTTCCTTGCCATGAGTTCCCTCGTAGATCTCCGAGTTTTCCCTAGCCAGCTCGGCTATGGGGGCTATTCCAGCCAAGACCAGACATGCGTCATCAGAGATGGTTCGGCGCCGCATACAGCATTGTCGCTCTTATGACGCTGGTTAAAAGGAGTCTCTTAAATTGCTTCAGACCTCTCGTATTTGGCATGATACGAAAGATCGCACGATTTGCTAAGGCGGCCTTTGTGCTAGCGTACTCCAAATGCTCCTTGAAGCATAGCCTGGTATCCAGCATAGCGCCCAGATATTTAATCGCCCTCTTAGACCTGACTGCAGTGTTAGCCACGATTATGTTTGCTGTCTCCACCGCTTTTCGGCTGCTAATGAGCACTGCCTCTGTTTTTTGGGGTGCTAACTGCAGTCCTACTGAGGAGAGCCACTGTATGGCTTTCGAGATGGCTAGGTTGCACTTTTCCTCCACTACCTTGAGATCCTTGGCGACAACCACTATTGCCACATCGTCAGCAAAGCCCACCAGCTGAACATCGTCTGGCATTGACAGCCGAAAAACGCCGTCATACATGACGTTCCACAGAAGAGGTCCCAGTACCGACCCTTGTGGCACGCCTCCAGAAACTTCGTGCTCCTCCATCGTCTCGCAGGTATCATACCTTAGGATTCTATCCTTAAAGTAGCTCCTTGTTATCCTTAGTAGGTACTCCGGCACGTTAAGCGCCTCAAGAGCCTCTAGGATGCAGCCCCATTTAGCCGTATTGAAGGCATTTTTGACGTCCAACGTTGTCACTAGGCAGTACTTCTTGACGCCGCCTTTCCATCTACATCCAGCTATAGCTCCCGAAGCTATCTCGACTACCTTGCCGATAGCGTCCAGCGTAGATCGCGCTTTGCGAAAGCCATACTGCTGCGGTGAAACTCCACCAACAGCAGCAATGGCGTTATTGAGCCGGGTGCAAATCAAATGCTCCAGTAGCTTGCCCGCAGTATCGATCAGGCATATCGAACGATATGCAGCTGGATCTTTGAGCTTTTTGCCAGGCTTCGGTAGTAGGACCAGGCGCTAAATTTTCCAGCGGTTTGGAAACTTTCCGCTTCGTAGGCAGCTGTTGTTCATGCTCGAGAAGACATCTGGGCGGAGCACAATTGCTAGCTTGAGCGCTCGGTTGGGAATCCCATCTGGGCCAGGAGACTTGCTGGGCTTCAACCTCCTTGCAGCGTGTCGAATCTCTTCTAGCATGATGGGCTCAATTTGAGAATGCGTGCTTGGAGCAGGCGGGGGCTCGCCGATATCCTCATCCACACAGGGAAATAGGTGCCTTACTATCTCCTTCATTGATCTTGGGTCCGTGGGGTAGCAGCGTGGAGAGGCTTTGAAGCGTTTTACTACCAGCTTGTAGGCATTGCCCCACGGGTCATTTTCTGCTGTGTCGCAGAGGTCCAGGAAGCATCTACGCTTGCTGTTTTTAATAAGCTTCTGGAAGCGTCTCCTACTATCGAGGAATTCCGCCTGGCGTTCATGGAACAGCAGCGATCCACGTGAGCGCTGGTAGCGGCGTCTAGCATAGTTGCACTCGCTTCGAGCCTCAGCGATCTCCTCGTTCCACCAGTATACTGGGGCATGGTGCCTCTAGTACCTTCTGCTCCTAGTCATGCTATCATCGCAGGCACGGCTTAGCATCCGCATCGTTTTGTCCACCATGTCCTCAAAGCTATCAGAATTATCAGAGGTCACAGCAGACTCCAGATGGGCACTGAAAGTCCGCATGTCTAGCGTCTCGACACGATACCTAGGCCAGTGGTGAGCTGGAGTATTACCGTGATCCGGGCGTATTCCAACGGTACACCATATGGCAACGTGATCACTTGCATTGAAGGAGTCGTCGATGCTCCAGGGGGACGAACTGAAGAGCGAGCTACTGACAAAGGTTATTTCAACGACCGAACCCAGTCCAGCTCTGCTGAACGTGTGCTGCGTTCCATGATTTAGGAGCGCCACATCGAGGAGAGAGAACGCCTCGAGCAACCCCCGTCCTTTGGCATTGGTTGACGAGCTGCCCCACTCCTCTGCCCACGCGTTGAAATCTCTAGCGATGACGATCGGGTGACGGCCTCTTGCGTCTGCTACCAGGGAGTCCAGGGTGTTAGCGAACTCTGATAGCTGCAGACTAGGGGGTAGGTAGACTGCGTAGAACCACATGCCGCCCACCGACGCGCGCACGTAGTTTTCGTCCCGATGTACATTTACCAGAGGAGTCCCGTCAATCCCGCAGGACCATAGAGCCGCTCTTCCAGTTATGTCCGAAGCGCATCTAGGGCTCTCAGAAAGCCGGTATGGCTCGCTTAGCACCGCAAGGTCTGCAGAGCGTTCACGCACTGTTTGCGACAACAGGTCCTGGGCCGCTGCGCAATGGTTAAGGTTCAGCTGTATGAACTTCATCTTGCACGACCAAGTACGCTTCCACTGAGTGGACAACTATTACTGCCCGCCTGGTGGCTGAATGAGGCACTGCCCTTTGCAACACAGATGAAGCACTTCGCCACCTCGCTCTTGCAACTCGCTGCCTTGTGACCTGTAACTCCACACCTGATGCAGCACTGGGATCTATCCACGGGGTTACGGCAGCTGCTTGCGGTATGTCCCATCTCCAGACAGCGGTAGCACCGCGTGCGCGCTTCCTGCTGGCGAATGACGCAGCTGGTCCAGCCAAAGCGAACTGTGCACAGGGCAGTAATGCTGCTTGCCAGATTTGCTGGTACTGAAAACTGAGCCACCTGTGTATTACCATATCCAGGTCGAATGCTCTTGAAGATACATACGTCGGCTTGTATGTTTGCCTGCGCTGACAGCGCAGTCACTATCTCCTCTTTAGTGGCTAACTCGTCCAGGTCCCGAATGGCGAAGTGAGTCTGCTCGGTAAATGAGCGAACCACTGCTTTCTTGCCCAGCACAAGCTCCACTTCGTCCTTGAGCTGCTTTGTACACTCCAGGCCTACTCCATTCAACTCAAGTAGCAGGTCACCTTTTGCTGTGCGATGAGCTTTGGAGACCTTGTCGCGGACTCCGTTGAGTTTTCCGTCGCTTCTGCGCGTAACTAGCGACAGAACTTCGCTGTAGGAAAGCTCGCTGGTACTTATTACCAGTGCATCCGATCTGCTCTTCGTATGTGGCTTACCAGATGCCTTACCGGCTAGCTTGCTAGACTTCTTTCGCTGAGCCGTTTGCCACGTATTCCGTGGAACCGACTCCGAAGCCGCTGGACTTGCATTGCCAGTTTTGTTCCTCTTTGAGGGCGTAGCTCGCTGCCCTGGCACGAGCTCGCGCCGCCTCTTGGGAGTCACTGTACTCCTCGCAGCACCGCAACTCTGCTGTTGCACTTTATCGGCTACTCTAGTAGACAGCTTTGCAATCGGCGAAGTCTGTGTGGCCGTATCCGCGCTATCACTGGAAGCTGTCTTGCTTCTGCCAGAGCAGACTTTGTATAGTTTAAGTGCCTTCGCTGCTTGGTCCCTCATCAGCTGGTTTACTTGCCGCTGCCCGAACAGAAGGGCATTAAGTCCGTTCATGTGTGTGTGTGTGTGTGTGTGTGTGTGTGTGTGTGTGTGTGTGTGTGTGTGTGTGTGTGTGTGTGTGTGTGTGTGTGTGTTTGCGTGTGTGTGTGAATATTCCACCATAGCTTGCTGGGGCGACCGATGATAATTAAACTTAGTTATCCGGTGTGGTGTTTGGTTACTGCTTCGATTTATTGGCGAATTGGTACTAAAAACAATGTAGACGCAGCGCTTGATCAGCGGCTTTTAACATAATTAATAATCTTGCTCTACTATACTCTTACATACATTTAATTTAATATATTAAATTTTTTCTATTTTATGGATAACCAGAATTATTGAAAAGGCCAAGTTAGCGATTTAATCGGATAAATAGAAACTATCATTTAGTTCAATTTGTTTATTAATATTATTTTTTATATACAATTTCGTATCAATTTTTTTTCTTTTTTGTTAAACGGATTTGATTTTTCTTAAAACTGTTTAAATGCAAATCAGCCTGCAGGTGAATTACATTGCTATTACGTGCATGCCCTGTTGAACTGATGATGCATGTACAATTAGCAGATAGTAACCGCGCTGATCAACCGTCATTATTTTGTTTTATGTAGTCATCAGTTTTTGTTTCAAATTCTTTTGGAAAACATGCGAAAGAGCTATAAGAATCGCGTTTATTGCTTATATTTAATTTTAACTAATTAATTAAGTTCATTTATAACCAATTTCATATATGAATTATATCAGCCTATCGTGTTTTACTTTTACGATGTATTAATTTTTTTTTTTTTGTGGATAACACTCAACTTCTGATGGAGGTAGGATAGCGGCTGTAGGGCATCCCAAGGGATTTAATTTAATGTATTTAATTTAATTTAATGTTTATTTATTTAAATTAAATATTAAAGTTTAGTTAAAGATATTTTGATTTTTTAAATAGCTCTTCAATTTATTGTTAAACAATGGTGCGCTACTAATAGTTTTCAAGTTAGGTGGCAACTTATTCCAAAGTCGGACAGCCCAGATAAAGAAGTGTCTATTAGAACAAGAGAGTCTGGTTCTAAAGCAGGCAATATTATTGGTCCTCTGCGACCAATATTTGAATTTAAACGCAGCTTCTCAAAAAGGTAATCAGGAGTCTTCGTAAAAATAATTTTGTGAAGCTGTATTAACATTTTATAATTCGTCCAGTTATTTATGTCCAAGTCAAATATTTTATTAGCAAAACTAGTAACGTGGTCTCTACGACTTAGTGAAAACACAAATCTAGCTATGCTATTAAAGGCTACTTTTGCATCTTTTGCTGGCTGGCGGCGTCACACTTACAAAAAATTACTATACCGTACATTAAAACTGGTATAATTAATGCTTTTGCAACCGTCATTTTAATATTGATTGGCAAAAATGGTTGTGCCAGAGACAATTGGCGTAGGACACCGTATGTCTTTCTTACAGCTTTGTTTGTATGGTCTCTCCAGAAGAGAGTATTGTTAATTGTAATGCATAAGTAATCTGCCTTATATACATAGCTGATTTCTGCATTGTCAATAACAAGTTTGCTTAAATTGTTTGTGTTCAGGAACTTTTTATAGATAACTATACATTTAGACTAAAACGGATTTAGACATAAACCATTTCTACTTGCCCACTTGGACACACAGGACAGATCATAATTGCTTAATCTAATACATTCATTTATTTGACTAAGAGGACGACTTACATACATTTTCACATCATCAGCATACATATGGACATCACACATAGATAGGACGTTAGGCAGATCATCAACATACATTGTAAACAAAAGCGGGCCTAGTATTGATCGCTGAGGAACATCACGTGAATTGTTAGAACATTAGATCTCGACTTATTTGCAATTAATGCTTGTTTTTTAATAGTCAAGTAAGAAGACATCAATTTACTTGCAGTAGAGGAAAAATTATATAACTTTATTAACTTGGTTATGAGGATCTCATGGTTAACCGTGTCAAAAGCCTTACTAAAGTCAATTAGCGTTAAAAAGGTAACTTCATTATTGTCGATTTTTGTTCTAATGTCCTCAACTTATGTTATAATTGCTGTCGTGAAGCTTTTATATTTTCTGAATCCTGACTGCTTATTATTTAAAAGTTTATGTGTTTCTAGAACAGTTGTTAAATGTTTCGCCATTATATTTTCGAATGTTTTGGAAAAATATGGCAGTATAGAGATTGGTCTATACCAGTGGTGGGCACACACAAATATTGTCACAGTTGTCACACGCATACAAGCACAATTTGCGTGCGCTGCAGCGAAAAAACGAAGTGTGATCAGTACAGTGCACGCTGCAAGTTAACGGTTACTCATTGTGCTTATTATTTATTAATAAATAATGCCATCTTGAAAAATATTTAACATTTCGAAAAACAATGTTATTGCAAATCAAGCATTTTGCTCTGCAATCTTTATTTTCTATGAAAAAAAATTCATTCTCCCATTCGGGCATAAACATTTTGGAGCGCACTGTAAAAAATTAGTTTTCTTGCTAATGCGCTGCGTGGCGCCTGCGTGTCAATAGTTCGCCTTCAACTAAAAGTACAATGTTAAGTCTAATGCATGCTTCGGCACGACAACCCAAGACGAACGAGCAATCGTGTTCTAAAAATAGATTTCAATGCTTATAGCGTACGTGTGATTTCGTGCAGTCGGCAGCGAAATAATATGGACGTCGACGTCTGCCCATCACTGGTCTATACTCATTATTCAACTTTGGTATTGGTACTATTTTTGCTTCTTTCCACTGATTTGGGAAGGTCGAAGAGGTTATTGCAGTATTGATGACATGTGTAATATGCTGAATAATTGTGGGTAGCAATAATTTGATGAATTTTGGGTCGATTTCGTCAAGCCCGATCGCGTTGGATTTGATAACGAACATGGCTTCTAAGACTTCAATTCACTCACACAAGTAAATTCAAACATATTAACATTCATAGACGGGACAGATCTAATATATGGATTGCACGAGCTAACAGGAATATTTGAGTTTAAAAATTGCTAATTTAAAGAGTTAACATCAAGGTCACCATTCATAACAGATTTAGTTTTGCCTATCCCTAAGGTATTTAAGTTTTCCAAGTCTGTCTTATGTTATTGCACTTTGAATTTATTACCGTAATAGTTTCTCTTGGCATTTGATATCAAAGTATTAACTCTACGTCGGGCTGCTTTAAAAATTGTTTTACATTTTAAAGCGTTTCCACTTGTCGTAAGCCTCATTTCTCTTTTTAATTGCACTTCTTATTTGACTATTAAACCAAGTCGCGAAAACCGGCTTTACAGTGCTAGTTTTAAATTTTATTTTCGGCCCACAGGATCATGGCAGTTCGGGCGAGTGCACCAATCGGTAGCACTTGGTCCCCTTCTTACTTTAAATCTTTTTCTTCTTGCACATGCCCTTAGTCGTCCGTTCGTTATTTTTTGTTCTTTTGAATTTTAGTACGCGAATTTTAATGCGTTTAAATTTTTTACATTATTTTAATGATTTTTAAAATCGTTCTTAGAGTCCATTTGTGAATTTCTTGATCGACTTCATAACACTTACATAACATAATCTCGATTGTGTGGCATTACGCGTCATGAAACATGCGTCAACAACTGTACACATCGTTGGTTCCCTGAATGTGGGATGGAATTGCTGGATCTGTCAGTGATATTTCGGCAGAATTCATGTACTCCAACAATTCTTCATGCGGGATACTTGAAGTAAATGGAGGTTCAAATTATATGTCGTCGTTATCCAAGTCAACTAAATTCGTATAGTCTTTGCAATCGAAATAAATTACATTTTTCTTATATTTTCTTAGATTAATAGGATCGTACAATTTTTCGCGACAGTAAATAATTTTATTGACAGCACTTTCCCGGACAGATTTCCTTTCCTCGGACGAGCTGATAAAAAGAACGGGATTTGCGCACGTGCAAGGCGGGTCGTCGGTATATGCGCCAAATAGTGAAAAGTACAGCACGCGCCGCAGAACTAAAACGAAATTGATTCTGGGTGTGGTGATCGGCAGTGCACAGTGGGACAAGTATGAATGAAAGTGGAGAGCGAACAGTGGGACGAGCACGATTATGAAACAATAACTAAGCACAGTGACAAAAATAAAATATTTATTTGACAATCAAGAAAATTTTACTGAACAAAAGTAAATAAATAAAATAGTAAGCTCTTCGTTAAATAAAAATTTATAACAATAATAATAAATAATAAAAAAAAATAATAAATTAAATTAAATAAATAATATAAAAGAAAATAAATAAACAGATAAATAAAATAAGAAAAATTAATAGAGAGAAAGATTTTCAATAAAAATTCTAATAAAAGTCTAACAAAATTTAATGGGAAAAATTTTAAAATAAAATTTCAGGTTGAAGAAAAATAGAATTGAATTTAATAATAAAATAAAAAGAGGTTGTATCTAATAAAAAAAAGGGAAAGGGGAGAATAGAAGAGATAATATATACACAGATATATGTATATATAAAACAAAATAAAATAACGCCAAACACCCGAAGAATTACAAGCAACAACAATTGATGACATTGACGATAGTGGAACACAGGAGAGCGGCAACCCAGGGGTGGGCACCCGCTGGGTGTACTATTGCCGAAAAGAGGAATTGGAGGACATCGCACAAGAACTCGGCCTGGACAGATTCGGAAAGGTAGAAGAATTAAGGAAGCGGGTATGTACGTCGATTAAGGAGGGGAATCATAGTCCGTTAATATGGAACTTGCTGAGGGATTGGGAGCGTAAATCGGCCAGAAGGCCGGAATCACCCACCCCGCCCAGCGTTCATGCTGAAGGGGCGCAGTCACCGCATAAATCGGAATCCGATTATCTGACTTTATCGGGGCAATCCAGAGGATTTCTCCCGCCACCCAGCCTAAGGGAATATAGGCCGGCAACCGACGAGAAGTTTACTTAAGAACCACCCCCTGGCGTACGAAAAGTGCCTCCTGTCGACTCATTTATGAATGTTACCCAGGCGGAGCAAGCGACCTGTAGACCCAGGATCAGCACCGATGACGCGTTCGTCAGCCAAACTAGACATTGCATGTTCCTGAGCAGATCAGGAAATGGGGAATAAAATTCGATGGGTATGCTGATCCGCTCGTGTTTATAGAATCATTGGAGGAGTGTTCGAGGACATACGAGATAGAGTTAGATCGTATCCCCAGAGCCATGAGTAAAGCATTCACTGGCATGGCGGCGGACTGGTTTTCGACGAGCGACCTGAGGGACGCGTCGTGGGGAGTGTTTAGGATTAACTTTTTGGATTTCTTACTGCCTCCCCAGTATTTTGACAAACTGGAAGACGAGATAAGGGCCCGTCGGCAACGGGTAGGGGAAGGGTATAAAGAGTATCTGGTTAGCCTGAAAAGATTAATGCGGCATGCTGGTTATAGTCCCGAACAAGAGCTGAATAGGGTGTACGAAAACCTCACACGGGAGTACCGCTTGTATATTCGGAGGAGAGATTTTACGAGTCTGGCCCAATTGTCAAAGATAGCCGCGGAGTTCGAGAATATACCGGGTGAGGACCACGGAGAAGCGGCGCATAGCCAGGCGACAGGCTTTAGACATTTGGGCAGACTAGGAGGCGTAAACGATCCTGCAAGGCAAGCGAATCCTTTTCGGAGCCCACCAGCACAAGTACCGTTGGTGAGGAGCGTGCCGGGTTGCCATCCAGTCGCTGAGCGTGAAAAGATTTCGAACGGCACGGTGGGGCATGAACAGGTTAGGCCGATAGAAGGGAGTCGCGTATGTTACAACTGCTCGCAAGAGGGACACTTTGCCAGTGAATGTACGAACCCAAAAGTGTTGTTCTGTAGACAATGCGGTACGCGGGGCATGAGTAGTGGGGCGTGTTGTGGACGGAAAGCGGGAAACGGACAGCCGCGTCATCCGGAACGGGATCGGATGGGCGCCGGCGGAAACCAGTCCCAGAATTAATATACCCACTCAGAGTCGAAAAGAATCGCATAGTCGCCACGGTGAAGATCGGAGACCGGATCGTACTCGTCCGGAAGAAGACGAACGACTGGAGGATGTGCGTGGATTATAGGCAGCTCAACGCACAGGCAGTACCAGACGCGTACCCTGTGCCAAGAATAAATCACATCCTGGAAAAGTTGAGACACGCCCGTTACATTTCAACATTGGATTTGAACTACGGTTACTGGCAGATTCCCATGGCGGCGGACAGTCGAGAATGCACGGCATTTACGGTGCCCGGTCGAGAGCTATTCCAATGGCGAGTCATGCCATTTGGACTGCACTCGGCCGGTGCAACTTTCCAGAGAGCTTTGGATGCCGTAATCGGCCCAGAGATGGTGCCTCACGCGTTCGCCTACCTGGACGATATAATCGTGATCAGCGCAACGAAGGAACAGCATTTGGAGAACTTTAAGGAAGTCTTTCGCCGGCTGAGGGCAGCAAATCTGAAGCTAAACAGGAAAAAGTGCTCGTTCTTCCGCAGAAAATTGGTCTACCTAGGACACCTGATAAGCGCCGAAAAGATTCAGACGGATCCATCGAAATTCGAAGCAATAATCAATCTGAAGGCCACGATGAACTTGAAGGAGCTCAGACGTTGCCTAGGGATGGCGTCCTGGTACAGGCGCTTCGTGCCCAACTTAACAACGGTGGTACAGCCGATGACACTCCTGCTGAAGAAGGCTAAGAAATGGTCGTGGAATGCGGAACAGCAAACGGCATTAGACAGCTTAAAACACTGTCTGACGACCGCTCCCGTTCTCGCGTGTCCCGATTTTTCCGAGAAGTTTACGTTGCAAACGGATGCCAGTGACTACGGCCTAGGAGCAGTTTTGACGCAGACCATCGACCAACAAGAGCGAGTTATCGCCTACGCAAGTCGGAAGCTATCCAAGGCCGAGGAAAACTATTCGGCAACCGAAAAGGAATGCCTGGCAATAGTTTGGTCGATTCGGAAGCTGAAATGCTATCTAGAGGGATATCGTTTTGATGTAGTGACGGACCATAAAGCATTAAAGTGGTTGGATTCAATAGAGAGCCCGTCGGGAAGAATCGCGCGCTGGGCGTTAGAGCTTCAGCAGTACCAGTTTGATGTACGGTACAGGAAAGGAAAGCTCAACGTGGTAGCGGATGCATTGTCGCGAGATCCGTTGGGAAAACTCCAGCAAGTCGTATTCCAGCAATCCCCAGGGAAGTAGATTCAAGGAATGAGGGACAAAATCGCTAAGGAGCCAGCTAAGTATGCGGATTACGTCGAGGAGAATGGACAGCTGTACCGACACCTGGGTCACCGCGCGGACGATGAGGACTACATCCCATGGAAGTTGTGCGTCGACGAAGAACATAAGAAAAGAGTGTTAAACGAATGCCACGATGCACCGACGCACAGTGGGGCCATTTGAGTTTTTTCATATCAAAAATCATAACTTTTGAACCAAATGAGATAATCGAACCATTTAAAAAGCATATGATAGATAATTAATCAACCTATAAAATGAGCGTTTGAAATGAATTCTACGATTTTTCTGTGCCTATTTATGGGTATGCAAAGTAGAAATTTGTGGAAAAATCAACGTTACGGGAAGGAAAAAAAAAATTTTTTAAATGTTTTGATTTTTATTGTTTCGTTTTAATGGTTTTTATAATCTAAAATTAATATTAAAATAATTAAAAATATTTTTTTTTTTTTTTTTTTTTTTTATTAATTTTTTTAAATATTCATCACAATCCGTAAAAGATGGTATATCTAAATCTCTTAACGATTTGGTTGTTTATCCCTGTGATTTGAGTTACAGCTTCATCATTCTCAAAAAATCTCCTTGAAGTGTTTCCATCGTTTGAGTTTCCGTATCCGTACTTGGGGCAGTCTACTTTAAGTCCAACTTGTTTGAAAAATACATATATAGTCTAATCTACTACCTGTTAGATACCGTTTGGATTGAGGGTTCAAGAAAAGAGTTAGCTATCATGCCTAACAAATTTACCTATTGTTTTATAAGTCCAGGTCAATTAGGTCAAATATGCAATTTGGGTACTTCGCACGTGTCCGAATAAGATTTGTGCCTACCTGAATGGGATGTGTGACTAGTTGTACGCCAATGCAATTTCTGTATTCGGTGCGTAACTGGTAATTTATTTGTATATCCTGTAACTGCACCTGAATTTAGGGACCAGGATTTGACAAATGATCTCAGGTAAGCATTACAGAATGAAAAACAAAAGTCAAGTATCTTCACAATAACGAACGTAACAACAACAACAAAAATGGGTTTTCACGGTTATATGTCATAAATTGCCCAAAAATGCATGCAACACATTTTTTTCCTATGGCTTTTTTCACTTTTTTTACATTTAAAAAAAAAAGGGGCAAAAACGGGCACATGAAACTTTTTGCATTTAAAAGAGGAATAATCAAAGAAATTAATTTAAATAAATAGCCGGTATAATTTTTTTTATATTCCATCAAAGTTGAGAAATAGTGAAAAAGTGGATAGTTGGTAAATATTGAATTGCCTGGCCAAACGCAAAGCAAACAGTATAATTTTTTTTTATTCTTTTCTTAATAAATAGATTTATCAATAGAACCAAAAATGACGATCCGTAACTTAGTTTTTGAGATATTGTATCTCAAAGCCGACTAATTTACCTTAAATTGTGATTTTTATGTAACACAAAAAATCAGACAACTTTGAAAAGCTATGTCTTCTAAACAAAAAATCCGGTTACATTATAAATTGCAGATTTGAAATCGCTGGAAAATTTCCTATAAAGTAGGTTGATTCAATATTTTTTAGAGGCACATGCAATTTTTGATTTTTGACACTTAACTTGTTCTACGGGCGCCAGTGTGCGACGGCAGGACACCAAGGGATCCGCAAGACGATAATGAGGCTATCGCAGCGTTACTACTGGCCGGGTATGTTTCGGGACGCAGCTAAATACGTCAAATGCTGCGAGACATGTCAGGAATTCAAGACGGAGCAGAGGAAGCCAGCCGGATGCATGCTGACCCGCCAGGTGGCAGAACCAATGGCCATTCTGTGCGCGGATTTTGTGGGCCCCCTACCGCGATCAAAACAAGGCAACACGATGCTGTTGGTGTTTCATGACGCGTTTACGAAGTGGGTAGAATTGATTCCCCTGAGACGAGCGACAGCGGCCACATTGCAAAAGGCCTTTCGCGAGCGCATTTTATGCCGGTTCGGGGTACCCAAAAGGTTTGTCTGCGACAACGGAGTGCAGTTCGCAAGTCGGAATTTCAAAGAATTTCTGAGTTCGCTGGGCGTGGAGATGGAACATACCGCCCCGTACTGCCCGCAGGAAAACCCGACTGAGAGGACTAACAGGACGGTGAAGACGATGATTGCCCAATACATATCTGGAAATCAAAGTTCGTGGGATCAGTTAATTCCAGAAATATCACTAGCCGTCAACTCAAGCATTGCGGATTCGACTGGATTCTCCCAGCATTCTTTATGCAAGGAAGGGAACCGCGTCTGCCAGCCACATTATACGAGGAGAAGACACCAGGTACGGGAAACACGCCGCAAACGCCGGAGGAGAAAGGCAAATAGGCTGAAGGAAGTGTTCGACATAGCAAGAAGTAACCAGCAGCGAGCATCGAAAGACCAAGGCAGGAATTATAACCTGAGAAGGAGAAATTGGCGCCCCAGTCTCAACGAATTGGTGCTACTGAGAACACACCAGTTACCCAAAGCTAGTGATGGGTTTGCTGCGAAGTTAGCTGCGAAGTACGACGGGCCCTTTCGCGTAGAAAAGTTCGTGTCGCCAAACGTAGTACGTCTGGTAAAACTTGGAGAACGCAAAAGACGGACTGCCAGCATTTCGCAACTGAAGCCTTTTCACTAAGAAAACGACGATCATGAAGCAAGCCAACAACATGATGACGAACCAGACGAAAGCCACTCGTCAACGTAATCGCATCTAAAATTGCCGAGACGGTTTTTTTTAATCGTAAATTTTTTTCCCACTTTAAAAAAAAAAAAAAAATCCAGTCACTAACAACTAATCTTGCCAAATGTATAACATTTTTTTAACAATTTCATCAACATTTCAGATAAAGATGGACGATATCATATCTATCAGCAGCGGCGACGAGTCAGAGGATGAGTCAACCCATGGACAGCACGTCCATGTGGAAGACATCACCGACGAGGATTCGGAAGAGGGTTACGCAGCCGAAGACGACAACCCAAGCGCACACCAGCGCCCACGAGACCCATGTCGAGGCCACCCAAGATACGCACAGCACGAGAGGGAAAACTCGCCTCCCACATATTTGCACACGATGTACACTCACGAAGAGGCATTGGCATACAGACTGGAAGGCGCAGTCGTCCTCAAAATAGCAAAAACAACGACAATAATCATCACGGCACCAGACGCTAAGGTACCGTCACCATATGTGGAAGAGCCAACCTCACCTGTCAAACTACAGGCTATCGAGGAAGGAAGCTTACAAGACGACCAAGTAGCATATCAAAGAGCAACAACCCCGGATACAAGCGACGGAGACAAGAACGGGAGCGAAACCCGAAACGCCAAACGCACATGGAACGAGAGGGAAGAAGAGTTCGAAGGAATATTCGGATGAGAAGAAGGACTGGAAGACCAGCTAGATACAGACAACATACCGTCCTACAGCTGAAAACCAAACCACCAAAGGATGTGCCCCATCATCCGCTGGGACATCCCAGATTCATGGGTGGTGCTGCCAAGCGAGAACATATTAACATCAACCGCCATTCCAGCTATCAAGCGCGCGCTGGAAAGAAATAAGTAGAACAACCGACGCAGATGGTTCGAGGTGACAACGTACGACGACTGTTTCGAAGTTACCCAACACCAATCAGGCGGTGTAACAATCACGAAACGTGAAAGGCCGCAGTTCGATGACAACGTCCAGTCGATCAGGGAAGAACGGGCAACGGGAACCACACAACGAACCCAGGCACAAACCCCATGCTCGTGGAAAGTTCTACCAAGGGCCGAAGTGCTGTCACCAGTAGCGAAACGGAAGATAGAAAAATGGCTGGGAAAGAAGCCTAGGACGGAAAGACGAGAGAGGGCAACGGTGGTAGCGGGGGCAACCGTCTACAATGTGACCAGACACCCCGAAGGCAGGGTCACAGTCTCGAAGAAAGGGGGGGGGGGGGGGTGTGTGTGAGGTAGGCTGTCCACCGGCCTCCCTCACATTTATATTATTATAATTATTAATATGTTTAAAGCCTTAGACTAAGAACACATTTAATTCATAATGAACCATAGTCTAGGAGACTCTATTATTTACACATAAACATAAAATACAATTATAACACTAGCACGTAACATAATCAACGATCAGAAGATAAGCAAGAGAGGAAATGCGAGCTAGCATAAGAGAACAAGGGCAGGCTAGCGTAAGAGAGCAGAAGGGCCGAACAGCAGCATTCTCACGACCCACAACCTCAAATGTCGCGATCCACAGGCGACGAAGGCAGCGATGAAGGCAAGCTCAGGCCGAGTGCGAGACCGGCGAATCAATTGCCCAGTAGTGCAACAAGAGTGCGGTAGTGTTTAAGTTAAGACGATAAGAAAAGGAATCATTAGTACAAACATAGTAAAGAAGCGTACAGTAGTCATCAAACAGTAATTTATAAGGTGTAGAGCGCGGAATAAGTAAGTACAAATAGAGTCGAATAAAGTGAATTAAAGTAACCCAAACCCTCATCACGTGTTATATATTGCCACGCGAGACAAAACGAGTGCCATGTTACGCCCTATATATATATACGCACAAATATATGTACACGCGCGCGGGTGTCCGACCACGCGACGACCAAATTTCGTGGAGATTAGATATTTGAGAAGTCGGCGGAGGGCATAAGACGGAGTCTCCTTTCGCTATTCCCCGACGACTCAATAGATACGGCATCGCACCAACAGCGGTATTAACCCCTTCCCGCATTCCTATTTATCGGCGAGCTAATCCCCGATTCGTACGGAGAAACTGCAGTGGAGTCAGCGAAGACCGCACGAATGTGCATCATCCCCGAAATCCCTGCTTTTCAGCTACGAAACTCCGGGGTATATCGGTAACGCAAACTTGCCTCTAAATAGCTAACGCGTCTCAGTAACTAAATAAATTATTTCTTGTACGCGAGCCTTGGCCAGACTGAGTTCTGTACCTCGGCTAATAAAACTACCTTACAA